>JADMNL010000023.1:155642500-156242500 GCA_016271365.2 Neoceratodus forsteri | reverse complement strand
GGGTACTCCTCACCAGGGAATTCATGAATGGTTGAAAAATTGTGTGGAGCCTGGGGTTTTGGCTTCATTGGGGATTGTGGAGCCACCTGGAGGGATACAGGCCTACAATGGCGCGATGGTCTGCATCTGTCCAGGGGGGGATCCAGGATCCTAGGTGAGAAGTTTGAATGCTTCATTGGCAAGCACTTAAACTAGCCAAGTGGGGAGGCACTGAAAGGAAGCAGGGAAATCCCAGCCTCCCCCCGCAAAACACGGTAATTAGTGAGGTAAACACCAAGGTAGATAAGTCATTAGGGAGCAGGACAGAGGTAAATTTAAAGAAAGGCAGTAAGGACAGGGATGGAGCTCAAAGGGGTAAGGCCATCAAAAAGTGGAGGGTGATGAGTACCAATGCCCGTAGTCTGTGTAACAAGCTCCCTGAGTTAGTGGCCTTGATGAAAGAGGGTTGCCTGGATATTGTGGCAGTCACAGAAACATGGTATACAGAGAACTGTGACTGGGATGTCAACATACCAGGATACACAGTCTACAGGAGGGACAGAGAGGG
The DNA here is from genome assembly GCA_016271365.2 of Neoceratodus forsteri. NCBI lineage: Eukaryota > Metazoa > Chordata > Ceratodontiformes > Ceratodontidae > Neoceratodus > Neoceratodus forsteri. The sequence continues at coordinate 156,241,953 of JADMNL010000023.1, read as the reverse complement.
TAAAAGAGGAGGGGGAGTAGCGCTCTATGTAAAGGAAGGGATCAAAGCAACAGAACTAAAGAGTAAACAGGGGCAGATGAGACACTCTGGGTCACCCTGGAGACAGGAAATGGCACACACAATCCACATGGGGTTGTATAGACCCCATCTCAGGTGGAGAGAATGGATAAAGAGAAATGATAGAAGGCATCCTTAGAATGGCAGAAAAAGGGGAAATATTGTTGATGGGGGACCTGAATATACCAGGTGTTAACTGGAGCACCTTTGCTGCAGGCACATCCAAGAGCAGGGTCATTCTTAATGCCCTACAAGGGGCATGCCTCAGACAGTTAGCACTGGAATCCACTCAGGAGGGAGCAGTCTTAGACCTGGTACTCTCAAATGGGGATGGAGAAAGAATCTCAGATTTAGAAGTGGGTAGCCATCTGGGAACAAGCGACCACCTAACAGTGTGGTTCATGATAAACACAGCCATAGAATTAAGCCATACAAAAGCAAGAGTATTGGACTTTAGGAGGGTTGACTTTGGGAAAATGAGAGAGTGCCTCAGAAAAGCACTAGCAAACAGGCAAGAAAGAGGGGTGGAGAAACAATGGGGAGTGATCAAAACAGCCATCACAGAGGCAACAAGCGTTTGTGTAAAGCAAATCAACAAAACACAATGAAGAAAAAAATGCTATGGTTCTCAAAAGAGGTGGCAGGGAAGATTAAGGAGAAAAGGATAGCATTCAGGAAATATAAGGAAACAGAGAAGGAGCAGGACAGATAACTTTATCAGTTAAAATAGAAAGAGGCTGGGAAGGCAGTCAGAATAGCAAAGGCCCAAACCAAGGAAAGGATATCCAACTCTGTTAAGAAGGGGGATAAGACCTTTTATAGGTACCTTAGGGAGCGAGGAAAGACCAAAGGAGGGATACTGATGCTTAATAAAGGGGAGGGAATGTGGGCAGAGTGTGACAGTGAAAAAGCAGGGATACTGAACGAATATTTCTGCTCAGTATTCACAAAGGCAGAGGAGGGGGAAGTACCTAAACCAAACAAGAGAAACACTCTGAAGATGGGGGTCGATACCAGTCCATTTACAGAAGAAAGGGTTCCGAAAGAACTAATAAAATTGAAGGTGGACAAAGCAATGGGGTCTAATGGGATTCACCCAAGAATTCTAAAAGACCTAAGGGTAGAACTAGTGACACCGCTGACTACTCTCTTTAACAAATCATGGGAGGATGGGGTGGCACCTGAGGACTGGAGGAGGGTGGATGTGATTCCTCTTCACGAAAGTGAGAGCCGGACAGAGGCAGAAAACTATAGACCAGTTAGTTTGACCTCAGTGGTAGGGAAAATAATGGAATCACTTCTGAAGGAAAGAATTGTTGAGTACCTAGAGGCCAGTGGGGGCACAGGACCCGAGGCAGCATTGATTCACGATAGGAAGGTCATATCAGACAAATCTAATAGATTTCTTTGACTGGGTGACCAAAGTAGTAGACCAGGGAGGGGCTGTGGACATGGCCCACCTAGATTTTAGCAAGGCATTTGATACAGTCCCATGCAAAAGATTAATACAGAAGTTAGCCAGTCTTGGAGTGGGTCCCAAGGTGGTAGCCTGGGTAAAAAAATTGGCAAGACAACAGGACGCAAAGGGTAGTAGTAAACAGAGTCCACAGTGAAGAAAGGAGGGTTACTAGTGGGCTACCGCAGGGTTCAGTACTGGGACCGGTCCTTTTTAATGTCTTTATAAGTGACATTGCAGAGGAACTGGAAGGAAAAGTATTTATTTATTTATTTATTTATATTGCAATCAGTTTACAACCTTTGAGCCAGGGGCTCATTTCCAAAGGTACCTCGTCAACAGTGGTAGATAATACAGATAATACAGAAAGCAGGGTACATACAAAAGAAGAGAATGAGTATAAACAGACACGCATAAATGGCACATGGTTACAGCAAACATTGGTAGTGTAATACAGAGCAAAATATGGTATAATTGACAACAGGAGAAGACAGGGTTTAGCAGCATAACGGTATGTCATGGAAGAGTGATAACAGCCAAACAGGTCTACAGTGTCAGATTACAAGGAACGAAGGCATGAGACAGGAACAGTACAGGTAAATCGATAGAGCAGTCACACCGGTCCCATGATAACAGATTACAAGAAGTGTAGGGCCTGAGACAGGAGTAGTACAGAAGCGGAGGTATGATCCGTATGGAACAGGGTAGTAAATAAGTAAGCAATAAGCAGCATAAGGAATGCAACGTGGTCTGCTTCTAGACAGTAGTGATAGATGGCAGCGGGAATCATGGAAGTAGTGAAGTTGTTAGAAATAGGGAGGTGAGGGATGGAGCTGCCCAGAGGCTATGTCAGTGAAGAGGGGGTTTGAGCATCCGTTAGGCACGGAGAGCAGCGCTTCCTGAATAGCTGCTTTTGAGGCATTTTGAAAGTGGAGATGGTGGGGATTTCAGTGATGGCCCGAGGAAGAGTGTTGTACAAGCAGGGGCTCTATGGCAGAAGATCTCTGTCCAAGTGAGGTCCTAGCACGAGGAACCAGGAAGGTGGCTTTGCAGGAGGTCCGGGTGCTGACTAGGGGCTGTGCTGGGAGGAGGGAGGAAGTCAGCCCGGGAGGAGAAAGTCCTAGTAGGGGTTTTTTTTGAAATGAGGCACGTTTGGTAAAGCAGGCGTTTGTCGAGGTCAAGCATTGTTGCAAGGTCATAGAGTTGGCAGGTATGAGTGAGCCTAGGGGCCCCAGTGATTAGCCTGCAAGCCTTATTTAGAGGAGGCGGATTTTGTTGAGGGCCGTCATGTTGGCAGCACCATAGACAGGTAGCCCATAGTCCACCAGAGATAGTATGGAGGACGTAACTGCAAGCCGGAGGGCATCGGGGGGGAGACAGTTTTTGTGGCGGTACAGGATACCGAGTCGGATATTGGTTACAGAAGCAAGTGCGTCAATGTGGGTATGGTAGGAGAGGGCTGAGTCAAATAAGATCCCTAGATACTTATAGGATTGGACTTGCTCCAGTTGTAGTTTAGAGCTGGAGAGGATACGGAGAGGGGAGTTGGATGATTTGTTTTGAGGGTGGGCGAAGAGCATGGTTTTAGATTTTTTAAGATTTATGACCAATCTATGCTTTAAGCCAAGTTTCAGTGCGTCCATAGGCCCTTTGTAGGGAAACCTGGAGGAAGTGGGGTTACGGTCAGTGGCAAGAGGACGTGCATCATCTGGCAGGAATTTTCCCAGGGCACGCACTGGGCAGGGTGTTAAGGTATAGCGAGAAGAGAAGGGCCAGGATGGAGCCCTGTGGAACCCCTGAGAGGATCAAACGTGGTCAAGAGTCCCACCAATTTTGACTCATTGGGAGCGGGGGGAAAGGTAGCTGGAGCACCAAGCAAGTGGTCCAGAGGCAAAACCAGCGTGACAGAGGGCTTCCATTAGTAGGGGGTGGGAGACCGTGTCAAAGGCCTTTGATAGGTCAAGGAACATGGCCCCCGCCAGAGAGCCAGAATCCAGTGAGGAGGAAGGAAGGAAGGAATTCAATAAGAGCAGTGCTAGTACTGTGGTCCCGCGCGTGGTGTGCTGTTCAGGGCAGAGGATGTTGTATTTGGTCAGGTATTCAGTTATTTGGGCAGCAACTAGTTTTTCCAGCGCTTGGAAAGGTGGGAGAATGGAGATCGGTCGATAGTTCCCAGCTAAGGACCTGTCACCCCTTTATGGATTGGAGTAACTGCTGCAGTTTTCCATGAGGAGGGAATTGTCCCAGGCAGAGGGATTTGTTAAGAAGGTAGGTGAGTGGGGTGAGGACTTGATCCAGGACCAACCAGAGAATTTTGTGATCCAGGAGATGTCACTGGGACTGTTGCCTTTAGTGCAAGGGTCAGGTGCAGTCTGGCTTCCTGGGTAGTCAACCTATGAAGGGGTGGAAGCAAGGGCGGTGGAGGGCAGGGTAGGATGGGGGTGGCTGATCAAAGAAGTTACTGAGGAGGATAGGCCAAGGTCTGTTAAGGTGGTGTTGAGGAGGTTTGCAATGTCAGTGGGGTCTGTGATGGTGGTGTTGTTGGTGGTAATCTGGGATGGGGAGGGAGCGGGTGTTCCCATTCAGTTGTTGACCTTATCCCAGAAGGTGCTGGGTGCTCCCAGGAGGCAGTGAGGGTGGCCTGATAGTGGTCGGCCTTGGCTTTCCTGATTGCCCATGTACACTTATTCTGCGCAGGCACTGTAGGCCTGTCTGTCACGCTGGGCGCCTAGTTTCTAAGTGGCACGGTACCAAAGGTTGTCCCTGTGCCTGAGCAGCAGTGAGAGTGCAGGGCAATCCAGGGCAGGTTAGGCTTTGGAGCGGACGGCAGAGAGGGGAGCAAAGAGATCGCAGGCTTTATTAAAGGTGGAGGTAAAGAAGGCAAGAGCGTATCTATATCAGGTGCATGGAGAATCGGGGACCAGTCTTGCAGTTCAAGGTACTGTTTAAGGTTTTTAGGCCATAAGGTCTGAACGCCGGGGGGAACGCGGCTTGCAGTGGGTCGGGTAGGGTGGCCAACCAGCGGAAGAGCACGGGGAGTGGTCACTGAGTGAATCAGGAGGACTTGGATGTCCAGGATTTTAGGGGCGGCTAGTGATGATGACATCAAGGAGGGTGCTAGTACCTCTTTGGGGTTCACACGTGTGGGTTGGGAGACTAGTTGGGTTAGATCCAGAGCTGTGAAGGAGTCCGAGTGGGGAGGATGAGGGACAAAGCCAGTTCACATTGAGGTCCCCAACTATGATTTTGTCAGCATTGTGGGAAGGGGTGGCAAGGTAGTCAGTGAGGGATAATAGAGCTGGGTTTTGAACCTGGGCGTATGTAGGCAGTGGTGAGGTAAAGGGGATCTGGCTGGGTCCAGGGTAAGCTTAATGGTGAGGGCTTGGGCCCCATTTAAGGACCGCAGAGGGAGGGCGGAGACCAGTGAGGGAGCTCCTGGTGTAGATAGCGAGCCTCCCCACGCTTGGTTACTCGATCCTCACGATATAGGGTGTAGCCAGGGAGGGTAACAAGGAGTCAGGGTGGAATTAGATAGCCACGCTTTCCACCAGCGCAATGATGTCAGGTTTGCGCTCTGAGACCCAACATTGGAGGGAGTCGAATTTTTTCAGGACGCTGCATATATTCATGGAGGCAATCAGCAGTCCGGGACGCCCTCCTGCTGAGGTGGTCCTGGTGGGTCCGGGGTTAGGGTGGATATTGCCAGATAAGAGTAGTAGGAGGACAACAGTTCTGGCCAGGGCATGGCGGTATAGATTAAGCCTACGGCTAGGAGGAGTTGGGGGTGGGATCGTAGAGGAGCAGGGGATAGGTAGGGATTTAATGGCAGGGAGGGCAAGGATAGCGGGCTGTCCGAAAAGGGCAGGGAGGGGGAGTGGCAAGGAGATGGGAGTTGTTGGTCAGTGTGCGTGGACATAGTAGGGTGAGTAGGAACTAAGTTGGTGGGAATTAAAGGTGAAATAGCCTGTAACCTAGGGAGATAAACGGCTGGAGGGGGAAACCAGGAGGAGGATGACGGGAGGAGTTTAATAGTAGGTGAACTAGCATGGTAAACAGGTGGTAGTGGAGTAGGGAGTTAAGATAGCTGTACTGCTCCTAGAGAGTGTGGCTGCCACTTTAGATTAGTGGCAGTGACACGGACTCTGGTGGTCAGGGTACCAGGTTCAAGTCCCAACTAGGGCAGCACAGAATATGCCTGGGAGAGGGCGGGAGTCGTAGGTCTAGGGGACAACGTAGGCTGGGAAATGGGCCTCCGCATTGGTGGTATATAGTGACTCCTAGTGGTCACTGGGTGTAGGTACAGGGGAGGAGGGGTGGGTCTAAGGGTGGATGGGTATTTGGAAGGCAAAGGGGGGAAGGTGAGGATGGGGTTAGGGCAGAGGAGGGAGTATTGGCGGAGTGGTGCAGGAGAGCTGAAAGGAGGATTCCAGGGTAGGTAGGCAGACAACAGGAAGTGCATCAGCAGTGGGGTCCCTCTAGTGGTGTGCCGAATAATCTGCAAATGGGAAAGTGGGAGTTAGAAATATTGGCAGACAGGAAGTGATGTCAGGGACCAGTGCCTATAAAGGAAATGCTGACCCGGGTGGGTGGAGAGGCGGGTGGGGCAGTTGACATGCGAAGTGTGTCGACGGGCTAACCCCCCTCACAAACGCTGCTGCTGCTGAATGAGGTAGTTTAATTACCTCCGGGCAGCAGCCGGCTTTTCCGCTTTTTTTTGCAGATGACACAAAGATCTGCAACAGGGTTGATACACAAGATGGAGTGGAAAGGATGAGATGGGACTTGGCAAGGTTGGAGGAATGGTCAAATGTATGGCAGCTCAGATTCAGTGCAAAGAAGTGCAAGATAATGCACCTGGGAAACAAAAACCCAGAGGAAGAGTACACAATGGGGAGTGAGATACTGACAACAGTAAAAATGGAAAGGGACCTGGGGGTAATTATATCAAATGACCTAAAGGTGGGCAAGCAATGTGAGAAGGCAGTAAGGAAGGCTAGGGGGATACTGGGATGCATAGGGAGAGATATCAATAGTAGAAAACGGGAAGTTGTTATCCCTCTGTACAGACAGTTGGTGAGACCCCATCTGGAGTACTGCGTGCAGTTCTTCAGACCCCATCTCCGCAAAGACATTGACAGAGTGGAGGCTGTCCAGAGGATGGCAACCAAAATGGTGCAGGGTCTGCGCCAGAAGACATACAAGAAAGACTAAAGGAGCTTAATATATATACCCTTGAGGAAAGAAGGGGGGAGAGAGGGGACATGATAGAAACTTTCAAGTACTTCAAGGGAATCAGCAAAGTCCAAGAGGGTAATATCTTCCAGAAAAAGAGATGTGCAAGAACAAGGGGGCACAATTTGAATATAGAAGGGATACGGCTCAGAGGTAATGTCAGGAAGTATTTTTTCATGGAGAGGGTTGTGGGTGGATGAATGGAACAGCCTCCCTGAGGAGGTTGTGCAGTCAAGAACAGTGGGGGAATTCAAGAATGCATGGGACAGACATAAGGCAGTCCTAGTGGGGGGGGGGTAGGAGGAAGTAAGCTGTTGGTTAACTAGGATCTGCAGCTTATCTGTTAGGTAGGAAAATGGGCAGACTAGGTGGGCCAAGTGGTCCTTATCTGCTGTCAAATTCTATGTTTCTATGTTTCTAAGCTGTAATATTGTAGATCATGATATGTATGTTACTCTGAGGTGGGGGGGATGAACAGTGTCTTGACCCAGGCTCTGGGGCTATGGTAGGCGTACTTGGGGGCATGGTTGCACCAGGCCACTGAGCTGGATTGCACTGGAGGCACATGTACCCCTGGAGACTCAGGTTTAAATCCCACCACTGTCCCTTTACACACTGTGGTGCCCCTAGCACATCCTGAAACCTCTCTGTGCTTCACCTCTCTTTATTTTCCCTCTAATCTGTTGCTGTGCTGTTGGGATTGCTCTATGTGCCTGACATGGCATCAGCAGTCTCTCATCCCTATTCTAGACTGTAAAGTGCCTTATGATACAGTTGGCATGAAAGGTACTAATAGCCACATTCCATTTCTCTCCTTCCTCTGTATGGACTATTACAGTTTGTATGCTCACTGCCATTCATATGGCAGCCAGACATGGAGGTGAGGAGAGTTATGCTGCAGTCACCATACAGGGATGGTGCAAGGATTCCATGGGGGTTGGGGTGGGTGCTGCTAGAGTGGTGGGGCTGTGAACTGTCCCTGTTCGGGCAGTCTGTGTGGTGACAGACAGTCCGAGGGGGGAGTACCACTGGATGCCAGGGAGTGGCCCAGGTGCATGGGTGAGAGGATGAGGGGGATACCACAGGACACCGGGGGGGGGCAGGGACCTATATGGGCTAGGATGCCAGAACAGGGGGGTCTGCTAGACACCAAGGAATCAGCGGTTGCACTGGGATGTGTGCTTAGTGGGTGGGGTGTACCACTTGGCACCAGGGCATGTAGAAGCATGTAGGCGACAGGCATTTTTGGGTGGGGGGTACAACTAGCCACCAAGAACTCTATTGTGGGCACCAGGATGTGTTGTCAGAGGGTAGAGAAATGCCACTGGCCACCAGGGAAACATTGGCACAGACAGAGATTGGTGCTCAGGGGTGGGGGATGCCACTAGCAACCAGGAATGACATCAGATCAGGTGCCACCAGGCTGCCATTTCCAATGCAAATGAGCCCATAATGGGCATGCTGACGGCCCCTTAGTGCCTTGCATACCCAACAGACTCATTTGCATTTTGCAGCTGATTATTGTGCCTTGGCTCCCGGCACTATCTGGTCTGGGGGAACAAACCCCTATGGGTTGTATGCAGCCCAGGTTCATGACGGGACAGTGCAGCTGGACATAGTGCTGCGCCGACATGGCTGATACTCTGTTGGTTAGTGCTGGTGTGGTATCGAACTGAATATAGCAACCTCCAGTTTGGGCGAGAGTGCAGTACACACCTTCGCGTTCCTCTTTTGTGCCTTTTTCATTATCTGCTCCTGGATCTTTACTCGTACTGAGGAGATCAGTTACCCTGGACAGTGCTCCCAGCTAATTAGTTATTTAGTCATAAAGATTTGTTGTTTCATAAAGTTTTTTAATTAGAATTAGAATTCTTTGTTTTCTCTGATTTTACATGGTTCCCAGTGATGCCAGGGGTCGTAGTCTAGGCCACATTAGTACTCCTCTCACAGTGACTGTGCTGGAGTCTGCAGTTTAGTTTTACAACCTTGTGATTCTGTTTTAATTGTTCACTTTTAAAGGGCTTTTCTTTCTCTTTTTAAGCACTTGAGGCTGATTTCTTCAGCTCACATTGACTGTGGCTGAATTTTGATGAACTGTTAGTCATCTTACAATGACTGTGGTTGATTTTTAAGTGCTTCTGCCTCAATTTATAGCACCTGATAAATTTTTTTTTTTGGCTTGCAATGACTGTGGTTAAACCCTATCAGGATTTTGTGCTTACTGCAATTCTGCGGCTGTAGCAATCGCCACAGAAAATTGGTCTTGCCACAGAAATAAGCCTCTGCCACAGAAACTGCATGTTTGATGCAGTAAAGATGGCTAACACCATGGAAAACCTCCAACTACATGGCTAAAATGACTGCGAGTGAGCCTAAAATGGTATTAATATTAGTACGAGGTTGTTGGCAGCACCATTACATATACCTCCCTCTTTGGGGAAGTTCAGTTGCATTGCAGACGTATGTGGGAAAACCCCTTTCCAAACCACAGGCACTCAGCCCTAGAGCCGATGACTATTATTGCTTTTTATAAACATTGATTAGATGACTAAATGTTTATTAAATGTTGGGCTGCGTAGCTAGGAGGATCAGCAGTAGGCAAGAGGAGGTTATACTGCCCCTGTACAGGTCTCTGGTAAGACCACATCTGGAGTACAGAGTACAGTACTGGTGCCCACACCTTAAAAAGGATATTAACCTGCAGGAGACTGTCCAGAGGTGGGCAACTAGGATGATCAAGGACTAGCATGGTACAGCTTAAGAGGAGAGGTTGGGGGCCCTCAACATGTACTCCCTGGAGGAGATGAGGGAGAGGAGACATGACTGAGACCTTCAAGTACCTGAAGGGGATAAATAGAGTGGATAATGCCAGTCTCTTACCTGGCAACCGAAACATGAGGGGACACAGTTTTAAGTTGGGAGTGAGGTTTAGGAGGGAAGCTAGGAAGCATTTCTTCACAGAGAAGGTGGTGGCTAGTTGGAATGCGCTGATGGAAAAGGTGGTCTCAATGAAGATGGTGTGCAGTTTCAAGAGATGCTGGGATAGACTTTAGGGGACAGTAAGGGTCAGGGGAGGGTCAGATAAAAAAGATTGGAGGATTGGTGAGGGGGGCAGCATTAGCAGCTTAAGCTATGGACCCTGCAATATTAGCAGACTAGATAGACCAAATGGCCTTATTCTGCTGGCTTCTTCATAGGTCCATATGTTCGTATGTCCATTTAGGAATCCTCAGGGAGTCTGTTTCATGAAACTCAAAAAAAGGTGGTTGTATTTGCCAGTTATGTAATTGTGAAATGAAAAGCATTAGTAATTATTACAAAATACAAAACATGAGGCTTTGATGTCCTGTGTCCTATATAAAATGGGCCACTTACTCTCCAGCCTCAGAGGAAAGTCTTACAGAGAGGGAGAGAAGGCCATGAGGAAGTGGCATTGACACAAATGGCACCAATGATGGTGGAGTGGCAGAGCAGAAGGGAGTCACTGGAGTGGCATTCTGCACAAACCGACACCACCGGGCTTCAAGGAAGTGGATGTAGGGAGCCACCGGAGCGGCACTGCCTCACCACCTGTCAGTACCGGTCTTCGTGCAAGTGGGCAGGCAGGGAAGGAAGCCACAGAAGTATCGCTGCAGTAACATACCACTGAGCAGGTGTGCAGGAACCACAAGAGGATAAAACAGACGGTAAAAAACAATTAATACCCCTTCAAATCCTCCATGCTCTACCTTCAGTCCAAATCACGGTGCTAGAACTGCTTTGTGTTGCCTTGTTGGTACAGCTACTGAACTGCCCAGGTGGCATTTTCAGTGCATTCTTTCAGGGCAACTAGATTTACTTTGAGGGCTCATTTCAGTTACCACACAATGTAAAGCCCATCACCGAATCGCTGCAGAAGTGCTCACAGTCTGGCTGCAGCAAATACGAGGTCCTGTTGCAGAATGTGGATACACATTGCGACAGTGTACATAGGGTGCTGAATATTATAATACTGGTCAGCTCACAATGACTGTGATTGACATAAGCTATAGTACCTGGCCACAGTGACTGAGGTCAGCGATTTACTATGAAGCCTTCTCATCTGGTGTCACATCTGAGTCAGATGTCAAAAAATGCACAATGTTTTATGACCAACATCCTGATCCAGAAGGTTTGACATGTCTTGTGAAAAGTCAAGTTCAATTTTTTTCACAGCACCTACAGATAAAGATTCCAGAAACTCTGGAAAGCTGTGTTGCCCTCTTTTAGTGATGGTCTCTGATGACAGGTCTCAGGGAACTGATAACAGAGAGGACAGTAGGCACCAAGCTAAAACCTAGAAATATATACAGAGGAGCCAGCCACAATGCAATGCAGTAACTTGCAGTAAATGACATGTCACAAAATACTGCATGATAAAAGGGCTCAATTGTCATTGAATTACAGTGTTCGCTGCAGTATACTGCAGCATTCTGTGATATACTGCAGCATTACTGCATTGCATACTGGTAATGCTACTGTATATATATACTGTATATATATTTTCTCTCCATATTTACAGTAGCAGTGTAAGTGTTTAAGTGAAGGAAAGAGATTTTTAGTCAGTGTTTTGGGCCACTTTGAGAATTTTCTTTACATTTGTAACAGGTAGTGTGGGGAACCCACTCAGGAAAATTATTGCGTGGGCTAGTAGATTAAGAAAGCCCTGTCAATCAGGTGTGCGTAAGGGGAGAAGTTGCAAGAGATGTAGTGGGGACAGGCAATCATTGGACACCAGGAAGCAGGAAGTGATGATAAAAGGAGTAACACTCAGTGTGTCCCATCACACTCATGTCCTATCACGTGAGTGGCACAGAGCAGGAGTGGAGTGCCTTGTTAACTGAGCGGTGGCCTTGATTGTCAAAATCGCAACTTTAAAGTAAAAACAGCAGTTAAAAATGCCCCTCTAGTAGTCTGTGGAACAGGCCCTCATGCTCTCCATTTACTGACGTCATATGATGTGTTAGCGCTGGGGCACGTCTGGCATTAAGGAAGTTGCAGCCTTTTCTTGATCGCCTGCATGGATCAAAAAGTACAAACAGTTGTATTATAAAATTCTGGCTGAGATAAATTAAACGCTGTGTATCAGTCAACTTGGAGACTGGTAGGGGTTATTATATGTTTGGGGGGTGCTGTAGCTTAAATCTGAGAACCTGCTCTTTAATCTTTAAACATTTAATTACATACTTCAATTTTGAGTAAATGTGTATAAAAACCAAGCTCATTTCAATTTCATTAATTGCACTAATGTATTGCTTTGCTAATTAGCATAGTGCATCTGCCATGTAAAGGTGATCCTACTTTCAAACCAGCCTTGAATGAACTGCTTAAATTAAAGTGCATCCTAACGTGCAGAAGTGCAATACTGACGTTAGCCCTCTTCCAAACAATTGCAAGCAACATCCTTGACAGTATGGAGGAAGCCACCAATAAATGTAACCATTTTAACTGCTAAGTATGTAAAAACACTCAGTTCTTCTGTCCCACAGTGCCCACACAAGACATACATTTCCTCTTTACATTATACAAAACACATCACAATTTGCATTATTGTTATACTAAAAGCTTCTTCTGCTGTTATATGTATTCAGATCAAGTCATAGTTGAAAATCCAGAAAGATTTGCACCTAATAAAAAATTAATACGTCTATCCTCTCTGCCTATGCAGAGGCAGAGTGGATGGACCTTGCTGGGCCCCAAGAAGGTGGGGGTAATGGAAAGAATGCATGTTCCTCACTGATACCACTGCAGAACTCATTCTCTGTCCTGGCAGGATGGGGCAGGCAGGAAGAGGCCACTGTTGCAGTGGGAAGAGAGGAACTGGACTTCTCTGAAGGGGATTCCCCAAGGAGGGAGGATGAGGTCCTCAGCCAAGGAGGAAGCAGTTGCTGGTGAGGGAGTCTATTGTTAGGCTGAGGAAGGAATAGGAAGGTGGTGTATCTGAGTGGTGCTTCAGCTTGGAGGGATGGAGAGTGTATCCAGAGGATCGTTAAGGTAGCAAGAAATGGGAAGGAGCGAGACATCACTGTCCATCTGGGGAAAAATGACCTGGCAAGGGACACGGTAGGTATAGTGTAAAGTAATTTCATGGTGCTGGGCAGGGGCCTCGAACAGTTGGCACACAAGCTGGCTATTTCTGAGGTGTTTCCTGTGTATAGCCGATGAATGGCAAGGGTACTCTTCACCAGGGCAATTCAAACTGGTTAAGGGCATGATGCTTGGAGGATTGCTTTGGCTAAATTGGGGGCTGAGAGCCAACCAGGAAGAATATGAGCCTCTATAAAGGAGATGGCTTGGGGCAGGCCTGCTGGCTCAGCAGTAGCACTACCACCTGCAGTGTGGATGACCTGGGTTTGGGAGCGGATCTGGGCGTCCAAGGGCTGGTGGGGGGAGGTTGGTAGAGCATCCAACAGTCTACTCTCCACTTCCGGGGGTCCATGGTGGTTGGATGCTTGAGTGCCACCCAGCAAAGGCTGGATACCAGGCCAGGACCACTGGGAGAAAGGTGCTTGGGCAATCTGTGGATGTCTGCAGTGTGCATGTAAGTGCATGTGCACCCTACATTGATGTCATTGCATGTCTGTGGCCTACAGGGAGGAACATGGGCTGAAAAATGGAGGGAGCTGGCCAGATGATGCAAGCTCCTCCACCCTGTGTGCCTGGTCACTGTGGGCCCCCCTCTGCCACTGTGTAGCTGGATCCTGTGTGCAGTGGTGTGGCTATGACCCCACCACCCCCACAAGGAGGAAGTTCTGGGGGCAGTAGCAGTGGAGAGGGGTGTCCCACATTAGTGGCAGGCACAGGGGTTAAGGGGGGGTATGCTGGGAGTAGCTGGTTCCCCCCAGTCAAAAATAGAGCATGTGAAAAAAAAAACCAAAGGAAAAAAGGAGATGGCCAGCATCCTTCCAGCAGGGGACCGCAGTGGATGAGCATTTAAACTTGATGGGGGGAGGCAGCAAAACCAAGGGAGGCAAAAATTGCCCCCCCAGATGATGGAGCAAGAGTAAGGGAAGACATGAGGGGATTAAACTCAAGTATTATTATACTAAAAACTTCTTCTGCTGTTATTTGTATTCAGATCGAGTCATAGTTGAAAATCCAGAAAGATTTGCACCTAATAAAAAATGAATAAGACTCTCCTCTCTGCCTATGCAGAGGCAGAATGGATGGACCTTGGTGGGCTAAAAAAAAAAAAAAAGAAAAAGAAACTCCCCTAGGGAAGGGGCCCAAGAAGGCAGGAGTGGAGACAAGACAAAGGAAAAGGGGATCTAAATCAGGTAAGTGAAGGTAAGTATTGAAGGAGACTGGGAATGGGGGAAGGTAAAAAAGAAAGAGGTGGGTCGGTGGAACTTCAGGGAACAACACAGGTAGAAAGGATAGAAATAGGAAAGCCGACAGGTGGGAGGAAAGGTGTGGATGGCCATGTTTGCCAATGCATGGAGTTTGGAAAACAATAATTCAAGACCTGGAAGCCATCACGGTGGAGACTGACCTGGATTTAATGGCCATGACTGAGTTATTGTGCACTGAGCACCACGAATGGGACATAGCCATACCAGGCTACTCTCTGATCAGCAAGGGTTAAATTGGGCAGGAGCCCACAGGAACTCAGTTCCACCACCTCTTGAAAAATTGTATGATAGTTGCACCACCTCATTCATCTTTGACTACTATAGGAGAGTTGTATCACCTTGAAATGACAGTTCCACCACCTAGAAATAAGCGTTCCCCCACCTAAATGTTTCCAATGTAACTACTGCTGGTCAGGAGAGACAGTGCAGGGAGGATGGTCTGTATTGTATGTGAGGGAGGGAATCAAAGTCCAGGAGGTGATGTAAGAATAACAAAATGAAATTAAAAGAAAAACTACATGTTTTCATACGATATTGGGTATTCTGAACTAGTATGAACATTACATGATGCCAATTGATTTTCTTTTTTCTTCTCTCTCTCTTCTTTCGCACCTGATATGAGGTATTTCTTTCACAGGGAAGCACCACTTGTGGTTGACAGGAACTTTGCTGACCTCCTGCACAGTAATGGCACAAAACTAACACAGGTACTGTGCCATCATGAAAAAGAGTTTTTTTGCAGGGGGCTATGCCCCCGTACCCCTCTAATGTGGGGGGCTCTGCCATGGCACCCCCTGCATTTCAGTATAATCAACTCCAGGTCAGAGTTGTTCCGGGGAAGGGGCAGAACACTGGGAGAAGCTGCGTTGATGAAAACAGACCATTACAGAAACTGTCGCTGTAATGGTCTGTTTTCCGGTTTCGCTGTCATGATGTCGCTCTCGAGTGGGCCACCACTTTTTTACAGAAGTGTCAAAAAGCTGAAACTTGACACAACAATGATCAGTACTAATAAGATGATTAGGTTTTGCCTTTTGTTTTTTTATGTAGTCAATAAATGTTATTTATTTTTATGAGGCTGGTGCCCTGAGTATTTACTGAAAGTTTGTGTGTGCTCTGCTTTTGTGATTTTAAAAATTTGATTTTTTAGCATTGACATACCACTGTCCTTGTGCATACTCTGTTTGTTTTGTTTTTATGCATATAGTGATATTCTGTTACAGAGAGTTACTTAATGTTTTCTTTCTTAGTCTTGTTTCAAATAAATGTATGTAACTATCTTGATTTGAATTGTATGAGTCAATTGAGTTCAAACTTGTTAAATTTGAATGTGTACTAAACATATTTTTTAAAGAATTTTGTTTTTATTAAAAAAATGTTATTGACAAAAAAAAAAAGGTCATGGAGGTACAGTGGTACCTGGAGAAAAAGGAAGGTCTGGAGCGTCTGTCTGTCATCCTGGACACAGGCTCTGGGGCCACTGTCCATACCAGGATAGTGTACATGCCTCCAGCACAGGGAGACAAGCTGAATAAGGCACTTGGAGAAGACATCATCAGAATGGCAAGTAAGGGGAAGGTGATACTAGTTGGTGATCTCAGTCTGCCAGACGTAGAGTACAGCATTCCATCGGTGGCTTCACCATGGAGCAGGACCATCCTTGACTCCCTACAAGGGGCTTTTCTGGGGCAGCTAGTCAAGGAACCCACTAGGAATGGGGCAGTGCTGGACCTGGTGCTTGCAAACAGGGCCAGCATTGCAGATGTCATAGTGGGCAGCCCCCTGTGTAACTGTGACCATTGTTCAGTGTGGTTTAACATAAAGAAAGGAACAGAGACTAACCACATAATGATGAGGATCAGGGCTTCGGTTAATCCCATTTGGGGAGTATTTGACTCCCAAAAATAAGGCAAAAACTTCCAAAATAAAGGAGGAGGAAGTCATTGACTTCCAAATCTAAAAAATAAAATCTGATGACTTCCAAAACGGAAGGCACAGAAGGTAATAAATTACAGATTTTCCTAAAATAAATTGCATAACATCCATAAATTGATCCTTCTTAGAATACTGGCTTTCAGACTGTGGAATCTGGTAAGTGTTTTGACTTCCAAAAAATTGGAATGACTTCCAGATTTTGACTTGTGGAAGTATTTGACTTCCACAAAAAATAAATTAACTGAACCCCTGATGAGGATCCTGGACTTTAGCAGCATCGATTTTAAAGAAATTGGTGACTCCCTCAGAAACTGCCTCATGGGGAGATTGCCAGGAAGGGGTAGAGGCACAATGAGGAAAAATAAGGGAGCACGTAATTAAAGCAACCAACCTGTATGTGAAGGAAATGTGTAAAAGCAGAATGGAAAAGAGATGGTTATGGTTCTCTAAAGAAGTGACCAAGGTGGTGAAGGAAAAAAAGTGTGGCATTCGATCAATGAATCAATGAATCCATGACTCAATCAACCAATCAATCAATATATTGGTGAGCAAATTAAGAGCAAAATCTCTCTTTTACAATTGAACTGCAACCATACAGTAAAAACAGTACAAAAGACATAGTACGGACCCCAACATCCTCTCCGCTGACCTGCAGCCATTCCAGAAATGGTGTTTCGATGGCCAGTGTTTGTCGGGATGGATGGCCTCACTGCTGTGCATCTGTCGGCCTGGGATTCTCTTCGCTCCATTGCTTGTTGCTGTCCGGGTGTCGCTGCATTGGTCTTCACTTCGATGGTGTCGCTGTACGTGGGGTAAGCGGAATATATTACATGCAATACAGTGCATTATATACATATAAAAAACACAGTACATGTAAGAATATGTTACATACAATGCAACACATTATAGCGTATACAGGATTCTGGTGGTGAGTACAGCAAAAGTGCAGACAGAGGAAAGGATGGCTAAAGGGGATAAGACTTCAGATTTTTTCAGACTTTCTTCTAGGAGTCAGAATAGCATAGTAGTTAAAGGCACTGAGCTGCAAACCTAGAGACCTGGGTTTGAATCCCAACAGCCCCCACTTGCATACTGTGTGACCCTGAGCAAGTCACTAAACTTCCCTGCACTCCCATGTGACACCTGGAAACAAGCTCTGGCTTAGTGTGCTTTTCCTGGTTAAACAATTTCCCCTTTCCTTTCTTTTCCTTTCCCTTTTAAGATACATAAGTGACAAGAGGAAAGCAAGAGGAGGGACAGTGAGGATTAGAAGTGCAAAAGAGGGAGACTGTACAGCAGAGGACCAAGAAAAATCTGACATCCTGAACAGGTACTTCTGCTCAGTCTTCATAGTCGAGGAAGGGGGACAGACCACCAGAGAGTTGCAGGAGCGGGGGGGTAGTGGACACATGTCCCTTTTCAGAGGAAAGAGTCCTAAAGGGACTTACAGTTCTGAAGGTGGACAAGGCTATAGATGAGACCAGAAGGGATACACTCAAGGGTACTGGAAGAAATCAGGGAGGTGCTAGCTGCACCACTGACAGCTTTGTTCAACAGTTCACTGGCAATAGGCATGGTTCTGGAGATCTGGGGAAGAGCTGACATGGTCCCTCTTCATAAGAGCAGCATCAGCACCAGCAGCAGGGAGGAGGATAGCAACTATAGGCCTGTCAGTCTTACTTCAGTGGTGGGACAATTAATGCAAACCTAATCGAAAGAAAGATTTGTAGAGTAACTAGAATCCAGTGGCATGCAAGACCACAGACAGCATGGATTCACGGGGTGGGGGGGGGGCATTCTTAACTAATCTGATATATTTCTTTGAGTGGGTGATCAGGGAAATGGATCAGGTGAGGGCAGTAGAGGAGACCTATATGAATTTTAGCAGGGCATTCGACACTGTGCCACACAGGAGGATGATAAAGAAACTGAGCAGCCTAGAAGTGGGATCTAAAATGGTGAACTGAGTTAAACATTAGTTATAAGGTAGGAGACAGAGGGTGGTGGTTAATGGCACTCACTCTAATGATGGAAGAGTGACCAGCAAGATGCCACAGGATGCAGTACTGGGACTGGTCCTCTTCAACATCTTCATAAGTTACATTTCAGAAGAACTGGAAGGGATGGTATGTCTTCTTGCAGATGATACCAACATCTGCAATAGAGTGTACAATCAGGAAGTGTTGGAAAGAAAGCGCAGGGATCTTGGACAACTTGAGGAGTGGTCAAGAGCATGGCAATTGGGGTTCAATGCCAATAAGAGCAAAAGCATGTACCTACAGTAGGGCATAGGAACCCAACAGCAGAGTATAGGATGGGGGGAGGTACTGACAGTCACTAAGCAGGAAAGAAACCTTGGGGTTATCATATCTGATGACCTCAAAGTGGCACGGCAGTCTGACAAAGCAGTTGGTAGGGCCAATGGTATGCTAGGGTGTATATGGAGAGGTATCTCCAGCAGGAGGAGGCAGGTAATGTTACCACTGTATCCCTCACTGGTGAGACTAGTTACAGGGGACTAGCAGGAACAGCAAAAACAAACTAAAACAAACACCTGTATCCCCAATAGCTACGGGAAAAGAGTTATCTGTTGACACTGAAACAAATAATGGTCAGACCACACATGGAATATGGGGTCCAGTTCTGGAGGCCATACCAGCAAGGGTACAAGGGCAGGCTGGAAAGGGTCCTGAGAAGAGCAACCAAAATGGTGTGGGAGCTTCAGGGGAGGTCATATGAGGAGAGGCAGGGGAAGTTGGGCCTGTACTCGCTAGAAGAGAGGAGGGAGAGGGGGGGATATGGTAGAAACATTCAAGTTCTTGAAGGACATAAACAGGGTGAGAGTTGGCAGCATATTCAAACTGAGTAAGAACAATTCCATTAGGGGACATACCCTCAAACTAGAGGGGGGGCAGATTCAGAAGGGGCAGCAGAGGAGGTTCTTTACCAAGAGGGTGATACAGCCATGGAACAGGCTGCTGGAAGGGGTGGTGGGGGTGGATACAGTGGGGAGTTTTTAGAGGGCCTGGGGCATACACGTGACTGGTGGGCAGAGGGCAGGCTGAAAAGGGATGGAGGGGATCTTCCTAGAGGGTGGGGCAGTTACGGGGGGACTCTATGGGCCTATGGGTCCTTTTCTGCCAGCAGATTTTTATGATTCTGTGATTCTATGATAAAATATGAGGGTGTAGATTTTCTTTAAGAGAGCTGTGAGGACATACTTCTTCATTGAAAGGGTGGCAAATACCTAGAACAGACAGTCAGCGGAAGTGGTGGAAGCAAAAACAGTGGAGGGCTTCCAGAATGCATGGACTAAAGATAGGGGCATAATAGAAAATAGGCATGGATGAGGGAAGGTAGCTGGAAGCCAGTTAGGGTCTGCAGAACCATATTAGGCAGGGAACGTCTGGACAGACTGGATGGGCCAAGTGGTCTTTTACTGCAGACAAATTCTATGTTTCTTTGTTTTTCAGCTGCTGCAGCTTGTGATGACAGGTTTGAACATAGCCAAAAGAAACTGGATTGGCTGTGGAGGTAAATAAAGCTTTAGTAAAGCTTTTGATACTGTGACCCACAATACCCTCCTGAGTAAACTCACGAATATTGGCATAGGTCCAGATGCAGTAGTTTGATTTAGGAAGTACCTTGCTTGGATACAACAGCAACTAAAAACTGAAGAATTATCATCCTCCTGTATTCACATCTGCAAAGGAGTGTCACAAGGATCTATATTAGGACCGTTGTTATTTATGATTTATACTAATAATCTGGGTTCTGACATTGTAAATGTAAAGCTACACCTATACCCAGATGATACTGTTCTGTATGTTACTAGTCTCACCCCAGATATGGCTATGAATGTCCCTCAAGAGGCATTTGATCAACTCCAAATTAATCTGTGTGCATCAAAGATTCTTTTAAATGCCACTGAAACTGTTTGTATTGTACTCTCTTCTAAACTGTTCCTGTCCTCCTCCCCAGTATGCATAACAAGTCTTACCTGATGAAAAGTTGGGAACGGTAGATTCCTTCAGGTATCTGGGCATGTAGCTGGATAGCAAATTATCCTTCAGTATGCATATTGAAAATCTTTGTAAAAAGTTGCCCAGAGACTTGGTTTCTACTATAGGAACATATTCTGTTTTAGCTGTGTGGCGAAAAAAAAGACATGTTCAGGCAACCTTTCTTCCTCTACTAAACTATGATGATATCATATACAGAAGCACCTCAGTTTCTTACCTATCTAAACTAGATATGCTTTACCACGGAACACTGGTTTATATCTGGCTTGTGTGCTAGAACACATTATTGCTCCCTGTACACAGCAGTGGGTTGGACTTCACTTATGATCAGAAGACTCAGAAACCTATTGTGACAAAAACTCCTTTGAGCTGTATCAGCTTCTAGGGGGGGTTTATTTGATTCACTTCTCCTGCTGCCACCACCTGGTTATACCAGGAAAATACTTCTGCCCTGCTCAGGAACTTGGAAGGTCGAGCACGGTGATAATGGTGGCCTTTACACAGAGAATGTTCACTTTGCCAGCAGAGGCTTTAAATTTAGCTTTGCAATAAGGTTGCTGAACCACTGGTTCTACAGAAAATAGATCTTTACTCTCATATTACTACAAGATATTACAAACAGGATATGTACAGCTAACAAAAAGATATACACAGTTACTTGGGAGCTTAAGCAACAGGTTGGTAGAAAAGAGGTCAGGAGTTATATTTTGTTTTAACTGAAATATTTGAATAGTTTGTAAGTGAAATTAGTTCTATGTGTTAAAAATTATTACCTTGAATTTGAACTGTTACTTGGGCTGTGATATTGTAGGTTTGGGGATAATACTGAAAAGCCACTGGGGGTTGGGATTGAAGGGCTGAGTATTTCTGTTTGGGACTGAAATTTGAAGCAACAGGAGTTGGTGGGCCTGTGACATCATACGGTACCTGGTGTCTGCTTACACACACTGTTAGTGGTACCAAACACATACTGGACTGTATGTGTTTGTGAGACTTGGGAACTTTGTTGGTGGGGTTGAAATTGGGTTTGTAAATAACTACAGTCAGTATAGAGAGAAACTGTACTCCAGGGGAAAGGGACTGAGAAAAGGGGGTGTGCTATTATAAACAGAGGAGGATAATCAGGGTGGCCATATTCCACCATGGCAGGCATCTTCGGAAGGGTTGTAGGCTGCACAGGCTGTGGGATGGCAATAATTCTAAATTGGGCCTGGAGAGAGGAGGCTGCCCACTCTGGAGCCAGCTATCTTGTATCAGGAGTGAGGTATATTGGTTAAGGAGTAAGCTGTGGGAGCTGGGGGTGTCAAGGATAAGGGGTGTGGATATGGGCAGCAGAAGGGTGGGGCTGAGGGAGGTTGGGAAGCGCTCTGAAATTACAGGACATTATGCTACAGCAAGCATAAGGGGATATTAGGGACAGAGGACCCCTAGATAGGGAAGTTGATGCTAAGGGGAAAGCGTACAGGGTGAACATTCTGAATTCAAAGAGACTGGAGGGAAGAGTCAGGAGGGGCTGTTGTGCGGAAGCCTAAAACAGCAGACTGTGGGAAGGAGCTCCTAAGGTGAACAGTGCAGAGAGGAAGAAGAGGGTCAGTTTAGAGATGCAGTCAGGGGAACTCGGGTTACTTGATGGAGGCTGACATAGAGTGTCACAATAAATTTGAGATACTAAGCATCCTAGAGGGGAGGAAGGGTTGGTGGAAATGAGGAAACTTATACAGAGGCCGGGAGGAGTCAGATACCCATAGGGCATCACAGATCAGCTATGGAAAGGATAGACATAGTCCCAGAGGGAGAAGGAACATATATGTTAAGCAAATGGGGAGATGCAACATATTCCAGACATGAGGGAGAGAGCATGATTGGAGAGAAACTGGGAGACAAGGAGGTGGGAGGGAGCCCCTTCAGCAGGGAGGTCAGTACCAAGGATGGGGCCTTAGCTAAGGGGACCCACAGAGAGCCTCTGGAGACAGGGTACTATTACAAGGGGGATGGTGGTGGGGGAAGGAAACCATCAGGGCCAGGATAAATGGTTCAGATAAGAGGGTTAAAGGGACATCTATTCAGAGGGGTTTGAGTTAAGTGGGCAAAAATAGCAAGGAAGGCAGAAAGGGAGGGTGACAAGGGGTCTCTAATAAGGCAGGAAGACTCCCATGAAATTGCGATCATGAATAAAGTGGGGAGGGGGCTGAGAGGGCATAGTGGAGGTAACCATAAGGATGATGGCGGTGTTAAGGTTCTGTTACTGGGAGACTCGATGATTAAGGGTATCCATTGAGAGGGACAGGGGGGTGGATGCCATAGCCAGGTGAAGGTAGTGAGTATCTCTGGGCTGACAGTGCACAGAGCAAAGTTCATGGTGTATGAAATGGTTAGGGATTGTGGAGGGAAACCGGATTTCCTGGTGCATTTGGGAACTAATGATCTAGAGAAATAGCATTTGGAAATCCAAGCAAGGTTCAAGAACTTGCCAGAGTCTGTCGGGATAATGGATGCAACATTTCCTTTTGGAGATATTGCAGTACCAAAGGCCTCAGTGGAGAAAAATGAAGCTCACAAAGGTTAATGACTGGCTCAGGAAGTGGGGTGAAGAGAATGGGTTGGGGGTGTTAGGGAACCTGGAATGGGTTGGGAGGATAAGGGACTATATGCCAAGGACAGGTTTCATCTTGCCCCATTAGGGAAGGAGTCCTTAAACAGGGATGGCTGACTACATACAAGAAAGGTGGGGTTTAAACTTGTAGGGGGAAGGGATAAGGGGGCTGACAGAAGCCCTCCTCCAGATGAGGAGTAGCCTTCAAGCCCAAGGGGAGGGGAAACAGACTGGAGGTGGAGGTTTCAGGAGGAGCAGGGGAGGATGGAAGTATAAGGAATCTGGGTGGGGTTCGACAAGGAGGATCAGGGATAAGGGGTGGGGGTTAGGTGTTAGTAAATGCCAGGAGCTTGGGAAACAAGTTGCCAGAGTTCCAGAGCCATGCTGTTTGTGGGGGTGGATGTGGCGGCAGTCACGCGACGGGGCCAACAAAAACCATGACTGGGACCTAAATGTAATGGGGCACACTATGCTTAGGGAAGTATAGAAAGAGGGCAGGGGGGAGTGGCTATGTTCATTAGAGATGACATAGAAATTGCTACGGTAGAAGAGGCAGAGGGAAACATGGAGGCCTTATGGGTCACCTTCGATCCCCAGCAGGAGATAAGGTCAAGCTGGGAGTAGCATATAGGCCCCGGGATGAGTGATGTTCTGGAGGATGGTTTTCTGGACAACATCATTGCCCAGTGTGGTCCAAAAGGGAAGGAGTGGTGTTGATGGGGACTTAATATGCCAGGTACAACTGGGGAACCATGTCCTCTAAGGTGGCCAAGGAGCAGAGGCTGCTGGATGGCTTCCAGGATGTGTTCTTAACACAGCATGTGATGGAGCCCACAAGGGAGGGCATGTCCTGGATGTGGTTCTGGCAGATGGGGATCTGGTAAGGGACATGGTTGTACAGGACCCCCTGACTGGGAGTGACCACAATACTGTCTGGTTTCAAATAAGCATTGGGGGAGTGGGGTGAGATCTAGGACACTGGCAGTGGACTTCAGGGGGGTAGACTTTATGGGCATGGGAAATATTCTCAGGATCACTTGAAGGGGATTACCTCAACGACAAGTGTGGAAAGGAGATGGGAGGTCATAAAACGGGGACTTCATGAGGCAGTCAGGATCAGCGCTAAGTTGAAACGTAAGGGAGCAAGGTCACATTAACCAAATTGAGGCAGTCCAGAGAAGGGCAACCAAAATGGTGCAGGGACTGCATCAGAAGACATATAAGGACAGATTAACGGAGCTCAATATGTATACCCTTGAGCAAAGGAGGGAGAGAGGTGATATGATCGAGACATTTAAACACCTTAAGGGCATAAACAAGGTGAAAGAGTCTAACATGTTTAAATATAAGAAAAATAGCAGGACAAGAGGACACAGCATGAGATTAGAGGAGGCCGATTAAGGGGAATGTGAGGAAATTTTTTCACAGAAAGGGTGGTAGATGCATGGAATGGCTTACCACAAGAAGTGGTGGCTATGAATACAGTGCAGGGCTTCAAACAGGCATGGGATAGGCATAAGGGAGCAATACAAATGACTATGAATAGATAGGTCACTGACAGAGCAAAGGCCGATGGTACATTTATAAGGTAGAAAAAGAAATGGGCAGACTGGATGGGCCTTGCGGTCCTTATCTGCCGTCAACTTCTATGTTTCTATGTTTCTGTTTCTATGTTTCTATGTTTCTATGTTTCACATAAACCATGCTGGTGGTCCAGTGAGGTCCAGGTAGCAGTCAGAGAAAAGAAGGCGGCTTCCAAAAAATATAAAACAACAAGAGGGGATAGGGATAAGGAAATGTACCAGCTTGCATCTAGAAAAGTCACCCATATGGTGAGGGGAGCAAAGTCCAGTAAAGAGCAACGGCTGGCACAGGGGATACATGGAGGGGAAAAGGGGTTCTTCCGGTACATTGGGGAGCGGAGAAAAACTAAGGGCCATCTCAGCAGATTGAGATCAGAAGGAGGGTGGGTGGAAGAGGCGAGGGACCAGGCAGAGGTATTTAACGAGTACTTTGCCTCTGTGTTCACTAGGGAGGGGGATGGGATATCTACAAAGCAAGGCACAAAGGGGATAGAAGCGGCAGGGAGTGGGATCAGGGGAGCAACAGAAATGGAGCAAAAGGGAGGGAAAGGTACCCCAGGGGTGTCACATCTGGATAAGGATAAAAAGACCAGTAAGGTGGAGGGGACGGATGATGCCATCCCCGCCAAAAGGGTGTGGTTTGCCCTCAAGGCCCTAAAGAAAGACAAATCTCCTGGGCCGGATGGCATTCATCCGAGAGTACTATGGGAATTGGTGGACATACTGGCTGCACCCCTGGCGGAGCTTTTCAGCAGGTCACTTGAGACAGGGACAGTACCTAGGGATTGGCGAGAGGCACATGTGGTACCAATCCATAAAGGGGGGTCGAGGGAAGTACCAGATAACTATAGACCCATCAGTTTAACCTCGGTGGTGGGAAAATTAATGGAGAGTATACTAAAGGAACAATTGGGGGTTTACTTGGAGGAGGTGGGAGGTCTGGATAGTCGGCAGCATGGGTTTGTGCCAGGTAGATCATGTCAAACCAACCTTGTAGAGTTCTATGAATGGGTAACATCAGAACTGGACAGGGGTAAGCCTGTGGATGTATTATTCTTGGACTTCAGCAAGGCATTTGACTCTGTCCCCCACAATGGTCTGGTGGAGAAACTGATGGGGTTAAGAGTAGGCCCTTTGATGGTCAGATGGATTGAAAACTGGATAGCTGGACGCACTCATAGAGTAGTGGTCTGTGGGGAGCTCTCGAACCCTACAGAGGTTGGTAGTGGGGTACCACAGGGCTCGGTCCTCGGTCCAATCCTGTTTAATGCATACATATTGGACATCAGGGATGGTATAGGGTGTGAAATGAGTCTCTTCGCGGATGACTCCAAGATGGGAGCAGTAGTTGAGGGAGAAGAGGGGAGGTTGGCCCTACAAGGGGACCTGGACACCCTGGAAAGCTGGGCTCACACATGGAAATTAAATTTCAATATCACCAAGTGCAAGGTGTTGCATCTTGGTCGGGAACCCTAAACACAGGTACACCCTGGGAGGGAGGCGCTGGAAGCCTCAACAGGGGAAAAGACCTAGGGGTCATGGTGGATACATGTATGAATAACTCTGAGCAGTGCAGGAGAGCAGCTAGCAAGGCAAACAGGATGTTGGGATGCATCGTAAGGGATCACCTCTAGGAGCAAGGAAGTGATTCTGGCCGCTGTACAATGGACTGGTTAGACCACACCTTGAGTACTGTGTACAGTACTAGAGACCACACTTGAAGAGGGACACACAGCTCCTGGAGAGGGTACAGAGGAGGGCAACAAAGATGATACGAGGGCTAGGGATTTGACTTACGAGGACAGACTTGAGGAGCTCTGCCTGTTTTCATTGGAGGAGAGGAGAGACAGGGGGACATGATTGAGGTCTTCAAGTACCTCAAGGAATAAACAGGGTAAACATGGAGGGATCTTTAGACTAAAGCAGGAGGCATCACCAGAGGGCATGGTTTGAAGTTGAAGGTGGAAGGGGTGAGGGAAAAGGAGGAGGTTTTTCACTGAGAGGGTGGTGGACCCTTGGAATGCTCTGCCTGGTGAGCTGGCTCAGAGATCCACAGTGGAGGGCTTTAAGAGAGGATGGGACAGACACAGAAAGTGGATGTATCAGATGATGGCCTGTCCCGGGGGGTGGGGATGGATGATAGGGGTTTCTGGAGCACAAGGGATGGGAGGGTCTCGGCACCCAACTAAGGATCTAGGTTCGAGCAGACTCGATAGACCATAAGGCCTAATCTGCTGGCAAATAGTATGTTAGTATGTTACAGGAAACAAAATAAAGCAGTTTGAACAGATAGATTACTGATAGAATAAACTCACAGTCTAGTCCCACACTAGAATCTATATTTATCCACCAGCTAACTTGAAAGAAACATTCACGAAGACTGTTCTTTCCTCGTCCAGATAAGCTAGCTTTGAAAGCAGGGCCCTCCTTCATCTGGGGACACTGACTAAGAGACAGACCCCAAGTCCTCTTCAAAGGGTGCAGGAAGTCTCATAGAGAGACAGAGAGAGAGAGAGAGAGAGAGAGAGAGAGAGAGAGTGGTGGTTAAAAACCCTCCTATTTATGTACTCAGTGCAGTAGGATGGGACCTCTTTCTATAGGGACAACTCTCTTCAGTATTCCCTATCCACATGAGTGTGTGGCGTGTGTGTGTGTGTGTGTGTGTGTGTGCCCTTTGCCACCTAACACCATCCTCACTGCATGATCACACCTCTGAAACCTATCACCAAGATTTTATAACATCCTCCTGTCTTATTGTCTGAGTGTGGGAACCCCATCCTTGCAAGTGCCCATACATTCTTTTACTAATTGGTTTATTTCCTAGCTGCTCAGGAAGCCTCTATGGGAAAAGTAGCACTCTCACACCTGCCAGCTGTTTTCCCCGTAGGTTTCCTAGGATAGCTGCTGGGTCATGTGACCTGAACTCCATTTTGTTTGCCCTATGTGATTTCAATTGTAGAAAGAACTTATACAAGAATAAACATAATAGAAAATAGTTACAATAACAAAAAGATATTACATTAACATTGTCACATTCCTGTCATATCTCCCTTCCTCAGAAAATGAAGGCATGTTTCTTTTGGGCAACCCTCAGGAGACACTGCTGTTCATGTACGGACTGAGAAGTGCCTAAAGTTTCATGCCATGCAGTTAGCCCTGTCTAGACAACCCAGCCACACTGGCATTTTGCGAACCACTGTGGTGCTGGATGGCTGTGTTATATGACTGAAATTCCAAACTTCAGTGCAGTAATTTTGTATTTTGCCCAGTAGCCTATGGAACCAGGTCGGGAGATTATGATCCTTGACCATAGTGAACTCCCGCCCATACAAATAAGGCTGCGCTTTTGATGTGCCCACACCATCCCGAGACACTCCCTCTCAACTGTTGCATATGCCTCCTCCCTAGGCAGCAGGTTCTGGTTCTGATACATTATGGGGTGCTCCTCCCTCTTCTGTGTAACCTGGCTCAGAGCAGTGCCCAACCCATGGTCTGAGGTATACGCATGTACAATGAACTCTACAGCATAATTGGGGCTAGCGAGCACAGGTGGCTTACATAATGCTTCCTTCACCTTCTGAAAAACAGATTCACAATCCTCTGTCCAGAGAACTTCTTCTGGCAGTTTCCTTTTTGTCAGATCTATCAGGGACTTGGCTGCATCACTATAGTGAGGAGCACACCTCCTACAATACCCAGCTGTCCCCAGAAATGCCATACTTGTCTCTTCATGGTAGGGATGAGCCAGGCCTGGATGGCATCAACCTTCACAGGCTCTGGACAGGTGCAACCACTGCCCACCCAGTACCCAAGGTAAAACATTTCTGCCACGCCTTTCTGTTATTTTTCTGCCTTAACTGTCAGTCCTGCGGCCTTCATTTGGTAGAACACCTCCCTCATGTGCCTGATGTGATCCTCCCCTGTCTGGCTATAAATGGCTATATCATCCATGTACGCCAGTGCAAAGTCACCTACCCCAGAGAGAATGCAATTCACATGCCACTGGAAGACTTTGGGTGCATTCTTCATCCCAAATGGCATTACTCAGAATTCAGATATGCCAAATAGGGTGATGAAGGCTGACCTCTCCGTGGCTGCATGGGTTAGAGGTACCTGCCAGTAGCCTTTGCCAGGTCTATCATGGTCAGGTACTGGGCTCACCCCAGCCATTCTAAGGTCTCATCCATTCTGGGCATGGGGTAGGCATCTGACTCTGTGCAGCTGTTGAGTCTCCAGTAGCAGATGCAGAACCTTGTGGTACTGTTCTTCTTGGGGATCAGAACCACAGGCGATGCCCAGGGGCTACTGGACTCCTGGATCACTTTAAGAGCCAGCATCTCACTAAGCTCCTCCTGCATGGTCTGCTTAACCCCCTCTGGTACCCTGTAGGGGACTACCTCTGGGCACTTGGGTCCCAGTGTCCATGTGCAGTTCAGCCATCATGATGTACCCAGGCTTCCCAGTGAACATTTCCCCAAATTATCACAGCACCCACCCTCATCCTGTGCTGGTGTCATCTGCTCTGAGAGGGTGAGGTTATCCACTGAAGAGCCCTCCCACACCTCCCTGAGGAGTTCCACCAGTGGATCAGCCTAACTTTCCTATTCTGGGGTGCTGTGCACAGTGAGGACCATTTCCTTCTTATCATAGTAAGTTTTCGCCATGTTAATGTGGTTACACTTTGCCTGCACCTCCTGCCAGATTGTCATACCACATGATTGACCTCACTCGCCTTCCTGACTGTGGAGAATGGACCCTCCCATGCTGCCTGCAATTTATTTTGTCAGACAGGGGCAAGTACCATCACTTGCTGTCTGACTTTGTACTCCTGGGATCTTGTCCCACAGTCATACCAGGCTTTCTGCTGCTGTTGTGCAGTTGCTAAGAGCTCCTGGGTGAGCCCCATGAGCTCCTTCAGCCAGGTTTTGATGTTCAGGATGTACTCTGAAACAGATTACCTTTGGAAGAAAATGTCACCCTCCCATTCATCCCTAATTAAATCTCTGGGCCCCCTCACCCTGTGACCAAACAAAAGCTTGAAGGGTGAGAACCTTGTGGATTCCTAGGGGACTTTCCTGTAAGCAAACAGGAGATGGGGCAAATACTTGTCCCACTCCTTCTTGTGCTGGTCAGCAAACATCCTGAGCATAGTTTTCAGGGACCTATTGACCCACTCATTCAGGTAGTTAGTCTCGGGGTGATAGGGTGAGGCACAGAGCTGTTTCACCTGCACTTCTCCCACAGACCAGTCATGAGTGATGACATGAAATACAACACCTGATGTGACAAAATCTTCTGGGCAAATCCCACTCAGCTAAAAATTCCCAGGAGTTCATCAGCCACTTTCTCTGCTTCAGTGAAGGACATAGCCACTGCCTCTGGGTACCTGGTTGTGTAGTCCACGACAACTAGTATATACCTTTTGACCATGTGACTTGAGGTGCTCAAGGGTACCACTATATCCACCACTACCCTCTTAGAGAGTTTATCAATAATAGGCATGGGCATCAAAGCTGCCTTACTCTTGTCACCCACCTTTCCCACCCTCTGGCACTGTGAACAAGTCTGACAGTAATTTGCCATATCTATGTACATTCTGTGCCAAAAGAATTGTTAGCAAGTCACCTTTTTGTGCAGCTAATATCCAGGTGGCCTGAAAAAAAGGATGTCATGGGACTGGTCCAAAAGCTACTTGCAGTAAGTCTGAGAGACTACCAGCTGCCTGAGTACCTCTCTCTCTCTCCCTCTCTTTCTCTAGCCCCTTCTGTGGTATACACTCCCAGTATAGCAGCCCATTCTTCCAGTAAACTAGCTTTTTACTCCACTGAGAGTCTTCAACACTATCAGCTATCTGTCTCAGTTTCTGTAGGGAAGGATCAGCCAGCTGAGCTCTTCCCAGCTCCTCCCATATGACCCTCACCAACTCCCCTTCCAAAGAAAATCTGCCCACGGTTGAGATCTCCTTGGTTTGCAGCTGGGGCTAAGGGCTGCTACTCCTAACTAGCCCCTCAACCACACTAGCTACTTCCTCAGCTGTTGAGGGAGGGATTAGTGTAGGCTGCGTTGCCCCCTCCTCACCTTCAGGAGCTTGCCCTTTTGCCTGGCTGTGGATAGTAACACACACCAAGGTTTCCATTTGGTCAAAATCATTTCCAGTTATGACATCCACAGGGAGATCAGGTATGATTGTCACATCCTGCACCCTGTGGCCATCTTTCCAGCTGAGGAAAACCCAAGCCACTGGTACTTAGACGCTGGACCTACGACTTCCTGAATCTTGGAATATTGCCTTGGCAGAATCTGCTCCAGGTGGATTAGACACTGCCTCATCATGGAGATGGAGGCGCCAGTGTCCCTCAATCCCTATGTTACAGACCCATTAACTAGGACTGCATCGATTGCAGTGGGGTGACCCTCAAAAGGAGACACAAACCACCACAGATGTATTTCAATCAAGGCTCCACTACTGGATATACAGATTCCCCCTACGTCTAACCATCAAACTGCTGCTTGGTGTCTCGACACAATTCCATAACCCCACATGGAGCACCCCAAAAGAGTGGCAACAGAATAAGAGAAGGAGGACCAAAGACAGCCCCCTCTCCCTATCACTGGCAGCCCTCATGAAACTCCTGCTCTTTCTATTGCTCTGTGTTGGTAACGTGGAAATCAACCCTGGACCTCCTGAATGTATTACTCCATCAGACCTAACCTCAATTAAAGGCCTCAGTTTTCTGCATATTAATGCACGCGAGTCTGTTGAAAAACTTACACTGATACAAGCTTGGGTTGCCCATACCTTGCCAGACTTTCTCATGGTATCTGAGACATGGCTCAAACCCACCACAGCAGACAGGGATGTTAACCTACCCAACTATCAGCTATTCAGAGCGGATCGCCAAACAAGGGGAGGTGGAGTAGCTATATATGCAAAATCCGGTATACCTGTATCCTGTATTGCTGCAACCTCTATGCCCAAGGAATTTGAGCGCCTATCCCTAAAAGTCTCTCTCCCCAATGCAGCAGCTTTTCAGCTAGTTGGATGCTACAGACCCCCCTCTGCTGACCTCAAACTCTTATCCCACCTGGGGAATCTGCTCAAGCCCAGCACTGAAGAAGTCATTATTCTAGGTGACCTGAATTTCAACTGGCTTACCCAGGCAGCTGCACCTCTGTATCATTCTGTGATACATATGGGTTCACACAGCTAATTAATGAGCCAACAAGAATTAATGCAAGGAATAGTAATAACAGCACACACTCGATATCATGCTAGTGAATAAACCACATCTATTCACACATGCTGGAGTGCTTTCTGCGACATAAGTGATCACTGCCCCATCGCTGGAAGATCCACCAGCAAAACAACAACCCCTGCAAAATTCCTCATGAGGAGATCCAAGAAAAACATCAATATTGAAGGATATTTGCATGATCTAGCTCACTCTCCAAACTGGCAAGAGTTTTACCTTGCCCATTCTGTGGAAAAAGCACAGCAGTTGCTAAATAGCATTATAATAAATGCCCTTAACACCCATGCCCCAACATCTAGTATCCGAATAAAAAACAAATCCTGTCGTTGGTTTTCAGCTGACCTCAAAGCTGCACTGCTGGAGAGAGACAAACTCTGGAAAATGGCAAGAAAAACCAAGAATGCAAATGACTGGATGATCTTTAGGAAAGCAAGGAATAGATGCACCAAGAAAGTTAGGGATGCAAAGGCTGCCTTCTACTTGGCTGAGCTCGACTCCTTCTATCATAATCCTGCCAAGTTTTGGGGTACCATCAAGGGTATGGTGGGGCAGGATGCTAGTACCTCCCTTCCAACTCAATTACACCACAGTGAAGGCCCTATCACTGGCAAAATGGAAATTCTGGACGCCTTCAATAACCACTTCACAACGGCTGGCCTTGCCTTTGACACCTCACCAGCTAACCTGCTGAGGGAACAATTAAGCTCCCAGTACACTGGTGTTCAGAGAGCTGACTCTTCCTTCAGCTTCAAATCTGTACTGTTGAAGCAAGTAGAGGACCTACTATGGCAGCTGGATACCAAAAAAAGCTCAGGGGCAGACTCTCTGGACCTCTACTTTCTAAAGATTGCATCCTATGTACTTGCAGTCCCCCTAACTCATCTCTTTAACCTATCTCTAAACTCTGGTTCTATTCCCACACTGTGGAAGACAGCCCAAGTGGTTCCCCTTCTAAAATCAGGGGACCTATGGAACTTAATAATTACAGGCCCATTTCATTCTGCCAGTGCTTTCCAAGATGCTGGAGAAATTAGTGAGTAACCAGTTAAGGGAGTATCTTGACAATGCTAACCTCTTGAATCCAGCTCAATCTGGATTCAGGGCCAAGCATAGCACTATCACTGCACTAGCCAAGGTCACAAATGACTGGCAAACCGAATTAGATAAAAAGAATAATGTCTGTGCAGTATTTCTGGACCTGAGTAAAGCATTCGATGCTGTGGACCACAAGCTTCTACTATCATCCTTGCACTCCCTTGGCCTTGATCCACCCTCCCTTAAGTGATTCAGGTGTTATCTCACCGTTGGTCACAGCAGGTAAAAGCTGAAGGTGACCTATCCCTATTAAAACCACTGTTAAGAGGAGTCCCCCAAGGTTCTATCCTGGGTCCTATCCTTTTTGCTATTTATATAAATAACATTGATTCAACCCTCACCAATTCCTCTGTACACCTCTTTGCTGATGACACTGTTTTGTATGTCAGCAACCCTTCATCTGCAGCTGCTTGTGAAATCCTACAAACAGAATTCTCCTTGTTACAATATCAGTTACTTGAGAAAAAGCTTCTGTTGAATGCAAAGAAAACTAAAGCAATGATGTTCACAAATCAAAGCTCCACCAGCACCTCCTCTTCAATCATTCTCCCCCAGCTATGCACTATACTTGGAGAAAACCTGGAGTATGTAGAAAATTTCAAATACCTAGGTGTGTGGATTGATAACAGACTCGACTTCACTCACCATTTAGAAGAACTGCTAAAAAAGCTCCGCCAAAGGCTTGGTCTTCTCTATAGATTAAAACCTTTCCTAAACAGAGATTCAAAGATGAGGTTAGTCCAGGCCATTTTTCTTTCAGTCGTTGACTATGCAGACTTCCTTTATAGTCATTGCCCCATCTTCTACCTACACAAGTTGGATACCTTATACCATAGAGCAATAAGATTCATTACAGATCTGCCATCTAATACCCATCACTGCTCTCTTTATGCTGCAGTTGGATGGGTTTCCCTTCACCTCAGAAGGAACAGAAATGCAGCCCTATGGATCTACAGAGCGTTATCAAAAAAACTTCCAAACTATATTCTGGACTGCTTCACCCAGACCATTTCCTAGCTCCTATGCCCTAAGAAGCAACAACATCATCCTGCTCAAATTGCCCCAAATTCAGCACCGGATAGGGAGGGCAGCAATCAGCTATTCTCTAGCTATAGCATGGAACACCCTACAAAAATCCTAAAACTGTCAATATTATTCCAATTGCATCCTTTAAACAGCGTTGTACAGTTTTCTTCACAGAGAAATGCAGTTGCTACCACTAGAGCTAGCCTTGTCATCTCACAATCTCCCTCCCAAAAATTAACCATATATGGCATAATCTTTGTTCTTCAGTTCTCCCTCCCAGGCAGACACCCCATCTTATGGCACCCAGTAATACCTTTACCATCCTAGTATTACATTATACTGTGTGTTTGCCATGGTCCCTCCACTGGGATATGTATATACTGTATATACTGTAAATATTAGCTTAACTCTCCTATAACCCATTTGTATCATGTGAATTTTATTGTACATCACTGTGTTTATAAACATTTTTTCCCTGTATGTATAACTGTTTTATATAAGTGTATGATGTATCTGTTATGTATCAACTGTTGAACCTTGACCTTATCAGGTCCATCTTGTAAATGAGCCTTGCTCAATGATGTTCGCCTGAATAAATAAAGATTTGATGATGATGATGAGGACAAGGTGCATATGTATGGAGGAGTTAGGTGGTACTACAGTCTGTGAACAGGCTACTAGCTGCTTGGCACTGTCTCAATCACCCCCTTCCCCGGGCTTTTGCCCTTTGTTCATATTTTTAGGGCAGTCATATGACAGGTGCTGCACTTTCTTGTAAATACAGCATTTCTTTGCCCTCGACTCTTTGTTGCCCTTAGGGCTGGTGGGTTGTGTTTTGGGCTCAGTGCAGGCTGGTTTACTTTAGACTGCCTTCCCTGGATCCCCTTGAAACCATGTGCTGTCCCCTCCCATCATTCCCATGTAGCATGTGTGGTCTGCTGGCCACATACAGATCAGCACTTTCTGCTGCCTCCTTCGCAGAGCTGCATACCCGGTCTAGTAACCACACATGCAGATCCTCAGGTACATCTTTAAGAAATGTTCCCATACAAATAAGTGTTTTATTTGCTCCACAGTTCTACCTTTGGCTCCATCTACCCAGCAGTCTAGATAGGTACACATTTGAACATGCAATTCTACATAGCTGTCTCCTGGGCCCTTTCTTAACTCCCTGAATTTTCACCTATAAGCCTCAGGAGTCAGCTCAAAAGGTCTCAGTAACACCCTGCTGATTTTATCATAGTCCATACAGTCCTTATCATCCATTTTAGCAAATGCATGCTAAGCGCAGTCAGTAAGCAAGGGTGTTAAGTGGGTCATCCATGGAGCCCTGTCCAATTTAAACTGAACACATACCCTCTTAAATGATTTTAAAAACAAATCAAAATCATCCCATCCCTGTATTGAGGAAATATTTTAGAATTAATTGTGGCTTTATGGGTTTGACCCCCAGTGCTATTACTTACTGTTTGCTGCAGTGCTTTCTGGCACAGGGTCACCATCTTTCTCATGCTGGCGTTCCTTCTGTCTTTCTGCTTGCTACTTCTCTCTTTCCTCTTGTTTTCAGCTCTCGTGCTGGCATTCCTTCTCTCTGGCTTCTTGTACGAGAACCTCATGCTGATGCTGCTGCTCTCTCTCCTGCTGCATCAGGATCTAATGCTGCCATGCCTTCTCTATCTCTCCTCAGCCTCCAGCCTTACTTTTTCCCTCTTAGCCACAAGCCTTGCCTTCTGCAGTTCTGCCTCTTTCAATGCAAGCTCCATATTCATGAGCTAAAGATGATTTTGAGACTCTGCTGCAACAGTTCTTGGCTCATGCTTGGGCTGCACTGCTTCATCAATTCATGGCTTGAGTTCCAACTCTGGCTCAGCCTCTGTGACCTCTGTCTTACCACTTTGGTCATCTTCATCAGTGACCACCTGCTCCAACTGCATTTGATCATACTCCTCAGTGACTGACTGCCTTCCATGCATTTAGTCATGCTAATCCAGGGCCTCTATGAGTCCATCTCTAATCAGGCCCAGCTAGACAATCCCTCTTCCTTTGCAAAGTTCACAGAGCTGAGGCACAAGACATTTGCTTTATGCTGAGGAGATCATACTTGCTGACTACACTGCACTAAGCTGTGTGCCTAGTGATAAAAAGAACAGTAGTAAAAGATTAATCTTTTTGTATATCCTGTATTGTGACTATTAAGGTAACTTTTCTACAGGCAATTTATGTTTCTGTGTGTGTCAGGTAAGACTTTTACCTCTCTCTCAGAGTTCCTAGTTCCACCAGGAAAGCACATGGCCCACAAATTCTGGCTTTAAATTTGTGCACTAATCCCCGTGCTCTGCCACCAATTTGTGACAAAAACTCCTTTGGGCAGTATCAGCTTCTAGGGAGTTTTGTCTGATTCACTTCTCCTGCTGCCACCACCTGGTTATTCCAGGAAAATAACTCTGTCCTGCTCAGGGACTTGGAAGTCAAACATGGTAATATTTGGTAGAGTGCAATTCAGATGGTGGACTTTAAAAGGAGAATGTTCACTTTGCCAGCAGAAATATTTAATGTATCTTTGCAACAAGGATGCTCAGCCGCCAGTACTGTAGAAAATAGACCTTTACTATTATAATGCTGCAAGATATTATAAACAAGATATGTACAGCAAACACAAATATATACACATTTACAGGAAAGGAAAATAAAACAGTTTGAACAGATAGATTGATCACTGCTAGAATAAACTCACAATCTAGTCTCACACTAGGATCGGTATTTACCTGCCAGCTAACTTGAAAGAAACATTCACTAGGACTGTTCTTTCCTCACCCAGATAAGCTAGCTATGAAAGCAGGGCCCTCCTTGCTTTGGAGACACTCACCAAGAAAATTACCCCAGGTCATCTTCAAAGGGTACAGGAGGTTAGAGAGAGAGAGAGAGAGAGAGAGAGCTGTGGTTAAAACTCTTCTATTTATGTACTCAGGGCAGTAGGCTGGGACCTCTCTGTATAGTGAGAGCTCTCTTCAGTATTCCCACCCACATGACTACATGGTGCACCTGTGAGTGAATGAGTGTGTATATGTGTGTGTGTGTGTGTGTGATTACCTCTGCCAGGCCAAATTGTTCTTTGGCACCTGGCAATATCCTCCCTGCATGACCACACCTCTGAAACCTACCCCTAAGGTTTTATGACATCCTCTTGTCTTATTATCTGAGTGTGGGAGCACTGTCCTTGCAAGCTCCCTCACATTCTTTTATTACTTTATTTCCTAGCTGCTCAGGATGCCTCTGTGGGAAACATAGCACTCTCACACGTCAGCTCTTTTTCCCAGTAGATTTCCTAGGATAGCAGCTGGGACATCTGATCTGAACTCCCGGTTGTTTGCCTTATGCAATTCCAATCATAGAAAGAACTTACACAAGAATAAGCAAAAAGAAAATAATTAAAATGACAAAGCAAGATTACATTAACATGGTCATATTCCAGTCACACCTACATATGTGGTCCTTCCAAGCTATCTGGAATTTGCTGCCATTGTATATATCAAATCTCTTTCGGAGATCTACTGGATTGTATAGCCTAAGAAAATTTAATACCATTCAGCTTGATATCCCAAGTTACTATTTGAAATCTGGTAAAATGACCTTTAGCTGGGCTGCCCCTACATATCGGAAGGTCTTGAGGGACCCTCTCATTTTAAGGTAATGCTTGATCAGTTTTGCATTGATAAGTGTGAATGCTGTTAAAATAATATGTAAATTATGTTTTATTCCTTGATCAGTACTGATTTTGTTAGTAGTTCTCGTATGCATCAATTATGCTACAAGCTTTATGTATACACATTTCAATTGCCGCTAGTCTTTGCTATTAGATTATATCTGTTAGCCTGTGTTTAAAAAATGATTTTAATTTCCTGTATTATGTGAGCTGCCTCTTTACCTTCTGTAATGTTACCTGTCCACCCAGGACCACTTTGTAAATGAGCATTGCTCAATGCAGCCCTTTTCCTTGTAAAATAAACAAATACAAATACAAATATTACAGTGTCCTGGGCAAATGCAATACCTTCTAGTAGGTATGCATGTCCAAGGATCACAACTTACCTGGGATCTATAGAATAAGGTTGCTGGCTTCCCTTCAAAAGTGCATCTTTTTTGGATACCAAACATGAACATGAATAAAGTTGATTACAAATAAAACTCAAATATCCAGAGGGTATTACGAACCTTGTAGAACAGGATTCTGCAACAGACAGTGACAACATTAAACAGACTAAGAGCAATGACTAAGCTGCAGGTTTCTTAGTTTAATTGTGAAATGGCACCAATAACATAAAGGTGTACAAACAATGTTCCACTGTGTGATGGGCACATTGTTTGTACGCATTTAGTGTCCTTGTTATGGGTTCCATTTGGCAATTAAACTAAGAATTATACATCAAGAAAGTGGTGTTCAGACTTCATTCATCTGTCTTCTTGTGTGCAACTGAGTTGTTGCTTTTGGTCTGACTAAGTCGTGAGGTTAGGCACCCCTTTTCAGCAGCAGCTCGTCGTGTTTCACTGTAGTGCAGCTGTTTGGATCTGTAACAGTGCCACCATTCAACATATATGGTGCTCCCAAAAGTTTAAAAAGAGAGGTGGACAGGGCAAGAAAGAGGCAACAGACTTAACTCATTTACAGCCAACAAAAACTTAAGTCCTAACAACACACAGGTTCCCATCATAGCTCCCTATGGGGGAGGTATCTCTTTCACCACTTCCAGCGGTCTGTCTATAACAACAGCTGGATGGGTGCAGCACATGGTGAGACAAAGCCTCAGTCTATATTTTGCTACAAGGAAAGACGGTCATAACTGTCACCTTGCATACTGAAATTTCATCCTTACCTTAAGGGAATTGATTTCACTCACTGAAAACAAAGGATGCTTATTTTCCCCATTAGAGCAGACCACAGGAAATACCTACATTTCTGGGTAGGTGGGGGGTCAGTACCAGTACAAGGCAACGTCTCTTTGGCCTGACCTTTGCATCAGGTGTAGTCACAAACAAGATCTCATTTGTGCAATGACTTGTACTTAAATATTGTACCCAAATGCCTTACAGCTCTCCATGTATGAAATCCTTGTATTTATGATATGTTCTCAATGGGCAATGAACTGTACCTGAATATTGTACCCAAATGTGGTACTGAAACATAGAAACATATAATTTGACAGCAGATAAGGACCGCTTGGCCCACCTAGTCTGCCCATTTTCCTACCTAACAGATAAGCTGCAGATCCTAGTTAACCAACAGCTTACTTCCTCCTACCCCGCAATAGGACTGCCTTATGTCTGTCCCATGCATTCTTGAATTCCCCTACTGTTCTTGATTCCACGACCTCCTCAGGGAGGCTGTTACATGCATCCACAACCCTCTCTGTGGAAAAAAATACTTCCTCACATTACCTCTGAGCCCTTCCCCCTCTATCTTCAAATTGTGCCCCCTTGTTCTTGCACATCTCTTTTTCTGAAAGATGCCACCCTCTTGGACTTTGTTGATTCCCTTGAGGTACTTGAAAGTTTCTATCATGTCCCCTCTCTCCCTGCTTTCCTCAAGGGTATACATATTACATACTGCTCGCCAAGTGTGATATTTTTTGTACCAATGATATGCTCTCTATGTTATACAAACTGTACCATGTGTATGCTACTGTATTTCATGTAAACTGTCTTTGTAAACTGATGTGGCACCTTTGAAAAGGAGTCTCAGACTCAAAGGATTGCAATTCTGAATACCCAAATAAATAAATAAATAACAAATCTGGGGTTCATTCTCATTTTTGGGGAAATCCAGCCTGGAGCCCAAACAGAATCTATATTTCACTGAAGCTGAACTGGACACAGTTCAAGCAAGAGCCTTCCCCCATATTCCCAGCAAGCATTGTAGAATGCAGGCGTGCCTTTGCGCATGCGTGTCCAGAGGAAACACATCTTACTAGCTGATCCAACTATGTCACAAAGTAACACCTGCTGCCCCTTGGGTCAGCAAATAATAGCTGTTTTAACCTAATCTGTGCTATAAAAGCTGACATTTGACATTTTTGGGTAAGTGCTAACTCTTTACAAAACTGCTACCCCCTTTAAGAAATTCCAGATCCATTCCCTGATCTTACTCATACTGCAAAAGCTGGTCTGGAAGCTGCTAAATATAAATGTCATATGACAACTTATTTGAATGGCATGCTCCTAGGGGCCTAGCTAATTCAGTGTCTGTCAGAGAACTGTGCATGGCTGAGAACAAATTTGGTATTGTAGGTTATGCAAAAATACAGCAACAATTTCTAGGCCTAATGCTAGCCATAAGCTCAGTAAACAATATACTGAAAGGCTCTTACGCTCACTGTAGCAGTGATAGCAGATGCAACACTTAAGAAAATGGGTCACTGTTTTCAGCAACTATGCACAATATAATTCTGATCATAGATCCCCACTGGATTGGCAGGACATATTTTATAGCACACCTTAAAGGGCCTTTTATTACAGCATTGGTCAGGGACCAGGTCCTGTGGATAAGGTCAGGTTACACCCTAGTAAAGTGTGACATCAACAAGAAAGGTGGTGTAAGATTCTGAAGGTTGTTCAAGGTAAGACTAAGAGTTTAGGATCTGGCATATACTCTCAGAGTACATATCTGTGCATTTCATAGCAGGAAAACACATTGTCTTTTCCAACTCATTAAACAGGATGAGTCATGTCACCCACGAGTGGTCCCTGCAACAAACTGCTATGACAAGTATCCAGGAAACAGCATGTTGCTGACTCAGATCAGTTGTCCTCATGGTAGAACAAAAAGCTTTCACTTCTCTGCTCCATAGCCCCATGACTGGGATCAGTCCCAGAGGATTCAGTGAGCATACGCTGCAGAAATAGGCTACTTGCATTTCCAGCTATTGCTCCCAATGCAGAAAAGTCAACTAAATGCAAGAGTTAAACAAACGTGTATGATTTGTGTAACTCCAGACTTTCCCAACCAACCATGTTACTCACTGTTTATTTTATTTATTTAGTTTTTGTTGACTGGGTGGGTGCACTAGACAAATAAATGCCTATTTTTAGGCACAACCCAGGAGAGTACAATATACAAAACATTATAGGGGATTACACGGTGATGACAGTTTTAAGCAGATCAACATCAGTGTTACAAAACAAGAATCAGTACATGGAAAGGTGTAGTATATGTGTGATAGACTTATGCAGTCAAAAGCAGGAAGATATACAGTTTAAAACATTGGTTCCAGGAAAAAAAAAACAATAAATTAAGCATTTTGGTACACACACTGGGCCAGAATATAAATAACAAGTAACAATATGTGGAAATAACAATAGATACGCTTCTAGGTCTACATAGTAGACAAAATAGAAGATACCATAAATGTCAACAGACATTGGAGGATCAAAGACAGGGTAATAGTGAATTATTGGCATGTACACTTTGATATCCTGAGAAAATATTTACAAAACATTCTCCGGAAAGAGGATACAGTGGGACATTGCCTAATATCAATTGGGATGAAGTGCCACAGGGCTGGAGCAGAGTATCCAAAGAAGGATTCCCCTGTTCTGGTTCTAATTTTAGGGATTTCCATCAGGGCATTACTTTCAGACCTCAGGAGGCATATGCTGCAAACTTTATTTAGTAGGGAGACAAGGGCCACAGGCAGTCCTGTTTGTAGAATGTTATAGATGACTTCCCCTTGCACGAGATCACGAGCTTGGGTTGGGGGGAGCCAGCCTAGCTTTTCATACAGGAAGCAGTGGTGAGCCTGTTTATGAGATGCAAGGGTAAATCAACAGATGTTACTATACGCAACATCCCATCTGGACAGGGTGGTTTTAGAGGTTGATATGAAGATTGGAACCCTACAGAGAAGTTTAGGTAAGAGCATGCCTTTGGCAATAGCTATCCTGGCCTGGAGGTGAGGTCCTGACTAA
Organism: Neoceratodus forsteri; assembly: GCA_016271365.2. NCBI lineage: Eukaryota > Metazoa > Chordata > Ceratodontiformes > Ceratodontidae > Neoceratodus > Neoceratodus forsteri. Next base: position 156,200,372 of record JADMNL010000023.1, on the reverse strand, counting down.
TTTTGTAGTTGACCCCTAGCAAGGCATTAGCTGATCTGCAGGTGCTCGTGATAAGTGAGGAGAAATCAAGTGAGGGGTCTAGGAGAACACCTAAGTAGGTAAACAAGGGACCAAAGGGACAAGTGTACCATCCTGGTATGTGACAGTTAAATGGGCTAGACACTGTCTGAATTTAGGGGGCATTCCAAAGAGCATAGACTACATTTTGGTCATGTTTAGTATACGTTTATAACTGGACAGCCAACTTTGAACTCATCCCAGGTCAGAGGTGAGGTACTGATTTATAAGGGAGATATCTCTAGAACTGGTGTACAGGACCAAATCTTCTGCACACAGTACAGCAGAACAGTGGGACAGGCTTCGAGGGTTTCACCAAGCTGCATCAACATGAAATTTGTTGATTGGCATTACAGTGATGGCACAATGCCAACAGTCGGCATTGTGCTGTCAGAAGCACAAGGTGTTTTTCGTAGGAGGGAAAGCCCCCCACCACCCACATTTTAGGAAATAAGCAACAAATCAGAGTTGTTTTAAAGGAGGGCAGAATCATGGAAGACAGCAGTGTCAGCGATACATGGACCATCATAGCGAACTACAGATTTTTCAGCTGTAATGGCCTTCGTGGTATTGCCATCACTGTGTCATGGTATATGGGCTTTGAGTCATTTGGTTAATATGTAGTGCCAATAATAGGGGACTCAGGAGTGAACCTTGTGGGACTCCCACACTCCAAAAGTGCACAAAGACTCATACTCTACCACTGTGTCGAGACCTGTTGGCAGTTTCCCCAAATCAGGTGGCTCATCCAAACTGAGAGTCATTTTACCCAAGGGCATAATTTCTGAAGGAGTAGAGTTTTTAGCTTTTAAATCTCTCAACCCAGGCAATGGAAGTCCTTAACATGGCTAGGAAGTCTTACATGAGAAAGCTGCATATTTCAAAACAGAAAAGATTGTACACCTGGTGTGAGAGTAACACCCATTCATCCGAGAATGCACATATTGCATTTATCCGGGACTATCTGATACATTAAAAGTCTCTAGGTGTAAGGCCTGAATCTTTAAAGGTACATTTGTCATCAATATTTTCAGCTTTCAGGACCAAGGCCACAGCAAAATTTTTACTTACACATCCATTGTTGAAGAGATTCTTTTTTTTCCCCATAAAGTTTCTTCTACCTTTGGGAAAAACAGGTGGCTCTTCAGCCCTGTCCCCACATCCTACAACCAGCTTCCACCTCTTACAAGTTTCATAATGTGCATCTCCCATAGATTCCAGCCATAGTGGGGCCAGGGGAGGGATGGCAATCCTCCCCCCTAGATAGACATATCCAGAGTCCCCTGGTCTTTGGTTGGTGGAGCGGGTCCCAGAACGACGGGTAGGGCTTCGTGTAGCCCATACTCACATTTTCTGTTTTCTGTGTTCCAAGGTGCATCTGTCCTGTGCAGCCACAGCTCCCTCCCTTTGCGTCGCTCGAGCTTGCACTGCCAACAGGCCTCCACCTGGTGACAGTCATGGGCAGAGACAGTTGGCTACCCCTCCCCAGGAGAGGACAGCTGCTCCTGGGATACTTGATCCTCTCCCACCACGTCGACCCCTGGCAATCCGTGCTCATTCCTGGACATGTGTCACCAGTGTGGCAGGAGTTAAGGCATTGAACACCTTAGCCCTCCACGTCACCATGCCAGCTTGTGTTGAAGAGATTCCTAAAGGCCTTTTACATATGTATACACTGTGAAGATGTTTATTTATTTATTCAGTTTTTGTTTAGCAGGTAGGTGAGCTACAGAATATAATGCTTATTTTCATGCATGACCCATGAGAAATACAAACATCAAACCACATTAAAAGAGTAGAAAAAAGGTCACAATGTGCACAGTTTTACAGACATGAGCAGTAGAAGCCAAACAGTTCAACAGTGTGATACAGCTAAACACAACATAGTATGAGTACAACTGAAATGTGACGGATAGGCAAATTATAGTACCCGACTGTAAGAACTTGCAAAGCTCACTCTTGAAATTTAGACCCTAAGGTTAGGTGTAAGTGAATTCCTGAGGGCACAGAAGGAAAACACTTGCTCATGCATATTTGTAGAGCATTCAGAACAGACAAGTGTGATAAGTCACTTGATCGCAAAATGCAAGCTTGATCAGGTTTAGTGAGCATGGCAGCAAGGGCAGCAGGTTGGGCTGACCTGATAATCTTGTCCATAGCACAGCCTAGGGTAAATAACCAATGTGAGGTTGGGGATAGCCACCCTAGGTGCAGGTAAAGAGAGCACTGGTGAGTCAATCTGGCCACTGATAAGGCAAAGTGGCAAATGTTGTTGTAAGTGGGGGTCCATCTATTTAAGTTACATTTCCTGACATGAGAATAAAGTATATGATCGTAAGTTAGGCTAAGCAACAGGAGGCCCTGAGCAATAGCAGCAAAGGTAGGGGTCCCAGCACAGTGTGGCTGAGAGTAGCTGCAGTGGGTGTCAGCGTGGCTCAGTTGGTAGCACATCCGCCTCTGGACCAGAAGGTCATGGGTTCTTGTCCCACACTGGGATTGGACTTGCACCTAAAAATCGCTGGCATCCGAGTGCAGTATTGGGGGGTGCTGTACTGCTGGGGTGTGTCATCCTTCGGATGAGACGTTAAACTGAGGTCCCTTCTGCCCATCCTGGTGTTGTCCTGGTGGGTGTCCATGTGGAAGTAAAAGAACCCAGGGAACTCTTCACAAAGAGCAGAGAACATTCCTGGTGTCCTGGCCAACATTCCCCTTCCCATAAACCGGTTCATGCAATTATCCAGGCTGTGTGTGGGTGATGATGTGCGATATGGCCGTCACCAAACATTCAGTCACTTCACTACCAGTCTAGCATTGCTTGTAAAACGCTTTGGGAATACTGTGTATGAAAAGCGCTATATAAATGCTGATTCTTCTTCTTCAGTGAGTAACAAAGACGACCTAGAGGAAATCAACAAACCACACTTAAAAAACAGCACTGGAAGCTTGGATGCCGTATGAAACAGTGCTATATTTGATCAAGAGGTATAGAAAACCATGACAATAGCCCAGAGCTTCAATCCATGTGGTTCTTCCTCAGAGAGTGGGGTTGTACCAAACTTTCACTCATTAAGTAGTGCTTGTTTAAAGGTAAAAACACCCTGTGAATCAATAGACCAGACAAAATAAAAAACAAATTATTTAAAGACTAAAAAGAATGAACCATTATCCCATAGTGTAATGCACAAAGTAAAATTAAAATACAAGTACAGGAGCTGGCAGAGCAATACTGAGATGCCACATGTCATTCAGCAAAACAGATAAGTTACAATTAATTATCATTAGAAGTACTGAATAAACTATAAATACATGTTCATGACTGTAGTTGAAAGGGATGTCGTCTCAGATCCTTCCCTAATGGTGGGCTGCTTCCTACCTGAATATGGAAAGGGGGAGAAAAAGGCAAATATTTAAAGACATAAAAGAAAAAAAGACACCACATCCTAGTAAGCATGAAGTTTATGAAGAAAAACACGAATGATGTCATTTCAAGAAAGGATTACTGTCCGAGGCATCATTAACTTTGATTGGTGCGAGGGCTCACAAGTTATGGATTAGTTGGCTCTCGTTTTTAAGTAAATCATTTAGCCTGTCATATTTGTCAGAAGGGGACATAGTTTATATCCATGAAATGCACAGTCTTGGGGTCTGCATGGTAGGGTATCGGCCATTGCTGTCCCACAGGTGAGTTGCCCTTTTAACTGGTAATTGGACATACATGTTCTAAAATCCTGTCTTATATAGGCCTTATGGTTCTTTTATGTACAAAATGGGATAATTTTTGTAATTTAGTTGTTTAACCAGGTATAGCATACTAAGCTGAAAGCTTTTTTACAGGAGTGACCTGAGAGCACAAGGAAGTTAAGTGACTTGCTCAAGGTCACACAGTATACAAATGGAAGCTGTGGGATTCAAACCCAGGTCTGGTTTGCTGGATGTCACCAGATTTGCAGCTCAGAGCCTTAGACCACTGCGCTATATTGCCTCTTAACACCAGCTAGTGAAGATAACAGTTCTGAACGACAAGTGATAAGGTGTCATCTCACAGACAGAACCATTAGTGGGGCTAACAAAATGTTGTCCTTGTTTCACATAGACGCAGGCAGTACACATTCCACAGGGGTGGAAACCCACTGGGTGGTGTGTAAAGGACTTGTGTCCACAAAACGGCTTCTCACTAGATGGTCCATACGACTAGGATTTTTTCTGCATACCACAAGTGGGCATGTGCCCACAGTATCCCTCAAGTCCTGATCTGCAAAGAGAATGCCCCAATGTTTTTTTTTTAAATATCAGCAATTGATGGAGCAGTGGCACTGTAGTCAGGTACCATGTTAATTTGGGTTTGATCTGGTGGTGTTTTCTTTAGAATAAGAGCTTCCCCACTTCTGCCAGCTGCCTTAGCTTGTGCTTGGTAGAATAAATTACTGTCATACCCTAACTCCAAAACTTTATTTTTCAAGCCATTTGCATGTTTCTGGTAAGTATAATCATCTAAGCAGTTTCTGCACATGTGCAGAAACTGCCATGAGGGATACCCTTGATTAAATGTCTGGGGTGGGAACTCTCTGTTCACAGTAAGGTATTGCTAGAGGCTGGCTTTCTAAAACTCTCAGTTTGTACACATTTTTCTGGTATATCTTGGGGGTGAGGTCCAAAGATGGGATCACTGTGGGATGCCAGGTATGGATAAACTCTAGGTTCCAGTCACTGTCTTTTTTGTGCTCAGTGAAGTCAGTGGCTTCCTATTCCACACCCTGGCAAATGACAGTAATGTTATCAATGTACCATCCCTAATAAACAATGTGTCAACAACATCTAATCCCACCAATACATAAATAGGTTGGCATAAGTAGGTGCTATCGATGATTCCGTCACTGTACCCAAAACTCACAAATAACACCGTTTGTCAAAGATGAAATAATTTAAATTAAGAATCAGTTCAATAGCAATCAAGACAAAGTCTGGATTAAAGACATTAGCAGTATCTAATTTGTCCCTGAAAAACTTAACATGGACAGGAAATTATTTCTAACTGGCAGCTGTTTATAATGCTCCTATTTTTAGAAATGATAGTTATACTCATAAAGGATCCATATGAAACTGTACCTAAATAAACAAGCATTTGTCAATGCCGAATGTTGATTGCTTTGGTCCGTTGAGCTCGCTCACTGACCCTCTGTCACTCGCTCGTTCTGTTTCTCCTGGTGCTGCAGGCTGCCCTTTTGTACTGGGCTCCTGCCTGCATTGGCACCTTTTACTGCTCACAAAGAAATCCACAGCTGTCCCGACATAGGTCCGTTGAGGTGGCTCACTCCACCTCTCTCACTCGCTCATTCTGTTTCTCCTGGCACTGCAGGCTGACCTTTTGTACTGGGCTCCTGCCTCTGTTGGCGGCTTTTTCTGCCCACAAAGAAATCTGCAGCAGTCCCAACACAGCTCTGTTGAGGTCGCCCACTCCCCCCTCTCACCCGCTCGTTCCATTTCTGCCAGCGCTGCAGGCTGGCCTTTTCTACTGGGCTCCTGTCTGCATTTCCACCTTTTTCTGCCCACAAAGAAATCCGCAGCAGTCACAATAGAGCTCCGTTGAGCATGCTCACTCCCCCCTCTTACTCGATTGTTGTGTTTCTCTCAGCGCTGCAGGCTGCCCTTTTATACTGGGCTCCTGCCTGCATTGGCACCTTTTTCTGCCCACAAAGAAATCTGCAGCTGTCCCAACAGAGCTCCATTGAGCTCACTCACTCCCCCTCCCTCTCACTCACTCGTTCCGTTTCTGCCAGCACTGCAGGCTGCCCTTTTGTATTGGGCTTCTGCCTGCATTGCCACCTTTTTCTACCCACAAAGAAATCTGCAGCAGTCACGATAGAGTTCCGTTGAGCTCACTCACTTCCCCTCCCTCACTCGCTTGTTCTGTGTTTCCAGGCATTGCAGGCTGCCCTTTTGTACTGGGCTCCTGCCTGCGTTGGAGGCTTTTTCTGCCCACAAAGAAATCTGCAGCAGTTACGATAGAGCTCCGTTGAGCTCGCTCACTCCCTCTCTCTCACTCTCTCATTCTGTTTCTCCCACCGCTGTAGGCTGCCATTTTGTACTAGGTCCCTGCATGCATTGCTGCCTTTTTTTGTCCACAAAGAAATCCGCAGCAGTCCCAACAGAGCTCCATTGAGCTCACTCACTCCCTCTCCCTCACTCACTCGTTCTGTGTCTCCCGGTGCTGCAGGCTTCCTTTGTACTGGGCTCCTGCCTGCATTGGCACTTTTTTCTGCCCACTAAGAAATCCGCAGCTGTCCCGACAGAGCTCTGCTGAGCTTGGTCACTCTCCATCTCTCTCTCTCTCTCTCACTCGATCCTAATCTGTCCCAAACACTGATTTCCGACAGTGACTGTGGTATTTTGTGCCAGAAGTGCAAAAACACGTTTAAGCCAGGATGTGAAAAATTACAGATGTACTGTTCATAAGGAGGTGTGAAAAAATGCCAGTGTTGAAAATCTGGTGTGACAATATTACTAATTTGCGAAGTTACAAATGGTGCGTGGAAACTGCACAACAAGCGCTCATAACACAGTCATTTTATGAAGTTTCATCGCAAAATTTTCAACAAAGGCATTTTAGGACCTCTGCTCATGAACAGTGTCACTGTGATTTTCTTAATGTGTCCTGAACACTGATTTCCTACAGCAACCGTGCTATTCTGCGCTGGAAGAACGAAAACACATTTTGGCCAGGATGTGAAAAATGACAGCTGCACTGTTCATAAGGAGGTGCAGAAAAATGGCAATGTTGAAAATCTGGAGTGAAAATATTGCAAAGTTGCAAAGTTATGAGCGTGCATGAAACCTGTGCAATGCACGCTCGTAAGACACTCATTTTATAGACTTTCGTCCCAAAATTTTCAACATAGGCATTTCAGGACCTCTGCTCATGAACAGTGTCACTGTGATTTTCTTAATGTGTCCTGAAAACTGATTTCCCACAGCGACCGCACTATTCTGCGCCGGAACTGCGAAAACACATTTCGGCCAGAATGTGCAAAATGACAGCTGCACAGTTCATAAGGAGGTGTGTAAAAATTGCAATGTTGAAAATCTGGAGTGAAAATATGCAAATTGGCGAAGTTACAAGCATGCATAGCAACTGTGCAATGCACACTCGTAAAACAGTCATTTTTGGAGTTTTCCCACCAGATTTGCAACATACACTTTTTGAGACCCCACCTCATGAACACTGGCACTGTCGTTTCATTAATCGGCCCCAAAAGGTGATTCTACACAGTGACCATGAAATCACCTTTCGGGACCAATTAATGCCACAACAGTGGCTGAATTCATGAGGAGGGGGCCCAATAACCCCATGTTGAAAATTTGGTGCCAAAATTCCAAAAAATGCCTGAGATATGCAAAAAAGTTTAAAAAGCCCTATTTATGCCATTATACAGCTTACCAGCATTTCCTCACAGTCAACTTTGAAGAATGCAGATGTGTTCCTGGTCCACCAAAGATCGTCGGGCGGACTCCGGAGGTAAGTGTGGGGTGAGGGGGTGATGGGAGGCAGGGTGCGCAGGGGGTGGGCGCGGGTTGTGGGGCAGGAGACCACAGGGACCGTTTCTTTTACAGGTTTAAACAAGGGAAAAAAAAATATTGTGGGACAGTTTTCTTTACAGGGGCATTGGGCATGTTGGGGTGGGCTCCAGCATGCCACCTGAATGTTGGGGGCTTTAGCTGATGGGGATTGAGCACTCCTGTCAGCACAAGAGGCATGGACATGCTATGTGGCTTCCAGAGTGCCACTTGAATGTTTGGGGGCTTTAGCTGACAGGGATTGGCACCCCTGGCTCAGCACATATTCAGTGCTGGGGGACTAAAGTCAAGGGGGATTGGCACCACCTCAGCATAAACCAACCATTTTGGTGGGGGGGACCATTATGCTGATGGGGAGTGGGCTACCCCATCGGCAACCTGAACTCTTGCAGGGACTGCAGCCAACAGGGATTGGATCCACTGTCAGCAAATATACACTGTTGTGGGGGAAGGAAAAACATGCTGCCGAGGGGGATTGGGCACCCCCTTGGCACTGGAGGCTCACTAATATTGTTTGTGAACACGTTCACAAACAATATTACAGTACCAACATTCCGCTCAGCAATGACGGGTTGCTCCCTCATTGCAGCAGAATGGCTGACACTGCAATGATGAGATGGCCCCTGATTTCAGCGGCTGAAATGTTTTAAGGTGGTGGCACGCTGGCTGAACTAGTGTCAGCAGCAGCATGCCATCCCATTGGGGAAACAGGCCAAGCCTTTAAAGGCTCTGGGGGCATTGGCCACAACACTGCCACGCCTCCACAACCTGTTTCTGGCAAGCTGCCGCAATATGTTTCTTGAGCATGCACGCAATCAACATAAAAAGAGCTGTGAAAATTGTATTTTACATTGTTTTGTCTTTATGAGCAGCATTTTGTTACAGTTCCCTTCATGGAACCAATAGTCTGGAGCTTTAACTATGTCACGGGTTGTGCACAGAACTCAAAGCATGTTTCTTACTGGTCAACAGCTTGTGTGTAGCATTCTGTACACAAACCGTGACGTAGCAAAAACTCCAAATTATTGGTTCCATGAAGAGAATTGTACAGAATGTTGTCCATAACAAGAAAGCACTTGAAAACACAATTTTCTACATAAGTGCTTATTCAGGTACAGTTAAATATGGATCATTTAGAGGTATGAATTTCATTGATGTTAATAGGATTATTATTAACTGTGCCAATTAGCACAAATTTTCAGTCCCCTTTAACAGCACTCAGTCCCAGATGATGTTTGTCACTGGTGTAAAGTGAACTTACATCGACTAATAGCCATAAGTAACCAGTATCCCATTCAGAGTGACTAATGGCCTCCAACACTGCCATGGTGTCCCTTAGAGACGATGAAAGTGTAATCACCATATCCTGAAGAAAGCCATCCATGAAAGCTGAAAGATTTTAACAAAGTGAGCCAATTGATGAACCAATAGGTCAACCAGATGGGAGTTGGAGGTCTTTGTGCTCTCTGGGAAGGGGGTTAAAGGTAGGTACTGTCAGGGCTTCACACTTAAAGGACATTTGTCCTCCCAGCACCCCCAAACCCCCAATTAGGCTTTTCAATCTAAAAAATAATGTTTTCATTATTTCTGTGTAATAATATCTCTTCTGATGCATCGGCCATAATGTAAACATGGTCAGAGCAGTGCGCTGCCATTTCACATGCTCAGCATGGCTCCGCACTGCTCCACTGTATCACTTATATAGTGGAGCAAGGGTGAGCTATGTTGAGCATGTGGAAGGGTGCTGTATTGCTCCGGCCATGCTCACATTTCAGCCAATACATCAGAAAAGATATTACACAGCCGTATTAAACATAATTTTGAGGCAAAAGCCAAATTGGGAGGGTGCCTGGAGGACAAGTAAGCCCCTTTAATGAACTGCAGTTCCGGATCTGGTGATATAACTGAGTGTAAAAGACTTTTATAGGAAATTATGTAGCCTTGCCTGGAAGGTTAGAGTTGGATACTCCTTGAGTTTTTATAATGTCTAGTGTTGTTCAATTGTGGGATCACTTCTTGATTGTAATGTGGGGTGTCCATAACCACTACTAAGCTCCTTTTATCTGAGAGTTTGATCATGATGTCTGGGTTCTGCTGAAGTTGTTGAATAGCTTTGTATTCCTCGTGTGTCAGATTCTTATGGTGGAACTGCGTACCAAAAAGCAAGGCATCTACATCCTGATTTACAAGATTCTCAAATATAACCACTGCTGGTAAGTTTGATTTCAGACGGTAGAAGGTGGACATAGGCTTGAAAGTTTTTCTTTTAGTATTAAAGTTTTTGTCCAATATATTATGATATTGTCCCTCTTGGCTAAGCCATGACAAAGCTTCCGCTGGGTCAGTATCTTCAGGTATTATTGATACTTGGTTGGTAACTTGTATTTCTACCAATGGCATATCTATACCTTTTGAGACATCAGGGGTTGTAGCGATGTCCAGATTTTTATAACCCTTTCTTGTCCTTTTATTATGAAGTTTCTTTAGGTGTAATTTCCTGAAAATATTTTTCCAGGTCAGCCTTAACTGTAAACCTGTCCACCTGTTAGTCTAGGACAAAGGATAGCCCCTTTGATGGCAAAGTAACCTGGGCTCCTGTAAGATTTGTTGAAGATATGATGAAGACAGAGGTTTGGTTCTGGGGTTGTGTTTACTTAGTTTTTGTGGTTTTTCCTTTACATTTTTGTCCACCCCTTCATCCTCTTTTTGTTGGTTATACTTATGTTTTTTCTGTTCTGTTCAGACCTTTGGCTTGGTGCCGCCCACTGGTTCATCGAAGGTCTGTTCTTCTTCCACTTTTGTTTTAACTGGGTACACCACAATATAACTCAGAGAGACCACCTTAGGGTAGCTGGTTCATTACACTGGGGTGTCAAACAGACAAGGCATACTGATGAGTCCTGGTGGGACGAAACACATGTCTATGTCTTCTGTTGGCACCCTTTACAAACTGTGTGAGAGGCCTTTCGGCACCATGCATTTCTGCTTAAAGTTGAACCAGCATAGTATTCTGTGGTGATTTGCATATGCAGCCCATGATGCTTTGCATTGTGGGGGCATATGAAATTTTAGTCTGATTCAGCATAAAGCAGGAATGCATGGTACCAAAGGGCCTCTCAAATCATCTGCAATTTACATGCATTTTAAATAACACAATTAACTTAATTTTTGTAATACAGTCCCCTAGTAACTTTTTACCTTTATCAAAAACACCTAGTGCCATGGTATTTTCAACATTTACAGGTTTCATACACATAAGGCATAGACATCAAGGTATTTTATGACACAGTGCTATTGCATACCAAATCCAACAAACAAGGAACACATCCTGCTGTTTCACATCAGCATTTCTGCCTCGCCCCTTTTCTCTGCATTATTCCTCCCATCCCCTTTGAACCCCTTCCCAGCCTGACTACTTCCTACTGGGCTTCTCATGTCGACCTCCTCTCCTCCCCTGCTGATTTCCAACCCCTCTCCTATCCCTGCTGTTGTTGATTTAGAGCTCCCATTCCCTTCTACTCCGATAATGATGCCCCTCCCGTCCTTCCCCCTTCCCATAGCCTTCTCTCCTTCAGTCACCACCCGCTCCTTCCTTATTAGCCCCCTTCTACCCTTTTGGTCTCGCTATCTCTTCCCCAACCTGTTGCCATCCCTCTCATGCCCCGCTTGTCTTCCTCCCTTCAGTATGTTCCTGCTCCCCCTCTCTGTCTGATAGCAGAGTTTTGAATCTATTCCTAGACAATACCTGTCCTACTTCTCTTCCCCCTATCAGTTCCCCCCTCCTAGCTGTTCCCCTCCATGCCACTCCTGGTCCCTCTCTACCTGCAGCCATCTGCTGTCTCCCCGGTACTCCTTATGGTCTCTTCCTCCCCCATCAGGAGGCCCCCCACCCTCACCTCGGCACCCCTTCCTTCTCCTCTCTTTTCTACTAGTGCCTCTGATACTAGGGTCAGTTTCAGTCCCTAGCTATTCTTCCTTTGTCCCCCTTTGCCATCCCCTATTTCCCCCTCAGGATTCCTACCATACTTATCTGCCCTGCCACTTAGACTCCTCCCTAATTGCCACAGTTCCTCCCTCAGACTAGCCAGTCATCTACAAACCATACACCCCCCTATCCTCCAAGCCCAGTCCAGGGTCATGGCAGATCCACACACTGAATACCCCTCTACCCTTCCAAAGATGCCCACCCTATTGACATGTGGCACCTGCCCCATTTTGGTCCCCATCTTCTGTTACAGGCTCTTAATCCCAACTTCTGTACCCTACTACAACTGTTAGGCCCCTATTTACTCAAATTCCTGCCCCCCCCCACAGTAGTACCCCTACTGACCCCTTGCAGACCGGGTAATTCAGTCTCAAATCTCATCCATTAGATACTGTATTACTGTAGCAATCCTAAAGCCTACTTGTCCGTCCCCCCCCCCCAGCTACTATACTTCCTGTTCTCGGCTCTCATATAGTTTCACTTAGCTCAGTTAGAAATCCTATTGCACTCCAAGTATTATTCAGCTCAGTCAGAGAAATACACAGAACAAATAAATATGTATTATTACAGCAATCATAACAGCATAGCTTAGTGCTTAGGTCAGTTAGAGAAAGAAACAGAACAACTAAATCTGTATTATTACAGCATTCCTAAAGTGTCTAATCATTGCTCTGTCTCCACTCCAGAGACCCTGCTGTAATATAGGACCACAGATGACCATGGGCGGGAAGGTGGGCAACTGTAAAGTCCCAGCAGAGCTCCATTGAGCTCGCTCACTCCCCCTCTCTTACTCGCTCATTCTATTTCTCCCAACGCTGCAGGCTGCCCTTTTGTACTGGGGTCCTGCTTGCATTGGTGCCTTTTTCTGCCCACAAAGAAATCTGCAGCAGTCCTGAAACAGCACGTTGAGCTTGCTCATCCCCCCTCTCTCACTTGTTCATTCTGTTTCTCCAGGCACTGCAGGCTGCCCTTTTGTACTGGGCTCCTGCCTCTGTTGGCGCCTTTTTCTGCCCACAAAGAAATCTGCAGCAGTCCCGACAGAGCTCCATTGAGCTCGCTCACTCCCCCTCTCTCACTCGCTCATTCCATTTCTCCAGGCACTGCAGGTTGCACTTTTGTACTGGGCCCCTGCCTGCATTACTGCCTTTTTCTGCCCACAAAGAAATCCACAGCAGTCCCAACAGAGCTCCGTTGAGCTCACTCACTCCCCCTCCCTTACTCGCTCATCCTGTTTCTCCCGGTGCTGCAGGCTGCCCTTTTGTGCTGGGCTCCTGCCTGCTATGGTGCCTTTTTCTGCCCACAGAGAAATCTGCAGCTGTCCTGACAGAGCTCAGTTGAGCTCGGTCATACCCCCTGTCTCACTTGCTCGATCCTAATCTGTCCCAAACACTGATTTCTGAAAGCGACTGCGCTATTCTGTGCCGGAAGTGCAAAAACACATTTCGGCCAGGATGTGAAAAATGAAAGCTGTACTGTTCATAAGGAGGTGTGAAAAAATGCCAGTGTTGAAAATCTGGCATGAAAATATTACAAATTTGCGAAGTTACAAGCGTGCATGGAATGTGCACAACGCACGCTCGTAAAACACTCATTTTATGGACTTTCATCACAAAATTTTCAACATAGGCATTTTAGGACCTCTGCTCATGAACAGTGTCACTCTGAATTTCTTAATGTGTCCTGAACACTGATTTCTCACAGCGACCACGCTATTCTGTGCTGGATCTGCAAAAACACATTTCAGCCAGGATGTGAAAAATGACAGCTGTACTGTTTATAAAGAGGTGCATAAAAATGGCAATGTTGAAAATCTGGAGTGAAAATTTTGCAAATTGGTGAAGTTACGAGCATGCGTAGCAACTGTGCAACGCACGCTTGTAAAACAATCATTTTTTGGATTTTTCCCACCAAATTTGCAACATAGACTTTTTGAAAGCCCACCCCATGAACACTGGCACTGTCATTTTGTTAATCTGTCCTAAAAGGTGGTTCCACACAGAGACTGCGAAATCACCATTCGGGACCGATTAACGCCATGACAGTGGATGAATTCATGAGGAGGGGGCCCAGTAACCCTATGTTGAAAATTTGGTGCCAAAATTCCAAAAAATGCCTGAGATATGCAAAAAAGTTGAAAAGCCCTATTTATGTCACTATGCAGCTTAGCGACATTTTCTCAGTTCGCGGTCAGCTTTGAAGAGTACAGATGTGTTCCTGGTCCACTGAAGACTGTCGCGCCAAACTCCGGAGGTAAGTATGGGGTGAGGGGGTGTGGATAGGCAGGGTGAGCAGTGGGTGGGCGTGGGTTGTGGGAGGGGCCAGGGAGGCCACGAGGGATCGTTTTCCTTTTTACAGGTTTAAAAAAAAAAAACATTGCAGGACGTTTTTTCTTTACAAGGGCATTGGGCACGCTGGGGTGGGCACCCAGCATGCCACCTGAATGTTGGGGTCTGTAGCTGACAGGGATTGGGCACCTCCATCGGCACATATGGAGTGCTGGGGGGGCCAGAGCCGAGGGGGATTGGGCACCCCCTCGGCATAAACCGAATGTTTTAGCGGGGGGGGAACCATTATGTCAATGGGGAGTGGGCTCCTCCGTCAGCAACCTGAACTCATGCGGGGACTGAAGCTGACAGGGATTGGGGCCCCCGTCAGCAAACAAACACTGTTGTGGAGGGGCACATGCTGCTGAGGAGGATTGGGCACCCCCTCGGCACTGGGGGCTCAGTCATATTGTTTGTGAACACGGTGGCAAGCTGCTGCCATGTTCACAAACAATAGTACAGTACCAACGTTCCGCCCAGCAATGACGGGTCGCTCCCCCATTGCAGCGGAATTGCTGACGCTGCAATGACGAGGTGGCTCCTGATTGCAGTGGCTGAAACTGTTCAAGGTTGTGGCACACTGGCTGAACTAGTGTCAGCAGCAGTGTGCCACCCCATTGGAGAAAGTGGGCCAAGCCTTAAAAGGCAGTGGGGCATTGGCCACAACAGTGCCGTGCCTCCACAACCTGCTTCTGCAGCAAGCTGCTGCAATATGTTTCTTGCGCATGCACGCAATCAACATAAAAAGTCTCTTCAGCCTCATAGGCTTCTTCTTGCTTACTTGGAGTCTTCAACCCCAGTATAATATCACTAGGCACAGTCTTATCTGGGGTCTCATATTCAAGTTCTATACTTGCATCTCCGACCTTCAAAAAGTAACATCCTGGGAACACAGGCAACAAAGGAATATCCCGCTCAGTCAGGGCTTCCTCCTCCAGCTGAGCCCATGAAAAATCCTCCTCCGATTCTTTATCCAAACTCTCTGGCAGGGACCTCTCGAGCACCAGGCACTGGTGTTCTGCATCTCTATGTAGTCAGTCTGCCTCCAGCCATTGCCCACTCATCCACCATATTAGGCTCGTCAGGTTTTCCACCATCGGTGTGTTGTCTTCTTGCATCTGTGGTCTGGCTTGACCCCATGGTAGTTCCTCATCCCTTTGCTTCTCTTTGTTGTCTTTGGGCTTGGCCTTTCTCTGAGCTCCCAGGTCCAGTCCAGGCAGTAGCTTCTCTCCAAGTCTGTTGCCTATGGTTCTGGTCAGAAGTCCATGGACTTTCTTCTCTAGGTTCTCCTCTGGCAACTCCTGGTACATCAGTCCACCTGTAATATCAGGGCAATATCCACCGGGAAACATCCCCCTAGCCCAGTCCATATGTTTCCAGCAAGTTATCCCACTTCTCACACCAAGTCTGTGGAGGGGTTGTGAGATAACAGATGGATCAGACTCATAACTTCAGGTTCAACACACAATCTCTGTGTGATGTTTATTTAAAACACAGGTAATAACCTTAAGCAACGGCATGTCCCTTCTTCAATATATCAGTTTGCAGCAACAGACTATGCAAGTCCTTCCACTGCAATTAGTCAGCACCTACTGAACCACTGATCTACTGATCTAACTCTTTAGTGAAAATTATTTTGTTCCTTATGTTTTTATTTGTTTATTTATTGATGGTCTAGGAATTACAACCCTTTGAGTCAGAGGCTCATTTGCAAAGGCTCCATGTGTTACATAAATAAAGACTGGTACACAGTATAACACAGAATACATAAGTATAACACAGATACATAATACAGACTACTGTTCTAATACAGCATATGGCGCTAACTACAGGGGTGAGCAAATACATCATAGACAACATGTGGGAACATCAGTGATGTGAATTCATGATGCATATACAGGAGCAAATACTGCAGTAAAATTGTTTAGGTTTTTTCTGTGAAGTTTCATCTGCAGTCACAGTGGGAGTTGGATATAATGTGAATCAGTAACTCAGGTTTAAAAAGCCCTAGCCTGGAGATAGATAGGATTGTGTCAGGGATTGAGTTCATCCAGAGTGGGGCCCTGTAGCAGAGGGACCTTTGGCAAGTAGTGGTCTTCACAAAGGGGACATGTAATGCTGCAGTGTCAGAGCGTCTAGTGGTGTGAGTCAGCAGGCTCTTTTGGAGGAGCTGGAGACAGCCGGGGAGCTAGGCCCAACTGGATTTTTATGGCCAGTAAGCAGGTCTGCTAAAAAAGTCACCCTTGGAAGTTTAGCGATGATGACCGTAGGAAGAGGTCATAGGTATGCATGAGCCAATCACAGCCTGTGACCAATTGGCAGGCTTTGTTTAGGGTGTGTTTAATGCTGGTCAGTGCTGTGTCAGGGGCGGCACCATAGATGATTATGCCGTAGTCTATCAGGGAAAGGATGGAGCTAGACATTGCTAATCATAGAGCCTCAGGAGGGAGACATGGACTAAGCCTATATAAGAGGCCGAGTCTTCCATTTATTTCAGTGCAAGTCGACGCAATATGCTCATGATAGGTAAGGGCAGAGTCAAGAGTAACCCCTAGATATTTAAAAGTGGAAACAGGTTCCAGCATGGTGCCCAATGCATTATGTATAGATATTTTGGCCATGCTGTGTTTATGTTGTGAGTGGGCAAATAGCATCACTTTTGTCTTTTTTGTGTTGAGTACAAGTTTGTGGGAGGAAAACCAGGCTTCAATTTGTGTAAAGGAGACCTGCAAGGTATTTTGGAGCTGTGTAGGGTCAGGGTGCCGACTGAAAATCACAGCATCATCTGCATAAAGGAGGAGGTGCCCTGAGGAGGCCAGCGGTAAGGGGTTCAAGTATAGTGAGAAAAGGAGCGGACCAAGGATGGACCCTTGGGGTACACCCGACCGGACGAGAAGGTTAGTGGAGAGGGTGTTATTTATCTTCACTTTTTGAGTGCGACCATGGAGATAGTTGAAGAACCAGACAGTGGTTTCTTTGGATACACCAATCGAGAGGAGGGAGTTAATGAGCATATTGTGATTGACAGTATGAAATGCCTTGGAGAGATCAATATAGACTGATCCAGCCAGGTCTCCATGGTCAAGGGCATCATGAATAAAGGAGGTGAATTCTAATAGGGCAGTGGTGGTACTGTGTCCTTTCCTGAAACCATGTTGTTGCTGGCATAGTAGGTGGTGTGAGTCCAGATAGTCAATAAGTTGATCGGTCACTATTTTCTCAAATGCTTTTGAGAAGGGAAGGAGTATGGAAATGGGCCTATAGTTACTACTTGAGGTATGGGTGCCATTTTTATGAACTGGCGTAATCACTGCCTTTTTCTATAAAGATGGGAACTGCACTAGGCACAGGGACATGTTAAGTATTTTAGTGAGGGGGTGTTAGGACAGCATCAAGGGTTAAGGATAGCAGTTTTTCATCTAGAGAGTCACCACTATGCATAGTCTTTCCTAATAACATGGCAATATATGAACGGGTATCACTAGTGGAGATAGTTTTGAAGTGAAAGGGTGGAGCACAGGGGGGTGGTGGGAAATCTCCAGCATCTGCAGTGAAGAAATCAGGCGGGAGAATAGTACTTAGGTCAGAGAAAGATATATTGAAAGTCTCAGCTATTTTGCAGGCATCTTGGATGGGGACACCATCAATGATAAGCATGGTAGGGGGAGGGGAAGGAGACTTGCCACTAAGTTCCTTTATATTTTCCCAGAACCTCTTTCCATTTCCCCAAGTGGCAGTAAGATTTGTCTGATAGTAAGCAGCATTTGCCTGTTGGATAGTGCAGGTGCATGTGTTTCGAGTAGCACGGTCAGTTGTCGGTCAGTGGGGTGACCTGACTGAAGGGTTCAGTGCCACAGGTCGTCACGTGCCTTCATTTGGTCAAGCAAGGACCGATTTACCCAGGGGGAGGATTTTGATTTATCAAACTGTTTTACGTGGGAGGCGAAGATGTCACAGGTGGATTGGAAGGAACTGATGAAGAAGGACAGGGCGGCATCAACTGACGTCAGGTGATCAAGAGGGGACCAGTCGAAGTTTCAGAGTAGGTTTCAGAGATGCATTAAAACTGCTTTTTTGAGTAGGCGATACATGCAGATCCTAGGTGGGGGGGGGGGGCTTCCATCTATTTTTCCAGAGACAAGTTACAGGGAAGTGATCACTGATTGAGCCAGAGAGGACCTGGGCATCCTGTATGTGCTCAGGATGATTTGTGAGTATGAGATCAAGGAGGGAACTATGGCCCATGTTTTTGTTCACTCTAGTGGGGGTAAGGACCATTTGGGACAGATTTTGGGCAGTGGCTGCATCCCTGAGGGAGGATGTCTGGGGAGAAAGCCAGTTTGTGTTGAAATCACCTAGTGCTATGACTTCAGAGTTTTTAAGGAGCTGGTTGATTATGTTTAGGATGGATGTGAAGGTATCTCTTTGGTTTCGAGGGGGTATGTATACCGACATTAAATAAAGAGATTTACCCAAGCTACCAATTTCAACCCTGATGGTGAGGGACTATGTGCCTTCTGTAGGGCTTATGGTAGCAGTGTTCATTCCTTGCAGGTGTTCCCGAAGATACAGTGCACAACCCCCACCCTGCCTATTTAGCCTATCTGACCTGAACAATGTGTATCCCGGTATGCATACAGCCGAGTCAGTGGTATGCTGTGACAGCCACGTTTCAGAAATGGCTAGTGCATCAGGGCGGTGGAGGCAGACCCAGGCTTGGAGAGAGGCAAGTTTCTTTTGGAGGCTGCATATATTAATGGCAGCCAATTGCAGACCTTTGTGTTGTGTTGTTTGCCATGGGGTATGGTCAGTGGGGCCAGGATTTGGGTGAATGTTGCCCACAAGTAGCAGGAGGATGATTGCTGTCCTGGTTAGGGTAATTTTTAGGATCTTTTTGCGAGTGTGCAGTGATGAGACTGCATGATGGTGCAGTTTATTGGAAATATGGAAGCATGTGAAATGCAGTATTTCATGGCCATACAGTAATGGGGTACTCATGATTTCAGGGAGCAGGTGACTTGGCACAGGAGGGTGAGGAAGATGGGACATGGTAACTGATGAGGGAGTTTTCACAGGGCTGTGTGGCATAGGAGACGATATTGGGACAGGGGGAAGGGTAGTGCTAGGATGAGTATGTGGAAGGCAGGAGGGTAGTGGGCTGAGGGGGAGGGTTAACACAAGGAGAGTAAGCCATGGAGACGCTAAGTTAACAAGAGAGGGAGATATGGCAATATTGCTAGGCATATTTGAGAGGGATTTAGTATTTAACCTAATGTTTCTTTGTACTTAGAAGATGGGTTGAGAAAGATTTTTTTTCAGAAATGCTGATTTGGGGGGGTGGCGAAGTGAGGGAGTTTAGTCAGGAGTTTTTGAGGTGTAAAGGAAGTTCTTTTGTGTCACACATCGAATGCAACCATGCTGTAGTTATGGAGCTGAAGAAAAAATCCGCTGAGGAAACAGTATCAGCCTCTAGTGGTAGGTCCTGATAACCTGCCAATGGAGAAGTTGCCTGATTGGTTAAAACACGTCACTGACTATAAAAGAAGAAGTCGACCAAGGGTGGTGGTGGGGGCAGTGGGGCAGCTGACACGGAGCGTCAATGGTGTTCTCTAGTGTGAGTTTGAAGCACTCAGTACTGCATTGCTGTTTAGCCACTGTTTGTTCCGTGAGAGCACACGTTTACCTGCTAGAAAGTTTCTGCAGGGTCCTTGCAAAGCTCGGGGGAGGGAGACCTTGCCCTCACGACCAGCACCTATGAAGGGAGCCTTGCTGATTCTGCTGGAGATAGAGGAAAAGCAGAAATAAATATCAGCTGAGATGAGATTCCACAGGCGTCCAGGGGGTTGGGGTGGAATTTACTCTGAGAATGCAGGGAGTAAGGGCTATTAGTATGAGACTAGTCTGAAACTGCGTAGGAGACTATGAAAATGGTGACCACAAAATTTAGCAGTGCTTGTCTCGTGTGTTTGGGTGATGGGGAGCTAAATAAGAAAAACTCAAAAATGAGCTAAAGGCAAAGAACCTCAGTGCAGAAGCATTGAAGTAAAGGTTACCCCAAAGGGCACTGGCAATAAAGCCAAGTTTCAAAGAAACACAGCATCACACATATCCCCATAATGCAAAGTATCATGGGATGTATATGCAAATCACCATGCAATTTTAATCAGATTCACCTTAAAGCTGGAATGCATGGTACCAAAGGGCCTCTCAAACAATCTGCAATTTACATACATCTTAAATAACACAACTAACTTATTTTTTATAATACAGTCCCCTAGTAACTTTTTACCTTTATCAAAAACATCTAGTGCAGTGGTATTTTCAACATTTACAGGTTTCATACACATAAGGCATATACGTCAAGGTATTTTATGACGTAGTACTATTGCATACCAAATCCAACAATGAGGAACACAGTCTGCTGTTTCACATCAGCTCAGAGGTCACCACACTATCCTCCCTGTATGAGGACCTGAGAGGGAAAAGGAAAATTAAAGAGGCCACTATAGCAAAGTCAAGA
The DNA here is from genome assembly GCA_016271365.2 of Neoceratodus forsteri. Classification (NCBI taxonomy): domain Eukaryota; kingdom Metazoa; phylum Chordata; order Ceratodontiformes; family Ceratodontidae; genus Neoceratodus; species Neoceratodus forsteri. The sequence goes on along the minus strand of JADMNL010000023.1, from coordinate 156,179,914 downwards.
AAGGGGAGGGTGTGCCCATAGGTGGCCAACCTTATAGACTAGAAATTGTAAAGGATAGATTAGGCTAAGAAATAAAAGAACTGTTGCAACAGATTTAAGAAAAGGTCGGTCCTCAAGAGTGGCAGGATCTCCCTGTCACACAGTACAACTTCTCCCTGCCTTCTCTTTTTAGGATAAGGTAATCATGTTCTTCAAAATCATTTATTTATTTTTTTTTACTTCTTAAAGCCTTTTATCATTACTGTAGCTTGTTTCTTTCTGGGGTTTATTACATGCTGTTTGTGTGCTTTTTTATCTACTATACTTAGTCTCCTGGCATCTTCAGCTCAAATATCTGGTGTTAGAATTCTGGATGAATCTAGACTGGCACAGTGGGAAAGAGCATCTTTGGAAAAACAAGTTTTATGTTCCAGGGCACCATTCCACGTGTGGAGATGATGCAAAACTGGACTGGCTGCTCTAATACCATGAGATGAAAAGCTATTACTATGAAGAGTGACTGTTTCATGTCACTGGCAGGACCACCTTTAATGGAGCAACTTGGGGGGGGGGGCGCTACATACACAGCTTTTAGTTTTAAACACCAAGGAGATTAAAAACCAAAAGAGATAAATACAGAATGAGAATGGGAAATGGCAAATATGAATTGGGAACGTTGCAGTGCTTCTCTTCCCCTCCACATTACGCAGACAATTAAATATGGGGGAGCTCTTGCCTAACAACTACCCTCACATTTCAAACCTCTCTTTTTTTGTACTCAAACCTTTATTGAATTTAAATTCTGTAGAATACAGCAAGCATTACCCACAGTAAATCATGTATCAGTTCTTTCAAACATTTATAATACATTGTTAGTCCATGTTGTTAACTTGCTCCAAGCTTAGAAAAGAAGTAACAAGGACCTAAAATAGGAAATGAATCAATTATTCCATAATTAAGTATATAATAAATAACATGGGTCATAACTTAGGTACCGCTGTAAAAAAAGGTCTCCATAATTTCTAAATCTCGTTTCATAGCTCATTACAATTTCTCCTCTCTGTGTCATTCTTTAATTCCTCTCCGCTACACAGGTACATCAATTAATTTCCTTTATCCTATTGTTTCCTCCCTCTCCCATTAGGAAGGAATGGTGCCCTTCTGCTAAAATGGGTGGGGGTGGGGATTCTATAGTTCAATTCCCACATACAAGTCCCATCAAGTCCACTGATTCTGAAACTGTTGAATGCTGTTGGAGTGTATATGTGAGTCTTTCAAATCTATGGATGTTAACTACTATTTCAACCCATTCTGCAAGGAGTGGTGACTCAGGATGCAGCCATTTCCTGGTGATAGCTTTGTTAGCGGCAGCTGTTAAAACTGCCCATAGATATTCTACTTCCTTGACCGGTAGCTCCTCAGGGGGAATGCCCAGTATTAGATGCTCCAGGCCTATATTGATGGTAATGTCCAGAATGTTTTTAATGTGGCCCTGAACTTCTGCCCAGTATTGTTGAAGCACCTGGCACGTTCAGAATATGTGTGTGTGTGTGTGTGTGTGTGTGTGTCTCTATTCTCTCCACACAATCTGTAGCAGCTAGGTGGGATCGTTGGATGTCATTTGGCTATCATGACAGGGACCTTAAAGTATCTTATAATTAATTTCCAGAGTAACTCCCTCCAAGTCATTGAGGAGGTTGAGATCCAGGTGTATCTCCATATTAATGACCACTGGGGGGCTGGAATATTGATCTGCATTTTGGCTTCCCATTGCTGCTTAACTTTATTAGTCATCTGGGTAAGGTCATTGATAAAGATATTGCACAACTTGGAGATGGCCTTCTCCCCCCCCTCCCCCGCTGAATGCCGAATTTGTACAAATGTGGCTCAGTAAGAGTGTCTCCTGACTTGAAGTGTAGTTTCTCTTAATTTCATATTAATGTAATCTCTTAATTGGTAATACCTTAGCCTATTAGTAGGGAACCACCCAAATTGCTGTTGCATTACTTCAAAAGGTATGTTGGAGTCTCTCTGTAGGAGCTGCCACAGGGCACAAATTCTTCTTATTGCTTGTCTCCTGAACCAAGAGTCTGTTCTTGCTGGGATAAAAGTGGGGTCTGTAGACCACCATTGATATTTCCATAGGTGTGTATGGGTGTTGCCTCGCCTCACACCTCTCAGGCCAGCGGGTGCTGTAAATGCATCAGCCAGGACTGTAGCTACAGTGAGGTGTCTCTGGCCAGGTCTCTGGTCTTCCAATGTGCGTTGTATGTCGGGTGGCTCCAAAGCAGGGCAATCCTTATTTGTGCAGCTGCCCAGTTGCCCTGTAAGTGAGGGACAGCCAGTCCACCCCTTTGTTTTGGGAGATACAGGATATGTTTTTTAATCCTTGGCCATTTATTGGACCAGAGGAAGCTCAAAAACATAGATTGCCAGGATTCTAGGTCCTTAATGGTCACCTTATAGGGAACACATTTCAAGAAAAAGAGAAGCCTCGGGAGGGTGCTCATTTTGAGAGCCTGAACCCTTGAATACAAGGAGAGTGGGAGAAGAAACCAACTTCAAAAGTCCTGCTTTAGCTGTACAATCAAAGGAGTATAGTTCAGCTGGTGAAGCTGAGTCACCTGTGTAGGAACCTGGACACCCAAGTATTTCAATGATGGTCCCATTTCATAGGGAATGCCTGGCATATGGTAGATGGGGCATTATAATTGAAACTTAAGATCTCTGTCTTCAAGGTGTTAAGAGTGTAGCCTAAGAGGCATTAAAAATGGACAACATGGTCAAATACAGCTGGGATGGACTTTTCCGGATCTGCTAAATGCAGTAATATATCATCTGCATGTAGTGCGAGTTTGTGTTCCATCCCTCCCGGGTGTATCCCTTTTATAGAACTATTTTCTCTTATGCCTAGCACCAGAGGTTCTACGTACAGAGCAAAGAGGATTGGGGAGAGAGGGCAACACTGACAGGTACCTCTACCTAGCTGGAATTTAGCTGATATATGCCCATTTGCCCTAACATATCCTGTGGGGTTAGCATAAAGGTTAAAAATAAACTGTATAAAGAAGTTCGAGAACCCAAGCCTGGTAAGGGCAACCCTCAAGAAGGACCATGAGACCTTATCAAAGGCCTTTTCCACATCCAAGCCAAGGAGAAGGGCTGGTTGTAACTGTGAGTGTAGGTGGCCTATTACTTGCATTGTGCATCTTACGTTGTCCTGGGCCTGACTTCCTGTGATAAACTCAGTCTACTCTAAGTGTATTCACTCTGGGATAAAGGTTTGCAACCTGTGGGTTATTAGGGAGGTTAATATTTTATAGTCAGTGTTTAAAATTGAAATAGGCCAATAGGAAGAACACAGGGAAGGGCCCTTATCAGGCTTGGGTATAACTGATATTATGGCCTGGGACCAAGAGGTAGGTGCCTGACCTACCTGTGTCAAAACAGTACCGTATGTCCTAGTCAACATGGGCAGGAGCATTTCCTTAAAGTGCTTGTAGAATTCTCCTGGCAGGCTGTCTGTGCCCGGATACTTTGTTGCTTTAAGTCATGAGATTTTAGCTTTAATTTCAGCCTGCGATATTGGTACCATTAATGCTTCTGCTTTAGGTTGTCGGAGCGTTGGGAGTTTAAGGTTTGTTAAATATTGGGCTGTGGCCATTTCATCCATCTGTGGCCTAGGCTATAGAGGTTAAGATAGTATTATCTAAAGGTCTCTGTAATATCTGGGGTCAGCCGTTGAAGCTGTTGATGTGTTGAATGTTTAATTACAACTATAGTGGCTTGGGCCTTCCTTACCCTCAAGTGTCCTGCTAGTAATCTCAAAGACCGAGATCCACCCTCATAATACCTTTGTTTCAGGTAAAGCAGGTTTTGCTCAATTTGATAATCTAGCAACCCCTTAGCTCTTTTTTAAGAGCCTTCAGTATTTTACTCCTGTTTTTTAATACTCTTTTTGTTGTGCTTCTAACTGCTGAATTTGCTGTTGCAGCAACTTCTGCCTGGCTTCTCTGATTTTCTTTTCATGGACAGAGATAGCTATAAACTTTCCCCACAGTATGGCTTTCCTGGTGTCCCATAGCAAAGCCGTTGAGGTCTCAGGAAGATCATTTTCAGCCAGGGCTTGGTCAAATATCTCCTGGACTGTTTTCCGGGTTTCAGAATCCTGGAGCAATGGTACAGTATGTTCAAGTGCCAATTTTTTCTTAATTTATCCTGTATCTAATTTAAAAAAGATAGGCACATGATCTGATAGAGTAAGATCTCCAATCCAGCTCTCTCTAACATTACCCAAAGACTCTTTATGCATGAAAAAGTAATCTATGCGGGAGTACATTGAGTGGGCAGAGGAGTAAAAAGTATAGTCCCTCTGCCTGGCGTGTAAATGTCACCAAACATCGGAATATCCCAGCTCTTCTAAAAGGTTAGAAAACTTTTTTGCTGTTTTACAAAGCACAAACTGATCCTTAATCAAAAAAAAAACAAAGGCCATGATCTTCAGCAGCTCCCATAACATACCTAAGCACTTCTAACTCTCCGTTATCACCAGACAAGGGGCTGCACTGGAACAGGTCAAAAATTTTAAATACCTCGGGATCACCCTTGACCCTCACCTCTCCTACACTACCCACATCGACCATGTCGGCAAAGCCGCTAACTCCCGGCTAGGCCTGCTATTCCGGCATAGGAAACACCTGACACCCGAAGCCCTCGCTGTCGCTGTCCAGAGCTCCATCATATCCATAATTGATTATGGCATTATCATTTACGGCTCTGCTACAACCACCGCACTCAAACGTGCATCCACCACCCTCAACAAGGCCTGTCGACTTGTCACTGGCTCCCAATGCCTAACTCACACCTGTGACCTCTATTCTCAAACTGGATGGTTGAACCTTGCCAATCGAATAAAACACCAAACTTGTATTACTACTAAGAAAATCTTGCTGTGCCTTGCCCCCCTGGAGGCTGTGCCCTCATAAACCAAGAATCCAGACCCGACATACCAGGGGATCAAAACCTCAGCTTCTGCAAATCCCGCATTGCCGCATAACACAAGGCCAAAGATCCTTTGCTTACCGGGCCACTAGTTGGTACAACGGTCTTCCCAGCAACATCTCATCCTCACTATCGCTCAGCACTTTTAAGACTCATCTCTGCATAACACTCACTGCCTCCAACTTCTGTGACTGTTGTGGCTAAACATGTCTTTTGGTTCCATAGCTGAAGATGCCGTTTTGGATCCACATCTACTCCTGCACTTTGGCAGCACCCCTCCTCCTATCTTCACCTCCCCTGCTGACCCATGACAAATGCCACCTGGCTGCACTACCTCTATTCTTATCCATCTTCCACCTCTCCTCTCTCTGTCCCCCCAACCTACCTCCCCTTTTCTCCCATCCACTTAGTCTCCCTGATTTCACCCTCCTCCTTTCCCTTTCCCCTCCCCAAAGTTTCACCTTATTGTTCATTTTTCATCTACAAGACTATTTTTTTTTTTATGTTATAAACTGTTATCTTTGCTTATGATTATCTCAATTGTACCAATGACATGGAACCTTTGTAAAAAAGCCTTGGCTCAAAGGTATTTGTAATCCTAGAACAAATAAATAAATAAAATGGCTTCTACTTGGGATTCCTATAGTGGAATCCAACTTAGGGTTTAGAGTTAAATTGAAACCCCCACCGCATACTGTTTCACTCTCTGCCCATTCCTGCAAATGTAGCAGAAAAGAGCAGTATACTTTAAGGTCTGAGCGTGGGGGTATGTAGACTGATACAAAGGTTACAAGCTGTCCTTGCAAGCTTCCTTTTATAAGGACATGTCTACCCTCCCTGTCGGAGTAGGAATCTAACACTTCAAAAGCCACCTTTAGTGGGAAAAAGAATAGCAATGTCTCTGCACCTGCCTTTCTTATAGGACACTGAGGCCGTGACCCCAAACCCAAATTTACCCAATTTCTCATGTTCTTTTGGGGAAAGATGTGTCTCCTGCAGCAAAAACACATCCGCCCCTGATTTCTTTAAAACCAACAGGATTTTGCTGCATTTTACTGGACTCGTAAGGCCATGCACATTATATGAGCATACTATTGTGGCTTTACTAATCATGGGAGGGCAGGAATTTTGTCATTCTGTTATGGCCTGGCTTAGGCCCTGTAAACCATTTCTGAAAGGTTATTGCATACATACCTGGAGACTTTAGTGATACCAGAAAAAACATAGAAATGACCCTGTGAACCATTAACAAGAAACATCAACATTTCAATACCAACAATACAACAAACCAAAATACCAAGTGGTATGAACTATGGTGCCTTCAAGGAAGGAAGTCTGATTGTACAGACTTCTGGATCCCACCTGTCTCACCCCGCTGGATTGGGGGAGTGCAGTAGGATTAGAGGAGAGTAGGGAGTTGCCTCTGATAAGAGAAGCTCTCAGGAGTCACTGATCTCAATATGGGTATCTGAGGTGGGTGATTCTGTGGGTATAGCGGATGTGAATATTGTGGTGATATTGAGGTAAACTTATGTTCAGGTACATGACATTATGGCGTCATAGTGGCTAGGACTCTGGGCTCATATTATAGTGGATATTTACTTCCTTCTGCTAGTTCTGTAGTTTGAGTATATATTGTTATGTTTTTATATTCTGTACTTTTTAGGATGCATTGTCTCATTTACTTGGGGGTTCATGACAGGTGTAATTCCTTTTTGGGTAACTATTGTAGTGATTAGTGCAATTGATGGTCTATTCTGGCCAAAGTTCAGGAGCAACTTGTTCTCTCCCAGCTATCCTCCTTTCTTGACTCCTCTTCCTTCTTATCACACTACCAGTCCGGCTTTAGGAAATCACACTCTACCATCACTTCCCTTCTAAGGCTCAACGATGACATCCTTACAGCATGGATAATGGGCACACCACCTCAACTATCTTTGTCGACCTAGCAAAGGCTTTCGACACTGTCTATCACTCCCTTCTGCTATCTAAACTCTCCCTCGCCGGTCTCTCCGGATCTGCCTCCTACCTAGCAGGCAGCTCACAAGCAGTAAGAATTGGTTCTCACACTTCTGTCCCCCTTCCTGTCACTTCTTGGGTCCCCCAAGGCTCAGTCCTTGGTCTTTTACTCTTCTCCATTTTTCTAAATGATCTTCCCTCAGTATGGCCACACACATCCATACACTTGTACGCTGATGACACAGTACTGTATGCAACAGGTCCCTCCCCCAGCGAAGTGGTCTCTAGGCTCCAGCAGGACTTCAATGCTATTCAGCTCCGGTTCCACACAAACCAGCTATTTCTCAATCCCAAGAAAACTGTCTCCCTAACTTTCGGCTCGAGGCAGAGACTCGCCCAACTCCCCTCCACCCTTACTTTCCACACCATCGATGGGATCCTTTTGGAGACCTGCACCTCTTTCAGATACCTCAGGATCTGGCTTGACCAGCACCTTGACTTCTCAGATCACATTGACATGATCCACAATAAGCTACTTCCCAAGTTAGGCACAATATACCACAACCGAGGATGCATCCTCCTACCAACCCGAAAAGCAATCGTACAGAAAATGATCCTCCCAATATTTGACTATGCAGACATAGTATACCATGTGGCTTCCAAGACCTCCTTAGCCAGACTTGACCCTCTCTTCCACTTCTTCTGCCATTTTGCACTGGACTGCCCTCCCACAACCCATCACTGTGACCTCTACAGGTCCCTAGACCTACCCTCACTCCAGGATCAGAGGCAGGCGCACTGTGCTAGGTTCACAGCAACATTCTGGGCCCAGTTCCTACCCCCTTACCTTGCAGCTGCCCTTATAGCTCAACCTCCTCCCACAAACTCTCTCCAGAACTCCGACTCCCGGCTTCTCTCTGTCCCACATACGTCCTCCTCTAAAGGACAAAATGCTTTCAAGTACCGTACGCCTAAAGCAGGGAACTCCCTGCCAGGAGACATTAGACAATATGCCAACACTCAGCAGCTAAATTCCCTACTCAAGTTGTACTTCTCCTCCTCCTGCTCGTGCACCTAGTTCCGCAGGATGGCCCAACGTCCCAACCCCACCCTGACAATGATTAGGTGTAAGTTAGTATATTCTGTATTTTCCTTGCTGCTGCACTTATGTAACACTGTCATTCCATATATTATAACTGCATAGTGTCTTTACCTAGTGTGTTCTCTGTAATGCATTTCGTCTGTCTATCCTGTGACATAATATTTTGCTTGCTTTCCCCTACCCCCCACCCCCAGGACACATCTGGAATCGAATGTTGCATCATTCAGTATGCCTTCCTGGTAAAACTTTTAAATAAATAAATAAATTAGGATTCATGTACATATATTTCATTTTAAGTAGTTACCTTCCCCGGGGGGGGGATTGAATTCCTATAAATTTTTGTTTAGATTCCTTAGACTGTTTCTATATATGTATTATTTTAATTATACTCTGACAGTTTATTGAAATGTGTACATATCAGACTGCATAGTCTCAATGTCTTGGGGGTCCTTGACTAGTACTTCTTTGTATCTGGCACTTACAGTGACATTGATATTATCATGTATAAAATCTTGTTACAAAACTGAAGGCCTTAATGTTTCTGGAACATAATAAATAGCTGGTTGAGAGTATGTTGGGAATATATCTCCAGCCAATTGTACTTTCATCAGTGTGATACACTTACTCACTTTGGGTAAACACCTCTTTCATCCTTCTATATGGCATGTAAAGATAATTTCTGTTATTGCAATTTGTGGGGGTTTATTTTTCACTTGCTAATATGTTACATTTTGGCTTGCAATTGTTTTCACAAACTGACAAGATTTCTGAGCAGAGTTGAAGCTGGCTTGTACTGGTGCACCTCTTACCTCATTATTGAGGTATGTGTCTTTGGGAGGCTTTCTCACTTGACATATCATTTAGTGAGTAGAGAATCTTAGTGTTTTGTTGTCCATTAGACTGATAATGATATAATATATGTGGGTTGAGCTCTCTGCCTGCTGTTATCTCTGGACCACCTTTGACCTTTAAGTTTGGTTTAGCTGAAAGTTAAACCAATGAGAATTACTTTTGTTTTTTTTTCTGCATGTTCTAAGTGCTAATAATATGGGATTTTCTAAATAAGTGTCATTAAGCTTCTGAAGAAAGATTTGTTGGTCTGAAAGCTAAAGCTATTTGTTCTCTTTGTAACATTCTTGCTTGTCCAATAAAAGGTATCAAACCATTTGTTCTGGATTTGATCTCAAAGTGTGACTCTAAGTAAAGGACACTGTCCTTTGAGGTACACTCACAGAACTATAATCAGAGACACTCCATATGCCTTGGGCAGCTCCTCCAGGTACGTAAATAGTACACCTTGTGTTTCATTCTAGGTGCTTTCAATATGTTAACAATGCCTGGAGCATGGGTAACAGTAACAGGCTATCGAGAGGTAGGGAGCAGGTTTGTCCCCTCTTAACTATTACTATAAGCAGGCTTTAGGAACATAAAATAATTTCTCTCTTCCCATCTGTCTGGTTTCAGTGTTAGTGGAACTGCAAATGATCCTATAGTAAACGCAATCAAAAAAGGAAAAAACAAAACCTGTACCCTCCTGCTTTATTTACTCAAAGTATGCTGCTTGTCCTTTTACTTGGTTCAATACTCTCAAAGACTGAGAGAGGTGTCACATGTCTCAGTTCCTTTCAGTAATAGGGACTACTGCAGTTTCCCATGTGACCCTTGATCTTTATATATAACACAGAGACACCAGTCTCACCCCCAAGAGATGCTCTATTGTTTCAATTCATAGGATAAGGATAGTTTAAACACAGTCTACTAAAGGAGCTTTCTGTCATTCAGGTATGAATGGTTGCAGAGTTATCTTTCAGCCCTCAGGTCCGGTCTTAATGCCAGCGTGTAAAGGCAGTATGACACAACACAAGCCTATTTATTAATTCATAGGCTTACCTGTGGCCCCTAGGTTAAGCCGAGAGATAAATTGGGTAAATAGATTATATTTGCTTCAGCGCACGGGATCCTGGATCACTGCTGGTCACATAGCTCTGCAATTTTTCACTAGGGCCCCAATTTGAAGCAACGCTTCTTGTGCGAGCTGGAGAGCCGAGGGGGCCTTCTTTCTGTTGGTCATGAGCAGCCACTCTGGGTGCAAACCACGCTTGCCTTTACCAAAATCCGGTCTGCATCTGGCTTAAGCACAGAAAGGCCTTTCAGTTGTAAATCTTGTAGAGTTTCTTCTACTGTAAAATAGAGTTTGGGGCCTTCCTCCCAGAAGATTTTTAGTTTTGCTGGAAAAGGAGTTTGAAAGTGGATGTTCCTCTCCTTCAAAAGGCGTAGCAGCAGAGTATACTGTTGCTTGGCTTGCTGAACCTCTGGGCAGTAGTCATGGTCAAATGTGAGCTTAGAGTCCAGGTATTTTAAATCTTTTTTGGCCCAGGCCCTCCACAGGATGTCTTCCTTGGTACCGTAACTGTTAAATTTCATGATTATAGACCTTGACTGGACTGCCGGGTCCATTGGTTTAGGCACCAAAGAGTGATGTGCCCTTTCTATGGTAAAATTATAGCCCACAGGGAGGTCCAGTACATCTATGAGTAAGTTCTCCAGGAACATAGAGATCACAGATGTCTTTGCTCCTTCTGCCAGTCCATATAGTCTCAAATTGTCACATTGGGACCTTCCTTCTAGGTTGATGCATTTGGCCTGTAGTGCTATAGTCTGCTGGAATAAGGACTCTACTGCCTGGCTGATTTGTGTGGTGCCATCTTCAGCCACCGCTATTCTCTCCTCAGCCCGCTCAAGTCTGTGCTCCATGTTTGACAATTTCTTTGAGATGCTTTTGAATTCTTGTTTGTTTTCAGCTCTAGAAGTCTTAATTTCTCTCAGCAGTGTCTCAGATCTTTAGCATGATAGTTGTTCTACCTCTCTGTCTGTGTCATAGTCAGTTCCCCTTGCACTCAGTGGGGATATGCTTCTTCTGTGGTCTTGCAGTGTTGGTTGCAATCCAATGAGGGAGCGGGGAGGACAGCAGCAGTGGGAGGAAGCTGGAGGCTTTTGGGTTTATGTGATAATGGTGAAAGGCCAAAGGCAATCGCCGTTTTCGAGAAGTTAAGAGTGCCGACATTTTTTTTTGGCACTCTGACGCCCCGGCTCACAGCAAAATGGCACTGACGACTAACTTTTTTAATGTTTTATGGGGGGGAGCTGTGCCCCTCACACCCCTTTCTTAAGGATTTTCAGCTCCTGTGGGGTGAATGTTGGGGGGGTGTAAACATAAAAAAAAAAGGTTTGGGTTGGGTGCAAAAAAATCACACCAGTGCCTAGACTCAAACCCAGTACCCTGCTGACCAGTGCCGCCAACCCACCCACCATGCCACGGGGTTGGCTCAACAACCCACCATGGCACCACCCCTCACATTCCCTCCTGCCCCTCACCGTGCGTGCGTGCGTGCTCACTCCCCTCCTGTGCGCATAAGTACAGCGACATCCTGTCGATATATTCACTGACCCCCCCCAACCTACTAACCTAACCTACGGTAGCCCTGGACACATGTGCCAGGGATTGGGCCACCGTTATTGTAGGCACCCAATCCTTAGCTCCCATATGTCGTGCTACTGAGGCTTTTATTACCCACGGGTGCTAGGAGGGCATGGAGGGAGCAGGGAAGACAGGAGCAGTGGAAGGGTGCAGGAAGAGTGCCATCTGCAAGATGGCAGAGGCAAAACAACCACGCATGCGTGGCATTCATGCATGCAAAGTTGCAGGAAATGGCGTTCTGCCATTCACAAGATGGCAGCACCAGGAGAACTGCGCATGCGCACGAGGAGTGCATGCATAGTTCTTGTAACAGAATACAGAAGTAACAGCTGAAATAGTGTGGCTGTTACTCTGTAGTGGTCGATCTTGGAGGAGTGTTACAAGCTCTGTTGGACTTTCGGAAGGATACTTCCAAAAGTCCAACAGAAGGTTCCGTGATCGCCTGTTTTAGGAGCAACAGACTGATCCCAAAATGGTTGTAGGTTCCGCGCACAGCTGTAAAAAGAAGTGCCTGCTGGCCCGGTGGCTCTGAGGGTTTAGGCACTGGATGCAACACCTCGCGCTATGCCAGCAACCCGGGTTCGGGAACAGACTCGGGTGGCCGGGGGTCGGCAGGGGAGAGGGAGGATCGAGCATCCCAATGGATGCTCTCCTCCCTCAGGGGTGGGAGACCAAGAACGCACCCACATTCTGCATTCCTTCCACAGCCAGTGGAAGCACCAGCAACAGGAAGGGATGGAGGCGGCTCTGCTTGCCGGAGCCGGGGAGGGGGGACGTCGCAGTGCATGAGAGGCTCAGCATGTGTCAGCACGCCACCACTCAGGATGTACGTCCCAAGCACCGACGTCTCAGAGGGTCGGGGATCTAGGGGAGAAAACAGAAAAACACCTCTCGGCAGCCCTGGATGGAAGCCGCTCCGGTTCCATTCAGACCACCAAGAAGGGATAGACCCCAATGTGCAAGGAGAGGGGGAAGAGGCACTCTAGGGGAAGATCCCAGGGAAGATGGATTGGAGGACATGAGTGGACGGAAGGAGTGGGCACCGGAAGTAGTTAGGAGGGGATAAAGAGATAGAGTAAAAAAAAAAAAAGAAGTGCCTTTTTCAAAATATAGTGCACAAGATGGTGCTGACAACAGATGCCTCCCCTCTGGGATGCGGAGTGCATGTCTTACACCACACAGTAGAGGTAGATGTGGAGATTAGCTGAGTGCCAGGAGCACATCAACTCGCTAGAGATCAGGGAAGTGTTTCTGTCAGCTGAATCCTTCTCAGAGATAGTCAATGTCAAGTCCTTCAGAACGGAACCAGCAACACTACAACACTGTACTATATCAACAAACAGGGATGGCCCAGGATGTGGGCATAAAAAAAGACACTGATTCAGTTCATATAAGGTACAACATGCTTGCTGTGTCATTTTTTTTCAACAAGGTTCCAAAACTGAAAAAACACAAGGAAATAAAAATAAATAAAAGAAATTAAATCATTACATAGCATTTGTCAGGATGCAAAAATCAGGATCACATAACATTGCTGGGATCCTATTGACATCTGTGCATCAGATTGCTTTGAGGACGTGAAGACTGCATGTCCTTCCCTCTCCCATGCTTCAGGCAGACTGAAAAACCCAGGCTGTTTGCTACTGTTTTCAACGCTGTTTGCAACAGGCTCTGGGCTGACTGGAAAAACAAGGCTTCTTTGCCTCAGATACAATTATGAATTTAAAATAAACTAATATATTCTCCAGCCTTTTTTCCCTATCAAGGGAAAATTCTTTTATACTAAATCTTGCTTCCTCAGATAACAAAACACTATATAGTACTGTATATAACATTTTCAATGTATTTTAGGCAATCAAACATATTTTATAATGTATGTGTTGCATAACAAGACTCCATGCCAATTCAGTGAAGTAAAAATAGCGAGAGCAATTACAGCGACGACATGTTGGCGACTGCAATTACGGTGTCCGTACTTATGGGAGAACACCGTAACAGTGACAATGTGGCAAATATTTGTTTTGTGGGGGCTGTGCTCCTCACACTCCCCTTTGTGGGGGGCTTTGCCCCCAGCACCCCATACTAAAATAACCACCCCAAGGTCATAGCACCTCAGGCAGGGGGCATGCATTTGTCGTCATTTCAGTGCTCACCCATATGTACGGGCACTGTAATTGCAGTTGTTGTAATGCTGTCACTGAAATTGCTAGTCGCTATTTTTATTTCATTCATTTGTTGTGCTACCCATAACAACAGTGCAGCAAACAATGGCTCATATTTTAAATGTGCAAATATTTAACAGACGGGTATCTGTTTTTAATATTGGCAAATGAAACTGTGCTAGCTAGCTGTTATATTGTTTGGTCACTTTGAGCCATGCTGGATGCATTTTTTAGAGGGACTTAAAAAGGAAACATAGAGTAAAGAAGAAAAAAGTGGGAGTCTGTAGGTGACCATCCTGACAGAACAGGGACAGGATAGTAGAGTATAGAATATTTAGAATGCTGTTGCAACATGCTTTAGAAAAATAAATAAAAAAAAGTCCCTTTAATTCCAAGATAGGACGACCAGCTCTGCCATGCACACCCCTGTTCAGCAGGAATTCAGTCACTATTTAGATAACTGGTTTTTATAAACTCAGGCATTATGGAACAGTGGGCGCTTCCACCAATCCTCTACAGAGGTTCCACCCCAGGGTACCTCTTAAACAATAGAAAAACATTTATTTATCTATCTATCTATCTATCTATCTATCTATCTATCTATCTATCTATCTATCTATCTATCTAGATACATATATACCCTGGGGTTATATAGTATCTAACATCTGAAATACCTTTCACAGCAATATTTTATACTTGTCATATCTGATCAATGCCTAGAGAGAAAATCTGCATTTTTGTGTTGAGTACCAGGTCTATGTTGCACAGTAGAACAATAGGGCTTCAAAGCAAGATGCCACCTCATAATTTGTGTATATTTATCATTCATTTGTTGCATCCAACAAAGGAGATTATGGTCTGTAGTCAGTTTGAACTCAGCACCCCACAAATAAAAACGTAGTCCTTCTATGGTCCATCTAACTACCAAACATTCTTTCTCTCTCTATGGTAGAATATTTTTGTTCTCTTTCGTGCAGTTTCCTACATATATATAACTGGATGTGAATTCTTCACCCTGTATTGACTGGCTGAGTATAGCACCAATACCAGTTTCAGAGGCATATGTCTGTACCTCAAATGGGAGTGTAAAATCTGGGCATTTTTCACAGGCTGGGCTCCATTTGACTTTATTAGAACACCTTTTCGTAGTCAAATCTATTACTGGGTAGCTGTTTGTGTAAGAGTATAGCCTCTGGGTATTTGGTGGCATTGTCACACACAACCAGTATGAAGTGGTTCCCTTGAGAGCTCTTCTCTAATGAGCCTACTGAGTCCATAGCTATTCTTTCAAAGAGTGTAGTCACTAAAGGTAAGGGCATCAGGTGCAGAATATCTTTCCTCCCTATCTGTCCAACTTTTGACATTTGGCATAGGCTCGACCATACACAGCTACCTGCACATGGATATTGGGCCAAAAGAACCTTTGCAATAAGCGAGTCAAGGTGCGGTCCCTCCCAGCATAACCTGCTAATGGTAAATCATGGTCCAAGTATAACAACTGGGGACGAAATTCTTCAGGAATGAGCAACTGCTCCATCACTTCTCCTGTGTTTGGATTAGCCCAGAACTGGTATAAAACATTATTTTTCTCTTTATGCTTGGGTGTCCCTGTACACATGCTTTTTCCCAACCTGTTGGAAAAAAGGGGTTATTGTTTTATCATTATTTTGTTCAACCCTAATATCACATCCTTCAAACATTTTGTCTAAGTGCACCTTAGACAATCCATTATGTTCTTTGTTCAATTTCTTCTTTAGTATTTTTTTTCTTTTCTGGAACTTTTACCCTTACTGGAGCCCCTATTATATCTCTTTCAAATGGAAAGGTGTCATTGAGGGTCTTTTCTTGCTTAGCATGGGCTGTGGTAGTCACTGCAGACATTGTTTTATTCCTCTGTATCAAAGTGCCAAAGTCTGGGAAATCATGCCCAATAATCACAGGTACAGGGAGTCTCAGTACAATTCCTGAAGAGCTGGTTTACCTTGTATGGTCATATTTACATCAGTGGAAGGGTAATGATGTGTGTCCCCATGAACACAAATGACACCTGTACAAGGACCTCTATTAGGCACCTTGTCCAGGAGATACGATTGGATCAATGTCTGCTTACTGCCAGAGTCTATCAGTTCCATCACTTGCTTATTACTAAAGTTAACATTAGTTAGATAATGTTGCAAGTTAGCTAAGGCCAGATGTGTGGGCTCCAATTTCCTTTTCTGGCAATATCAAGCTATATGGCCTCCCCCTTGACAATTGTAGCAGATAATGTCAGGTGGAAAACTTCTCCCTCCTTTTCCTGGTTCCGCTTGGGTTTCTTTTGAGATTTTTACTTGGGCCCAATTAGGTATAAAAGGGTTTTGTTTTACCATACTAGATGTGGTAGAGTGTCAAAAACCAGTACCTCTGTACCCTCTTGTGTTAGACTGTTGGGCAGCCAGGAAATCCTCTGCCAATGTGATGGTTGTCTCCGCAGTTTTCGATCGATGTTTCCTGTCCCACATCTGGACATCTTGAGGTAGTATTTGTAAGAACTACTTGATAACCAAGGTTTCCAAGATCTCAGCAACCATCTTCTCCTCAGGTTGAAGCCACTTGATGCACAACTCCTTTAACCGGGTATACTCTTCTCTTGGAGTATCAACATTTTGATAATGAAGTTAATGAAACTTTGTCTGTAGGTTTCAGTGTTAATATCAAATCATCTTAAGATTTCCTTTTTTACTAATTCATAGTCATGTGCGTCTCTTCTGCCTATATGACTGTAGGCTAACTGGGCACGACAAGTTAAATATGGGGCTAACTGTAATACCCACTGGGCTTGAGGCCACTCACAAGCTCTTGCAATTCTTACAATGGTGGTCAGGTAGGCCTCAATATCATCTGTACCAGTTGTTTTGGTAAGTTTCAGATCTTTTGGGGCCATACCAGTGCCACTAGTAGAACGGCTGGTCTCAATGACTTAGATCGCTTGCACTCTATCAGCTGACCTCTGATCCTGTCTTCTTTGCTCCATCTTCCTTTCCTGACTTTCTCTCTGTTTCTCCCTGCTTCACAGCTAACCACCCTAACAGTTCATTTATATTCTCAGGGGGTTCATCAGCCAGTTCCTCACCTGTCTCATCCATACTAGCATCAAATAAGGGATCAGGCTTTGTCTTCCTTCTGGCTTCAGGCTCCAGACCAGGCAGTGACTTTTTCCCAGTTTCTTCAGCCATGGCCCTTGTTAATACCCCCTGGGTACTTAATGCTCCTTTGAGGCTGTCTTTCTGGTCTTGTGACCTGTACCTTTGGCCTATTTGATACTGTGGCTGATATCTGCTGGTTAACATTCCCCTGACCACCTCAACATTACTCAGTATCCCACTCTCACAACATGTGTCCCAGGGTGTGGGTGTAAAAGATACACATCAAGCATGTTGTACCTTATATGACCTGAATCAGTGTTTGATTTTATTTCGACAAGGTTCCAAAAATGAAAAAACACAAAGAAATAAAAATAAATAAAAGAAAATAAATCATTACATAGCATGTGTCTGGATGCAACAGTCAGGATCACATAACCTCATTGGGATCCTTTTCTCAGGAACCAAAACTAAACAAGCACAAAGGAAATCCAAAAAACTACTGATCATAGGAGACTCCATGATTCGGGGAGTTGATACCCATCTCCAGCCAGGGGTGATGGTCAGATGTCTCCAGGTACATCAGCATGGAGAGACACTGACCGCATTGCTAAAATTGTTTACAAAGCAGGAGAAAACATTGATGTCCTAGTACACATAGGGACTAATGATCTCGCCAGCCGGTCAGTTGTGGAGACCAAGGAACACCTGACTAGGCTGGGTGACAAACTATCATCTATTTCGTCCGGCATCTCCTTCTCTGAGATCCTGCCAGTCTGGGAGAAGGGAGCAGATGGACGGAAGGTCAGAGAAGGGGAGATAGGGGAGCTAAACACGTGGCTCAAGGACTGGTGCCAGGAAAAGGACATGGATTTGGGGAACTGGCAACAGTTCTGGGAGCGAAATACTTTAAATTTGATGGACTGCATCTGACTAAAGAGGAGTCAGTGCATTGGGGCAGAAGTTTGGCGTCTTTGCAGAATATTTAAACTAGCAAATGGGGAGAGGGTGCAGCACCCCATACGTCGAATGGAAGAACACCCCCCCCCTCAGCTAGTGGTCAAACAGGAATTCAGCGTGTTTGCCGTTCATTTGCATCACCAGGTAAGAAAAAAGGTTTGTCTCCCCCATCGATGCACAGGGTAATGCCAGACTTCACCCAACAACACACAAAATCTGGCCAATGGAAAATCATGTACACAAATGCTCACAGCCTGGAAATAAGATCCCAGACCTGCAGGCATAATGTCAGAGGCTAAACTGGACATAGTAGCAATTAGTGAGACGTGGTTTACCAGTAACCACACTTGGGAGACTTCAATACCTGGCTATGTATTGTTCAGAAGAGACCGAGGTGCAAAAAGAGGGAGGAGGTGGCCCTGTATGTTAATGAAATATCAAAGCTACAGAAATTCAGAATACACATAAGGAGCCAGAAGAACTGTGGGTCACCCTGAAACAGAAAATGGGACAGCCATAAGAACTGGGGTTGTCTACAGGCCCCAGACCAGAGGGAGGACATAGACACATTACTGTTAGAAGATATACAAAACATGACAGCTAAAGGAGAGGTTCTGATAATGGGAGACTTCAACATGCCAGATACAGATTGGTCAATACCAGCAGGAACATCTGCCAGAACTAGACTCATAGTGGATTCCTGCGAGGAGGGCCTCAAACAACTGGTACAGCAACCCACAAGAGACAGGGCTATCCTAGATCTAGTACTGACTAACAAAGAAGGGATCACAGATCTCCAGGTAGAAGGTCACCTGGGGCCAGTGACCATCACATGGTATGGTTCAATTTGGCTACTACATCTAAATCATCCCATTCCAAGGCAAAAATATGGGACTTCAGAGGAGCTGACTTTGATAAGATGGCCAACAGAGTTAAGCTAGCCCTGGCAAAAAGAAACACAGGTGAGGAGGTACAGGCAAAGTGGGCAAGCATTAGGATACAATACTGAAGCAACATCCATTGTGTTAGACAGAAAAGGAAGTGCAAAGAAGAAGGAAACCACTTTGGTTCTCAAATACAGTAGCAGAAAAGGTCAGAGCCAAAGGCTGGCCTTCAGAAAATATAAAGGGAACACAGCGGGATGAAGATAGGGAGGCATACAAACTGCCCTAAGGAAGCAGGTAAGGCAGTAAGGCAGGCAAAGTCCCAAACTGAGGAAACACTAGCACAAACAGTAAAAGAAGGTGACAAGACTTTCTATAGATATATTAGTGAAAGGAGAAAGTCCAGAGGGGTATTGCTAAGCAATGGAGAAAAGGGAGCATGTGAGGAGGAGGACCCTGTAAAGGCATCTATCCTAAATAGATACTTTTGCTCAGTATTTACTGAAGAGAAGGTAGGGCAGGGCCCACAGCTCAACATCATGGACACAGGGGGAGAGAGTGGGCACTACTCCTTCACAAAAGAAAGGGTCCTACAAGAGCTTGCTAAGCTCAGGGTGGATAAGGCAATGGGACCTGATGGCATACATCCCAGGGCTTAAGGAGCTAAAGGAGGAACTAGCAGAGCCATTAGCAGAATTGTTTAGTGAGTCTCTGAGCACAGGAGAGGTCCCAGAAGACTGGAGAAGGCTCATGTGATCCCACTCCACAAGAGTGGTAGCAGGGAGGAGGCGGGGAACTACAGACCCGGTCAGTCTTACCTCAGTAGTGGGCAAGATTATGGAGGCACTCCTTAAGGAAAGGATAGTGCAACACCTGGAATCCATAGGGCACAGGATCCAAGACAGCATGGGTTTACAAAGGAAGGTCCTGTCAAACTAATCTCATAGATTTCTTTGACTGGGTAACCAAGTGGTGGACCAAGGGGAGCAGTTGATGTATGCTACCTTGACTTCAGCAAAGCTTTTGACACTGTTCCACATAGAAGATTGATAAATAAGCTAGGTAGGCTCGGGGTGGGTCAGAAGTTGGTCAACTGGGTGGCAAACTGGTTGACTGGCAGAAAACAGAGAGTGGTGGTAAATGGTATACAGTCAGAAGAGATGCAAGTCACAAGTGGGGTACCTCAGGGATCAGTCCTGGGGCCAGTCCTATTCAACATCTTCATTAGTGACCTCGCAGATGGACTAGAGGTAAGGCTTGTCTGTTTGCAGATGACACCAAGATCTGCAACAGAGTAGATGATCCAGATGGGGTGGGCAGAATGAGAAGAGATCTGGATAAACTAGCAGAATGGTCAGAAGAGTGGCAACTGGGATTTAATGCAAAGTGCAAAATCATGCACATAGGGAAGAGAAACCCTGAAGCCACTTATAGGCTGGGAGGAGTTGCTAGCAGTCACAAAGGAAGAAAGAGACTTGGGCATCATCATCACTGATGACCTAAAATCATCAAGCAGACCTCTAAAGCAGTAGAGGTAAGGCTAGGGGGTGTTAGGGTGTATTAGTAGGGGTATCACAAGTCGTAGAGGAGGTAATATCCCTCTGTACAAGACATTGGTTAGGCCCATCTGGAGTACTGCGTGCAGTATTGGAGGCCACACCTTCACAAGGACATTAACCAAATTGAGGCAGTCCAGAGAAGGGCAACCAAAATGGTGCAGGGACTGCATCAGAAGACATATGAGGACAGATTAACGGAGCTCAATATGTATACCCTTGAGCAAAGGAGGAGAGAGGTGATATGATCGAGACATTTAAACACCTTAAGGGCATAAACAAGGTGAAAGAGTCTAACATGTTTAAATATAAGAAAAATAGCAGGACAAGAGGACACAGCATGAGATTAGAGGAGGCCGATTAAGGGGAATGTGAGGAAATTCTTTTTCACAGAAAGGGTGGTAGATGCATGGAATGGCTTACCACAGAAGTGGTGGCTATGAATACAGTGCAGGGCTTCAAACAGGCATGGGATAGGCATAAGGGAGCAATACAAATGACTATGAATAGATAGGTCACTGACAGAGCAAAGGCCGATGGCACATTTATAAGGTAGAAAAAGAAATGGGCAGACTGGATGGGCCTTGCGGTCCTTATCTGCCGTCAACTTCTATGTTTCTATGTTTCTATGTTTCATCTGTGCATCAGACTGTTTTGAAGACATGAAGACTGCATATCCTACCTCACTCTTATGCTTCAGACTGACTGAAAAACCCAGGCTGCTTGTTATTGTTTTCAAGGCAGTTTGCAACTGGCTCTGGGCAGTCTGGAAAATCAAGGCTGTTTACAACTAGCGCAAGGCAAAAAGCCACCCCAACGGCCAGGTGTGCTTCGGAGAAAATACATAAACAAGCAAGAGGAAACTTGAGCACCACCAACTGCAAACAAAAATGAGCTCAAGCTTAAAATAAGCTTAAAAAAATATAAATGTATAATGCAGAAAACAAAACGTGCCAGAAAACACAGAGAGCCCCCACACAGGAACATTCAGTGAGACCCACTGACTTCCTACCCGTTTTGCATCAAAGCATTATTAGGGAGTGTCCTATAATGATAATCGCAACCCTTTTAAACCTCCATCTTAAAGTGACAAGTGCAAATTAAATATAATAATGATAGGGTGCGTGTTATAAAATACTAAAGCTAAACAGTAAAACCATTGGCTGCACTGCCCATATGGAACAGATGCTAATCTTTGTTATTATAATTGAGATGTTTTCTATAATAGCTAATATTTTAATAGTACAGACATCCATAACTCAAATGCAAAGTCCTGAACCTTTAAAAAAAAATGTGAAAAATATACAAGTATATACATACATATATAGATGTTGCAAAATTAGATTTCACCAGCAAAATTGCTGTGAAAACAGCAATTTCGCTGCGTGAAACATTTCACGAAATTCCGCCGTTCCATGAAATTTTTGCTGATTGTGAAGTTACGAAATTTCACCGTGGAACAGGGAATTTCACCACGAACTGCACAATTTCGCCTGAAACTGCAAAATTTTGCCATTCTGTGGGGGAAAATTCATATTTTACCAGCAGAGTTTGGCATTTGCACCCACAAAATATTTTGCAAAACACACCAATTTAACTAATTATTTAGCGTAATGACATTTCCTGATTTCGCACATCTCTGCATATATACACAGATGCCCAAATTAATCCTAACATTTTTATCCAATATTTGGTGGTTTCAGAGCTCAATAAATGTCACTTGAAAGAATGATCAGAAAATCATGCAAATGGTCATATAAATAAGTATAAGCTCATTTCACATTTTCATAGAAAAATGTGTAGCATAAGAAAGCCTGAAAGTGCATAGAAATGCAATAACAAAGTGCAACATGGTATGATAGCAAATATGCACAACTTAGTGCATTTATCTATTTATAACACAGAATTACAAATACATTTCAGTTAGGGTATTATTTATTCAAAATGCTTCCTATGGTGCTATTCTGAATATGAATAGGCCCAGTATTGTGCACAGTTAGTTGGTACTGAACTAGCATAGATCTTCAATTCAAAAGAAGGGGGAGAGGGGAAAGGGAGAACTATATATATATATGTATATATATATATATATATATATATAGATATATAGATAGATATATATATGTAGTGGTAAAAGTGCCAATTCATATACTTACTGTTGAAATATCCAAAATATATAGGCTTCATTTCAATTTGAATATCATGTTAGTGGATATTTAACTCAGACAATTTGAATTAAAATTCCTTATCATCAACTAAGATCTCCAAAAATACACCATTTCTGTTAACACTAACATATTAATAAATACCTTCCATGAAGGACATGTACCAAATTATATTCACTATCAATAAAGTAGTATGTATAGTGACAAATTACCAAACCATGCAACTTGATCATGTTATGCCCTCAAGGATTACAAGAATACATGGGGCCCGATTCTCAAAGGTGAAGATACACCTGGCACAAAGTACGCAAATGCGTAACTTGCGCCACAGCAGATGAGACATGCGACATACGCCATATTCTAGAACAACTGTGAGTTGCGCAAAAGCGTAAGTCGGGTGGCCATTCCTGCGACATGCATCATGTAAAAGCATGCATGTTGTGGGAAAGACACACATATCGAACTCTCGGCAATGGCGTAAGGTGGAGCGCAAAGACGTAGCCAAAACATGGCGTAAACTGCATCAGGGAGGCAGAGGAGAAAGAAGAACGTTCCCCATGAGGAAACGGAAATCCTCATAGAAGAAGTGCACACAAAAGCTGCCCTACTACTTGGCAGGGGTGGCAACAAGAAGACAAGAGACAAGAGGAAACAGGCCTGGGACACGGTGGCCAGGAGAGTGAATGCAGTACCACCCGGAGGCGTACTGTCCCAGAGTTTCTGGGACCTGCAGAAAAAATACAATGACATGAAATGAAAGGTCAAGCAGAAGCTGGCACACAATAGGCACTGTGCCCAGGCCACTGGGGGTGGGGGCAGCCAGTTACAGAGCCTGAGATCCCTGGAGCAGATGGTAACCGCCCACCTAACCAGCATAGCATCAGTGGGACACCAACATAGAAACGAAAAGACTGCAGAGCAGCACAGGTACAGGGACAGGGTGGGGACAGCACTGACAACATGTGTGAGCGTGGACATGTTTGTATGTATGTGTGTGTGTGTGTGTGTATGTGTGACCACCAGAGGGACTGGCAAAGAGGCAGTGATTGTGACAGCAGCCACAGGTGCTGGTGCACCAGCCCTGGGCAACAACATCAAGGTGTATACGTTAGGACCACAGTGCAAACCCGCCATGGCACGCAGGCCTGGAGGTGTTACCCATGACACATTGCACACACAGTGGCATGCATGACCATGGCTGAACTGGACTGACACCCCACACAGGCATGTGCATGGTGTGTGCATGCAAAGTGGGATGGCTGCACAGCACAGTGGCAAGTGGGGTGCATGTGCATGTGGCCAACAGAATGCCTCTGAAAGGGGGTGGGGGGGCAATGTGAATGAAGGCACCCATGCCTGATACTGGATGGCACATAATGGGAAATATGGAGCCCCCAGGCAGCCATCCACATGGAGGCAGCAGGTATAGGACAGGAGGCCACTGTCCCAATGCGTGCCAGCAAACATGGGAAACATGGACCACCAGGCTGGGAGACCACAATGCTGTACAAGACTGTGTAGTGGCTAGATAAGCAAGGTAAAAAATGATGCAATGGTATGCAACTAACGATCCCTCATGGTATCCACAGGAACCACAGGCCAGGCAGAAACCAGCGGACAGCAGGCCACCTATGAAGATGATACCATCAGGGATGGTGACAGCAGCAAATCAAGCCCATGCACACCCAGCCCAAGCATTCCCAGCTCAAGCACACCCAGCCCAAGCATGCCCAGCTCAAGCACGTCCAGCCCAAGCATGCCCAGCTCAAGCACATCCAGCCCAAGCATGCCCAGCTCAAGCACGTCCAGCCCAAGCATGCCCAGCTCAAGCATGTCCAGCCCAAGCATGCCCAGCTCAAGCACGTCCAGCACAAGCACGTCCAGCCCAAGCATTCCCAGCTCAAGCACACCCAGCCCAAGCATGCCCAGCTCAAGCACACCCAGCCACAAGCATGTCCAGCTCAACAGGAACCATGGATGACCGGGGTGAGTCCGATGCTGCTGAGGAGGAGCCAGAGGCCGAAATGAAGGATGCCGATGAGAGTGTGGAGGATGAGGAGGATGACATGGGGAGGGAGGAGGAGGAGGAGAAGGATGTAAGCACTCAAGGGGCTGCTCAGAGGAGTGATGGGGATACCAGTCAGACATCACCCACTGAGGATGTGCAATGGGGGCAGCACATTGTAGGGGTCACAGAGCATACCCCCAGCATACACTGCAATGTTACAGATGAGTTGAGCCCCCTCACTGTGGAAGACTTAGATGCATGGCTGGTTAAGGCAACAAGGACACTGCAGAAACAGGACACAACACCACAATATTTTGAGAACTACTGCGAATCAGTGATAGTGAGGCAGGAGGAACTGACCCAACAGATTAGTGCACTGCGGTCAAGCATGGAGGCACACCATCACTGCATGGAGGGGCAGTTGACAGGCATAGCAAATGCCATACAGAGAGGGACCTGGGACAGCAACGCAGCTCTGGTGGATGTTGTGGTGGCCCTGCATGACCTCATCAACCCTTCCCATGGTCAGATGGAAGCACTGCAACACTGAACCACAGTGATGGAGTGGTCACTAGCACTCCAACAGCAACACACAGCTGTGGTAACATCTACATTGAACACCATAGCCGATGCACTGTGGGTGCAACAGCACACCATGGCGTTATGGCTGATGCCAGCCACACAGCCACCCCAACACCCACAGGCATGCCCAATCTGCACACGTGTGCTATGGAGTGCAGAGTCAATGGAGCTGCCCATGCACACACATGGCACACATGTGCAAGGGGAGTGACACCACAGTGCCTATCACTGAAGCCAGCATGAGCACCCCCAGGGAAGCAACGGCAACCAACACCACCACCACACCCTCCACCACAGCCATCACTGTTCAGGATGTCGACAACATTTAATGTGCAGATGGTAGCGCATGATGCCACAGGTCACACAGCCAACAGGAGACTGCAGGGTGAAGCAGTGCAGGCCCAGAATGAACTGCCAAGCTCCAGAATGTAGAACCTAAGTGGAAGGGCACAAAATTTCATGCCACAAGAGACTGCCCAGCTAGTAAACCTCGTGTAGCAGTGGCAAAGGACACTGTTGCCCCCAGCCTGCAGGAGACACCCCCCTACTGAGAGGGATGCTGTCTGGAGACAGACTGGAGCATGCCTGGAGCGCATCTCAGTGGTCAAGTGCACCCCGTGGCAGTTGAAGCACAGATGGCAAGATGTGACAAGATGTGAGCCCCAGATTCTGATGCGCATGCTGTACATGGACAGCACCAGTGATGTGGCCATCAGAACTGGCCAGAAACCACCAGGTGGTACGATGAACACACTAACTGGCACCCTGGCACAACCTCATAACATGTTCCACATGTCCCTGTGGGCAACTGCCACTGCCACCACCAGCACAGGCCTCACCCAAGGGCCACAGCCCATCCAGGAATAGTCTGCAACTGTGAGGGGAGACCAGCCAACAGACACAGCAAATGACACCTGGGAAAAGTCAGCAGGAAGTCAGCACTCAAGACGAGCAACAGACAGTACCACACAGCCCAGGAAGTGGGGCTGGAAATGCCACAACATGACCAGCAGAGAGACAGATGTAGAACCGCAAGCCAGTGGACCTGTAGAGGCAGAGGAAAGGGGCAACAGGCAAGGTGGCAGGGGATAGCAGACTGTCGGCATTGTTCCTGTCAGGATGGAGTGCTTTTTTGTGGGGGGCTTTGTCCCCCACACCCCCCATCCTAAATAACCAACACCGAGTCAAGTTGGTTCAGGGTGGGGAGGGGGAGGTGAAACACTGGGAGTTGCAGCGTTGGTGAACAGCAGACCATCACAGCAATCTGGCAAAATTTGTCTCTGTGATGGCCTTCGCTGTTAAAATGTCATTGTGCTTGTATGCTACCGCAGCGTGTATGTGCGGCAACACATGGACGCAGCTGCGTGTATTGTAACCATTCTGTACATACATAGAACACATTCTAGATGTGCATAGGGAAGGGAGGGCACTCCAGGTACTGCATGGTTGGGATTGCAGCTAGACTGGATTGTGGTAAAGCTGCAGATCTCATGGCACTGGCCTGCAGATGTGTGTGCACATGTACTATTCAATGTACATGTGGGCAGTGTGGTTTCTACATGTGGGCAGGTGAATCTGCGTGCAGCATGTGTGTGGCATCATAGTGTGTATAAGCAGCATATTTTGACGCATGATGCAGGTGCAGTCAAAATGTTCAGCAGTTACGTGCTTTTGTTGTTCTTGCATATGTGTCAGTGTCTATGCTGCATGTGCCACTGTATCCACCTTATACACACGCACCACTCAATCACCATGTGCATAGGGCAGCGAGCCATTTAGGTACTGCATGGCTGTAGGTGCTACCACATGTGCTGCTGACACAACCACTGCAGCACTCATGATACTGCCCTGCAGATGTGGGCACATGCCATCCACACTAGTGTGCCATCAGATACACACACAACTCACCATATCAGGAGGACTGTCATCCTGGTGCCACTCACCTGACAAGGCATCACTGTTTGTCACCCAGTGACTATGGCTGGTATGCAGCACCTGGGTGACCTAGCTCACTGCAGTGACTGGTATGGCTGTGTGTGTCTCTCTTGTTGTTTGGCACAGTCTTACGACCGTACGTATGTGCCATGCACTGCATAGCTGCCTGCAGGGGACTGTCTTGCACAACATTAACCATAGCGCGGGCATGGGCCACACATGTGCGAGCAGATCAGGTGTCATGCTGCGGTACAGTATGCCTCAGGTTGGGCACTGCATCATAGATGCAACACATCAGCATGACGTGCTGCTGCCTGTCATTGGTGGGAGGCCAACAATGTATGGTGGTGACATGCTATCTTGTCACCTTGTCCTCCTTGGTATCCTCACACAATGCATATGGTTGGTCTGTCCACCAGATGCTGGCAATAGGACAAGGTCACTGGCTGATGTGTACGGTGGCACCTTGTCATGTGCCCAGCACCTGGCAGCTGGTCTGTCTGGTGTTATGCTGCCAATGGTCTGGCTGCATAATGCTGCAGGTGCCAACTGCTCAGTGCTGGTGTCTCTCAGATGAAGTACTGGTCAGTCAGATCACGTCTGGTGCATTGTCCTGCCTGGCACACTGCAGCATGGACCTGTGGCTGTCTCATGTGATGGCCACGACAGTTTCTGTCCCCGTCATCCTCCATACCATCCAGGTCTGGCAGTGGCAACCGGTTCTTCAATGCCAGGGTGTGCAGGATGCAGCATGCAAGGAATATTTTGCAGGCCAGCTGAGGGGTGTTCTGCAGTGCTCTACCTGATCAGTCAAGGTACTGGAAATGTGCCTTGAGGATGCCAAAGGTCCATTCAATCACTGACCTGGTGACTGCATGTGCCTCATTATACTGCAACTCAGCTGCGGTGTGCAGGTGTCAGAGTGGTGTCATGACCCATGGCAGCTGTGGGTATCCACTGTCACCTATGGTGTTTAACTGACATGTCATGACTGTACTGGACACATTGTTTCATCACCAGGGTCAGGGGGGTGTTCCCCTGCATGCCAATAACACCAACCAATGAGCCATCCACCTCTGAGCTGTCCCATCTCGAATGCCTCCTGCAGGCCACAGTTGTGTAATATGTAGGAATCATGGCAAGAACCAGGGTATTGGGTGACCACATTCAGGATCCTGCACTGGGCATCATACACAACCTGGATGTTCATAGAGTGGAACCCCTTTCTGTTCATGTACACTTCTGCCTCACCTGGTGGTGCTCTGATGGCCACATATGTACAGTTAATTGCACCTAACACATGGTGGAACTAGGCCATGTCATAGAACGCCTTCTTGACCACCTGCTGCTGCTGTATGCCCCTTGGGAACACAATGTACCTGTCCATGCATTGCCCAGCTCATCCAGTACCTGCCTGAGTCAGTGTGACATGGCAGACTGTGAGATGCCCAAAGTGTCACCTATAAGGGTTTAGAATGTTCCTGTGGCTAGAAAGCACAATGCTGCACTGACTTTCACCTCCACAGGGACAGGATGCCCCCTATGGGTGACACTCTGGAGATCTTCCTTTAGGTCATCACACAGCTCGGCTATGGTGGCACTTGGCAAGTGGTAGCGTGTGATGCACTGCTCCTCCATGTGGTCTAGGTATGACTTTCTAGCTCGGTACACACATGGTGCATGGTGTCTGGCTAGTCTTCGCTGCTATTGCTGCTGCCTGTTTCCCTGGTTCCTGCCATCAAGACTCTTGTGGTGCCTACACCACATCTCAGCTGCTAGGAGGATGCCCAGTAGGGCTAGTGGGGCTGTGATTCCTCTTTCACTCCCTTCAGGGGTGTCTTCACACTGCTTGCTCCACAGTGTCTCTGTCTTGTGTGTGTCCTTGGGCCCCTTTTTATACTCTGCTGAGGTTACACCTGCTACTCCCTGGAGTAACATATGCCATTTGCTGTTGGCATATCTTGGCCTTCTGTGGCTTCTAGAATACCACTTGTGATGTAACTGCTACTTTTTATGGCACATGTTGCATCACGCATATGCGTATCTCATGGTTTGGCATAACTGCGGCGTAAGTGGGGTTTGGCGCATTGCATTATGCCATATCGCAGGTGCCATTTCTTGAATCCTGCATGTCACAATTAATGGTGCAAGTTGCCATTTGTAATATTCTTGGGTGGCATAAGTCAGTTATGCTTGGCGTAACCTTTTGAGAATTGGGCCCACTGTTTGTAT
Source organism: Neoceratodus forsteri (assembly GCA_016271365.2). Classification (NCBI taxonomy): domain Eukaryota; kingdom Metazoa; phylum Chordata; order Ceratodontiformes; family Ceratodontidae; genus Neoceratodus; species Neoceratodus forsteri. The sequence continues at coordinate 156,150,789 of JADMNL010000023.1, read as the reverse complement.
CTTATCGTCCATCATATCTTTAAACCCTCCCAACTAAAAATGTAATTATCTGTATTGTACACACCTATCTCGTGATGCATCTTTTCATGAAATGACCCATAAAGCAAGATCTAATGATGCAAAACAAACTTAAAATAAAAATCTCAGTTTCCTTCAATACTAAATCCTTTTATTTCTAAGGTCTGGTACAAGCTCAAAATAGTCATTTAATCCAGGTGGACTGAGAGCACCAAGTCTATAAATCCAATATAACTCTCTTTGTGACAGAAGCAATTCTCAGTCACCACCTCTAGGACCCAGTCTAACTCGTTCTATACCACAGAAGGTGAACTCATGTGGTGTAGTGTTACCTGCTCCATTCAGATGATGAAACAAGGCATTGTGCTCATCTCCTGTTCTAATGTCACTGAGGTGTTCCCCACCCTCAGTTTGAATTTCCGAGTCATTTTCCTCATGTAGAAAGCCTAACATTTGCAAATGGCCATGTACACTACACAATAAGTGCTATAATTTATGAATCCTTTTATATCATAAGTCCTGTCACTGTTGGCTGAAATGAAACGGTTTGTTTTCTGAATTTTTTCACAATATGTGCACCTGCCACATCTGAAGCACCCCACTGGTGCTGCTGGTAACCATGTTTGTATTGGTTTGTTTGGGAGATAACTATGAACTAGAATATCTGCAAGATTTTCAGACCTTCTGTATGTATGTTTTGGTATTTGCATTGTAACAGTATTCACAGTGATTCGGTTCTAAGGATATGCCAGTATTTGTCTAAAACCTTCCTTTTTATAGAAACATAGACTTTGACGGCAGATAAGGACCACTTGGCCCACCCAGTCTGCCCATTTCCCTACCTACTGGATAAGCTGCAGATTCTAGTTAACCAACAGCCTGTTTCCTGCAACCCCCCACTATAATTGCTTTGTGTCTGTCCCATGCATGTTTGAATTCCCCCACTGTTTTAGACCCAACAACCTCCTCAGGAAGGCTGTTCCATGTATCCACCACTCTCTCTGTGAAAAGAATTTCCTCACATTACCCTGAGCCATCCCCTCTATCTTTAAACTGTGCCCCTTGTTCTTACACATCTCTTTTCCGAAAGATGCTACCCTCCTGGACTTTGTTGATTCCTTGAGGTACTTGGTGTCAAGCGTGGCTCAGTTGGTAGCACATCTGCCTCTGGACCAGAAGGTCGTGGGTTCTCGTCCCACACGGATTGGACTTGCACCAAAAATCGTTGGCATCCGAGCAGTATTGGGGGTGCCTATTGCTGGGGTGTGCCGCCCTTCGGATGAGATGTTAAACTGAGGTCCCTTCTGCCCATCCTGGTGTTGTCCTGGTGGGTGTCCAGGTGGAAGTAAAAGAACCAGGCACTCTTGTAAAGTGGAACATTCCGGTGTCTTGGCCAACATTCTCCTTCCCATAAACCGGTTCATGCAATTATCCAGGCTGTGTGTGGGTGATGATGTGCGATATGGCCGCCACCACACATTCAGTCACTTCACTACCAGTCTAGCATTGCTTGTAAAGCGCTTTGGATGTATGAAAAGTGCTATATAAATGCTGATTCTTCTTCTTCTTCTTCTTCTACTTGAACGTTTCAATCATGTCCCCCCTGTCCCTCCTTTCATCGAGGGTATTATATTATCCTTAGCACACTATTTTGTACTAAAGTGTACATTCTGAGAGCCAGTGTCTTGTGTATGGAGTCTATACATAAGTAAGGTTTCCCTGGGGATATGTCGTACTTCCTCTTCCTTTTGTGCAACTAGGTAGGGGGTCATATCCTCTATCCAGGGATCTGAGTTATAACTCCTGGCTCCTTTCCCAATAAGTTCTTGTATCTGAGCACACCCGGTTTACCCACATAAATTGGGATTTTGGAATGTTGTTTACGGTGTGGTGAGGGTGCAACTGCTGAACAGCAACAAGCTGTTTTTATCCATTGGTTTCCTATACAGATCGGGCAGTACAGAGCCATCTTGCATCATATAAATATCAATGTCTAGAAAGTCAACCCTCTTCTGGCTGCAGTGAGCTGAAAATGTAAGGCTCTGGTCAGACATCTCCAAATATTGAATGAATAGTGCTAGCTCAGCAGCGCCCCCTCACCACACCATCAACATGTCATTGATGCACCTGCACCACAAATCCACTGATGCAATATACAGGTTTCTGTCAGAGTCATAAACATTTTCCAGTTTCTAGCTGCCTAGGTACAAATTGGCGTACGTGGGAGCAAAAGTTGCTCCTATTGCTGTACCCTTTGTATGCAAAACAACATTGAACCTGAAAGAGGAAAACATTTTTGGTTAACACAAACTGAGCTAATTGACATAAAAAGTCAATAAAGGCTTGGGTATAAGCAGTACATCCCTCCAACCAATAGCATAAGGCAGTGAGGCCACCATCATGTGCAACATCTGAATAGTGCACTTCCACAGCCAAGATAACAAGTGCCCAGTCAGGTTCAAATTGTAAATCTCCCAGGATGCCTAGCATTTGTGTATAGCCCCTGACATAGGACCATAGCTGCAGCACCAAATAATTTATATGCTGATCCACAAATTTAAATAATGGCTCAGTCAGGGAACTGACACCTGACACAATGGGGTAACCTAGGGGTTCCACCATGGTCTTCTGCACTTTTGGCAGGACATAGATGGTTTGCCTTAAGGGATGTGAGACCTGTAAATATTCAAATGTTTGTTGGTTGATAAGCCCCTCCTCCTCCAAGGCCTGGAAAAGAAAATTGTCAATTTTCCGCTTAATTATCACTGTGGGGTCAGACTTTAAACCACTACAATAATCTGTATTTGACAACTGTCTAAAGATCTCTGCTTTATACTTTAAAAGGGGTGTGATTATCACTATAGGAGACTCCCTGATGATGCTTTGATGCGAAACTGGCAGGAGGTCACTGGGTCTCACTGAGTGTTCCTGTGTGGGGGGGTCTCTGTGTTTTCTGGCACATTTTGTTTTATGCGTTATGCATTTATATTTTTGCTCTAATAAATAAACTTATTTTAAGCTTGCGATCATTTTTGTTTGCAGTTGGTGGTGCTCAAGTTTCCTTTGCTTGTTTACAACTAGCTCCAGACTGACTAGAAAAACAAGGCTTGTTTACTTCAGATACCATTATGAATTTAAAATAAAACAAATACATTCTATATCCTTTTCCCTACTGAGGAAAACTTTATACTAAATCTTGCTTTCTCAGACACCAAACCACTAAGTAGTATATAAAGTTTTCAATGTACAGGTGTGTCAAGCCAGGATGCAGCGCAGAAATGCTTCAAAATATCACAGAATACTGCAATTTACTGTAGGGGCCATTGTAAGTCAATGGCAATTAAGCCCTTTTGTCATGCAGGATTTCATGACATCATTACTGCAAGTTACTGTGCTTCATTGTGGCTGACACATTGCTTCATCATAGCTGACACATCTGTACTTCAGGCAATTAAACATATTTTATACTACTGTATATGTGCTGTGTAAAAAAAGTGCAGCAAATGCTGGCTCATATTTTAAATGTATCATTATTTAACTGTGGGTATCTGTTTTTATATTGGCAAATGAAACTGTGTTACCTAGCTGTTACATTGTTTGGTCACTTTGAGCCATACAGGGTGCATATTTATAGGGTCTTGAAAAGGAAATATAGAGTAAAGAAGAAAAAAGGTGTGTGTGTATGGGGGGGGGGGGGCGAATCTGTAGGTGGCCATTCTGACAGAACAGGGCGAGAATAGTAGATATAGAATAGTTAGAATGCTGTTGCGACAGGGTTTAGAAAAATAAATTAAAATAGAGTCCCTTTAATTCCAAGATAGGACAACCAGCTCTACCACAGGGGATGCAAGATCCTCAAAACTGTGCAGAGAAGCACTAAAGAGTTGAGAACTAGCATACACCCTCCATGTTTGAATATGTGCAGTCCATGTAGTAGGAAAGGACAATGTCCTAGTTGGTTTAATAAGCAGAATGGGACATACCCTCATGAGTGGTCCCTGAAATGGCTCCACCAAGTGTTGTCAACAGAAAAATTGTTGACGGACACTACAGCAACATAAATTTGCCGACAGCAATTACATTGCCTGACAAATTTGTCAACTGACCTTGGTGGTGGCCCATGCACCAGGACACATTTTGACCAGGTCCCGTACCACCCCCCCTCCCCAGATTTATAGATTAGCAACTCAGGGGGCAGATTATTGGGGAAAGGGGCCAACTCCGGGAGTCACTGTATCCGTGCAGCGCAATGACAACCTGGTCAACACTGTGGATGTCAACTGAGTTGTATTTCTGTAATGGTTTCGCTGTCAGAGTGTCATGAAAACAACAGTATACCGCTGCAGCAACTGCTAGGACAACGTTTCTGGAAATGCGGTACACCTGAGGTGGACTTGTTTGCCTCCTGACAAAACAAGAAGCTACCACTGTTTTGGTACAGAGCACCATATCTGGGCACAGTTCCAGAGGATGCTCTGAGCCCAAAATTGGGGGACAGATTTCTCTATGCTTTTAACCTTTTTCCTGGTCCAGAGAGTTCTCCTTAAAGTGAAGATCGAAAAAGTGAACTGATCCTGAGTGTTGCAGATTTCTTTTACTGACTTATTTGTAATTTTTGACCAGAAAGGGAACACTAAACTGTGATAGCTTGTTTCCAAGTGTGTCGATGGAGGAAATTACATTGACCTATTATATTAGTAGGGGAATGTTGTCCATAGCATCAGGGAAACTCCCCTTATTTATTTATTTTTTTACAGTTTATTTTTTGCCCTTAATTTAAAGAATTGGTTGCTTGCCGCAGAAAAGCCCTGGATTCCTTTTTTGGCAGAGTGGTTTCAGTCTTTCCTTGGGGGATGTGATTTGGGTAAATTGTGAGGTTTTAGTGTTGCACAGAAAACTGGGAATCACACATACATGATAGCCACATTAACTAAAGCCAGACAGTGGGAGGTGTCCACAGAAGGGATCAAGATGCTTACCAGAAAAGGGCTTTATGAGAGCATTATGGAAATTGTCTTTTTTCTGTTTTCCCAGATTTTCCAGCCTGCTCAAGAGCAAAACATATCTTTACTCCGAATATACTTCTTAATAAGGGAATTTCCCTGCACATGTGGGATCCACTTTGGATGAGTGCCCACGGCAGTCTAGGGGTCAGGGATGCATATGAACACAAAAGCCTGAAAGAATGAAATTGTCAGTGTCAGGGTTGTAACCAGGTGATAGAAACCCTAGACTGTCTATTCCTGGGGTGCCCATATGCAAAAGGATTTTGAACATTTCTAACAGTATGATGGCAGTAGTCTCCTGTTGCCAAGATCCCTTATTGTTGTCTGGTCTATTGTCCCCAGACGGGAGCATCTACATGTTGATTCCACTAAAGGTTTTTTCCCCATGTACAAGTTCTATATGTGGCAAGCTAGATGTACTCTTTCATTGCAACAAAAAAATGTATCTCCTCATGACTTGTTTGCATATCTTCATATTGCATTGTGTAGGGTAGTTCATAGCAATCAAACAACTTTCACTAACAGAAACTTCAAGGACTTATGGTAGTCTTTTCTTGATGTTCCTTTGGCTATCTCACAAGTCTTTAATATTTATTTGGGTGACTACAGACCGAATTTTTATTTTTTTCTTTATAAGCCTTTTTTTGTTTTGTTTTCCATTGAACTGGTCTATTCTGTTTTGTTGATGCATTGTTTTGTTTCTGTTAATTTTCTTTATTGGATTATTTTTTTGCTTGTTGCTCAGTTTTTCTTTTGTTGTTCTGCCTTTTGTGTTCAGATTTGAGTTGATTGTACCTTGTGCTATTATTTTATCAATAAGAATTTCACCTACCCTTCATCAATAAGTTCCAGGGGATCTTTTACTTCTACCTGGACAGTGATGGGCAGAAGAGACCTTGGTTTAATGTCTCATTCAAAGTACTGCACCTCAACAGTGCTGTGCCCCCTCATACTGCACTACAGTGTCAGTTATAAGTATTATCCCAGGAACCTGGTGTGGGTCTAGACCCATAACCTTCTGAGCTTCTGGCTCCAGAGGTGAGCATGCTACCTACTGAGCCATTGACACTGACTAACAGATTGTCCTAGGCAGCCATGGTACTCCCATCTAATCCAAATGTCTACACAGTCCTACACTGTCCAAATGTGTACAGATCTGGTGGCAATTCCCAAGGCTGAGGTGGCCCACCTGAGTCTGAATCTGGACTCACACCACCTGAAGGCATTTTTCCGTAAGGGCTGGAGTTGTCTGATTTAAATTTAAAACTCAGGATCTGGAAGTCCTCAAGGGGCAGGAAAGCCATCCACTAGGAATACATATGCTTCAGAATGGTAAAGGCTCAATATATGATATGCGCACAAGTCACATACTGCTCAGAATGCAGACATTGTATCAATTGTGGATTACCTCATGCACCTGCATGTCCTTGCATCTGAGCCAGCATCTTTTAAAGTGTACTTTTCAGCAATTTCTGCTTAAAGATCTGAAGCTTTAGTTATGTTCCTGGTCAAGGAACCAGTATTTAAAAGGCTCTCTGAATGTCTCTTACACATGGACTCCCTCTACGAGTTCCTGTTCTGGTGTGGGACATAGAAATGGACCCCTCTAAGGATTCCTGTTCTTGTGTTGGACTTAAACTTGTTTCTGTTTTAGTTGATGTCCCCTCCCTTTCAACTAATGGCCACTGCTGAGTTAAAATACTTCACTTGGAAAACATTCTTTCTAATGGCTATCACATCAGCAAGGTAGAAAAGGGAGCTAACACAAGAACATTTGACCATAAGGAAGGTGCAGGCAAATGAAGGTGAATGCCCATAATAATTGCCTGTTAGTGCACATTATGTGTAACTGTGTCTATCTTCATTCCCCTTGCTTGTCCAGGCTTCCTTTAAATATGTGCAAGTTCTGACTATACACCACCACCTCCTCCAGTAGACTATTCCACTGTAATACCACCCTCTGTGAAACCAGCCTTTCCTCCAGTTGGTCTTATAATTGACCCCTCCTAGTTTTAGCATGTGTCCCCTCATACCATCCCTAGAATATTTCTCTTTCTGCGATTAAAGAATCCTAATAGTGATGGATCCCAAGCTGCCATGCTGACCAATATCATGTCTCCCCTGTGTCTTCTTCTTTCCGGAGAAAGCAATTTGATTCTCCCCAGTGTTTCCTCATATCACAAGTCCCTCTGTCCAACAGTTCCTTTTGTAAGCCTCCTCTGCAGACCCTCAAGCCTGTCTTCTTCTTCCTTGTGTACTGGCACCAAAATTGTCCTCCATACTCTATATGCAGCCTATTCACTGATGGAAAAGTAGAACCACCTCCCACTCAATGCTCTTTGTGATATACTCCAAAATTTGACCACATATTTTAACAACTACTTCTCATTGCCTATCCCATGTAACATCTGTTACTATAATTCCTAGATTTCTTTCCTCTGAAGAGGTTCTGAAGGGAACATTCTCAATCATATAGGTGGCTTTTGAATTTTTTTTTACCCAGACACATGACAGCACAACTAGCTGTATTATAAAATATCTTGTTTTTTGTTTTTTTTGTCAAGCATGCTAACTTATCAATATAACTTTGCAATTCTTGTATATCCTTACTGGATTCTACAATGCATCCCAGTTTTGCATCATCTGAGTACTTAGTTGATCATCCTTTTAAGCCTTCACAGGAGTCCCACAAATAGAAAGTAAAAAGTAATGGATACAGGACTGAGCCCTGTGGGAAGGTGCTTGTCACTTTTTCCCAATCAGATGCCTCTCTGTTGACCATCGCCCTCTGCCACCTATCAGCCAGTTCCCAACCCATTTGTGTAATTCACCTGGAATGTTAACTTGTTGAAGTTTGTTTAACAGTTTAACATGGGGCACCACATTGAAGGCCTTGGAGGAATCCAAGTTGAACATGGCCACTGCTTTTACTTCCAGTGCTTTGCTGACTGGCTCATAAAAGTTCAATAAATGAGTTATGCACCATCTTCCTTGACTAAAATCATATTGCGTTTTGTCGGTTATGTTGTTATCTCTGAACCATTTATCTTGTTTTTCCTTGACAATTTGTTTTCTATCAGTTTGCACAATACTGAGGCTAGGCTTACAGGCCTATTATTCCCAAATTCAGTTGTTATCATTTTCTTGTGGATTGGCACCACAATAGCATCCTTCCATTCTTTCAGAATTATGCCCATTTTCAAGGAGTTGTTAAACAGTTCTGCCATTGGCTCTCTTAATTTGTTAGCTAATTCATTCTACGTGCTATGGTGGATAACATGAATATCAAGTAGAAATAATGACTGAATTTTCCAGCTGTTTCTCTATTATTTATATTGGTGCCTCCATTCTTTAAAGGTCCTATTGTCCTTGCAGACTGTGTTTTTACCACAAATTTAAGAGTAAAAAGCTCTGTAGTTATTTTTTGCATTTTTACATTTCTCTCTCCCATCTTTGCTTAATTCTTTCTTATTTCCCCCCATACACACGCCCTGGATTCCCTTAAATGAACTTATTGTATGTTTGTTTTTCACATACCTTTAATTGCTGGTAGAGTCTCCTTCTTTAAGTAGCCTCTCAATACACCAGGTACACCACCTTGGCAATTCCTCCTTGTATTATACTTTTCTTTGTAATTGATATGTACATAGTGGCAAGTTCTAAAATTATATTTTAACAAACTTCCCTTGACTTTCCATGTCATTCTCTCCCATATACTGTCTCCACTTCCACCCTACTAACTCCTTCCTCATCAGCTCAAGTCTTGCCTTGCTGAGATCATAGCATATTGTTCAACATAGCTGTGTAATCAAGGAATGATTTAAATTAAATTGAATCATGTTGTGGTCACTAGTGCTTCAGGGTTCTCTGACAATGCAATCAGATATGTTGTCCTTGCAGTTAGTAATTACAATATCAAGAATTGCATTATCCTTGACTGGGGCCATTACACACTGATGTACCATAGGTTGTGGTCATTAACCTTTTCTAAGAGGTTCTTATCAAAGCAAGTTTTCCCACATAGTGTCATCCAGTCAATACCTGGCATATTTAAGTCTCCTGTCATAATATATTTCTAATGATCACAAAAGGTTTCCCGCAGATCTAATATTGTTTGATCTCTTGGGTCATCATTTTCTGGAGGTCTGTATATAATAAGGGTTCTATGTTATTTCAGTGAAAAATAAACAGCAAGGGCAAAATCAGTGGTGAAAGAATCACGAAGACAAAAACAGTGCAGTCACTTCCAGTGCCTATACAAAACAGTAAACTATGCACCAGATGGCAGCAAAGCATGTCGCCTATGAAAGCTTATTCTGTTGGGGGCTTCACCCCCCTGAAAAATAAATGAGGGGGGTGCTGAACTGGGGGATGGGGAGAAACATGAGATGGGGCTGATGGCAATTGTGAGAGTGACAAGGTGGGGGGGAGCAGTCAGCAGCAACAGTTTGACAAAAAAAATTTACACCCCCAAGAAAAAAATTGTCTGGGACTCAAACTCAGATCTGCCTGCTACTGTGGCACATACAGACTCTGACCCAGACCACTATGCTATTCTGCCAGCACACCTCCGCACCCCTCCAAAACACCTCTTGCAGTCCTCATCAGTAACACTACTGCTCCCCCACTGGTGACTCACAGAATAACCATACTCGCTGACATTTATTGACGCTGTGAAGACACAGTCACCAATATTCCCTTCACATATTTATACTTGCTCTATTTAACTTACCCAAATTGATTCACTGAAATCATGGGATACCTATAACAATGCAGATTAAACAGAACCCTGTAATTATATTTTGATTCTACTCTCATCATTTCCACTGTTTCATCATTGTCCTCATAATTCAGTTCTGTAAACTCTATGGCATTATGTATATGTATATATATATATATATATATATATATATATATATATATATATATCAGTCCCTCCTCCCTCCTCCCTTCTGTATTTCTTTTCAACAGAGTATAAACCTGAATTTCCTTGTGCCATGTGTCCTTATCAGTCCACCAGATCGCAATGATTCCAACCACATCAATATCTTCTGAAGTCATTGTGTATTCTAAATAGCCTGTTTTGTGAGTGACACTTCTAACTTTTAAAATCAAATAAGTGAGACTTGTAATCCTATTCTTATTCTTTGTCACTGGAGTATACTTGGTCCCATTAAGCTTCTATTCTCCTTCTTCCTTGTACCTATAGTTTTTGTTGTGGTATTATTACTGCAGTTTACAATCACACACATCTGGTCATCTACAGTGCATAATGCCACTGTTCCCCCTTCATTATTTAGTTTAAAGCACTATCTAATGATTTTCTCAATCTTTTTCCTAGGATGATAGACATCCTACTATTGAGATGAAGTCCACCTTGCCAGTATACCTCATTTTAGTCTAGTGAAAAACTCCCAATGTCTCAGGAAAAGTGGTTTTCATCCATGGACTACTTATGCAACCATGCATGCATCTTTTTAATAGCTGATTGCCTTCCTGGTCCTGCTCTTGGCACTGATAATATTTCTGAAACTATTAGTTTACTGCCCTTTTCCTTCAAGAACTCCCTTTTTCCATGAAGTCTTTCTTGATTTACAGTACTCCTCCATTCTTTTACCTACATTATTTATACCAACACGCAGTGCCACTATAGACTTCTCCCCTACCCTTTAATAACCCTTCCAAATTATATTTAATGTCACTAACCTTAGCACCTAGTAAACAACAAATTGAGTAATTCTCCTTTTTTCTTTGCATCTTATTCTGTCTGTGAACCTTAATATTGACTCTCCCAGTACAACAACATCCCTCACTTTTGAGTCCTTAGACACTGCAGTCCCCTCTGATGTTCCATTAATCCCTGTTGCTATTCCACCCTGCATGCTGAATGGCATATCCAGATTAATCTCTCTCTGCTAGCCTGTTGTTCATCAGATATGAGATCTACTTGAGATACACTTTCAAGTGTAGAATAACTATTCAATACCTGCACTACGTAACAGTCTTCCACCTTACCCCATCTGGCACTCCTTCTACTTTGTTCCTTAGTCCAAGTGACATCAGTTATCATTATTGTCCTGCTTGCTATCCAGACTCACAGGCATTTTTCTTTTTCTCACCATTTCATCAGGTAGTTGCACTATATTAATGTCCCTTGTAACATCACGTGGTGCCAAGTCTGAATGTGTTTCTGCCCGATAACGATCATTTGCACTCATCATAGATGACTGGCCCTCATCACACTCATCTAATAGTTTCCTTACATGGCCCGGTGGCACTGAGGGTTGAGGCGCTAGATGCCACACCTCATGCCATGCCGATGACCCAGGTTGGGAGCGACATTGGGCATTGGAGGGTCAGCCGGTGGGAGAAGGATTGCACATCCCAGGGACTGTGCTTCTTCTTCTCCTCCTGGGAGGGTGGGTAGGGACAACTGCAGTTGTGCTGGCTCCTTGTGGTAGTGCCTGGGGGTCAGTGCATGTGGCAGTGAACTGAGGGGTCAGTGTGGGCTGATGTCAGATGTGAAGTGCGTAGAAGCACAAATGACAGCATCATTGATGCCATTGCACACCTGCACCATTGGGGGGGTCAGTACAACAAAAAATTCCTCCAGTGCACACGAAGATGTTTGGCCACAATGGTGCTGTGCCACTTTCACTCAGGACTGCTCCTCCTAGATCCTGACCCTGGGCTTCCACGGTGGTGGGGTAAGTGCCCACTGTGAAGCAGCCTGTGAGTGGAATGGAGGATGGAGTGGAGCATAAGCACTGGGAGTGGTGCGGTGCTGCAGGACCAGTCGGATAGCAGGAACCAAAGGCAATGCCTCCCAGCCGAGGAGGGACTAAAAGAAACAGGCTAAAAAAAAATAGTTTCCTTACTTCACTTGTGTAGTTTTCGAGCTCATAAATTTGTTCCAATCTGGTGACTTCAGCTTTCATGGATACTATTTCAGTTTCTAGCTCTACTGTACATTATATTTACATTTACTGCAGATAAATGCTATTTTATTCCCATCAACCCCCTTCTGCAGTGTACATGTCACATACTTTGCATATTTCCATTTGGTCAACTTATACATACAATGGAGAGGTATAAAGACAGAACATTAAGTGAATGAGACTGAACAAGCACACATTCACTACTTATTATAAATTAAGATAATTTCCTGGCCTCCCTGGCTTCTGTGGCAGGCACTGCCTGTGCCAGTGTTGCCACCACTCGGTGCTTGCCAATGCTTGCATAGGCTACAGAAGATATACTCACAAAGCCAGAAGTGTGCTGCTCACTCACTTCCAGTTTTGCTGAGTATACAAAAAGTTGTTCTTTGGCCTTTTATAATTCCTATGAAGCTCTTGGGCACATGATATATTAGCCAGCACTGACTCTAACTGTTAAAAGCCTTTCCAACTGCCCTTAAAGGGACTCTTTTTAATACAGAGCTAGGAGGACTTACTGCTCTCAAAGGCTATCTCACACCACCACAGTAAGAATATAGAGAGTAAGGAGGGAGTTCTTTTTTTAGGGTAGATTTGTAAGGGAATTGATTTGGAAGTAAGGGTTCACAGACAATACTGATGGCAAAACAGGCAGCAGCACACCTACACAACTGCTGCTGATATTCTCACACACGGGCTACAAAAGATACACTCTTGAAACTGGAAGCATGCTGCTATCTTACTTCCGGTCTTGCTGACTGTGCAAAAAGTTGTTTTTCAGCCTTTTCTAACTTCTGTGAAGCTCTTGGGCACACACTATGTTAGCCAGCACTAGGAAGTGGGGAGGGTGCTGAGGCACAATGGGAAGGGTGAATGATCTTTTCTGTGTAATAACAAGGTTTGAGAACCAAGTGGGGAGGAGCAGAGGGGGAGTAAGGACACAGTGGGAAGTGGGGATCGGGTATTTTTTCCGTTCTCTGTTTAAATGTCAACAAGACTAAACTTCTTTAGTGTAACATAAGAGGTAAGACAAAACAGCTTGACTTACCTGACCTAGGAACAGTAACAGGTTTCAAACATGCATGAGATAGACACAGGGGGACCTCAGTAACAGGGTGGTGGTGGGGTTAAGGCCAGAGATCAATTAGGGTCTGTGGTAGCACAATAGGTAGGGACTTCAGGGCAGACTAGCTGGGCCAAGAGGTTCTTTTCTGCCGATAGCTTCTATGTTTCTATATTTCTATGTTAGACCTGCATTATGATTCCACAACCATTTATCCAATTACAGCTGTCCTTAGCTTTGAAATCCTTTTTAACCAAATGCTCCATTTAGAATCCCATGTCAGCATGACTGTCAGCTCTGCCTTTTACCACCTGCACTCCATTGCGAGGATTCATTCTTCCCTATGTTCTGAAATTGCTGCCATCTTGGTCTACTCTTTTATTGTCTTGTGGAAACGGTGGATCTGGCTTGCATCACCGAGACCTGCTGGCTGGATGAGAATTCTGACCTCATTTTGGAGGCTCTAACTCCAGCCAGCTACTCAGTGATTCACTGCCTGAGATTGGATCCAGGGTGTGGGGGGGGGGGGTTGCAGTCTGTTTTAAGTCTGAACTTAACATCACCAGTGTACCAATTGAGGAGACTGAATCATTTGAGTGTACTGTGGTAGCAGGTGTAGGTCGTAGGATCACCCTCAACTACCATCCACCCGGTGATGAGAAGTAGTTCCTTTAAGAAGTGGCAGACTTTGTCATCGACATGGCATTTGAGTCACCCAGGCCGATAGTTCTGGGCAACTTCAATGCCTGGGTCAACAACAAACTCTTGCAGTACAGATAACACTTCCTCCAGTTGATGTCATCTCTGGGCCTTACACAGATAGTTACCACTGCTACCCATAAACATGGTCACTCCCTTGATTTAGTCTTTCTCCTGAGGATTGAGGCATCTGATTTGGGGGTGGAACCAGTTGGATGATCTGATCGTTACACCATGGGATTTAGTTTTAGTGCCCCCTTTCGTAGGCCTACCCGCGTGGAGATGGTCAGGTATCACCCTTTACGGGATATTAGCTCTGAAGGCCTGGTGGTGGTACTTGACCTATTGACCCTCTCAGTGGCAAACGGTGACCCAGATGCCATCATGGTAGCCTATAACATGGCTAACTCGGCGGCCATGGATATCATTGTGCCCATCCGTGTTTGCCCTTTCCCCCTTCGCCCTCGGTCCCCATGGTTTGATGGGACCTTGAGGGAGATGCGGTGACTAGGACGAAGGTTAGAGTGTTGCTAGCAGAGATCCTCCCTTGATGCTGACCACCTTAGGTTGATGAAGCATTATCAAGCCTATCAATCTGCAATCACCCGTAAGAAGGCAGAGTTCCTTTCTGGGGAGATTGCGGCTGCTCAGAATTGACCAACTCAGCTCTTTCGCACTGTAGAGAAACTGTGCAACCAACCTGCCTACAAGTCCGAAAAGACTTTTTGCAAATAGAGTGCGATGAACTTGCTCAATTCTTTGCAGCTAAGGTGGCCAACATTAGGGTGTTGCTTTGGACCAGCACATTGCCACTGCTCCTCAGCTTTCCTGGAGTAACTTCGACCGACCGGAGTTCATAGATGTCATGCCGATTGTCCGGGGTGAGCACCCTATGTTCTGTGGTTTTGTTCCTGGACCAGCTTCCCTGATTTGGGGTTTTCCTTGATTCCATCAGTCTGGTCCTAGCACAGATAGTCTGGTGCTCCTTGGAAACAGGTGAGTTTCCTTGCTCCCTGAAGGAGGCGGTGGTAACACCCCTCTTAAAGAAAGCTTCTTTGGACCCTCACTACTATGCAAACTACAGACCAATCTCTAACCTTCCCTTTCTAGGGAAGGTGATTGAGAAGGCAGTGGCCATACAGCTGGAGAACCACCTGACCATCCATGATATCTATGAACACCTCCAGTCTGGTTTTCATAAGAGGCACTGGTTCGGGTGATAAGTGATCTCCTGATGGCCAGGGACTGGAAGAACTGTTCCATCTTGGTTCTTCTGGATATCTCATTAGTTTTTGACACTGTGGGCCATGGGATTTTACTAGAGCACCTGAGGCTCATCTGTGGACTATCGGGTGCAGTCCTCAGGTGGTTTACATCTTACCTCACCAGAAGAATGCATAGAATGGTTTCTGGGGTTTATTCCTTGGGTCCAGTTTCTCTGCCTTGTGGGGTTCCTCAGGGCTCTGTGTTATCCCCCATGCTGTTTGCAGTGTAAATTCTGCCCCTCGGAGACATTGTAAGAAGGTATGGGCTGAGGTTTTACTGCTATGCTGATGATACCCAGTTCTACCTTTCTTTTACACCTGACCAGGATGGAACTCTCAGTCTTTAATAATTGCCTCAAAGAAATCCAGGAGTGGATAGACTTGAGTTGGCTGAAGTTGAACTTGGAAAAGACAGAGGTGTTGATTGTGGATCCAGCGCACTGGATAGGGGGGCTGGGGGTTAGTTCACCCTCCGGGATTTATCTTGGGGGTGTTTCACTCCTGACCTCTGAACAGGTGCGCAACATGGGGGTAATTTTTGATGAAGGGCTGACTCTGCATTCACAGGTGACTGTCATCGTCAAGGCCTCATTTTACCATCTAAGGAATATCTTCAGGATTAAGCACCTTGTTCCATCCGGCGATCTTCCTACAGTGGTCCATGCCTTTGTGTCTTCATGCTTGGACTATTGCAATTCCCTTTACCTAGGGCTTCCTGGGGTGGGATTCCGCCACCTGCAGCTGATGCAGAATACAGCAGCCCAGCTTTTGACTGGTACCTCCCGGTCCAGTCATATTTTGCCAGTGCTGCACGGACTGCACTGGCTGCCAGTACAGTGGAAAATCACCTTTAAAGTCAGTCTTCTGACTTTCAGTGCCCTACATGGACTTTGCCCAGACTACCTGAAAGAGCTCCTGGTTCCTTACTGCCCTGGATGATTGCTCTGCTCAGCTGACGAGGGATAGCTAGCGATCCTGAGGGTGTTTGAATCTTCTGGGGTCCGTACATTTATGCATGTGGCCCCTACCCTCTGGAATTCTCTACCTCGTCAGTTATGGGAGTGCATGAGGGTAGAGGGATTTAAAAAGGCCCTGAAAACATATTTATGGACTAAAGCATTTGACGATTGATTTTATCTACCCAGTCGTGTCAGCTGTTTTATATATTTTAAGCAATGAACTGTTTGATGTGTTTTTAAATTTTGTAAGGTGCCTTGGTTTTTGAAAGGCACCACAGAAATAAAGCTTATTATTATTATTATTATTACTATGATTGGACTACTACAACTCCCTCTTGCCCGGTCTCCCAATATGAACACTGCATCATGTTCAGCTCGCTCAAAATGTTACTGCTCATATTTTCTCTGGTTCCAGAGGTTTGATCATGTCTCATCTCTCCTCTACAAACTTCATTGGTTTCCAATTGAATACAGGATCGATTGTAAAACACTTCTGCTTGTATTCAAATACCTTACTGGACTTGCTCCCTCATGTTTATCGGGCTTGCTTCATTATCATCTTCCACCTCGTTGGGTTTGCTCTTCTGATGCCTATCTCTACATTGTTCCAACTTCCAGACTGGCTACCTTTGGTGATCGTGCCTTCTCAGTCCACGGGTCATGACTTTGAAATGGTCTACTACTGGAAATTCAGGCATGCATTGATCTAGAACTATTTAAAAGTAAACTAAAAACTTATGTTTTCCATTTAGCACTATCTGGCCATTTGAATTGCATTTTTAAAGGGCTGGAAGCAGCACTTGTGTCTGTGTTTAGGATGCATGCTGCATCCACCAGTTATGTCCAGATGTATGTGTCCTAGTCACAAACATCTGGATGCCCTTGCCACATTTCCCACAGTTTATGACAATTTCTGCCATGGCTGCTGGACTCGCATCTGTTTTTTAGATGCAACTGCAGGATTGCATCCTGGGAGTTAGCCCAAATGTTTGTGGTCTAACTGTTCAGGCAGAATTCCACACTCACATCTGAAAAATGAATGTGAGTCTATGAAATTCTTGCCCTTTATATCTTGATAAAACTCAAGTATTTGTACAGTGCCTTAGAAACTGTATAAAGGCTGTTTAAAAATAGTATTTATTATTATTATTATATTATTTTACAAATACTGATGTCCAGAGACCAGGTGGAAGAGAGAACAGACATAGTAGGAAGAGTCTTTAATTAAGAGGTTCTGGAAAGGCGCGAGGGAAGGAGGACACAACAGTAGGTTTAAACTTTAGTTTTTTTTAGCCTAGTGGGTTGCAACATCTGTTAGCCCTCATAAAATAAGAAAATGGATAGTTCAGTGGATTATGGGATAAATCTGTAACGTCATTGTACATTCCACTGGTCTTGTGTGATGTGATTATGGTCATATTCTAGGCTCAAGCTCATAAAAAAATTCAGTAAAAGTACTAACACACATGCAAGGTTGTTGACTCACAGTTTTTAAAACTGGTATAATGTTTCAGTTTCACAAAACCTACAGAAACACTACCTTTATGTAAGGACTTAATGAATCTGAAAGTTTCCGGTTCAAGTTTCAGACCTTTACAATTGGTCAGCTTTTGTTTCTGTAAATAGCAACTTACAATGGATAATTGTGCAGTTATGACCCCCTACTGACTTTAAAAACTACTTGACATCATTTTGCCAAATTCACAAGGTTTTGAGTTATGATCACCAAGTGTATGAATTCAAATTTTTAGATCCCTAGCATAAAATATGGCCAGGGTGTACACACAGAAAATTCCAGTTTAATCATACCATGCCTACTTAACTTTAAAAAGAAACAGTCAGCGCAAGCGTCCCCCACTTAAGTATGGGGCTGGTCCCAGTGTGCACTTTGTGTGCAAAAAAAACCCACATTGGTTTACTTACTGTTTACTGCAGTATAGTAGATTGTATCAGACTAATTTTGTTTACTTCTATTTCGGAGTTAAACAATTTTTATTGAAATTTACAACTGACAGACAGAACTGGTACATCCAATAGTTAATACGTATTCAATAAACTTAAAACATGTTCAGTAAAGGAGGATGAATGAGTACGACCAACACTGAAATTATCTAACAGTTAAGCATATCTCTAGAACATGTTAGGAATTATACCTGTGTCTATATAGACAACATAAGCAACTAGCTACACAACCAACAAATATTACACAAAACAGTGCAATAACTTCTCTGGTAAAGGAGTAGGGTAGGTTTGTATAATGAACTGTTACACATATTACTGTATTTTGGACATACAGTATTTCAATACCTAAAAGTAAACCTGAGGAAAAAGCAGACCCATATCATCCATCTGGTGTGAAGAGGCCAAACCTGAACTAGGCTATCTAGCTTGTTGGTCAGGTGACAGCCTCTATAAAGTAGATGAGAAAAAGATCCCAGATCCAGTGGCATTCTTGAGACTTGGATAAAGCTAAGTGGCTGAGATGTTTGTTGTTGGCAAGTATTCCCATTGCCATTTTCCATGCTGCCAGTGAGGGAGCATCTGTGGTCCACCATCTCTGCAAGAGAAGGTCTTTGATCTCTGTGGCTGCCACTTATTTGAGATGACTGGGGCTGAGGTGAGGGGCTGAGGAGGGTAATGCCTGGATGTACCACTGAGATGAGGAGGGTAATGTGACCTTAAGGACTTTCTGGTAGGCATCATGTACTCCTGTCCATGTATCTTGTATGTCTGGGCAAGCCCAGAGAATATGGAGTAGGGAGCCTTCAGAGGTTTGGCACCTCCAACATTGGGCAGAAGGTAACATGTCAGCGTCAACAGCTTAATCTGGTTCAAAGTCGGTTGGCATTCATCTGTATCCCCCTTCCTGGATCATGCCTGAAAATAGGCAGAATTTGTCTAGTGCACTTACCCGGTCAACAAAAAACCAAAAAAAATTCGGCAAATGGAAAATGGCAACTGTGAAAATGGCACCAGCTTTACAGTGAGCAGAATTAAGGCAACTTTTGCATTTCCCCCTTCGCAAGATACTATGACCTTGGAGTTGGTATGTATAGAAAGAGGGGTGCAAGGGCAAAGCCCCCCACAATTGGGGGTGTGGGGGGCACAGCCTCCCACAAAACAAAATGTTACCTTAATTCTGCTTGCTGTAAAGCCGGTGCCATTTTAACACTTGCCATTTTCCATTCACTGAAATGACATGGAACCGAGTGGAGGGAAGGATGCCAAGTTTATATAAGATCTGTGAGGGTCTATACCAGCTGTTTTGGATTAAACAGCCCTTAGCCATGTGAGCTGTGGTCCAGCGCTATACCCAGTCCTTCTGAGACATGGGTTCAGAGAGGTAATGCTTCCAATGGCATTTTGAAGTCTGTGTCTGGTCAGGCTTGCATCTCTCAGTCTCCAATAACTCACATGAACCCTGCTCCTGGATAGGCAAAGTCATGACCAGGGGGATCTGTTGGTAGGATGCATGGGGAAACTTGAGTGAGCAACTGCTGAAGGGCACCTTGAAGCTGCAAGAACCTCCAGTGGTCCTGTTTAGGAAGACCCTTATGGTGGTATAGGAATTCAAAGAAATGGAGCTGCCTAGAGTGTGGCAGTAGGAAGTTTCCCCACACAGAGTATACCATGAGCTTCCATGAGGTCCGCATGACGGGGTTGTTACCTATCTTGAGGTGGGGGTTGTTCCAGAGGGGCATGAGCTCGGGGAGGGGGTAGAGATTTGTTGTCATATGCTTACTCATTAGAATGCCACACCTAGTAAGAGGCTGCCAATGTGGGAAGTTTCTTAGCAATGCCTGATAATAAGTTATACAACAAAACTACTTGTGAGTGGCGTGAAAGAAACAAGGGCTCCATACATACCCATGGGGGGAATGCTCTGCAATGTCTTCAAACTACAGAAGGGTTTGTGCCCCAAAAAGGCCAAGTGTTGACCATAAAACCTGGGTAAACTCCACCCCCTAAAGACCAATGGTCTCTCAGCTTTTGCAGCTGTATCGGGGTGGCTGTCCCTCCCAGCAAAAGGGGCAATTAGTTTGTCCATTGTGTAAAGCCATTGTTCAGGGACTGTCAGGGGGAGGTAGCTAAAGAGATAAAGCATTTAACAGATGTTACCTTGCAGATTTCTTCAGTCTTGCCATCCAGGGAACATTTCATAAGTTTCATAAGTTCGGAGCGAGACAAACAATAGCTTCTGCCAAAGGGTCTTGAAACTAATATATTGCTTTCGAGTATCCTTAACTTTCCCCTAGGGTTCTATAGTAGGTATCTAATTTGGTCTTAAAACCGAGCATATTATCACTTTTCACTACATTGGATGGGACTCTATTCCAAGGGGACACCACACTTTGGTTTACCCAAGTTCCCCTCTTATTAGATTTATACGCCTCCCCTTTCAGCTGGTACTCATGTGTTCATGTACATTTAGAAAGATCTCTACTTTGTAGAGCTATACACTCCCATAAGCCCCTGTTCCTGTGAGCTGAATATATTAAGCATAAGTCCACTCTGAGCCTACGATACTCCAGAGTATACATGTCCATCTTTGTGCCTTCCAGTTGCCACACTGCCTTTTTAAGACCTGCAGTAAGGTAAGTAGATTGACCTTAGGCATGGAAGGAGTGTTGTTTGTGTTATAACCCCCAGACAGGTGATGCCTTCTGGGCTCCATGAGAGTCCTGCCTGAGTGAACGGGCGAGACGAGCAGTTCCAGTTGGATGGGAGGACTTGGGTCTTGGTCTTATTTATTTTAAGACCTGAGAGGATAGAAAAAGTCTGCAGCAGTTGCATTAGGGCTGCCACTGAGATCTCAAGGGAGGATAGCAGGATCAGGTGGTCATCTGCATAAAGGAGGGTTGAGTATTCCTCTGTTCTTATTGTAACCAATTGTATGTCTGGGTGAGATCTAACAGCCACCACAAGTTGCTCAATCACTGTCAATAACAGGAGTGGAGAGAGATGACACCCATGACAGGCACCTTTCTGAAGTTGAAACAGAGGGCAAGAGACCATCGGTGGTCACTCTGGCTACTGGTTCAGTGTAGAGGACTTGGATGCACTGTAAAAATTGAGGACCACAGCCAAATTGAGACAAAGGTTGAAGCAGGAAGTACCAGTTGACTGAATCAAAGGCCTTTTTGAAATCTATCAAAACCCCCCTGTCAGGGTATTTTGATGCTTGCACTTTCGCAATGAGTGTGACGAAAGATCTCAAGTGATCCAATCAAAGTCTACCATTAAAAAAAACTGCCTGTGCTGGATGGACCAATTTAAAGATGAGGTGTTCCAGGCAGGAGGTGAGGACTTTGGCTTATAGTTAGGCAGTACGTGTCTGGGGAAGTACAAGAGCATGGGGTGGGCTAGGACTGTGTATGAGGTGTCCCAGCTACTTGATCTGCCACCCTTCTCTGACCTCCCTGTTTCTACCACTACAGCTCGTCACTGTCGGGAGGTCGGGATTAGGAGGAGCCACACTGATCGGCGGTGGCAGGGCATCTCAAGCATAGCGGATGGTGGTGGGATAGAGGTAGTTAGGTGCAGAAGGTACCCTGGCTTTCGACAGGTCCTAGGGAGATGCCAGACATGTTTGGTTCCTGTCCCCAAGGCTCCCACCAGACCAAGTGGGCAGGTGGCCAGAGGGGCTGCACTGTCCACCAATCCCCTGAGGGCAGTGCTCTGCAATGCCAGATCAATCAGAAACAAGACCACAATTATAGTGGACTTGGTTTCTTCGGTTGATCTGGCTTGCATTATGGAGACCTGGGTGGGTGACGATGCTGGCCCGGTTTTAGAGGCTGCTGTACCCTCCAGGTATACTGTTGTGTACTGCCCCAGAGTGGAGAGCAGGGGTGAGGAAGTGGCCATCTGCTTTAGATCCGAGTTAGGCTTCACTGTGAATCCTGTGAGAACACCAGGTTCCTTTGAATGTGTTGCTGTTCGTGGGGGACTGGGTACAGGTTGCAGGATTGTTCTGATTTACCGCCCCCATGGGGTGGTGGGATAATTCCAGCAGGAGGTAGCTGACTCCATGGTTGGTGAAACACTGGAGGCCCCAGGTGCATAGGTCTGAGGGACTTCAATGTCTGGGCCAATGACAAACCTTCTAGGCTTGGTTATAACCTCCTCTAGATGATGTAATCTCTGGGCCTATCGCAAGAAGTTTCTTCTGTGACACACCAGGGTGGCCACATGTTGGACCTGGTCTTTTTGCTGGAGTTTGAGATAAATACTCTCAAGACTGGTTTGGTCACTTGGTCTGGTCATTGCACAATGGAGTTCTCAGTCGGGACACCCCCTGAGACCCCTCCCTCTCCAGAGATGGTTAACTACCGCCCTTTGAGGGCTTTGACTCTGGAGGGATTTTTGGTGGTGGTTGATCTATCTAGTGTGGGCAGTACATGCGTCCAGGGTGCGTGCAAGGTAGTTTCTGCCTATAATAAGGCGGCATCTGACATGCTTGACTCCCTCGCACCAGTCTGTGTATGCCCCAAAGCCTCTCACTTGAGGTCTCCATGATTTGATGGGGAGCTCAAAGTGATGAAGATTATGGGTTGGAGGTTAGAGAGCTGCTGGCGGAAGACTGGGCTGGAGGCAGACAAACTGGCCCTGCATATCCACTATGGTGAGTACTAGGGGGCAATAAACCATACAAAGGTAGAATTTGTGTCCAGGGAGATTGTTTCCAGGAAGAATCGACAAACTGTGCTCTTCTGGACTGTGGACAGGCTCTTACATCCAGCCTGTCTGCAGCCGAAAAAAGCTTTTTCTGATGCTTTATGCAAAGAGGTTGCTCGGTTCTTCTTGGACAGAGTGTCTACCATCCAGCAGGGAATTCTGCCAGTGAGCCAAAATGTGTCCAACAGTGATCGCCTTGGGCATCTGGAGAGCACTCCACCTGGTTGGAGTGAGTTTAAACTGGTGGAGGTCATCAAGATCATTGGGGTTGTTTCCAAGTTGATGCACACATATCGCAAACTGGACCCGGTGCTGACACATTTCTTGGTGGGATGTGTTGACTCCATAGGCCTGGTGTTTGCCTTGATTGTTCAGTGTTCTTTGTCAGAGGGGGTTTTCCCGGATGCTTTGGAGAAGACATTGGTGAGACCCCTTCTGAAGAAACCATCATTAGACCCTGACATCAAGGCGAATTACCGCCCTAACTCCAACCTTCCATTTCTAGGTAAGGTTGTTGAGAAGATTGTGGCGCTTCAGTTTGAGGAGCACCTCATGGCCTATGATCTATATGACCCCCTTCAGTCTGGGTTTCATGCGAGGCATAGCACAGAAACTGGGTTAGTTTGGGTGCATAATTACCTCCTCAGGGCAAGAGACCGAGTGGAGGGGACAATTCTCGCTCTCCTCAATCTTCCCTCAGCCTTTGACACAGTGGACCATTGTGTATTGCTTGACCACCTGAAGGCATATTGTGGACTCGCCGGCACTGTCATCTGCTGGTTTGAGTCCTATTTCACGAACAGGAGGCAACAGGTACTGATGGGGAATAGCTCCTCCTCCCCTAGCCTCTTGTCTTGTGGAGTACCTCAGGGTTTGATCTTGTCACCAATGTTGTTTGCTGTGTATATGCTACCCCTGGGTGAGCTCATTAGGAAGTATAGCCTGAGTTTTTATTATTATGCTGATGATACCTAGCTGTATCTTTCCTTTGCCCCAGGGACATCCAACGCAGTGGATGTACTAAATAATTGCCTTGCCGAGATCAGTGACTAGATGGCCTCCAGCTGGTTGCGACTGAACCCCAATAAGATGGAGGTACTGGTGGTGGAGTCAAACAGAAGGCATGATAGGATGGCCTCTGGTGCAGTAACAGGACTTTTCCTGGGATCTGTGCCATTGAAGGCCTCCTCTAGGGCACGCGATCTTGCCATTATCCTGGACAGTGGATTGACATTTGAATCTCAGGTATCGTCTGTTTTCCATACCAATTTTTATCATCTGAGGAGTATCACCAGAATCAAGGCCCTACTTCCACCCCTGGACCTTGACATAGAAACATAGACTTTGACAGCAGATAAGGCCCAGCTAGTCTGCCCATTTCCCTACCTGGAGGATAAGCTGCCGATCCTATTTAACCAACAGCCACTTTCTTCCTACCCCCCCACAAAAATTGCCTTATGTCTGTCCCATGCATTCTTGAATTCTCCCACAGTTTTAGACCCCACAACCTCCTCAGAAAGGCTGTTCCATGCATCCACCACCCTCTCTGTGAAAAAATATTTCCTCACATTGCCCCTTAGCCGTCCCCCCTTCTATCTTCAAATTGTGTCCCCTTGTTCTTGCACATCTCTTTTTCTGAAAGATGCTACCCTCTTGGACTTTGTTGATTCCACTGAAGTACTTAAATATTTCTATCATGTCCCTCCTCTCCCTCCTTTCCTCAAGGGTATACATATTAAGCTCCTTTAGTATCTCCTCATATGGCTTCTCTTGCAGACCCTGCACCATTTTAGTTGCCCTCCTTAGTGCATGCCTTCATGATGTAAAGGCTTGATTCCTGTAATGCGCTCTACCTCGGGGTCTCGGTAGGTACCCTCTGCTGGCTACAGCTGGTGCAGAATGCAGCTGCCAGGTTGTTGATGGGGCAGCCTACGTATTGCCACATCGCCATGGTGCTGCATGAACTGCACTGGCTGCCGGTCAGGTGGCGGGTCCTCTTTAAGGTGGGCTTGCTCACCTTTAAGGACCTACATGGCTTGAACCCTGGCTACCTGTCGGACCTTCTAACACCTGCTGCTGCAGTCTGCTCCCTCCATTCCTTCTCTAGGGGCCTCCTTGCAGTTCCCAGGAAGGAGTTAAAAACTGCCAGTAACAGAGCCTTTAGTGTTGCCAGCCCCATCCTGTGGAATTGGTTACCTTCAGCTGTAAGGGAGGACCCTTCAGCTGACGTTTTTAAAGCCCACCTCAAGGCCTTCTTATTTAATCAGGCTTTTCTGGACATCACCTTTTAAATATTTTTTTTTTTTTTTTTTTAATATTAGATATATTAAGAAATAGACTTCTGTCCCAGGCTATTTTCTATTTCATTGTGGTCTGTTTTGTCTATTCTTAGCTGTATTATTTATTGCTGTATTTTGTTTTATTTATGTTCTGATTTATGTTTTAGTATGTACAGCGCCCAAAGCCTCAGGGATTGGGTGCCCTAAAATAAAATATGCCTTGCCTTACCTTACATCTTATAGTACACATTTATAAGCAAGATGGGCAGTAGTTAGCACAAAGAGTGGGATCCTTGGTCTTCTTGTGAAACACAATTATGGTAGTGTCTCTCAAGGGAGGGAGTAGTTCTCTTGCAGCATAAGCATGCATGAACATGGCTGTAAGTTGGGGTGGGGGCAGAAAGTTGGGTATAAGCCAGTTCAAATCAGCTACTATACATCATCCCCTGGTGCTTTTGAGGGGGAATACGATCATAAAAGGTTGATCCAGAGAGCTTCGTTCTGAGCTCCTTAGGTGGGGAAGCTATAGGTGGGACACAAAAGAGAGAATGGCCTACTCATCAGTGAGCATTAGTGGAGCTGTATAGATTCTCATAGGAGGCCTTCATAATTCCATTAATAGTCTCAAGGGTATGTTGCAGTGAGTCCCTCCAGTCACAAAGTGAGCAAATATGTCTGCTTGTCTGCTGTACTCAGATTTGTAGGACAAGTAATTTACCTGCCCACTCCCCTCCCTCCCAGTACCTATGTTTTGATCACACCAGACCAAGTTCAGCTTGTCTGGAAAGAAGGATGTTTAGCCATAGTTGGGGTGAGTGATGTTGGATAGATTTTACTCGGAGATGTCCATCTCATCCTTGAAGAAAGACTCTTTTGTCTGCAGCTAAGATGAAATCTCCATTTCCTCCTGCTTCCTTTTTTTCTGCTTGCGGGTAGCAAAACTAATAATCACACCCCCTAGATATGTCTTATATGCCTTTCAAGTAATTGCCTGGGAGACTTCTGGGGAGACATTTACCTCAAAGAGCATTCTTGATTCTTTGGGAACATGCTGGTGAAAGTTGGGGTCTGCGAGTAGGGTGGGTCCAGTCTCCAATTTGATGACTTTGTCTGGGGGGAGCAATTGCAGGGAGACTGTCACTGGGGCATGATCCAACAAGGCAATATTGCCAATTGAGGCATGTGTGAGGCACTGAGCAAGGGTAGGGGAAGGCAGTCAGTAGTTGATCTGACTTCAAGTACTATGTGCTGCTGAGAAGGAGTAGTCCCTGGCTGAGGGTTGAAGAAGGCATCTGCTATCTTGTGCTCCTTGATGAAAAAATGAAGAGCCCTCAGTGCCAGGCTTGAGGGTTGAATGCTGGGTGTAACTTTGTCTAAGACACTGTCTAGTGGAAGATTAAAGTCTTCCCCAAGCAGGACTGGGAGATGTTCATGGTTGAAGTCAGTAAGAGTTTGGGCTAGGGTATTGAAAATGAGGGGTCCCCTTCATTGGGGCCACACATGCCACATAGATGAAGACTAGCTCAGGAGTTTTTATCTGTGCTAGCACCCAACACCCACTGGGATCAACCCGTGGCTCAAGATTTGCCATGGTAACTGCCTATGAAGTAAAATAGGTACCCCCTGCTTTTGCCTTGAGAAAGCAGTGTGGACCTCTATTCCTACCCACTCCTGTCTCAGTTTCAAGGTGTCCTTCAGGGTTGCTATCATTGCTGTCTGCTTTTTGAGCTGTGTCAAAACTGCTTTCCTCTCAGCTGGGTGATGGAGCCCCCTTACATTCCATATGACAAAGGTCAGTGCTAAATGGGCCATATTAATGTAAGGTTATAGTGGCAGGGTACGTAGTTGGGTTGCAAGTAGAAACAAGGGTCATAGAGCATTCCCCTCAAGGGTTTCCACATATAGTTAGTTAGTTAAAACTTTATATTTCAACAGGATAGAACTTTAGGTCCAATGGACCTATTTTCAAAGTTGTCCTGTATACATAAAACATACTTTCAAGAGCACTCTTATGTCATACATGCAGCTAAAACATTATAAGACAAAACAATAGTTCCAACATTGATTACATAGAAATAAACAGACATTTTGCTTATTCATGAAGAATCTATAATCTATTTTAATTTATTTGTATTTATTGAGAAGATCAGAATTACAACCCTTTGAGTCAGGGACTCATTTGCAAAGGCTCCACGTTGACTGGTACAAATAAAAAGGCAAACCTGGATACAACCAGGGTACAATAGGTGAGATGGCAAAAATATACAAATAACATCATCCAGCTGTTGACAGCAGGTACTATCCTCAAGGAGCAGGTATTCAGAGACAATGTAATAACTCAAACAGAGATGGTTCAGGCATAGGGGAGGAAGTTGAGGGATAATAATAATAATAATAATAATTTTATTTATAAAGCGCCTTTCATAATATCAAGGCGCTGAACAAATCCATAAAAACATCAGCAAACAAGATAACAACAGACCATAAAAATTATAAAATATATTCTAAAACATAATAAATTACAATAAAATTACGCACACTATACAGTGTATTTAACTTTCAAAAAAGGCCCTTCTCCAAAGATAGGGTTTTAATTCCTTTTTAAAAGTCTCCACGGAGAATTCCCGTAGCACGACAAGGTAGAGAATTCAAAAAGTGGGTGTGACATAGGAAAAAGCTCTACTGCGGAAGATTTCAGACTCACTCTTGGAATCTCTAACAACCCCTTGTCGGCCGAGCGGAGTGATCGGCTAGGGCAATAAGATACCAGAAGGTCTTTCAGATAGGCTGGACCCTGATCGTGAAGGGCTTTGAAAGTCAATAAAATGACTTTGAAGGTGATCTGCCACCGTATGGGAAGCCAGTGCAACTCGCGGAGCACCGGGGTAATGTGACAGGACCTGCTTGTCTCAGTCAAAACCCGGGCTGCCGCATTCTGCACTAGCTGTAGGCGGCGGATTTCAACCCCAGAAAGCCCAAAGTAAAGGGCATTGCAGTAGTCGAGGTGCGAGGACACAAAAGCGTGGACCAGAGTTGGCAGGGAGTCAGACAGAACAAGGTGCCTTACCCGGGCAATATTCCTAAGATGGTAAAATGAAGTCTTGATGATGGCTTACACTTGAGATTGAAGAGTCAGCCTATCATCAAGAATCACCCCAAGGTTACGCACCCATTCAGAGGCCAAAAGCGACACACCGCCGAGATAAATTCCAGACGGCCAACAGCACACATGACCCAATCTGACCACCTGGGTCCACTATCAAACCTCAGTTTTCTCCGAGTTCAACTTTAGCCAACTAGAATCCATCCAGTCTTGGATCTCCCCCAGACAGTTATTAAAAACGAGAGAGCTCCATCCTGGTCGGGTGCAAAAGACAGGTATAGCTGAGTATCATCTGCATAGCAGTGAAACCTCAGCCCATACCATCTTATAATGTTTCCGAGGGGCAGCATGTACACTGCAAATAACATGGGCGACAGCATGGAACCCTGAGGCACTCCACACAACAAAGGGACTGGGCCAGAGGAAAAAATTCCCGACACAACTCTTTGTGATCTTCCAGTGAGGAATGACTCGAACCATTTAAAAACAGTTCCAGACATTCCACAAATTTTCCCCAGGCATGCTAGCAACACCGTGTGATCCACAGTGTCAAAAG
The DNA here is from genome assembly GCA_016271365.2 of Neoceratodus forsteri. Classification (NCBI taxonomy): domain Eukaryota; kingdom Metazoa; phylum Chordata; order Ceratodontiformes; family Ceratodontidae; genus Neoceratodus; species Neoceratodus forsteri. Next base: position 156,122,228 of record JADMNL010000023.1, on the reverse strand, counting down.
CTGAAGAGAGATCAAGGAGAACCAAGATAGATCGTCTCCTTAGATCCCTCGCCCTCAGAAGATCATTTAGCACCCGAACCAGCGCTGTCTCGGTACTGTGTCTTTTACGGAAACCAGACTGGAAGGATTCGTAGATATTATGGATGGCTAAATGGTCATCCAGTTGGGCAGCCATGACCTTTTCAATGACCTTTCCAATAAAGGGAAGGTTAGAGATAGGTCGGTAGCTGGAAAAACAGTCTGGGTCCAGGAAGCTTTCTTCAAGAGGTCTCCACCGCTTCTTTCAGGGAGCTAGGAAACTCAACCGACTCCAAGGAGCACCAGACAATTAACACTGGACCTATGATGTCTGCACAACCCAAAATTAGGGCAGTAGGTCCAGGATCCAAGCTGCAGCTTGTGGGGCGCACACTGTGGATGATCCTCATAATATCCACGAACTCCGGTCGACAAAAGGAACTCTAGGAGAAATGAGGTCTTGTGCTCTCGCACACTCCCACCACATCACCCTTAGAGGCTGTGGGACACAAGTCCGCCCTGATGTCAGCCACCTTAGTTGCAAAGTATCGAGCAAGCTCATCGCACTCACTTTGTGAAAAGGCTTTCCGAACTTGCAGACAGGCTGGGTTGCACAGTCTGTCTACAGTTCGGAACAGCTGAGCCGGTCGATTCTGAGCAACTGCAATCTCCCTGGACAGGAATTCTGCCTTCTTATGGGTGATTGCAGATTGATAGCTAACATAATGTTCAGTCAATCTAAGGCGGTCATCACCAAGACGGACTTGCGCCAACAATGCTCTAACCTTTGCCCTTGTCTCCGCATCTCCCTCAGGAGTCCCATCAGCCAAGGGGCCCTGGGGAGGCGGCGGAAAGAGGGTGCTCACAGACAGAGCAATAGAACCAGAGCAACCGCAATGGCCTCATTATACGCCTGCACGAGCGCTTTCTGGACTACTGCCCACCAATACGAGGGATGAAAGGTCAAGCACCGCCATCAGGCCTTGTGGAGTAACATTCCGTAATGGACGGTACCTGACCATCTCCAAAGGGGCTGGCCTTCTCAGGGGGGTGCGAAAATTGAACCTCACGATGTGGTGGTCGGACCAAACGACTGGTTCCACCCCCAGATAGGGGTAGTAGGGATAGGGCAGAGTTGAACAGGAGGAGGAGGAGGGGGAAGGAAGTAAGTGGGAGGAGGGAGCAAGAGTAGGAAAGGAGAAAGCAGCAGTCCAAGAGGACGTTGTCAAGTGTAGGGGACGTACTGGGTTAGATACTGTAAAACTTGAAATTTTTACTGTTAAATAATTTTCACTATTTTCACTGAAGCACTAATCTGCCTAAAATAAATTTGCACTACTTAGTACCTTTTTCATTATAGTGAATATAGTGCTAATGACTAAGCGCTAAATTTAATTTACACAATTATGGTTGCATTTGTGTTTATGCTAAAATTTCTTTGTGTGAAAATAACTAGTTTTACAGTATGTAACGTAAGGAGATAAGTGTTGGAGATATAGGCAGTCACAGCTGTTGGTAGTCAGAAAATGCTGTCTGAGCATTTTTTTGAATGGGCCTAGTTTACAAGTGGAAGAGATCTCCCTGGGCAACCTATTGAGCCATTGGGGGTCTCTGTACATAGACGCCCTCTGCCCCTGGGAGGTCCTACAAAATGGTACTAAGAAGATTGCTTTGGAGGAGTTTCTGGAAGAGCAAGAGGTAGGTGCTAATGTAAGGAGGTGCTGGACAGTAGATGGAAGGAAGCCAATGGACAATTTCTTGGCTAGCAGACAGGTGTGGTAGGCAAGTCTTCCCTCAAAATTCAACCAGTCAGCTTGTTTATAAAGCTCACAGGTGTGAGTGAGATGATTACAGCCAGTGGCCAGTCAACAAGCTTTATTCAGGGAGACCTTGATCTTTCTAAGAGAGGAGTCAGCTGCTGATCCATATATAACTATGCCATAGTCAGCTATGGATAATACTGAGCTGGTTACAGCCAGACGCAGGGCTTCAGAGGGCATGCAAGATCTGTGCCTATAGATAAGGCCAATTCTGGTATTTACCACCTTATATACTTGGTCAATATGCTATAATCTTATATAGTTAAGGACAGATACATTCTTCTCGGTAAATCGTATCAATTTCTGATATAGGTATACTATGTAGTCCATAGCATGCCACAGTGTAGCAAATACCCCTTTATCAGTACAACCCTTTCCAAAAACAGCAGGAAACCATGATAATAGCTGGATGAAGACATAAAAGCAAATTAAAGCCCCCCAACCCTTTCCCCCACCCTTAAGTTTATCATCTCCATTCCACAGACCGTAGACTTGTTGCTTCAAGTGGGAGGTAGAGTTTGAGACCCGAGGCATATGAAGAACGCCTCTAATCCACCTATCCCTCATTGTTGCTCTCTGAGGGCCCCATTTAGACAACTCTACTGATAGTCACAGGATTTACAATGGTAGGTGGGGATGACACCCTCCAGGAGATGTGGCCCCCACCCATCTCTCATTCCCTAGTACTGTTCTGCACCAACCCACGAGGCTGTCCCAGTCATAGCAAAAGCAAAGCTGGTCAGAAGGAAATAAAGACAAAGAAATAGAGGACTTACGCACCTTTATCTTCTTCTAGGGTTAGACCTCCACTGTTTTAGTGTTCATCTGTGTTAATGCTCTGCTAAGTTGGGCCTAGGACAGCTGGAGAATTTATCATATACAGTAGTTGCATATGAAGATGAAGTTTAGGGGTAGGCAACCAAAGAAAGGAGAAAGAGGATTGAGAGGTTATAATAAAGACTTAACAGCAAAGCCAGTCATGGATTGCCCTTTTAACAGAATGTGTAAGAAGAATATAACACATATTAGGTATCTGGAATGTATAAGAAGGATATAACATAACCTGGGTATCTGCTACCTGGCAGCCTGCCTCTTTGGTGATGGCCAGCAGGGTGGAGTAAAGTACTGGTGTAAAGTCAGGACAGAGGCCAATTGGTAGGGAGGGAGAAATGGACCCATATGAGAGGGTGTAGTGAACCAAGCATCCACCTTGACTAGCCAGGAGGTAGCCATGCTTAGGCAGGGATTTATTTAACTCTAAAAATTGATTAGCGTTTTGCTCACAAAAGTGCTAAATCTTTGTGAAAATGCATAGCTCTTGCCTCACTGTGTTTAACAAACACAGCACTTCTAGAAAATATATATAAATACTTTCTGTACAGTTAGTATAGTCCCAAGGAAAAAAACTGCTAATCAATTATTTAAAATCCTGTTAGGGTATGCGATGTCTAATGGAGAACAGGCAAAAACACCTCCCATCTGATGCAGGGTGCTTGAGCTGTCTCCCATACTACCATATTGGCTGATAGATAATCACCCCTCTCCCATGCCTGGCAGTCTGCTGCACCCATGATGGCTTAGGAGTCAGAGGCATTTGATCAGGTTGAGGAGCTGTGAACAACACCTGTTCTCAGCTGGCATGAGGAGGCCCAGCAACTAAATATAGATGGCTACCACAGAGGCTATAAAGAAGGGACCAATGACGTTTAATCAGACTGAAGAGGGGGATGACTAGTTGGCCCACAAGGATGCCAATGGTACCATATCAGCCTTAATGATAATATTAACAGACTGCAGGAGCAGTGCCCTCCTCCACCCCGGCTCCCCATGTCTACAGGCACTGGTCATCCACAGCATGGTGGAGTTGATCATTAGGTGGTACTATAATAAACACTGGCTCAAAATGATATTCTCCAGAAAAGCAATTTATGGTGAACCATAATGGACAATGTGTGCACACTTGAGTGGGCTCCCTAATGTGCAAGCAGGAACTGTGTGACCCAGCCACCCACCATGCTGATCCTCAGCCTGGTAAAGGCTGATGGCAGGTAAACCCTGGGGGTGTGAGTAGATAGCCATGATTATCAGTTGAAGGGGAAGGACGTGGCCTTGTGGGTCACACATCCTACATCAAGACCAGATTTGACAGTGTAGGGCAGGTGGATTGCAATGGTGAATGCATGAAGTGTAATAGGGCCCTATTGGGTGTGGTATAACCAAGCATATTCCCAGGCTATGTGGAGCAGTGACGATGTGCCCCCTCTCACAGACATCTGGGGGAGTATCACATAACTTTTCACTGTAAGTCTTAGCTGAGCAAATTATGCCCTCCCACTTCACATGCTGACAATCATTAAAAAAAAAATTCAAAGCAATCAGTGACACTGCCCAGGGTGCCAGAAGAGGGGAGAAGACATACTAATGGCGAAAGTGGTCTGTGCCATATCATACCCTGCTGCTGCTCCAATGAGTCACCGTGTACTCTGAAACTTGGATGGGTGATTGCTTTAGCAAGGGTGACCCAGAGCTCGAGAGGATCACGCATGCGACATATTTCAGTTCCCCCAAGTAACAACATCCTCACCACAAATTATGGAGAGAGAAGCAATGAGATTAAGCTAAAGATACCCTCTCAGTGTTACTAAGCAGTTGCCTCACGGCCCAGCTCAAACGGTCAAGAAGCCTCTCAACTGTGCAAGCAATAATCACATGGTCTGCCCAACTGTCGAGCTGGTGATTGGACCTGCACAGTTCATGTGGTGGGAAAAAACAGAAAACAATGTGAAAATGGTTGTCAAAGGCAACCAACTGAGGGGAGGTTATTCAACTCAGCCTCCAACTCACAACTCTAGTGCTGAAACTAAGTTAAAGATAAAACAAGCAAGTTAAGAGTTGTGAGTTATGAAGATGGTTATGGTGAGTCTGAGAGAGGTCCAGCAAGCTGGGCAGTTATCAGCCATTCTCAGACCAGGTGCTGTAATGAAGGGGTGTCAGATTACTCCATGAAGGGCCCCTCTGGCAGTAGAAGCAGACCACTGTTGGACCAGTTGAATTTTCTCCTTTCCCCAAAGGCCTTATGTCTCTGCTTGAACACATAGGCACATAGCATAATAACCAGATTACAAGCAACGTGGGAGTACATCAACTATGGTAAACAGAAAAATCACCTACCTTGCACACCACTGCACCCCTCCAGATCTTGCATGGACGACAGAGCCAGTAAGGGACTGAGTAGCCTACATTTCAGCAACAACCAAATGAGAGAAAATGCCTGTACCCAGGGTATTAAACACCTTTAAATTCAAAGCTATGCAACAGTTTTAGAGTCTCTAGTAAATGTCATTTACTTCAGCCCTCAGAGGCCATTGCAGGAGCAGTGGCGAGCAGCTGTTTTGAGATGGCAGTTGCGAACTCAGGCCTGGAGGAATTACTTGTCAGCAGAGGAGCTCTAGCTGTTATGGTGGCCCAAGATGTGGATGGAGTCTCCTGAAGTGGCAGAAAGGCCTATGCAGGGGGGAGAGAGGTGGAAAGTCTGCCAGTCTGCTCGGAGGAGGCTGACGAAGATCTATTTGCCTCCATAAGTAAGGGAGCATCGTCTGAAGACAGCCGTGAGTCGCAGCTGCGACTACAGCTTCTGAGTCTCCCTGCTCATGCCTTCCTCTGTTCTGTTGTTTTTTTCTTCAGTCACTGACTCTTGCCCACCATCTTCCAGCCCTCTTCAGTGTATGGTGATGGGCCCTGTTCTTCTCTGTCTGGTGTTTCAATAACAGTGATTGAAGTAGAGCAGTCTGCTGGGGATGCGCCAGCATCCTGATAATCTCGACTATTGCTTGAGACAGAGCGGATCAGCAAACAGGAGAGCCAGTGATGGTGCACAAACAGATCTGCTGCCTGCTGTGATTTGAAGCTCCAGTGCACCCTGTCGCTTATAATCCAGAGCATGGCAGGAAATCTTAGGCTATGCTCAGACCCCACATGAGAACAATTTCTTGCGTACATCCATGAAGGCATGGTGCCCCTTTGACAGTTATGGAGAAAAGTCTTCAGAAATATGGATGTGGTGCCCCTGCCATGTTAGGGGCCTGCACTTCCCAGCCATGCATATAATCTGTTCTTTTACTGGGTATCTCAGGAACCTCAACAAGATTGGACATGCCCTCCTGTAGGTCGTGCAGCTAATGACCACCGTACTAAATCAGTCTTGTAGTCATTTGGATCCTGTGAGTGTAGCAGAATAGGGAGAACTTGTTGCAGTAATCCTCAGCAGTTTTTATCCTCACTGCTCTTGGGGTAGCTGATGAAATGGAGATTGTTTCATCGGCTTCCATTTTGTAAATATTCTACTCTGTCCCAAAGCTGGAGGAGGAGGAGGAGTCAATCTTGTTCCTGGAGTTTGTCTTCATCTCAGTCACTTCATACTCATTTTTCTGCACTTGGGCTTCAGCGAAGACTCTGACTGTGAGTCCCTTTACATCTGCAGTAGATTGGGCAGAGGTAGTGTGGATTTCAGACATTTCCACTAAGAGTCAAAAGAATATGGTCTTGATATAAGCAAGGCCATCACTGGGTGGTGGATGTGGAGTCGATTCCACGAGGCTGGTAAAGATTAATGTTGCTCGGTTGGATCCGCACCAATCTGGATCCACCAAATACCTGCCCTCTGTGGCAGGATAGTGGATCCACCACATACCATCCCTGTCTGCCCATAGATCCGGCCTTCGGATCCCTGGTTGGATCCCACATTATCAGATGGCCAGATCATGGGATCCGATGCTGGATCCCTGGATACAGGGCTGGGATCTGATGCCAGATCCAGCGATCTGGCATTGGATCCCTGGACTCAGTGCTGGATAATGTGGGATCAGACCCGGGATCTGACCTCTGTATTCAGCTGGATTCCGGGATGGCTGTCACTCGAATAGTGCCGCCATCAGCCGGAACACTGGCCAATCCACAGCAGCACTATCCAAGCAGCACTAGTAGAGATGGCTGGCAGTGTAGGCCCCAAAAAGGTGAGGCACCAAGAATTATGGACACAGCCAGTTAGAAAAAAAAATAAAGATATTATCTCACATGCCGGGTTGAGCTGTACACAGTTATGGCACTATTGTTAGGCTAGGGCACACTCAGCGGTTGGATTCCACTGGATAAACTGTGATGTGGGTTGGAGCACTGATGCTATGTGGCCATCTTTGTTGGCATCCAAGCCTTGCCCCCAACCCCCATTTTGTTTACTTTTAAGTTGACATCTTCTGTTCCTACAAATCCCAGAATCCCCTGCAGCTGACATTAGAGTAATAGGCAGTAGTGGGAGATTCAATAGCCAGCAGTGCATGTTAGAGTTTTTATAATCTCTGGCAAGATGTTTTCCAGTTCTGCATTTCTCCAGGGACTAAGTACAACCCTCTGTGAATGTACTCAGCCCACGGAGGACAGTAGAACCAGCACACAAAAGATCGGTGCGTATATAAACTCTAACATGCACTGCAGGCTATCGAATCTCCCACTGTTGCCTACTGCTCTAATGTCAACTTCAGGGGATTCTGGGATTTGTAGTAACAGAAGTTGTCAGCCTAAAAGGGAACAACATTATTTTAATACAATCTACAATACTACAGTAAACAGTAAGTAAACCAAAATGTTTTTTTCACATTAAGGGCATGCTGGGACTAACCCCAGACTGGAGTGTGGGGCCCCTAGTGCTGGCTGTTCCTCTTTAACTATGTTGACCAAGTCTAACAGCATGTAGACAACTCCACTAGAGCTATCTACTGCTTGGAGACAACAGAGGCTCTGCATCTACTATCAAATATCCCGCCTTACCTCTACCCTTAACCACTGCAGCCCATGGTCATCTAAACCTGTAATGTTTAAAATACAAAAATGACAAAGGAAATAGTTTTTTTGAAGCATTTCACTAACAGGGCTGAAATAATTTACCTGTGAATATCTAATCAGCTGATACACTGGATACTTCTGATAAAAAAACACACAAGGAAACACCTAATAGCTAGCATGGGTGCTCCTGTATCCTGTCAACAGGCTATCACTCCATCACTTACTGAAACCATTAGAATTTTCAATTACTTATCTAAACTCTTGGGACCAGATGTTCAAAACTTTGCCCTGGTGCAAAACCCAGTTTGCACACACAAATCGGGTTTTGCGCCGAGGTCCCATGTTCAAAAGCCCATTTTGCACAGGTGCACTGGGATTGCACCAAGGCAATCAGTGGAGGGGTATGCAAGGCTAAATTTTGCAAAGCAGGGGTTGGGAACCTGAATATTAGTGCAGTCTGCATGCAAAGGTGCTTTGTGTGGTCCCCTTGTGTGGAGAAAATACTGCTGGCTGAAAGCAGGTCTTAATCCAGTGTAACCCAAGTGGTTACCGGAGATAGTGCATCAGCGCCCCCCACCACCCCGACACAGTACTCCCTGGTGTCTAGTGGTGCCCCCTGCCTTCTGATCTTAGTCCAGTGTTACTGTAGATACTTCTCTGGTGTCCAGTGGTTCCTCCCCCCACCTGATCCCCATCCCGGTATCTAAGCCCTGTATTCAGACTAATAGTGCCCTGCGCTGTTCCTCTGAATATAGCATTTCTGTGCACCAGTGCTACAGTATTGAAAGACAGAGCGCAAATGTTTGCGCTCCACCTTGTGCTTTCTTGATATCTGGCCCCTGGATGGGAAATCCCTAAAAATAAAACTATTGTTTTAACATGAATCTTTTAGTGTCTTTATATTAATATAGCTCTTAGACATTCTTTTCCATCATTAAATTGTGTCTGTTTGGAGGTTTTCTGCCTTATTCAGAATGGTGATGTAAACAACTCACGATATTTTTGAAGTACATATGATACCTTTACCATTTCATAATTCTAAAAAGTAGTAGTTGCAGGACGTAGATGATGAAGAAGAAAACTATGTTTGACGTGCCAAGAAGGCCTACTACAGGAGAAGGACAAAAGAAAAGGCAGTTCCAAGTGAAGAGAGCTCAATCTAAGGTTACAACAAGAGGAAATCAAAGCATGACCGTAACTGATTCTCATTTTTTTTCTCAAATAAAATAATATAATAATAATAATCATTAAATGCTGAATTGTAGTAACTATATTAGACATTTATCCTAGGCTATCAATTTTCTTTTATCACCAGTCATCAGCACTGCTGCCAGCTATTTTGCAGTCATACCAGAAAGTAGTTCCAAGCCTCTCATTCAGTTTTATGGAGGTGTAACATCAGCAGTCATAAAATAACATTTAGCCGATGTGTCTCCATAGGTGATCAGGCTCCCCATTGACTGCCAGTTCCAAACTGTCCTCTTCATTTTCCCATTCTGAAAAAATTTTTTCCATAGACAGCTTTGATGAGTGTTGCTAGGGTTGCCCCTAGCAACACCTATTTTGAAAAATAGTCCCTGGAGGATATCAGTAAAGACCATCCAGTAGGCCCATTTTTTTAATTAACCCTTCCACTCCATTTCTTAAAGAGAAGGTCCCCCTCAGCCTTATTCTGTTTACCTGTGTAGTTTGTAGGCATGAACAATGATTGCTTCTATTGAACCCTTCTAACTTCATCAGGATTTAAATGTAAGTGAAGGTACTTACCTGTAAGTCTGGTGTGAAAACCTGCTTAACTCCATTGCAAAGGTCATGACCTGACTCATGTAAGTCATCCTGGAATGTTATGATGTTTTGGTGCTAAAGCCTGCAGTAATTAGACTGTATTAGTCAGTGATGTCACTGTCCTCTGCAGTCCCTATGTTCTTATCTTGCACTGGCCATGACATTTTTCAAGGCATGGTAAATGCCCCACTGTTTTCTGTAGTTTAAAATGTATCTGACTTAGAAAAAAAACATTTTTAGAGAATACAGGTATGTCACAAGACATGTAACAGAACTGAATAAGAGAATAACTTCTGTTGGCTTGTGCATGTACGCATCATCAACTCCCATGATGTCTTCATGAGTGGGGTCATGACCTTTGGAATGGAGACAAACAGGTTTTCACACTAGGGCAAAACAGAGTGAAGCAACCCCATTTATATTTAATTTAGGATGAAATTAAAGGGATGCAAGAGAGGGAACCATTGTCGATGCCTACAAACTACACAGGTATAATGAGAAAATAAGTTGAGGGAACTTTCCCTTTAAGCCCCTGTAGCTGTCTCTGACTGAAACCTATGGATAACATAAGATGGCCTTTAAACAAAAAAATGCATTCACCACCACTGTGGGCCTTCACCCCTCCCAACATACAAAGAAACACTGCCAATGTTTTCAAAACATTTGCTAACTACTTTCTTCTACAAACCTCAGAATCTTGGTGAAAACCAATCTATGTCAGTCTGTAACCAAACTTATTTGATCTGTAGCATGTCTGGAATGTTGGATATGTAGCAATGGTTGAAGTTCCATGGCTACCAAGGAAACTTATGTTCTTTTTTTATCTTATTGGAACTTTGAGACTAACAAACTGGCATTGCTCAACTGTCCTCTGTAAACCACAACAGACATATATTTTTAATAAATGTTCCTCCCTCTTCCTACAGTAGCTCAACAATCCATTCAAAAACAACACACACCCCTGTATTTTTTGATAAATATCCCTTTCTGTCCAGCTCCGAAGAGTCTAAAAAAAAAACAACACAGTCACCTGATTTTTTTTTTAAATTATATCTTATTGCAATTTATGAAAAAGGACTACATAATTCCCATTTTCAGATGTTTCAATATTCCATGAATAAAGCATGTATTGGGAGGTAAATCAACAGATTACACCACTGTACTACAATCTGAGGGGTTGCCATAAGAAAAAAAGGTTGAATCAGTTATGCATTCCTCCATAAGCCAGGAATTACTCCAAGGCAAGAGACCTAATGCAATAATTCTCCCAGATTAGGCTAAATAACCCCGTAAAACAATAGGTTTACAGAAGTATTGGGCACTAAGTATAGGGTATAAATAGTGCTTGTGCAGTATTGATTGAACTGTGCCATATGCTCTCTCTGTCCCTTCTACAGGGATAACCACTCTATCAAGATGCCATGAATGGATAGAAAACCTCTTGGGGAGAGTTCTACCACTAGCGGTATTATGGGAAGTGGTCCCTTTAGAACAAAGATACCTTAGGGAAGAATGTCCAGTCTCAAAGCACAGAGAGGAGGAAAGGATGGCAGAGCAAAGAAAGTGAGCATCCAAAGAACACTTCTACATATGCAGTATAAATACAGTACCACTCAGTAGTGGGGCATGTCAAATGTTGCCTGCTGGCCCACCAAACCATGGGCCAAAGCCTTTCAATTCACTGGAGTATTGGGCTCCATTTGTAGGGTACGAGTAGCCTTTGTGCAACGTTGATTAAAACCTTGATACATGATCTCACTAGCCATTCTACATCCACTACCACCTTGTTGAGGTGATGTGAAGACATAGGAACCCTCTTGAGGAGAATACCACACCTAGAGGTGCCATGGGGACATAAGGCCTGCCAACTTTAACCTACTGCGCCCCCATCCTCACCATGGCGCCACAAAACAACACTGCAAAAGTGGGATATCACCTACAACAATGTTTGCCGATATGCATCAAAGGCCCCCCGCCTCAAGCATCACTGCCAACTTTACAAAGACCTAGGCTGGCTTTCCCCCTCTACCACCAGACTGTACTACCTATGCTGCCTCTCTGACTCCATCATCAGAGTGGTTCAACCGGCTTCACTATTGGAACTGTTCCAGCCTATTATCCCTTCGTGGGAGCTGAGATCTTCTGACAAATCTCTCCTAAAAGTTCCCCTCTGCCGCACCTCCAAGGGCTCAGGTGCGTTTGGGCATGCTGCCCCACAAGTGTGGAACTTACTACCACTTGACCTAAGACAAGCTTCCTCACACTACTCTTTCAAGTGAAGACTACGGAATTACCTTACTTCTATGGACCAATGTGCCTGTTATGATCCTACCCGAAGCTTTTCTTCATGCCCACCTTTTTCCAAACCTCCCCCTGTCTACGTTTCACCTCCTCATCCCTTGTACATGCCAAATGTCTACATTCCCCCTAAATGCCTTACATATCAGTTGGACTACTTGCACTTTATTTTATAGAGACTAAAAACTTATATGGCTCAACTGTCTTGCCTTCCTAATACCCATGTGTGTGATAAATGCCTCTAGTCACTTTACTGTTTTTGCTTTGTGTATGACAAATGCCAATCACCTTACTGTTTTGTGCCTGTTTCTCTACTTACTGTTTGCACTAATCTTTGATGTATTTTTTTGTAATAGGTACTGGTTCTTCCTAAATCTCTTAAACCTCATCTTTCTCACCCCCACACACACCGACTAGCCCAGTTATACATTCCGGCTTTTAGTTCCACGACAGCAGGTCTCTGCCGCACCTTTTCACGCTAAAGCCACCTATTGCCATATTTTCATCTCAGAGACCGAGCCCCCTCACTTGCCTAGCCGAAATACGGTTCCATGAGCCCGGATGCAAATTGTAGCAATCTACCGCTCCTGCCGTAATTTTCCCGCTTTACCCCATCCTCTTTCCGCGACTCCGGTTTCTGCCATGCTCCCTAGCCACCAGTCTACCTCACCCCCCCCCCATCGTCGACCTCCTCACTGGTTCCTTACCCTTGATAGAACCCGTTAGGCTGGGTACACCTCACACGTCCAAGTCTCCAACACTGTCCAGCTAGGACACCCGACAGCCCGGCCTCAGCCCCCAGCCTCAAACCGACTCACGGTTCCGCGAGTCCGGTCACTGCCCCCTACTTTCCCCACTAAAGCTGTAATCTCACTCGCTGTTGCAAAACTCTAGCACAGCCCCCACAGTAGCTCTACCCCCATGCCCGGTCATAAGAACCAATGGCCTGGACACTTTCCTCTGCCTTTTCCGCTACCACTGGCTAGCCTCTTAATGGCTTCTACCCCGTCCCCCCGCCCATTTCTCAACCAGGAATCAGTTCCATGAGCTCAGTTACAGACTCTTGCCTCCTGCCGCTAAAGCCGCAACTTTCGCTCACCCCACCTTACCGTTGCCTGCCACCTCGTCTGCCCCAGACACTCCCCCTCTAACTATCTCTGATACCGTGTGCCCCTTTTCCCCTTCAGCTCAATTAGTTGGCAGGGCTTCTCTTACCTTGGTCCCCGGCCCCGGCACCTCCCAACAAACTTAGCTGTGCACTTACCCTTCCCTGCTCACATCCTCCCTTGTTAGTTTCTTCCACTGCTCTGAAGTCTATCCTTTCACCAGTACCCTCTGTTTGCACTGCCTACTTGTAACAATTGTCTACTTGCATCAATATGCCTTTCCATATACTGTATAACTTGCACTGTACTACTTGTATTGTAATTGTACCTCCTGGGTCGTGCCTGAAAATAGTCACCTGCTGGCTAGTGCACCTACCCGGTTAACAAAAACTAAATAAAAATAAAATAAATAAAAGACCCATTAGCCCAAGAGTACAAGGGACAAAGCAAATGCTAACTTTCCAAACATAGAAGAGCTGCAGCCAAGAAACTGGATATGAAGTCAATAACCTACCTAATAACAATTATGTCTATAGAAAATCAGCATCCAGCTCCAAACTCAAAGTGGAATAAAGAAACAAGTATTAAAATGATGCCCTTCAGAAAGGAGGGGAGGAAAAATTCCTGTGAAGGAAATGTCTGGGGAGCTCAGGCCTCTGGTTGCCATCCCTCCAGTGTGGCTACATATTTAAGTTAGTGCTAAATGGATAAAAGAAACCCCACTGTCATGGGTCCAAAGTGTTTGCTAAAGAATTAGTAGGAATCCCACTCTAATGGATCTGAGGCATATATTTCCACTGCCATGAGTGTGTGATATATGTACTGCATGCAGATTCAAATTGCTAAAGGTGAAGAAAGGAACCACTGTCATGGATCTGAAATGATTGCTAAAGGGATATGAAGAAACCCACTGAAATGGGTCTGTGGTTGTGTACCCACTGTCATAGCTCTCAAGTACAAACCAAACCAAAAATCAGGCAGGGTGCACTGGCACTCCAGAAATTACAGAAACCAGCACAAGAAAAACAGGGGTGTGCACAATCAGGAAAAAAAAAGCAGATGACAAAGGTGTCTGTTGCAAAAGTGTGGTTTATTGGTGCAAAAACCACACAGCAGAAATCCCCTGCACTTCAAATCTCTTGCAGGTTCATCCTTAAGTCCGAAGTATACAGTACGCAGTGTCACAGATTCCTGCATGATAAAATGATTAAAAACAACAAAGAAAAACAACAGAGAAACTATGCACTCACTAAATTTACCTTAATGATTTACAATAACCACATAGTTGCAGCAAAACAGTCGAGCTGACACCCCTATGTATTACTTCTCTCAATGGAGGCTTCCTCAGGGGCAAAGGGGATTATCTGCCATTAAAACTGCCCTGTTCCAGCAATAACTGCAAAATTCTGCAGCATTCTGCATTGCGTTTTGGCAGGCTCCACTGTATGCACCAGGTCCTAGTTGCTAAAAGGACGGTAATAAACCTATTGCCATGGGTCTGACATTATTGCTAAAGGGATAGAAAGAAGCCCACTGCATGTCAGTGGACTGTTGCTGCCTTTTCCTTTTTGACTGCAATACACTACATACCTGACTTCAGCTTACAGTCCACAATAACTCCTAGATACATTTCCTTGGTTGTGCTGTCCTCTGTTGCACCACACAGGGTGTATGTGTAACCTAGAGTCCATTAATGCTAAAATGGATTTGGCAATGATATGTATAAAAATATACATATATATATATATATATATATATATATATATATATATATATATATATAGGATATACAATGGTGAGCTGTCAGATAAATGATTTATCTAAAGTGCTGTTTGACCTCGGGGAACTTCACGAGTGGCGTAAGCCACGCAGTGAGGTGTCGAGGTCAAATATACAAGTGTAGATAAATCATTTATCTGACAACTCACCATTGTATATTCATTTATGCAATAGGGATGCTTCTTATCAGTGTGGGAACATTTGGTTTTGACTGTTTATGTTCTTTTTAAATGGTAATTTCTGGGACTTTCTGGGACTTTTGGTTAACTTTCCTGGTGTATGTCCGCCTAGCGGAGTGGTTGCTATTAAATGAAACACCACTCATTTTGTAGAGAACTTCTTGCTGAACAAATGTCATGGTGACAGTATCATGCTACCTTTTTTGTTTTAAAGTTATTCACATTTGTTTGATGAAAAAGTGAAACAAAAATTTAATTTTATGCTGTTTTTTGCTAATTATAAAAAAAAACTAAAAGGTGTTTATTAATGAAATGCCACTCATGTTGTAGATATTTTCATGCTGAACATTTTTTGTGCTCATAGTACCATGCTATCATTTTTAGTTTTAAAGTGATTCACATTTGTTTGTCGAAAAAGTGAAAAGAAACTGAATTTTATGCTGTTTTTGCTAATTTTGAAAAACTAAAAGGTATCTCTGAATGAAACACCACTCATTTTGTAGATATTTTTATGCTGAACATTTTCGTGCTCACAGTACCATGTTATCATTTTTCATTTTAAAGTTATTTGTATTTGTTTGTCTGAAAATGAGAAAATAGGATTTTTGCTGTTTTTGCTAATTATAAAAAACTAAAAGGTATCTATAAATGAAACACCACTCATTTTGTAGATATTTTTGTCCAGAACATTTTTCGTGCTCACAGTACTATGCTATCATTTTTCGTTTTAAAGTTATTCACATTTGTTTGTCAAAAAAGTGAACAAAAAAGCTTTGATTGACAGTTTGCATTTATCCCACATATGTGGGATAAATCTAGGGTGGTTAGATTTATTCCACATATGTGGAAATAAATGGATTTATTCAATGGCTTTTGGTCTCACACCTATTGCATAAATATATATATATATATATATATATATGTTATACACTGGGAATGTAAATACACTGATACTATAACTATATCGTATTAGAAAAATGGAATGGCAGAAAACACAATTTTGTTAACTATCAATTGCCAATGTTTTTATTATTTGTAACATATTGGTAGTATTGCTATCTCAGTTGTAATGAGATTATAAATCAAATGTATTTACTGAGAGTCTAGTGTCAGTCTTATTTGTATTTTTTGTTATATTTTGTTGTTGGTAGTCTGTAGTGTGGGGAGAAGTTGAAATTTAAGCTCAATTTCAAGTTCTTTATCAAGCGCATAGAGTAAAAAACTTTTGTACAGTAAAAGTGCTTATATAGATTTCATTAAAACATATCATAAGAGAAATTACATCAGTTTTATTTCATATAATATTTCTGAGCAATAATGAAGCAGCAAAAAATTCTCGTAGCCCAAACCATCACTGAATACCACAGTTTTCTATATTTTATGATGAATCCAATATTTTGCTCGTCAGAGCCTCTTCATTAATCACTCAGGTGGGGAGAAGCTGAATTTTCAGCAAACTATGCCTGACTCATGATACACATCAATTAAGTGATCACATCTGTGCTGCTTGTCAGTTGTATTGCTAATCAGCTGACTTGCCAGTTGTGCACTGAGAATGCTATAAGGGAGTGAAACAGTTTATTAATGGAGTGACGGTTTTGTTAAATTAACTGTGATCACCAAAATATGTTGGCAGAGTTTTTGGGTCACACTTTATTTCAAGTGTCAGTTTCAGTGTAACTGAGGGGTAGGTAATCATTAATTACATGCTTCAGGGGTAATTACATTGTAATTACACATTGGTTGCATGTAACTGCAATGCAATTGCAATACTGTTACAGTGGGTTCCATGTCAATATCATGCATGAAATTTCAGTGTGGTAAATAAGATCACAGTCAATTTGCAGCATGACAATGCAGCGGTCACATACTCCAGCTCGAGCAATCTCATCGCATCGCATTTGCCATTGATAGATCTATCATCAAAAACCAGGTATTTTAATACGATGTTATCAAGCTTTAAGGATGCTTATCATACAGCAGAATCTCACCAACAATATATATTTACCATGCTTTCTTGTAATTGACCTTGTGTGTATTTATGAACCATGGATGCACACATTAATTTTAGGAAATAAAGAATTATTACCTTTGTAATTTGTTGAGCTGCATTTTCCTCCATTTCCTCCATCACATAATTGCTTGCATGGGTGTCTCACTGTGTACATTTCCATAGTTCATTCATTTAAAAATGTAAACTTTATTTTTTCTGTTAAGACAGACACTCACATTAAAAGTTATTGTTCTTCAGAGGGTGCAAATCATACTTGGAACTGAAAGTTGTGAGTGATGGCTCTCAAGTAGTTGATTTCTGAACATGTTCTGTAGCCACTAACCACAGCTGTAATCTGTTTGGCAGTGTCCCAATACTTACAGCATGATGCAGGGGGATCCTGACCCGAAAGGTACTGCTCCAGCTTTAGTTCATTGAGGTTCTGTTCTGTTTTAAGCACCTTGATAAATTTCCATATATTTGGATGACTGGCTCCAAGTAAGTTTTTGAAACTACGATGCCATCCCTCCACAGAATTTACTTTACGAGACAGGGATTGTGCAACATCATTAGAGTGGTTCCAAAATTCAAGAGAAAACAGTGGTCTGCAGCAACTACGTCTTCCCACTGGGTGCCCCAGCCATGTATCCTCAAAATAATCCAGTAACGGAGCTAGTTGTTCATCATTCTCTGTGTAAATATCTCTGCATCTGAGGGCCTCGAAAGTGTACAGAACATCGGTACAAGGGACATATGCTGGTGCTGGCAATATCCTAATGTGCAGAGCATAGTTTTCATCCACAATATAATTCTTGTGGATATCTGCAAATTCCTGTATTTTTCGCCAGATCACTGGGTATAAATGGAAAGAACAACCTTAGGTCATAGTGCCAGGAAACTCAGAGCTAAATTCTTAAACAGCAGCAATTTCAAAATCGATCATCACAGACTGTGGTGCAAGGCTGGGACAAATATTTTTTATTGCTGAAATAACCTTAACATAAGTAGTATTGGTATGACTTGACATCAAAATAAATATTGTAGGGATAACAGCAGTAAAGTGCACACTGTGGATGGTATATAATTGGGAAAATAGTGAGGGAGTGGATCTGAAAGTCCTGTTGGTGTACCAATGCAATTTCCATGCATGTATTGTAAGTTTGTATGTGTTGAGAAGACAAGAAATCGCTCAGTGTCATCAAGCCCACTATCATAAAGAAGAAATTGCTCCCCACGATCAGTCAGTGAGTATTCCATGGGAATTTGCAGCTCTGACAGAGATGAGGGCAACACAAGCAATTTGTCTTGCATGCTGTGTTGTGCATTTTAGGCAAGCAATCAATGGTAATTTGCCTGCAGTAGCCTGGTCTTCTTGGCTAGTTGCACCGGCAATGATTTGATGGGTGCCTTCCTGAGAAGACACCACTTTGTCCTTCATATCTTTTAGTACCTTGCGCACAGTGATAGCGCCGGCATCAGGCACATGATTATGCTTGTTTAAACATTTTGTAGTAGAATCATTATTCATGTGACATCGGGCTGTGCAGTACATGGGATCGTACTGGCAGCATTTCCAGTACATTTTGGCCCCATAAACTCGCTCTTTTTCATATAGGTAGCCACTGTGTGATAGTAGCTGCTGTCTGCGCTAACTGTTAACGAACTCCAAAGGCATGTCTGCTGCAGATGTTGGACTAACATTGAGTGATCAATACCAATGCATGTATTTGGACTGTCCCTAATTAACTCTAATTTATAATTGTTGTATGATGATTGAACAACCGTATTTGATTACTTGCAAGAGTTAATGATGTTACTGAACTCTAGTAACCTTCAACTGTAGCATTGCATGATGTGCTGAAAACATTTGTGCGCTGACTTGTGTTATTAGCGCAATATGTTTTAGCTGAAATGACCACACTGAAAAGCTTGCATGGAAATTGCAGCACTGAATTGACGTGATACTGTTACGGTGTTGTTACACTGTAACTACGTGAGACCGTTACAGTGTTGTTACACAGTAACTACAGTGTAATTAAGGAACCTTAAACTGTTATCAGTTTTTGTTGTGCTGATTCTTGTCCAGTTAAAGAGCTAGTGTGCTATCTAAAACTAATATTAGTTTTGTCAACTATTACCTTTTATATCTGAGGTACTTTTTCTTTTCCATCTGGTTAATTAAGATTTTTTTTACCCAATGTTAGAGGGTATGATTAGAGGAAATGCACTCTGCCCGGCAGCTGACATATCTGGTTCTTTTCCTTCCACTACATCATCAGCATTGTAACCTTACTGACTGTGACATCACAGCTGCTCAGGAAGAGCCACTCAGTAGCTGCCAGGTTAGTCAGTCATTTGTGATGTCACAATCAGTGAGGTCACGGTGCTGATGATGTAGCGTGGGAAATAGAGATAAATATGTCAGCTGCTAAACAGAGTGCTGTTCCACTCATCCAGCATAACACTATCATATAGAAAAAATTCTAATGGGCAAAAGGAAAAAGAAAAATACTTCAGAAATAAAAAGTTACAACTGACTACTTATTGAAATTTTCTATATTTTCCTCTCTGCTATTTTTGGTTCCACTTTAATATCAGTTTAAAAATGTTGCTACTGTATTTATACTTTGAATAGGTTAAAATCTACTTTGTGTTATTGGCAAGTATTGCTCACAGCCACCAGCATCCCCTTATATTTCGGAAACCTCTATATGGCCCCATTTTTATATTCACCATGTGCGTACACGCAAGTGAATATCTTGCTATGAGAGTGATTTTTGAGGGGTGTGACACTGTCAGTCCAATGCAGAGTGGTCTGCAAGAGAATGTCAGTGCCACATCAACCATCAGCCAGGCTGATCATGACACAGTTTTGGCTTGCAGGGCAGAAACTTTGTGTATTTCAAAAGAAAAAGCCGGTCATGGGTTGGCTCTTTCCTTTGATCTACGCCACCCAGCAAGCATAGCTGATCTGTCTTGATCAGCCTGCTGAGGAATTTCAAACATCCAGAAAGAGCCCAGTAACTTTGCAGATGCCAGCTGTAACAAAGAAAACACACTGGGGGTGTCCAGTCCTGCTCGTCCTTGCCTTCTGCCCTTTGTTTTTTTTTTCCCACTTGCTCTGTGTGTGTGCTCACCCCCCTTCTGTTCCTGCTTGACTGTTTCTTCTGTTTGTCATTTGTACGCCCCTTCCCTTCCATTCCTCCTCTGTCTCCCTCCTCAGCGTCCCCCTCTTTTCTGTTTTTCTTTCCCATCAGGCTCTATCATTTGCCATTTCCCCCCTTCTCATTTCTGCCATTTTACTTCATCTGTCATGCTTGTTCCTCTGTGTTTGCCTCCCTGGTTTCCATCTCTGTCCTTCTTCTCTGCTCGTGTGTCTTTGCATCACTTGTCTGCTCCTCTCCCCCACTCTTTCCCTCCCACTGCCTGCTGTGTTTTCATTGCCACAGATTCCTCCACTTTGGTCTATGGTTTCATTTCCCATCTTCTGGGCTTTAGCTATTCAGGGCAACAGCTCCAAGCTTGTCTCAGTGCTTTTGCATTTCATAGTCGGTTCAGCAGCAGTAAATGGCAGTCAGGAAATCAACTTCTATAGACCAGAGTCCTGTAAATGCTCTGAGTTATGCATGGCTAATAATAGAGTGAGCACCTTTAATCTAATGTATTTTAATGTGGTCAGTGATCCTGATGAAGTCCGTGACAGCCTCTGTGCCAAACAGACTAGAGACACTGCAGTGGGCTACATGCTGACAAAACTATAGGTACTGTGTTTATTTTTACGAGATGACTGACTGGGACAAGCCAATGTTTGCAGCAGTTGGTTGCAGTGCTTGTAGTCTACACTACTACTTTAAAGCTATACTTCCAATTTCCTGCTGCTTGAATTGTCTTGCTTCTCTGTTGGTGCTCCCCCACTATAATTAGCACCCATTTGCAGTGAGTGAGGTTACTATTCAGCCCACTGAGACTTTAATATACTCACATTCTGTTATGTACTTAAAAAAACTGGGTAGCACATCACTGGCCCAGTGGCGTGGAGGTTCTGAGGCATTCAATACCTTACCTCCTGCCACACTGGCAACCCATGTTCGGGAATGGGCACGGGTTGCCTGAGGTCAGTGGGGTGGGAGAGGATTGAGCATCCCACGGATTGCTGTCCTCTCCCAGGTAGGGCTGGACAGTCAATTGCCTTTGACTACCACTGGGTCAAGGCCATTGTGTGGCAGTGCAGGCAGATGAGCGACTTGAAGAGAGGAGCCACAGTTCCACAGGGCATGTGTGGCTCTATGCACACATTCTGATGTGTCACTGTGGTGAGGGAGTTAGGACGGAAAACAGAAAAAGGACCCAACAGGGGACCACCACTCTGTGTGCACCTCCCCAGTCCTACGCTGCCACCCACAGCACCTGAAGCAAGTCTGGATTATTGTCTGGGGGGAAGGACAGCCCTCCCCCTCCAACTCTGCCATGGGGGGAAGTTGTGGAGGACTGGCTTCAGGTAAGCTCCAGGGGAGGTGAATGCTGGCCAGGGGGAGGTGGGGACAGATGCGGGGTTGCTGCCAGGCTAAAAAGCTGCATGAAAAAAAATTGGGTAGCACTAAAAGTTGGGGCACATAGAGATAAGTCCTCTTTAGAGCAGAGAGTGAAGCAACTCCACCAGAGAAGCAAGATAATTAAAGCAGCAGAAGACAGGCGACATCACAGAGCAGAGAGAAGGGGAAAACATGATTTAATTACAATATTAATTTAAAAAGTCACTCCATTCATTAGCAGTTTCCATCCTTTTGTGCATGTGCTGTACACAGCAAACAAATCAGCTGATTAGCACCAAAACTGATAACTAGCATTGATGTCACTACCTGATTGATGCCAAAGCACAAGTCAGTTAGGATCCACTAAAGCTGATATTTTAGTAGCTACCTGCTGTTGAGTTGAAAATATGGATGTTGGCCTTCTGGGGGAAATGGTTTTATGTTTGCCACTTGATACTGACTGGGGGAGAAGGGAGGGGTGATGGGGACGGAGGTCTGTCTGGAGTGTCTCCTCTAGCATGTAGTGGAATTCACTCTAGCACATATTTGTTTGAATGCATTGATGGTTGATGTCCTTAACCTATGTCTTCAGTCCCAACCTTCATGTCCCACCTCTCAAATCTGTGCAGACACCACGCCCACATTCTGCTGTCTCCCTAATCTCAACACTAACAGGAAACTACACAAATTAGGTATTTTAAACCAGTAAACCATTATGTTTACAGCAAAAGCATTTCATTTTCTCTCTAGGTTTTTACTTTGTCCAAATTATTAAATATTTAAGTATTGGGCTTTAAAGTACTTATTTCTTTATCTCTTTCAAAAGTATCCGGCTGTCCCCAACAGAAAGCACAATTGTCTTTCTAACAACACAGTCACTTTCCCTACAGGACTGCGAACCCTCAGCTCTTCCCCCTTTACTCTGTCTCCCCAGACCCAACTCACTCACCTGCCAGAGACCCCCAAATCTTTTTGAATGCCCTTCCCCTTCACATGATGCTCCAGTCCCAACCCTCTCCCCCTCAACAGCCCCACAACATCTGTATCTTTCTAATTACCTCTCCCCTTCCTGCTCTGTCAGCAGTCCCATCCCAACCCACCAACTAGCCTTAGACCCCAGCACTTTTTTAAATTCCCCTTTCCACACCCACTGTGCCCTCAGTCTTATTTCCCTGTGGAGCCCCAGATGGCTACAGACCATCTCACATATCTGCAATTATATCACAGGACCAGCTATTGGTACTCTAGTGGACTCATGTTTGAATTCTGCAACTAGAAACAGAAATATAGAAATGTACCCATAGCAGAAGGCTTTACAGTCTATCTAGACTGCCCAGTGTGGAGGTACATACCCTTTAGAAGTTCATGTCCATCCACCTCCCCTTCCCTCCTCACCAGTCCCTTATACCTGTCTCGCCCTCTCTTAAAACTCTCCACAATGTCCATACTGGCCAGTGTATCCAGAAGCTTGTTCCACTCCTTCACAACCCTTTTCTATAAAATAATACTTTCTAGCATCCCTCCTGAATTTGCCCACACCAGTTTGCTGCTGTTCCTCCTACTGTCTTATTACTGATAATCTTGAACAGTTTACTTGAGTCCACCTTATTAATGCCTTTCCTGTATTTAAATGTTATACTCATGCACCCCTCTCCCTCCTACTCTCCAGTGAGTACATGTTGAGCTTTCCAGTCTCTTTACATGTGTCTTCTCCTGTTGGCCCTGTAGTAATTCTTCCAACCTATTGCTGTCCTTCTTCAAATGAGGGTTCCAAAACTTCATACAGTATTCCAGGTGCGGCCTCAACAATATTCTGTAAGAGGGCAAGATGACCTCTTTTCCTTCTACTGCCAAACTTGTTGCCTATGCATCTCAGCATTTTGTTCACCTACAGTACCCCACTGCTTTGTTCCCAGCTAATTAACAGCATCTGAAAACTCCCCTTTTCTAACCCTGCTTCTGAATTTGTGCTCACAATGCCAGTATTGGGAATCTTTGGGAAGTGGTTCCTGGATTGCTGACTGGTCCTCACTTTTCCTGTCCTCAGAGCTCTGAGACCTGGTAAACAGTGGTTTATTAAGATTTCACACTACTAGATTTTGTAGACATATTAATATAGACAAAAGAATTTCAGCTTAGCAGTGAATCATAAAGGCTGCTTCATCTCTAGCAATAGCTTACTGTTTAGAATTTTCTCATGCTGTTGTTTTCGGATCAGAATAATTTAATACGCATCAGTTTCTAGTGGCCCCACTTAATGTAAAATACAGTGGTTGCTGATGTAATATAATTACCTTTGATCTGTAAAGTGACCTACACTGAGTTGCTTAGCTTAGCTTAGCTGAACTAATGAAATTGTACTGTAGGAAGTTTCAGGGACTGCATCTGATGTGATATTACCTTGGAAAAGCTGCTACGCATTCATAGTGAATGTTTTTATGGGAACCTGTCCAAGGCACTTTGTTGAAGTAGGATGCACATTAATCTGGCTCTATATAAAAGCAAATCGCTCTACAAAAAAACGTTAGAATATTAGAGAACTTGCTACTGCACAACGATTAGACCAGCCAAGGGTGAACTGAAAAGATGCTGATGCTGCATTCTTTTCTCTTCCAATTTCATGTTAAAGTGGTAAGAAAATATTCATTATTTTATCAGCTTTTTAAGTGTTAATTTTGTAGGATTACTAAAAGAAAGGTTGCCAGAACATTATGCTTATGAAGAATAAGTATACAGTGACCAGATGTTGTTTTGTTCCTCTGTGTGTGTTTGTGTATTTTATAATCAGACTGTTATGACTACGAACTGAAGTCTGATTCCTGTAACTATACCTGAAAATGCGGGCTTCCTGCAGTCCTCTGCTTAGCAATCAACATCTGACAAGCCTCTTGCAGAGGTTTTCTGAGCTGCACTACTTAGTTTTTCTTATTTAAACTGGGTTCAAGGTTGAGCAGTTATGGAGAAACCAGATTTGTACAAGTGATGCCAATCCTAATGCAGTTGTTCTCAGTTATATGTGGGATATTGCTTTATGCACAGTGGCTCCTCTGTCTGCATACAGTAACTGCCCTATCAGTACACCACTCTTTGCTTTGTGGAGGGCTTTGAGGCTTTCAATGTATAAAAGACACTATATAACACCAAATTCTGTGTTATAAAAAACACGTACAAAAATTGGTCCAAACTTTAAGCACTTAGGAAAAGTAACTGAAAAGTGATTTATTTTAATATCCAGGTCTACTGGCAGAACCTTCAACCATCCACTGAATTATCAGTGCTTTGCATGATTTGAATATTATAGAAGCCAACAAAAATACTAAAAGGATAATATACTAGTTAACTTGAGTCACAGGAACAGAATTAATTATGGATCTGTTGTCTCCCTCCATTAGCGTTACAGATAAGAATAGAAAGGTATTAAAGTTTTAAAACCTTTCTGATAAATCAGGTAGATCAATTTCTTTCAATTGATGCTGTGCCATATTCGCTGAACACAGTCACGCTCACGACAGAAGGTTGGTGATGTTCCCGAATTTAATACAGATCTGTGAGGACTATTGTTCAGCCTGCCTGAGGCATCTAATGAGTATAGCTCTGGCAAGCATGTGGGTTTGACACAGTACAGTACATTTGCTGCGAGTACATTACTTAGCTTCCTTTTCGCTGAGAAAGTCAATATCCTCTTATAACATTTTTTGTAATTGGCATGCCAGTTAATTGTAACTATCAGTTTGACAAGGGTTGTGACAGTTTAAAAATGTTTGTTTTACACCAAGCACATTTGTTTTAGATTCTTACTTGCTGACTCTTGGAAAGTACATTTTAAATTATTGTTGCAGTGTCTCTGTACAGTATTTATTCATTTATTTGAAAATGATTTACACGGCAAGCAATACAGAGAACTCAGTCTTGTCTGCAAATGTGGCCTGGGGAAGGATAGATGGGGGGTGAATACAGGTATAAAATAAAATAACAACAGTACCAACAATTCAAACATCAGTTACATAAAACACTGAATAAAAAGCTTTCTTAAATCTGTAATTATAAGTTGAGAAAAGATGTGTACCTTAGAGTTTTAAGCAAAACCTAATAACAGTTTCATGGTTGACGTGACTATCAGAATAGAAATGTTTTTGCTACAAATGTGAAAGGTATTGCAATGCTATTTTGTTTGAGTTGAATAGCTCTGTTAACCCTTTCAGTGTGGAGCATGGTATTGCCTATTGCCAGTGACTGAGTGGTGTGTACTGGTTAGAGGTGGTAAAAGTAAAAATCTTTGCTGTGGTGAGAGTCTCTGGCAAATGAGGGTGACATTTGCCCCTTTCCACAAGTTTTATAACAGTATAAGTCTACTTCAAAAAGCCTGAAACTTTTGATGGAAAACAAACTAGACACTTCAACCACTAAATTGTACAACTTCATAACATTTAGCCCCTCAAATCAATGTTAGCCCTATTCCCTCCAACCAGTAGCCCCATTTCCCTCCCCATAATACCCTGGAGGTCTCTCTAAGACAGTGCTTTCAGTTTTTGTACACCACAGAGGAAAAATAGATTGGATCAGGTTCCCCCCTGTGGTCACAGCTGTTCCTGGTGTGAGGAGGGAGTGTATGCCTTAAAATACATCCCAGTACTCAGCTTTCAAGATTACCCTTCCCCATAACCACTTAGGCCAGCACCCAGTACCCTTCCCACCTCACCCCTGTGACCCCTACCTCAGGTCCTTGGTGGTCTAGTGGATTCTGCACTTCAAGAATTTTTATTTATTTCAAAACTGGTGACTGGGAAAGACACACTGAGCAAGGTATATTTTCAGACTTGAACTGAGGAATGAAATACAGGAAGAAGAAAGGGCCCGCCCCAGGGAAGGGTACCTTTTATCTCATTTCCCAGTTCAGAGCCAGAAGCTGAGATGAAAGGAAAATGTCACTGGACCAGGTTCTCCATCAGGTGTGGAACCAACTAGACACCAGGGATTTGATGAAGGGGATGTTAAGGGGGAGTGTACCAAGGGTTAATGATTGAGGGAACAGGGGTTATCTTGAAAGTGGAGCCAAGGCATATGTCTTAGAAATATCTTCCCTCTACCTACCAGAAACAGCCATGGTGGGAGGGCAGCCCAATTTCTTTCTTCTCCTTTGCGCAGGTAAATACTGTCTCAGAGAGCTTTTGGAGATGGAGGACTGGGGGCTAGCGATTGAGTGAAGGGAGCTTAAATTGGACAGTTCTTTATCAAGGAAGTAGAGTCTCTTAGGTTCCACTTCAGGAAGTCACTGAGAAATGAATTTTGCTGCTGAAACAAGGGAAAATTTCAGGTGAAGTGTAGTTCCCAAATTTCTGATAAAATTTTGTAGAATTTCAGCAGGGCAAAGCATCTGTTTTATGAAGACTTTGTGAAGAGAATATACAGTACTTTCACAACAGCTCTAGTTCTGGTAGCCAGTACTGAAGGATTAAGGCTGAGTCTTATGGGTTTTGTGAAACTCAGCTTGTTTGGTCTTTGTTGCAGTTTTCTGTGGTTTTAGGTGTTTCAGTCTCTTTTAGTTTAGTGATGGAAATATTCTGTACTAGTCAGCAAGTTTGACTTTACAGTTCAGTCTATATACAATAGTACAGTGCACATTCTATGTTTCTAAGTATGCAATGCACTGGTTCTGTGTGGAATAATAACAAACTCTTTATTTCTCTACCTTGGATTCTGCCCTCACTGGCATTTTTAAATGGGATATTTGAAGCTGGTCCAGTGGCACTATTGTCACTCACAGTGCCAACGAGCTGGGTTTGCTAGTAAGCTTCAGTCATCAGAGGAATGATTGGGTTATGAGGATTGAGCATCCTGGAGGACACCATCCTTCTCTGGGGAGGATGGGAACCAGGCCCTGCTATTCTACTATTACTTGAGCAATCAAAGGTAGCAGTAAAGTGTGGGAGGGAAGCTGCCAACTGGCTCCACATGACATGGTTTTAGTGAATGTGTCTTGGATCCCCTGCAACAGCATAGTGTTAGGGAGCAAAACAAGAAGGAAAAATACCAGCTCATCTAGATGATGCTTGGGGTCTCTTGGGCTCTTGCTACCACCTGTAGGTCTGCTTGCCAATGCTGTTCCACAGGGGTTGACATCCTGAATATCCCACCATGGGAGCAATAAGAACATGTGGGCAGCTGGTGTTGGAGATGGACAGTTGATCCTTGGGTAATGGTAAGTCAAGGTGGATAAAGGAAAAAAAAGTAAATAACCAATATATAAATCTGCAACATCTCCAACTCTAGCCCCAACCTACAGGGCATGACTAAGCCACAGAGAAACTACAAAATGGCTTGTACCCTTTGTCCTTTATGTGAAACAGCCCAGGTTCAGTGTTATTTTTCTTTTTTCTTTCTTGTACTTTGGGTACTGGGGTTCAGTCCCCTGAGAAATAACAATATTACAGTCACAAGTCTAGTGTGAAAAATAAATTAATATTGTCAACATCCCATAGTGTATTTTATATAATTGTTGGTTTTGTGATTGATTGGAAAAAAGACTGATACAGAGGCGATTATTGAGAAACAACAGTGACATGAAGTAAGTCCACTTACCGATGAATTGACTTTCTTGTGTGGTAGTTCAGCAAGTTTGTGGCAATTGTATATTTACAGCTTTTTTGTAGCCAGAACAGACACCTATGTATTGCATAAGTGAGAAAACAAAAGTTTGTTCATGTGACTTCAGAGTGCACAAGAAAACAGTACTTTTTTTATTAGAGTGTGTTTGAGTGACAGTGATGCTGTATTGACTGGCCATATATTACAGCAAAGGCCAGTTATGATATTTGAAAGTGGTGGCAACCTGGTTATTAAATATGTTAAGCAGTAATTATATATATAGAATAATACATGGCATTGTGTACATTATGAAACTTTAATACACCCCCGAGATGTGTGATACTGCATAAACCCTGAGACTGAATCTTGATGGGTTTATTCAAGCATCACACACTGAGGGTGTATATTAAATCTGAGTAATTATGTTATTCCATGATTTATTTTATATAATCACCATCCATCAATTTTCTCCTCAACTCCCCCTTTTTTTCATGTGGAGCATCATTATTAAATGCACCCGCATTCGCTTTGTGTCCGAAATGAGAGTCGCCTGATTCCTTTCATTTTCTTTGGTGGCAGGGGGATGAGTATTTTCTTTGCAGTCAGTAAATGTTTGTTTTTCCTTGATTTACTGAGTGTTTAGCTGACTATCTTACTTGACAGTATTTTTGTGTTGAAAAATTACCTCCTTGGGACGGACTGCTGTGCTTGAGACAAATAATCTGTGCTAGTTTCGAGCACAGCTGCTTGCTGTGTTCTAGCACGTTTCCCACAATAACCAGCTGATTATTATGGCAAATAATAATTAGTCATCTCCACTGAAAAACTAATTGGTCAGTTATTATAAGCCGATATGTGTCTAAAAGGTATGTTATTTCAAAGCTTCACCTGTGACGTTTGGGTCTCTTTAAAGAGGGCTGGAAATTATAATTGGTAGCTGTTTCTAATTTTTCAATTTCAGTAGTGATATTCCCCCCCATATGATCTAGATTTAATTGAACCTTAAAAAAATGTTGTGAACATCTGTATTTTGTATTTGACTGTTGGAATTTTCTAAATTTATATGGCTGCTGAGTGCCTTGGGGACTACTGACTGTATAGCAGCTGGGATTTTGCTTCCTTCTAGGGCATTTAATTGTACCTGAGGTGTTGTGTTGGAGGAACAGACGAACATTGGGAATTCTTGCAATGGATGGTGGGTGGTGAGAGAACCCACGGATTCAAATTTCCACTTTCTCCACTTGTTTTTCTGACATTTTGCTCAAAAGACATAGTTGTATAAGTTCAGGATCAAGGCAAGGCATGGCATGGCACATTTATTTACCCAGTGCCCTTCCCCAAATGCTCATGGTGCTTTCCAATATGGACTCAGACAATAGCAAAGACATACAGATAAAGGAAAGAACAAATACAACATTCAGCAGTTCAAAGCAACTGAAAGAGAAACATTCTTCCTTTTGTAATTTCCTGGTTAACAGATTTTCAAAGAAACAAAGCCTCTATAGGCTTGATGAAAAAGATAGGTTTTGTGCCCCTTTTTAAATATTTCCACTGATGAGGACTCCCAAAGATAAATAGGAAGGGAGTTCCAGTTTAAAGAAGCCACCAGTGCAAAAGCTCTGCCCCCAAATTGCTTTATGCTGGATTGGGGGACCAGCAGTGAAGTGGCCTCAGTGAAATGAAGAGGGCATCATGTGGCACCAGGAGATCCTTTAGGGAGCCAGGGCATAATCTGTGCAGGGTCTTATAGGTTAATAAGTCAATATTGAAGGTGATGTGCCATTTCACTGGTGGACAGTGCAAGTTATGCAGCACCCATGAGATGTATTTGAAATTTTGTGTCAAGCAATCAGTGAGGCTGAAGCATTTTGTGCCAGCTGTAGACAGTTCTCTGACCCCCTAACAGTTCTTGTTAAAGAGCATCAAAGTAATCCAGCCCGAATGACATGAAGGCATGCACCAACATCAACAGGTCACTTTAAGAAATATGAAACATTCTGGAGCTGGAGGTGCGGGAGGAAGATTTTACATGTTTGAATCATATCCTACTGGCACACCGGAGCACTGTGATAGAAGAGATCACTTTAAATTCTTACACAAGTAATACCTTGAAATGCTGAAGATTACTTCTAAATTCTAAACCTCTATCTCAATTTAGATATGTGCTATATTCTCTACCGTACCTCCGCTCCTTTCAACCAGCCAGACTGTATCATGGTCTTTACAGATGGGAAAGGCTGGGCCTATATCTAATAATGCATTTTTTGAAGGGCCACCGCCTGCTGTCCTTTGAAGAGCTTAGGCGGCAATATGACCTCTGCCTGCAGGATCATTTCTGTCATTTATAAGCCACTTGTTTTATTAAGACATTGCAACCACCTCCTACAGTTGACTATCAGACCCCATGAATAATAGATATCCTAAAGCTGGTTTTAGAGGGCTGAACCCCATATGATTTCCTATATATATGCGGCCCTGCTCTCTCTACATAGAGACTCTCTGGGCTCTGTTAGATGATCATGGGAAACTGACTTAAATACTCACCTTGAGGACCCTGTCTGGGGAAAGACATCTAACTTTTTGCATTCTGGTACAGCTTCCTACTCCTGGAAAGAGTTTTTCTGGAAAGTCACTATTAGATATTTTAGAACACCAGCCATCCAGGTGAAATATCTCCCAACTCAGGGATCGATCTGCTGGGGAGGCTGCGGGCACTCACAAGCAATCCATGGTCATATCTTTTGGAGCTGCCTGATGCTTCGCCCATTTTGTGCAGATTTTCAAAGTGTCTTAGTCAATTTATTTGCTATGATATACAACTCACAGTAGATTTCTTTCTTTTTTCTAATTATGATAGGCCCTTCCAAAACTCTTCAAACAGAAAATTATTAAATATTTGTCTCTTAGTAGCAAAGAAAACACAAAAACAAGCAGATGGCTTACTATGGTGGCTCCCACCAAACAGAACTGACACAACCTTATGATAACTATCTGTAAGACGGAGCAGATCACAGCCCTCCTGAACCATTGTCCTGAATAATTTGAGCTATTTTAGAGATGCTGGGTCATGTATATAATGACTCACCATCAGGATGTTGTTCCTTAGAAGGGAGGCCAATGTAGATGAGCGGGTCTGAGGAGACAATGATCTCTGTGTGAGATTGGAATATAATCTTAGATTCTCCATCATGTATGGATTTATATGTTTTATATATATTTAACATCAAATGCTTTATTGGGGAGCCCCATTGTCACCCATCAATGAGATCCCAGTATTTATTGCAACTCCCTTTACCTGGGGCTTCCTGGGGTTAACATCCACCGCTTGCAGCTAGTGCAGAATGCTGCAGCAAGGTTAATGACAGGGGTAACTAGAAGGACACATATTACCCCTGTGCTGCGCGATCTGCACTGGCTGCCTATGCAGTGGTGGATCACCTTTAAAGTAGGTCTTTTGACCTTCAAAGCCCTGCAAGGACTCGGTCCTGACTATTTGAAAGAGCTTCTGATTCCTTACCACCCTGTGCGACAGCTCCGTTCAGCTGACGAGGGGTTGCTAGAGGTTCTGAGGGTTATATTGAAGTCTTCTGGGGCTAGGGCTTTTGGGTTTGTGGCCCCAACCCCCTGGAACTCTCTGCCTCTCTGGCTTAGAGAAAGCACGACCGTGGAGGCCTTTAAGCGTGATTTCAAGACTTTTTTATGGAACAGGGCTTTTGGGGATTGATGCTGTTAGCAACAGTTGTTTTTATATGTATATTCTGATTTTATGATTCATTTGTACAGCGCCTTGGTACTTGAAAGGCGCTAAATAAATAAAGTTTATTACTATTATTATACTAACATACTAACATACTATTTGCCAGCAGATTAGGCCTTACGGTCTATCGAGTCTGCTCGAACCTAGATCCTTAGTTGGGTGCCGAGACCCTCCCATCCCTTGTGCTCCAGAAACCCCTATCATCCATCCCCACCCCCGGACAGGCCATCATCTACACATCCACTTTCTGTCTCTGTACCACCCTCTCTTGAAGCCCTCCACTGTGGATCTCTGAACCAGCTCACCAGGCAGTGCATTCCAAGGGTCCACCACCTCTCAGTGAAAACTCCTCCTCTTTTCCCCCCTCACCCTTCCACCTTCCAACTTCAAACCATGCCCTCTGGTGATACCTCCCTGCTTTAGTCTAAAGATCCCCTCCATGTTTACCCTATTTATTCCCTTGAGGTACTTGAAGACCTCAATCATGTCCCCCCGTCTCTCCTCTCCTCCAATGAAAACAGGCAGAGCTCCTCAAGTCTGTCCTCATAAGTCAAATCCCCTAGCCCTCGTATCATCTTTGTTGCCCTCCTCTGTACCCTCTCCAGGAGCTGTATGTCCTCTTCAGTGTGGTCTCCAGTACTGTACACAGTACTCAAGGTGTGGTCTAACCAGTCCATTGTACAGTGGCAGAATCACTTCCTTGCTCCTAGAGGTGATCCCCCTTACGATGCATCCCAACATCCTGTTTGCCTTGCTAGCTGCTCTCCTGCACTGCTCAGAGTTATTCATACATGTATCCACCATGACCCCTAGGTCTTTTTCCCCTATTGAGGCCTCCAGCACCTCCCCTCCCAGGGTGTACCTGTGTTTAGATTTTCCCCAACCAAGATGCAACACCTTGCACTTGGTGATATTGAAATTTAATTTCCATGTGTGAGCCCAGCTTTCCAGGGTGTCCAGGTCCCCTTGCAGGGCCAACCTTCCCTCTTCTCCCTCAACTACTGCTCCCATCTTGGAGTCATCACAAAGAGACTCATTTCACACCCTATACCCTCCCTGATGTCCGATATGTATGCATTAAACAGGATCGGACCCAGGACCGAGCCCTGTGGTACCCCACTACCAACCTCTCTAGGGTTTGAGAGCTCCCCACAGACCACTACTCTCTGAGTGTGTCCAGCTAGCCAGTTTTCAATCCATCTGACCATCAAAGGGCCTACTCCTAACCCCATCAGTTTCTCCACCAGACCATTGGGGGACAGAGTCAAACGCCTTGCTGAAGTCCAAGAATAATACATCCACAGGCTTACCCCTGTCCAGTTCTGATGTTACCCATTCATAGAACTCCACAAGGTTGGTTTGACATGATCTACCTGGCACAAACCCATGTTGCCGACTATCCAGACCTCCACCTCCTCCAAGTACAACCCCAATCGTTCCTTTAGTATACTCTCCATTAATTTTCCCACCACGAGGTCAAACTGATGGGTCTATAGTTCCCTAGTGCTTCCCTCGACCCCTTTATGGATTGGTACCATGTGCCTCTCGCCAATCCTAGGTACCCTCCCTGTCTCAAGTGACCTGCTGAAAAGCTCCGCCAGGTGCCGCCAGTATGTCTGCTAATCCCATAGTACTCTCGGATGAATGCCATCCAGCCCAGGAGATTTGTCTTCTTTAGCCTTGAGGGCTAACCACACCCTTTGGCGGAGATAGCATCATCCGTCCCTCCACCTTACTGGTCTTTTATCCTTATCCAGATGTGACACCCCTGGGGTACCTTTCCTCCCTCTTGCTCCATTTCTGTTGCTCCCTGATCCCACTCCCTGCCGCTTCTATCCCCTTCATGCCTTGCTTTGTAGATATCCCATCCCCCTCCCTAGTGAACACAGAGGCAAAGTACTCATTAAATACCTCTGCCTGGTCCCTCGCCTCTTCCACCCACCCTCCCCCATTATTATTTTTATTATTTATTTATAGACTGTTCAGATATTTATATGTTTATTGTCACAGCAATGTTGTTTCATATTTAGCAGTATTTTGCAAATCAAATATAACTAGGACCAATTGACTATGTATTATTAAGTTAATTCTTGCCTCTGTTGTTATTGGTATATTGTATGTAAGTTGTGAGTCACAGCGTTAATGTGATTTTTGACAAAAATGTTTAAATAAACAGTTTAAAAAAAAAGAAATGTGAAACATTCCAGATTTTCAAGAGATAACATTGTACAGCACAATTATCTATGACTACATTCACAGTGCCAACAGGTAACATTTTCTTTTTTGCCATATTTTCAAATGGTAGACCTTTAAATTAATACTGTGCTATATTACAATGAGGTGTATTGAAGATACATATCTCAACATTCTGTAAGTCTTGTTACATTTTTTTTTCACATTGGTAGGTCTTTTTTTCAGGTAGAAGACATTCTGCATGAGGATTACTGTGTATTTGCTGAGTGTGCCATTGTGAGGGCACCATGATTAGGGCATCATCATGTGAACACCACAACAAGGTCGTAAGTGACGGGGCATTCTGGATTTTAGAGCACCTCACACAGCGTTTGGCAGCTCCACAATTTTCCCACCCTTCATAGCATCCCCAACCTGGAGGTAGTTATATTTAGTTTAGGGGTGCAGGGGGAAAAGCCCCCCCCCCCATAAAATGTAACTCTTCCAGGGGGCAGTCTTTTGGTGCAGTAACTTTCTGGTGGGCAATGTCACCCACAATCAGGATGCGGTGACATTTTTCCTGCACCCTAAGTTACCGTGACCACATCTCCCATGCATCAGCATGGGTGAACCTATTTGCTAACCTTTTGTTTGGGATCATGTTCTGTGTTGCAAGTGTGTTTGTTCTTATTATAGCTGCACTTTGTTGAGCATGGTTAGCTGCTGAGGCTGCAGTGGGTGCATTTGCATCCATTTGCTATTTTTCCTGGAATATTCAGACTCTTTGTGGACAGCACTATGCTGTAATATAACAAGCTTTTACAGAACAGCTAAGACCATCAGTAGAACTTTGAAGAGCATGATATTTAGGCATAGTTCAACTTGCATTTCCCATAAGTTCTGTATATCTCCTCCCCATCATTTTTACAGCTGCATAGCGAGAGATAAGCATAATGTAAGTGCAGTTACATTGAGAAGGGGGGTGTGGTAGCATGTGACTGTGAATGCACCACAGATGTCTCTTATCACCGAGTGGAGTTAAAGCACATCTCTCCGCATCGTCTCCATCCAGTACAGTACATTTGCTCCCTCCATCCCCCACCACCTCACTATTTTCATGCTCTGGTTTTTCTTAGATATTGTCTCTGGCTCTGGCTTTGGTGAGTTTTTTTTTCTTACCTTTTTCTCCCCCATGGCTCCTACTTTCCAAGCATCCCCTCTTTCTCCATCCACCATCCATTCACACCTGTCTCCCAATCAGGCCATCACCTTGCTACCCCCACAGCTTACCCCCCATGGTGGGGTGGCAGGAGTCCCCACCTCCCTACCAGGACCATATCCAGTACAGGTAGCACCGTCAGAGATGGGACATTAGGCAGATGGCCATCAGGCTGCTCAACCTGGCTGCCATTTCCTTTTTCTTAGTGGCACAGCATGCAGTGCTGACAATGGGCTGCAAACGTGTGTCCACATGTAGCACACCTGCTGGCTGCTCTGCCTCCATGCCCCATTGTATTGACCAGGCATGCCAACACCTAGCCTCCACTAGATGTCAGGCAAATGCTGGCCACTGTTCCCTACCCTCCCCAGGAGAGGAGAGCTGTCCTCTGGATGCTCGATCCTCTCCCACCTCGGCTGGCCCCCGACAACCCACTCGCACATGAACATGGGTCACCGGCATTGCTGCCTAAACCCTCCATGCCAGTGGACCGGCTGGCTTAGGTGATTTTAAACACTTTACTTTCCTGTTTTAGTATGTTAACATAATATGTCGTACATAACATTATTTCAGCATTGACATATAAGAATTTACTGTTAATGATCTTGAGCTGTATTAAGCCACTATTTAAAACAGTTCCCAACTCTGCGATAATTTTATACAAGCTCATGACATATGATAAAAATGCATTCTTACCCAGTCACACTTGAGTTAATATCGCAATACTGACAATGTAGTGCAGCATGAGGGAGGTGCTGCACTTCTGAGGTACCGTCTTTCAGATGAGACGTTAAACTGAGGTCCCATCTGCCTGAATTGGTGGTAGTTCAGGTGAATGCTAAAGATCCCATGGCACTTATCGAAAAGAGAAGGGGAATTTCCCCTGTGTCTTGGCCAAATTTCTCCCATTCACTAAATATTCCACCAACAGCTTAATCTGGTTCAATTTCAGTTGCTTACCATCTGTATTCCCCATCACCCCGGTCGCCCCTGAAAAAGGGATTTCTAGGCCCAGTGGGCTTACCGGGTCAACAAAATTCAATAAATAAATAATGAGAAAGGCACTTTTTATCATTAAAATGGCAAAAAGTCTCTTCATAATACTGTGTTTCTGCACACTACAGGGAATTTTCCATTTCACTTTGCAATTAATCAGCTGCACCACTGGAGAAGAAAGCCCAAACATCCCCACTTTCATCTTTTCTTAAATGACATTTTGTTTTACAAAGCTACCAGCAAGAACAAAATCATCCACTTCCACTTTATGACAGAACTAAAAAGCTAGCAGTGAGGAAATTCTGCAGTCTGTATGCTCAGATGTTTTTCCTTCTTGAGGAATAAATGTGAAAAATGTCAAAGATTTTCTGTATGTCAGGCTGTGAGCATGGCAGCAGTGACTCGGTCAATGAACTGAAAGCAGTCTGTTGCAGCACTCAGCTGACCCCACACATCTGCAGTACTAATCAGGAAAACTCACTTTCATGGAGAGCAGTGCCCCCTCTTGATACCTGCTACCTCCTTTTCTATGATTTTTGCACCTTTTCAACTCCTGTTAATCGTCACTGGCTTTTTTTAAAAATAGTACTGAGGAGCAGAAATCGATATGAGGAGCACATCAGCAGATGCTGGAAAGACTCCTGAAACCTTTGAACAAACAACACCACTGAAGAAAACTTGCCTCGACACTTGTTCTGTGGTGTGCAATGGGGGCGCGAGCAACCCCCGAGCTGGCCCGTGTTACGCTATGCTATTAACCATTAGAATTAAAATACTTACATTCATGCCACTGTCTTCTTTTTCTAATTTTTTGTTTGCTTCAAATTACAAGTAAACAATAAGTATAATAGCATTTAATACAAAATTAAAATGAGACATGCAAATCTGCACATTTTCTGTTTCAACGAATAACACACAGTATAACTAGAGAGAAAATACATATCATGTGGACAGGAGGACTCACACAAGAGGTTCTAATTCTATAAGGTAAAGGTACTATAAAAAGTGTCTTATCTTGGGGGGTCACCAATAATGTCACTTAAAACTTTAAAATTCTTCTTTGAATACTTTATTTTAAGTGGGTTCAAATAGACACTCAAATCTTCCTCTGCATTTCACCCATATTTTATGGTCTTCCTCAGGAGGATGCCTAGAAAGCTTAATACAGATAATACAACGTTTTAGCAATTTTCTTTCATATACATACACATTTCAATACTGTTTTTTTACATAAAAAGATTTCTTTTATATATATGTATACCAACTCACAGCTCATATAATTCATTCTCAACATAATTCCCCTTCTTTTAATTGAATAACTCCAAATATTCCTGAAACAGATATATGCAAAGTAATAAACGTGATCAGTACAACATATAATCTATACTAGGGAAATGTGGACTGAAAAACCCACCACCACAAACAAGTCAATCCACCGTGCCCTATTTATTTGATATTGTAAATATAAAGACATGGCTTCCTTGGCTGTAGGATTTTAGACACTGAGCTTTCTTAATTCTAATATGTCCTAAGGAAAGAACCAATATGATCTATTGTAACTCTACCCTTGGCTGTGTAAGCCCTACACCCCTGCCTTTTTTGCAAATGACAGGTGGTATGCTGTTGAAGCTGACAGCAGTACCTGGTGGGGACTGGGTTCAGGGAGGATGAGGTTGCTCGACACAGGGGACCTAGGTTTGGCTACTCTGCACAGGAGCATCCAAGTAAATCCGAACACAGGAAGCAATAACTGTAATGTCCAATACCAGGAATGGGATTCTAAAGTGTGGCTTTTATTCACATCCAAACTGAACAAACAAAGCATAGATGGACCCCCATGGGGCTACATTCCTGGTAATGCAGATTAGAGTAACAGAACACTTTTTCAACACTTCAGCCCTCAGGCTCTGAACCCACCAGGCACACAGCCTGGACTTGCACACTGCTTTGGGTACACAGCCTGACTTGTACACTATTTGGGTTTTTCCTGGCCCAGCTTCCCTGCCGGCCACTTGATCTCGGTCCATATGGCAGTGGACCACATGTTCTGTTGGTGGCTCCCCAAACCACCTTAGAGCCTTCGACTCCTTAAGGGAAATTTCCTTTCAATCCCACATCTGGGTACTTCCCTCAGCACTGGCCAAGTGCCTGAGGCAAAGTAGAAATCCACAGAGCAAATCCATAGAGGTGGACCTGGTTACTAAACATGGGGGGTCTCCCACCTCCAGCTCCCACAGTCCATACCTGGACATTTCTCTGGACATTAAGCAACTCTTTAGAAAGCTTGGCAATGTAGATTAAAGGGTAAATGTACATTTCCTCTACATGTCTTGACTTTCCCCTTGTGCTGGACTTGAACATACTTTTACTTTGGCTAAGCCTATTCCTCTAGGCCTCCCACTAATTCAGCAGTCCAATCCCCACTTTAACACAGTTCAGGTGAAACATAGGCCCTTTGACAAGAGCAGAACTCACCCTTTGGTTGCAGGTGCCCCACAGGCGAATCTTGACAGCTTCGTGTGCCACAACACATTTCCAAAAAATAGGCAACTTCTTCCCTAGCCAGAACCAGGGGGTTGCCCCTGGAATAAAAGGCAAACCTTCCACCCCCATCCCCTCAGGGATGGGGCACAGAGACCAGTATCAGCGGTCTCCACCACTTTAAGAACAGCTTACTGTGTTCCTCTTTTGGCGGAAACACACACCTTTACCTAGAAGTAGCTCTATATCAGAGCTTTAGGCTCCAAGAGCCTGTGCACAGACTGCTGTGCTCCTCCCTTCTTCACTGCTCACACACAACTGCTTCAGCTCACTGTTCAAAAACTCCCAACATTCTAATCTAACTCCCTTCTGCAGATTCCAGTGTGGCTCATGCAGCTGCGATAGCTCTATGGTGATGTCATCCCTCAGTCTCAGCTGAGACTGAGAACAGAATGAGACAGTGTGAAATCCATTTAACTGGAGTTTCAGAAGCTGCCTTCCCTGCCTACCACTAGGTCTTACTGGGATTCTAGTAACCCCGGTAACAGGGGGGTTACAATTGCCCTGGGCCAGGAAAATGACTGTCTGCAGTCATTATTTGCCCGGCTTAGGCTATCCCACCCTATGTGCTACCTGCGGAGGGGGGTGATCAGGCCCCCTCCTACCATGTGCTAGCACAGGCAGGCAACACTAAGGGCCTAGAAGCCTTTGGCTGACATAACAGCCTCTACTCTACCCACTTACTATGGGTGCCTAGTGGCTCTGGTAGAACTGTCCAGAGCATAGCCCTAATAGCTCAGCACTGCAGTCCCTACGGCCGTTCAGGGCCACAGCCTGTCTATCCCCCCTAGCCCTCTAGGGAAAATCTGTCTGCCACTAACCTGACCTTGGGCACCCTGCAACCACATACTAAGAACTAATACCACCTATTACATTACATTACTGCCTCCTACCCCCACAACCACACCTGTGGAAGGAAAGGGTTACTACAGTAATAACAACAACAATAACAACAACAGTACTTTAAATTACTACACTCTAAAGTACTAGTGAGGAACTCCGATAAGCCCCTCCTCCTCTTCTTGTCTTCTCTTCAATCTTCTTCAGGACCACCTGCAAGAAAAAAGAAAGACAACACACACTCCTAATCTGCATACACAGTCTATCTAACCCCAACCATCAAAACACTGGAGAATCCCCAAAATATTTTTTTTTTTTTTTAGAAAAGGTAGAAAACAGCATAAACATTAGAAAACAGTAGAAAATGACATTATTTACAATACACATTTGGGGGATGGAGTGCCCCAAAAGTCCCATCTAGTGACTACAGTGCCCGAAGGCTTGTCCATTAAAGAGTCTCTCCTGGGCTGGAGCCTGGTGAAGCACAGTTCTAGCAGGCCAAAGTCTCGAAGGGAAGAGTCTTTGAGGACAGTTCACACATCTGGAGTCTGCTAGTGTAGGGTGTGTACTGCAATGTCATAAGGAAAGAAAAATTTGGACTTACCAGCCCCTTGTAGAATGAAAAATTGGCAGCGACCTGCTCCTCAGCCGAAGACTCTCCCTGGCAGCATTCTTCCGACACAGCTGGGAGGACATCTTCCAGGAACTACAGGAGGGCACATCTGGGACCTGCTGGGCTGATGTCATCTCTGGAGATAGAACCTTAGAACAGGAACAAAAAGGAAAACAGCTGGTCTGACGCCATCCGATTACCAGGCAATGGATCAGGATACAGCTGGGCTGGTGTCCTCTCTGGATCTGAAGTCATCTGGTGGGCCAGTCGATGGATTCTGGAAAAGCCAGTACACTGTAGAACGGATGAATGTGGGGCACCTGAGTCCTGGATGTCCATACTGGTGGAACAGCAAAGGCACTGCAATGGCTGGTGTGACAGTATTGACTACCACTGCTCTGCTTTCCATCTGGTAGGCACGGGCACATTTGCAGGGAGGTCCTTGCATTGAGGTCAATAGTACCGGGGGTCAGGAGCTTGAATTATTACCCTATCTGGGGACACATAATTCACACTGTGGAAGGTTTCACGTCCCTCTCCATCCACTATTCGAACAGTGTCCATAAACAGAGTCCTGCCTCTTTTGCAATGGGTGTATTTTTCATGAAACAGTCTGTTCCTGACATGCTTGTTTGCACCAGGATGCACACATTTCATTGCTTCAGCTCAGATCCAGGATTTCCTGCTGTTCTCAATCTCCTCCCAGACTCTCTGAGGAAAGGTAGGAAAGGACATCCCATAGATTTAATTCGCCTTCCTAAGAACCAGTCTCTCCTCTTTACTAGCTTTGGTCAACCTGAGACCGCTGGCCTGGCTTGGGGGTGGCCAGTCCTGGTTCTGCCAGCTACGCATTCTCAACGAGATGAAAAATGGATCCCTGACTTCTTCTTCTTGCACAGCCAGGGCAGTGGCATCACCACTCTCTTCCATGCATTCTTCCGAGGCAAGAGTTTGAGGCTGTGTACCCGTTCCTTTTTTCACAAGGCCACACAGGTTCCCCCTCTTCTTCTTCCTCACTGAGAATCTGTGCCCAGGAGTGAGCAGTAGTCCTCACTCCTGAGACTATCCATTCATCACTAGGCATGGAGGTCGACACCCACCATTCAAAGGCCTCCCTCATCTCATCTTCCCCTATGAGACTTGGGCTAGGCCCCCCCCAGGGGTCTACTGATGCTCTGTCAGAATTATCTCTCTGTGATCCAGCATCTGAAACATCAGCATATGGTTCTGTCTGCAAATCTGCACCCTCTAGCTTTGTGCCACACTCCCCCCCAAGGGGCCTTCTCCAACAGGCTCCACCTGGTGCTGTGTGCTGCCAACTACAGATTCCTGAACTTTTGTCCATGTGGGAGCTAAACAAATCTTGGGTGCTTTATACAAGCCATATTTCTCTAGGCACCCAGAGCAGTGAGGTACCATGAAGATGCCCCTTCCAGCATTTAAGCATATTAGACACACTTGCACTGGATATCCAGGAATCGCCACATGAGAAGGCAGTTGTCCTCCATAGCAACACCTTTCAATGTCCCTTAAT
The DNA here is from genome assembly GCA_016271365.2 of Neoceratodus forsteri. NCBI lineage: Eukaryota > Metazoa > Chordata > Ceratodontiformes > Ceratodontidae > Neoceratodus > Neoceratodus forsteri. The sequence goes on along the minus strand of JADMNL010000023.1, from coordinate 156,080,623 downwards.
TTATTTACTTCTGCTGCTACTGCAGCCCGGGCATGATCCGGGTAGTGAGCTGGTCCTGAGGCCATAACTGCAGGGAAAACAAACACATGCTCACTGTTACTGAAAGTCTCACTTCACTGAACACTTTCTTTACTTTTAAAATGGCTCCTCTGTTGCTGTGTTTACATTACTACCCCACCCTGTAATGGCGGTGGCAGCACTCTTGCGCATCAACATTCAGAATTTGGGTCAAGCCACTGCGCATCCGATTTACACACACCACTGATAACTTTTGCTCAAACTGCACAAACTTGCACTGTTCTTTTCCTAGCACATTTATATGATTTGCCACAGACTTTTCACTTGCTGATAACATTTCTTTAGTTCACAGTCCCTTAAAGCCTCAAGATTTCAAGCACAGGATTGCCTGTAACTAGTGCTGCACATTTTGCTACAACTCACAGTCTCTCTCTGGCTTTGAAACTTTAAACTGACGCTGAACTCATAACCATGCTCACAGTCAATGGCTTAACAGACTTGCTCTTGCTGGTAAAACTTGACACAGTCTTTATTTGCAAAGCGACTACACTGCTGCACACAGATTCAGCTTGCTTTTGGCAGAAAATCACTGTTTTGAGCAATTTTTGCTGTTGGTACTCACTGTTATCAGTAGCTGTTTGCTGCGATGGAAAAATGGCCTGCAGCCAGTCTTGGAGGCCTCAGAAAGGAAGCAGGTGGGTAGTCCTGCCGATCGTCTCTCTGATCACCACACTCACAATCCAGTCGCTCGAGATGTGGGTTGAGCCCAATTTTAAACAGAAAAGTCTATTTTTAATACTTTTACAGCACTTTTTAATCACCGCGATGCTCCTCCACCAAGCCAGTACACGCACTCCACTCACACTTCCTCTCGAATGCTGGGCAGTCACTGTAGAGCTGGTTTGGGGGCGGGACTGATTGCAGCCTCACCAATCACACGACGCCATGCAAATGAGCCTCTTTCCTTGAGAGTGCTCTTCTCTTCATGGCGATTGTCGAGCAGGCAAATTTAAACTGAAGAAACCACTTTTTTTTTTTTCTTCGAACTGACTCCACGGCGGGAGCCCATTTCAGCCATTTAGCATGGCCATTAACACAGCAAGTCTCTCAGTTTAATCAAAAGCATTTCCAACTTCCAGGGCACAATTTTCCTGTTGATACCCCTAGTCTTCCACACTTTTCTTTATCACACACAGTTCTTTAGAAAGCTGGCAAAAACACTGTAAATATTTGATGCAGGACAGGGACATACTCTTTCAGCTTTACTGCTCCTTGGTAAACAATTGGCATTTTAACAGCAGCACATGAACCACAGCACACAGCGACACACTAGTTAAACTTGCTTCAGCTTTTTGGGCTACCCACTGCCAGATAACCAAAACGCTAGCCCCTTGTCTGAGCACCTTTCCTCCCTAATTTAAAATCCAAAGCAGTGCCTCCATTTTGTAAGCCCTACACCCCTGCCTTTTTTGCAAATGACAGGTGGTATGTTGTTGAAGCTGACAGCAGTACCAGGTGGGGACTGGGTTCAGGGAGGACTAGGTTACTCGGCACAAGGGGCCTAGGTTTGGCTACTCTGCATAGGGGCACCCAAGTAAATACGAACACAGGAAGCAATAACTGTAATGTCCAATACCAGGAATGGGATTCTAAGGTGTGGCTTTTATTCACATCCAAACTGAACAAAAAAAGCATAGACGGACCCCCACGGGGCTACATTTCTGGTAATGCAGATTAGAGTAACAGAACACTTCTTCAACACTTCAGCCCTCAGGCTCTGAACCCACCAGGCACACAGCCCAGACTTGCATGCTGCTTTGGGTACACAGCCCGACTTGTACACTATTTGGGTTTTTCCCGGCCCGGCTCCCCTGCCGGCCACTCGATCACGGTCCATGTGGCAGTGGACCACATTTTCTGTTGGTGGCTTCTCAAACCACCTTAGAGCCTTCGACTCCTTAAGGGAAATTTCCTTTCAATCCCACATCTGGGTATTTCCCTCAGCACTGGCCAAGTGCCTGAGGCAAAGTAGAAATCCACAGAGCAAATCCGTAGAGGTGGACCTGGTTACTAAAGATGGGGGGTCTCCCACCTCCAGCTCCCACAATCCATACCCGGCCATTTCTCTGGACATTAAACAACTCTTTAGAAAGCTTGGCAATGTAAATTAAAGGGTAAATGTATAGCACATTTCCTCTACATGTCTTAACTTTCCCCTTGTGCTGGACTTGAACATACTTTTACTTTGGCTAAGCCTATTCCTCTAGGCCTCCCACTAATTCAGCAGTCCAATCCCCACTTTAACATAGTTCAGGTGAAACATAGGCCCTTTGACAAGAGCAGTACTCACCCTTTGGTTGCAGGTGCCCCACAGACGAATCTTGACAGCTTCGTGTGCCACAACACATTTCCAAAAAATAGGCAGCTTCTTCCCTAGCCAGAACCAAGGGGTTGCCCCTGGAATAAAAGGCAAACCTTCCTCCCCCATCTCCTCAGGGATGGGGCACAGAGACCAGTATCAGCGGTCTCCACCACTTTAAGAACAGCTTACTGTGTTCCTCGTTTGGCAGAAACACATACCTTTACCTAGAAGTAGCTCTATATCAGAGCTTTAGGCTCCAAGAGCCTGTGTACAGACTGCTGTGCTCCTCTCTTCTTCACTGCTCACACACAACTGCTTCAGCTCACTGTTCAAAAACTCCCAACATTCTAATCTAACTCCCTTCTACAGATTCCAGTGTGGCTCATGCAGCTGCGATAGTTCTATGGTGATGTCATCCCTCAGTCTCAGCTGAGACTGAGAACAGAGTGAGACAGTGTGAAATCCATTTAACTGGAGTTTCACAAGCTGCCTTCCCTGTCTACCACTAGGTCTTACTGGAATTCTAGTAACCCCGGGTAACAGGGGGGTTGCAGCTGTAGCAAACAATTCTAAACAATTAACATATTTAAATGAAGCTTACAAGCCAGTCTTATAAAGCGTGTCTGCATCTTTAAGATATTTAACATGTTGTATTATCTGTATTGAACTTTCTAGGTATCCTCCTGAGGAAGCCCATAAAATACAGGCAAAATGCAGAGGAAGATTTGTGTGTCTATTTGAAACCACTGGAAATTAAGTATTTAAAGAAGAATTTTAAAGTTTTGAGTGACATTATTGCCCCCCCAATAAGACACTTTGCTTGTTACAAAGCAGCAGAATGACTGGCAGCAGTAAAGTGAACATTCAAGAGACATTTCCCATGGATTTCCCTGTTTGGGAACCCCCAGGATTTTTGTACTATAAAAGGTGTAAGAAAAAATAGATTGCTTTACCATGAGTACAATACAAGATACAGGCAACAGTTTAATAAAATCATATAACAAGAATTATTCATTTAGTTTATAAAGGCTATTTGCCATATATCCTCATTACAAGATACAGATAACAATTTAATACAAATTATATAACAAGAAATATTCATTTAGCTTAATAAGGATTGTTTGCCATATATCCTTATAGTGTGCACCTCTTCCTGAAAGACAAAAATAATTTTGAAGTGCCAAAATTGCTTTAAACTGATGTGTCCATTCAACAAATACCAGAGGTTCTTTATTCTTCCACTGCTGCAAAATCAATCATTTTACTATGAGGGAGGCAGTTAAAATGAAGCTTTTACAAATATTTTATATGAGCTATTCATTTTGCCAAAACTTGGATGGAGATTTTCAAATCTGTTTCCTTAGATACATAGATACTGTACAGACACGTTGACAGTAGAATAAGGCTCTTGGCCCTTCCAGTCTGGCTGGCACATTCCTGCTTAAGGCTGTTCACTGATGTGGCCTGTATTACTTCATCTGGCACTTACTGAACTTCTCCACCACCCTTTCCATGAAGATGTGCTTATGGATGTCCTTTTTGATTCCCCCTCTCCGCCAGCTTTACGAATTCCCTCTCTGCCATGTATCTGAACTCAAGGTGAAGAGTTCCTTGAAGTCCACCATATTTATCCCATGCAGATATGTGTATATCCCAACCATGTCACCATTTCCCTCCTCTTTCCAAGCATAATGAGGTATGGCTCAATCAATAAACCTGCCCTTATTCCAAAATGGAGTAATCACCTTTCAATCCCAAAACAGATCATAGAAATCTACATCATGTAGCTATATCTCTCATAGCAAAAACATGTAACACCAAGTTTATTTAGGTCTCTTGGTGCCAAGCCAGCCCAGTGGCATGGAGAGGTGAGGCACTGGTTGCCACACCATGTACCATACTGGCAACTTGGGTTTGGGAATAGATGTGGGTCACTTGGAAGGTAGCCAGGGGAGGGTCAGAGAATTGAGCATCCCTTGACAGCTCTTCTCCCTTGGTGAGGAGGGGGTACACGTGTCCTGCTAGGTGGCTGCCACCTGAAGGAATCTGGGTGGCACTACAGCAGAACACAAGGGAAAGAAGCCCACCAGCAGGACACCAGAGGTGTCTCTGTGGAGGTGGAGCATGCACAATACATCACTGCACACTCTGTGTGCCCGGGGAAATTGCAGAAAAATCCCAGTCATGGCTGCATGACAGCCTGGTTCCCCACAGGCTCACACCAGTGATCTGCGCACCTCAAGGTCCCATGGTAGAGGACCACTGCAGCACAAGGTAAGGTCCAGGGAAGCCAGGTGATGAAGCCAGGATGGGGGGAGGGGGGAATGCTCTGGAAGCAGGCAGGTCAGGTGACAACAGGAAAAACAAATCTCATAGTGCCAAATGAACTGGATTATGTAATTTGCATGGGATTGAACATAATTAAACCTTCAGAGTGGCCGTTGTGTCATTTCCCCAAATATTAGGCAATGTATCCAGATACAGCTGAGTGTATACCCGAATCTTGGCTCACAAGGGGGTAACAATAACTGAAAAATACTTTGGTGCCAGATACAGTATGTATCTATTGTAAGTCATCTCAAAAAATGTATTTTGCAGCACTAAAAGGTTTCAATTCAAATAACATATTTTAATTCATCAGTTGTGAAAAACAGTAATTGCCAAATCATTTTGCAGTTTACCTTGGTAACAATTTCTATTCCTGCCTAGCATGTTGATGTGAATGTAATTCCAGAATCCACTGTATCTGATATCAGCAATGGGCTCTGCTGCAGAAAACTTCACTCACAACCAGAATATGTTGGGTGATGCTGCAGCTGTTAACTCTGCTTACTGTGCCATTACTGTGTCCCCTTATTGTGTTTGTTACTAGGCACTCAGCATGGAGAGTGTGCACAGTACCAGCACTTTGAGTAATGTTAGCAGCTGTGATATCCCCATAACAGGCTGGTTATGATTCCATTGCTGGCATCAGCCAAATGGATTTGGGGATTACTTTCATATTTGGATGCTGGGCAGGTGGGAGTGGAGGTGGGAGGTCACAGGAACAATCAGATGAAAACAGAAATGATAGAAAAAGTGTTAAAATGAGTGTTATAACAGGGTGAATTTGTAATTTGGGCCCACCCAGATCCAGTTAGTTTCTGGGACATAGAATTTCTTTCACCTCTATCTCTTGCATTTGTTCTGGATGGATGGTACATCAGTAAATCGATTCTAATAAACAGGCAGGTCTCAGCTGTCAACTGGAAATTAAGAGGAAGAATGGAACCTGAAAGGGACTGGAAGGGAAATGGAAGGAGTCAGTAAATTGGGAGAAAAATTACTGTAGTTTACTCCTTAAGAGTGGTGTGGATAAGCCTGAAAGTGAAAAGGAACCTAAAAGAGGGACTTTGGGGATAAAGAAACTAAGAATAGATGAGAAGAAGGAAAGGTAGATGAGAGATTGAGAGATAGACAGATAAAGATAGACAGATAGGCAGAGACAGAGACAGAAGTGGCAACGACATTGGGGAGCCTGTGTATGCAGCTGAATATGAGATAACAGTTCTGCAGTCACCAGAGGTTTCTAGCCATGGGATGCCCCAGCCAGGACAGGTACAAGTCATGATCATTTGAAATATTACTGTTTTTAATGTGTTTATTTCACCTACCAATGTCTTTTGAAGCATCACACAAGGGGCATTACTACAAGAGAATTTCAAAATCATCATACTACAGTAAAGCTACTATGCTCACCAAGGTATATCACAACCAGAGGCAGAGGAGCAGAATGGATAGGTGCCTCAGCGGCCTAATCTTGCTCCCCCCACCCACTATGGATATGCACAACTGGGTTGGGGTTTGGAGGGGCTGCTCATGTTACTGTATCTGAGAGACCACATGTTTAGAGGAAGACCTGTGTCAGTATACCTAAGACAGCAGGAGAGGAGGCATCCTATGCTACTGTGTCAAATGTAGAGATGCAAAGATGGTGGCAGCCTGTGTAACACTGTACCCATAATAGAACATCTGGACAGGAAGCACCCTGTGTCACTTAATCTAAGAGCATGCAGACAGACTAAAGTAGACCTTGTTGTTGATTTCAAAGACAACAGCTTGACAAGCTGCAACTCATATTAATGAATCTGAGACTCAAAAACAGCAGAGTGTTGGGGCCGGATTTTCCAAGTGTTGCTCAGGGCTTGTGCCTAGCTCTGTGCCATGACACTTAGGTTCTGGTGGTGTGCTGAACCCCTTAGCTGCAACCAAGCCTGATTTTAGTAGGTCGGAAACAGCTACAATACTTTATCCACCTTACAGCATCTTGCGCCAAATATTTGGTGCAAGCCCCATAAAAAAGGGTACCTGGGATTACCACATGCTGGACCAGAAAAGATGGTTTAACTTGTGGCAACTGGCACATGGGATCGAAAATCCTGATCACCAGCTGGGAGAATGTTGCAAGCCCCATGCACCACATGTTCAACACATCCAGGGCTTGCAGCATTTGGGACCTTTTCAAAATCCGGCCCAGGAGTCTGGATTTGTAGCTTGAAATATAACATGAGGAAATATAACATCCTTCTTACCATTCTAGTCTTATATCTCTTAGAACTAGACAGAGACCTGGGGATCAATTTTCAGAGGGCCAGGAATGGTCCAGGCACTAAGCCCCATGCAGAACTCACAAGTGAGTAAAACATCTGCACCTGCAGTGACACCGCTATTTTTAACACTTTTGCAGGATGAGTGCCAATTATGCAATAATACACAATGGGGTGTGTGTCATTCTAGGATAATGTTACGCCTCTGGTGTCTGGGCACAAGGACGCAGAATAAGTGTATCCAACACCCGAGAAGTGATATTATCACAACACCAATATACACCCTGGAGTGCATTATTGCTATTATACAATGGCTTGTTTTTAAATAAAATAAATAAAAAATAACACATTTTATTAGCAGTTTTGCTTGAAGCTGTTGTTGACTGTGGAAAAATATTTAAAAAAATAAATTCTTAATTTATTTTCGTCCAGTAGGTGGTGCTGTATTCTACTCGGTTGCCTGTGTGTCTCTTTCATCCCCTCTTCCTGCCCATTACTAGGATGTTGTTTCTGTGATGTAAAATCATGCCTTAATGTGAAACGTTAATGGAGAACTTGAGCTTTAAACAATGGAAGGTATGTGTCCTGCCCTATATGACCCAGATGCGACGAAAGTGAAAGTGGGTTTCTCGGAACAGAGCAAGGTTACTTTTTCATTTCTCCGCTCTGCTGTAGAAGCACATCAGGCACTTGATTGCTGTAGCAATACGCCACTGCTATTTGAAATAAATTAACCATAATAACAACAACATTATTAAGCCTATGGATGCCAAGGGATTGAGAAACTGGCACAGAAAATGAGTAGTGTCATGTGAGGCAGTCATGCGTGCTCACTTAAGTCTTGTGAAGGAGCCACATCTGTGAAACTGCTTGTTTAAAAAAAAAATTGTGATTTGGTTTCTCTTGGTGGCGGGAGTTGCAGTCTGCCAAAAACTGAAAGTATGGTTTCATGTGGGGTTTACTATGTTAGTGCATGCTTATGTTGTCTTTAGTGCTGACAAGGAGGGGAAGTACAGTGATTTATTTATTAATTTGTTTTACATTTGGGGGGGTCATGTATTTGATGGACAGCCATCTGCTTGTTATTATTGGTATTATATTCGCGATATAAATCTATGTTTAGACTTCTGCTTAGAAACACAGGCCAAGCAGAACAGCCTCATGGGGTTATTGGATTTTTAAAAGGAAAAACAAATGTGCTGGCCTTGCTTGTTGTCACAGCTAGCTTGTAAAAGCTGACTTCCTGGGACTATAATAAAACTAGGTTGTAGAAGTTTTAAAACCAGCATTTACTCTGAATCTAAGAAACTGGCCGTAACAGACTGCATTTTTTACGACATCACGGAGTAAGCCAACTCTTAACAGTTACCTGTGAAACTTCTCGCCGCTAAGAGAAATAGCTTTCAGGAATGTTCCTCCTGAAGCTCAAAAGGGTTATTCTGACCTGCCATAAAGCAGGCTCACTAATTTAAAAAGTATGTATTTTTTTAAAAGTGGGATGCTTAGCAATATGCAGATGTATGTAACTAATTCAGAATGTAGGAAGGAGAGTGACCTCACAGCCAGCATCACCACAGAGCTATGACCTCACAAGTTGGAAGGACCCTTTCTCCCCTCATTGATATTGTCAAGGCTGAAGGAACATTGTGCTTTTTACTTCTGGACTCTTGAAAGAACACACTCTCAAGAGGCACTTCTACCAAAATTAGGTAATTCAACCACCACTATTTACTAATTGAAACTAGGGCAGGATTAGATACTCAGTATAAGGTGGTGTGTTTATAACTGTCCATTTTATTTTTATGACTGTACCATTGTTATATATTTTGCGTTTTGTATTTTATTTACTATTTTTAATTCTAGTAAACTTTGTTTTCCTTGAAATCCTGCCTGATACTTTTCTCATTTTGAGTGTTAATGCTGGAACAGTGTTGACAATTCTGACAGAACTGTTAAGCGCTTACAGTGTGTTGCAATATGCACCAAGGTAAGGAAAATACCAATGTCTCAATTGATTTGGGAGGGGGATCATGAACCAGGTTGTGTGCCCACTGGGTTAAGTATTACACTGCATTTCCCCAAAGAGGGTGTGATATTTGGACCTGTAACCTGGGCGTGCTAGCAAAAAAGGGTTCATATTTGGCCCCAGGACTTGAGACTGGTAGTTGTTCAGACCCACAACAGACAGGAGGGTTACCCTGTTTGTCTCCTGTTCACATATTGCACTTCAAGGTTGGGCATTGTGGGAGCTGAGGGCCTGACCCCTGGAGTGCATTTGTGACCATGTGTGCCATACCTTCATGCAGTGAAGTTATTCTTAGATAACATCATTGGTGAAGGTGGGCACTGATCAATCAGAGCACAAGAAATGTTCTTGCCATTGTATAATTTTCCCTATTTGCACACATTCTGTGTCTGATTATACCAGGCACATCATCTATATAAATAAAAATTCACCAACTTCTGTAAAGTGTGGAAAAGGTAGCAAAAAGGCAACCTGTTGGAAAATCATGTGCAACTAGTGGAGCTTGTGTTGCATAATGGGATAGCCCGCTTGCACAACTTTTCTTGTTACAGGTACACAATTTTTGAACTCTTAAAGATCAGGTCTTTGATCTTCTTAGTGCTTTATCAGATGAGCTTCCAGTTCTTATGCTCAGTGTCATCTCTAGGAAAGAGTTGTGCTTCTGTCCCTATTGGCCAACTTATCATAATATATAGTGTGAGACTAAAATGAAATTTTAATTAGACTCAGAACCAAAAATGATTTTATTTATTAAAATATATTTTAACTGGATATCCAAGTTAAGCTAGAAAGTACAAACTACAAAGTTGGGCCACCCCACCAAGCAGAAAAAAGACCTCTGAGCTAGGTCACGATAAAAAAGCTCTTTATTATACATAAAACAGCTACAAGAAGGTCAGCAAGCCAAATCGCAGCACCCCCTCGTACACTCGCAAACATACGTTTCAAGTAAGCAGACTCTTTATCAGTGCATGAGCTTCAAATACAAGTAACCTCATTTTATAGGGCAGCAACTTCAAAGGCCAGCCCTCAATAAAAAAACGTCAATTAGAAGACGTAACAATTAATCTACATCTAACTCATGTTACAATATTGCTTTCCCCATCACTGTGCAAATACAGCAATTCAACACCAACATAAGACTTGTAAGTGCTTTTTTGTTTTTACTGTGTGCATTTGTATGATTTTTTTTCATAATGTTGGTGATGAATTGCTGCATTTGCACTGTGATGGGGACAGCATTGAGGTTACTTGTATTTCTAGCTTTTTTATCGTGACCTAGCTCAGAGGTCTTTTTTCCGCTTGGTGGGGTGGCCCAACTTTGTAGTTTGTACTTGGAGAATTTTGTTGAGGCACCACATTGCAACGAGTGGCCACCTGTTTTGAATTTAAGCTAGAAAGTACAGTATTGCCTGGTAACTGTGTCTTGAAGTAGGAGAATCAAATGATGAAAATCAATTGCAACAACAGTGCCTAGAGAAGAAGCAGCAGCACATTTCTAAGGGGAAGAAAAACAACAGCAGCAGTGGCAGCAGTCGTACCATATAGTCACAACGTTCCTTCAGAATATTTATCTAAAATTTATTTTACCTGGTACGTACTGTATATGGCAATCAAATTAAGACAGTTGAGGGACACAAAGCAACCCTGGCCATCCCCACCAAGATAGTCATTAAGGGGTCGAACATGCTGAGAGTGACTTCATTTTAGAGAAACTGAACACCCATTTTGCCACCGCTGGGCTCACTTTTGACTCCTCTCCCTTTGCAGGGCTGTCAAGACCTCCATCCCACCACAACCCCCAAGTCATCTCCTCCTTATCCCCTCCAGTTCCACCCAGTGATCTACAACCAAGTTGAGGACCACCTTCGTAAACTCGATATCAAAAAAGGTAGTGGTGCTGATGGCATTGACCCCATCTTCCTCAGGCTAGGTTACTTTTACCTAACTGCACCAATCCTCCACATCTTCAATCTCTCCATCTCCTCAGCCACTGTCCCATCTTGTTGGAAATCTGCCCATGTCTTGCCCCTATTCAGATCAGGCTACCCCTGCAAACTAAATAGTTACAGGCCCATCCCCATCCTCCCCATCCTATCCAAAATACTTGAACAACTCATCCATCTCCAGCTTAATGACCATTTAGAAAATTTCTCTTTTCTCAACTCTGCCCAGTCTGGGTTCAGGTAAAATCACAGCACCACTTCTGCCCTTGCTAAAGTCACCAAAGATTGGCTCGCCATGCATGACTCGTAAGCAAGTCACAGGTGCCATATTCCTTGACCTCAGCAAGGCATTCAACACTGTCGAACACAGTCTTATCATTACTGGTCTCAGTAAAATAGTTGTGGATGTTACCACTTTACAATGGTTCTCCAGTTACTTCTCAGGCAGGTTTCAAACAGAGTGAGTAATCAGGTATCTGACTCCCTTCCCAGTAAACAAGGTATTTCGCAAGGCTTCATTTTGGCCCTCATACTGTTCTCCATTTCCATCAACTCTCTGGACTCTAACATCACGGATTCCAAAATACACCTCTTTGTGGATGATACAGTCTTACATACATCGAAACCAACACTGGCTGAGGTATGTGATGAACTCCAAGATAACTTCGCTCAGCTAGAATGCAACCTCATTAGCTACAAGCTCCTTCTCATAATGAAAAAAACAAGGTAATGTACTTTGTACCTAACAACAACAGACCCTCCCCTGATACAGTATGATGCCTGCACCTATCACGACATCCCTTGGTGAGCCATTATTTTATTTATTTATTTATTGAATTTTGATGACCGAGTTGGCCCACTGGGCCCATGAAGGTCCCTTTTTCAGGGGCGACCCGAGGAACAGAAGCAATACAATACATACAATCAGGTGATCCAGAAGCAATACAATACATACAGTCAGGTGACACAGGGTTGTGAGAAGTAGACAAGATAATGAGGATAATAGTACAGGCAATTATTCAAATAGTAGACTATAAGTGCAACACTTCAAAGATTTAAGGATTTAAGGCATGATTTAATGTAGGTTAAGGTGAGAAGAGAGGGGGGGAGAAGATGGGTGTTGTGATTAGGATTGGGGGTGATTATCCTATACCCTCACAGTGGCATGAGCTTGTCCCGAGCAAATGGGACCTAAACCTAGTGTGAAAGATTGGTAGTGAGGGGGCTTCCTGTACTAGAGGTGGGAGAGTGTTCCACAGTTTAGGGGCTGTGAGAGTGAAGGAATTGCCTCCCTTGTTAGTCTTGATTCTGGGGATTGCAAGTAGGGACCGACCCGAGGTCCTGAGCGTACGAGGGTTAGACTTAGCCATGATTATTCCTGTTAGGCTTGGTGGGGCAGCTGGGCTCTGCAATTTGTATGCATGGCAGAGCAGGTGATACTGTAGATGAGCCTCGAAAGAAGGCCATTGCAACTCCGCTAGTGAGATGCAGTGGTGGCTTCTTGGTCGACACATTGTCGCAAACCTCGTGACCTTTTTTGTTTATTTGTTTATTAAGTCTAGGATTACAAATACCTTTGAGCCTTGGCTCTTTTACAAAGGTTCCACGTCAGAGAAATACAAATTATGGGGAACATCAAGACAGACATTACAACAATGTGGACATTGCAAACAGAGTACAGATTAATACAATTCAAGGGTAGCATTGTAACAAGGCAGCCAGTGGCATTTGTCAGAGAAAATAGACAACAGATAAGAAGTGCCAGAGTCATAGGGAGAGGGAAGAGGGGGGGGGGGAGGGGGAGAAGGAATGTAGGAAAGGTGGGGAGAGGGTGAAAAGTGCAGCATTGGGTATACCAAGATGTGAGGGTAGAATCCAGTGAGGAGGGGAGGGGGGACAACTAGAGCTGAAAGGGAAGTGGAGAAACAAGGTTAAGTTGGGCAGTCACAGGAGCTGTTGGTAGTGAGATAGTCCTGGAGCCTAGTTTTAAACATACCAATTGTTGGGGCAGAGGAGATGGTTGGGCTGAGGCCATTGAACCAGAGTGGCACTCGATAAGCAAAAGAGCGTTGTCCCTGTGAAGTGTGACAGTGGGGGACTTTCAGTAGCTGTAGCATTAATCTCCTAAGGCACCATTTGTTAATTTGGTGTTGTAACAGAGTTGAGACCCCAGAAGGTGCGAGGCCAAGGTAGATTTTTTTGTATATGACCTTGTTGTACAGGACCTGAAGCCTGCTAACCTCGCCCTTTGCCATGCCCTGGATTACTGGGGCAGCATAGGTTAATGTGGGTAGGAAGACACTGGAGGCGATTGGTCATCTAGTCTCTGGGATAAGTTTTTTTTTTTTAGCCTGTACATGGTGCCAAGTTTGATGTGGATAGACCTTGTTACCTGGCCAACATTAGGCGTAGTAGATAATTTCAAATATCTGGGCATTTGGATAGACAGTAAGCTTTTTTCTGTGTATACATTGACTGCCTTGCTAACAAGTTGAAAGCAAGGCTAGACTTTTTCTTTAGGAACAGAGCGCTCTTCCCTCCTGACGTTAGATGCAGACTTGTGAAGGCCACGTTCCTCCCACTCCTAGACTATGGGGACATCATTTATAATTGTTCTGCTGCTTCCAGTCTCCACAAGCTGGATATTCTGTTCCATTGAGCACTTCATTTTATTACTAAAGCACCTTTCTGGATGCACCACTGTGATTCGTAAAGTGAAGCTGGCTGGCAACTCCTCACCACCAGGCGGTTACTCCACTTGGGTACCCGGACCCTCAAAAGTCTATTAAACAAATTACCTGCCTACATCTTCTCTTCTGTCAACATTTCACATTGCACCTGTTCCCTTAGAAATTCTAATTACATCCTTCTTGATGTACCCCGGATGTGCACCTCCCTCAGCATGAGTGCTATTAGCTATGCCATCCCTTCGGTGTGGAATCTCATCCCGTTGACACTCAGGTTCATCAGTATTGTTTCATTATTTTCAAATCACTTGCCCACAAATACTTCCCCTTGGTCTGCCACCACCATAGGATATAGGACCCTATTCCAGGTTTTTGACACTACCGTCTAATGTAGCACCCTTCTCCTTTTATTGCTCTTTTCATGTTCCTTGAACTTTTAGCACTTATCCTTCGCTGCCACACCCTTCTGTTTTTTCCATTTAGTTTGCATAGCATACCCCCCATCCCTGCCTCCTTCTCATCTGACTTTATGCATCTCACCTTACCTCTTCCCTACCTGCTCTTTCAGCCCAATTCTGATGTTTCCCTTAAGTTGCTTCTATTAACTACTGCCCAGCTCTGTTACCTGTGCCTCGGTTCCTTCATGAATTGGTACCCCACCGAATCTGTATTCTGTATCTGTCCTGTCTGCTCTCTCAGCTCAACTCTGGTATTTCTCATAAGTTCCAACAAATACTTACTGTTCAGGTCTGTTACCTGTGTCTCGGCTCCATCAAGAAATGGTTCCCCTCTGAACCAGTAACTGCTAAATGCCATGCCTTGCCCTGTCTGATGATTTACCCCACTGTATATTTGCACCATATTTATTCTAATGTATGTAAGCCTTCCCAGAATGTGAACTGTATACATTTCATGTACCATTATTTGTCCTTATGCTTGCTGTTCTCTGTAAATAGTGTATGCTGTATTTTTTATGTATCAGGACCTCTTTGTAAATGAGGCTGCTCAATGTAGTACTCCTGCAATAAACTTGAGCATGAACTTGAATGTGAAATCAGACTTGTTTACAGATGCAAATTGTGTAGGGGGGGAGGTAAATAAGGGTAGTGCAAAGCAATAATATAGAGTGAAAACCAAAAGCAATCAAGTGCAAAGAAACACATTACATTGCAGACATTACAACAATAATATAACACAAGTCATTACGCAGTGATGTGCTGTAGCCAAATCTGTCCCTTCATTAAAATGAATGAGAAAGGTGAGGTAGGGATCTGGCTGCCCACTCCTCAGAGAATGTTGGTAAACATTTCCTTGCACATCACTGCAAGAATGACACTATTTACAATATTTACAGAATATCCTGGTTTCATCAAACTGTGACTGCCCATAACACTTTTGTAACCCTCCAACTATTTCCTCTCCTGCACCTTGGCCCCACAACAATGCACATTGGGTGGCTTTCTGGTCTCTACTATATTTCCAACTTTCATTTGGTCCACTTCCTGGGCTTTTTTCTCTCTATCTCCTCCATAGCTCTGTTGCTCCTGTCTCCAATATTTATTTTTTCTCCTTTGACTTATTTCAACAATTTTGGTTACTCCCATGTGAATTGACAATACATATTGTATTGCATCGTTATCAGATAACTCCATAGTGTATAATTTTCTCTCTGTATATAATTACTGTAATTGTTCATGATGTCTGTAACACTTGCCTGCCACACTTTGCACTGGTGTGAGCCTTTGTTATAGCTCCTATTATATAATTCTTCTCTTTGTCTACAATTACTGTCATTGTGCATGATGTCTGTAATACTTTCCTGCCACACTTTGTACTGATATGGAGCCTTTGAAAAAGAGTCCCTGACTCAAAGGGTTGTAATTCCTAGATTTCAGTAAATAAATAAATAAATAAGGTACAGTAACACGAGGGAAGAAAGCACCACAGAATGTGAGGAACTAGGATTTGTTGAGACAGAGACAGATAAAGGCACAGTGCTACTTGAGCAAATGTATTGGTGGATTGCAGACTACAGTAGACAATTATATCGAGGGGGAGGCTGTCCCAGAGGTGGGAAGTTTGTACCAAATGGAGGCTTGGCTAAAGTTTTTTCAGCACTGTGAAATCTGAAAATGATTACCCGTTTTGGACCTTACTGATAGACAAAAAGGAAAAGAAGCACCCCAATACTCTGCAGTGTATACAGATAAGGGCTCAATTAGAAAGGCATAGAAGTACTCCACACTTGCATTTCCATACAGGCTCTAAACACTCAGGACACTACTTCGATTAAGCTAAAATGGAAAATTTTATTTTTTTTAAAACATATAAAGTACATATACATACACCATTAACCTCCCTAGGGTGCTTAACTCCCTATAAATATGGGGTACTTCTTTGCTTACCTTAATAATAGGTCTATTCCCTGTAGCTCAATGGTGCAGCAGAGAACATATGCCACTCCCCCACTGAGCGCTACCTAAACCGTGCATGCTAACGCATCCTTTGGACACTCATTTTCATCGCAGCAGTTGCTCAGCTGTCTTTCTCCCTCTCGCATTCCATGTTCACCTCTGTCAACTGGCTGCTCATCCTGGCTGGTGTTGCAGGTGTCTTACCTTCTCTGCAGCTTCTCCTGCTGGCTGGCATGGTCCATTGCACTGCTCTTGCCCCATTGCCTGCTCCTGGCCTCCTGATTCATCCCTCTTCTAATGCTCTGTTTCTGCTGCTTCCTTAGCCATTTGCTCCCCTGGATCTTCTTTTCTACAGCATCAGTCTACTACTGCACCTGTCCTAGTGCTGTTCCTTGCTGTTGTGGCTGCCATTCTTCCATTATGCTTTTCTTCCCAGTTGCCCCTTTCCTGTCTGATTTTTTGCCCCCTTGTTCTCCTGCTGCTGCGACCTTCTGTCACTGCTGACCACTGCTGGTTGTGCTGTGCCTTCCTTTTCTATTGAACCTTTCTCCTGGTGGAGCCTTCATTCATTCATGGTTCTCCAATTTAGGCAGTCCATTTCCTCATTATCACTGGGGCTAACAGTTTTCTGCAGCCTTGGTATTCATTACAACTCACCTGTCAGATACAAATTTTGCCACTGTCTTTGGACCTCAAATTGCTGGTCCCATCTCTGTTGTGTCCACCAGTTACCCAGTCAGTCATCCAAGCCCTCTCCTTGGAGCTAAACTCTCATGCTATGCAAGCTACTCCCTCCTTATCATGCTTCTCCCTGGGCATTCACCCTTATCAATTTGGTTTCAGGTCATACCACAGCACTGTCACTGCTCTGGCTAAGGTCACTAATGATTGGATCTCTGTGGTGGATTCCAAGAAGATTACCAGTGCAGTCTTCTTGGATCTTAGTAAAGCATTTGATACTGTTGGCCATCTCCTCCTAATTAACTGCTTCACTAACCTAGGTGCCACTCCGTCTACAGTACAATGGTTCCCCAGTTACCTTTCTGGTAGGATGCAGAAAGTCAAAGCAGATGGTCTCTTCTCAGTCTCCCTCCTGATTACTAGGGGAGTCCCCCAAGGCTCCATTTTAGGACCAGTTCTATTCTATATATATATATGAATGACCTTGATTCTCACATAATGAACTCCAGTCTTCACTTCTTTGCTGATGACACTGTATTGTATACCTCTGGTATAACTCTAGCGGAAGTTAGGGAAGTTTTGCATGCCGACTTTGCCCAGCTTGAAACTAATCTTATTAAAGCTAAGCTCCTTTTAAATGCCAAGAAAACCAAGGCGATGATTTTTTCTAGTAGTTCATCCAACAGTACCCCCCCCACACTTGCTTCCAAAGAACTTTATAATTACCTTACTAGGAGAACCCCTAGAAGTCGTTAAATTTAAATATCTTGGCTTCTGGATAGACAATAACCTCTCTTTCAATGACCACATTGAAGACTTATCCAGGTGGCTAAAAACACGGGTAGGGGTTTTCTTTAGAAATAGATCTCTCTTCCCTCTTGCTACCCGAACCAGGCTTGTACTGGCCACATTTCTTCCCCTACTTGATTATGGTGATTTCATTTATGCCTCCACTGCCATCTCTAGCCTGAGTAAGTTGGACGTTCTCTATCACCGTACTATGCGGTTCATCACCAGTTCCCCTTATAGACCCCACCACTGTGACCTGTATTCAGCTGTTGACTGGACGTCACTTGTCACCAGACTCTTGCTCCATGCTGGTATCTGGACCCTCAAGATACTCCTTCTCAAACTGCCGAGCTATATAACATCTCTTATTCACATATCCCACAGTGCATACTCACTTAGGAAATCAAACTTCATCCTGCTTGACGTCCCATGAACTTGTACAACATTTGGCCATCAAACCATTTCATTCTCCCTTCCTACTTTATGGAACCAACTCCAGTCTGTACTGAAACTAACCAGCACTGTCTCAATTAATCTCTACAAAGCATTAGCTTCATCCAAAATAAAAGATACCTGTAGCTGCCACTAAAGCCCCTCCACTTCTATGTTAGTTACTCATGTTCCAACTGCTTGTGCTTGGCCCAGTCCAGGACCACGGTATATAAGTCGCTAAAAGTAAAGTGCCATTGACTTGATACCCAGATTTGCTTATACTGCCTTTTTCCTCTAGAACTCCTAATTACATCATTCTCCCCCTCACTCTCCTAACCCCCAGCCTCCCCTTCTTGTCTTTAATCCTCAACTCTACCTGCCCTCTTATGCTTTCTCCACCATCCCTGCACACTAAACCATTTCTTTGAATGCATCTAACTGTATAAGCTGAAAAAGAAGCTGATGTTACTTCCAGAATCCTGCCATATATGGTTGTATCCATTCGTGACGTGCCATTAATGAACTTTACAAGCACTTGAATTTCTATTGCAATGATACCTTGCATGTAGTGTCTTTATGTCTGTGTATGTGTTCCAGGACCTCCTTGTGAATGACCTTGCTCAATGGAGTTTTCCTGCAATAAACTTAAACTTGAACTAGCATTACTAGTGTTTTATACCCATTCATCATCATCATACCCTGTTCAACACCTGCCCATTAGATGTTGCTGTTCAATGCCTGCCCCTCAAGGCTCATACATCATGTCCCTCAAGGGCTATATATTGGACCTAGCCCCTCAGGGACTTCGCATCGGCTCGGCCCCTCAAAGCTTTACTCCAACATTGTCCCTCAGGCTTTACCACTTAATGGTTGGATCCAAATTGTAATATGAGCCTTGCTTCAGAGGAGAGTAATTGGGTAACAAAGTCATTTTCAACTACCTGCCTTATAGCCTACCTCAGTACATACTACTCTCCTGCAAATCATCAGTTTCCTTCATCATTTCATTCATACCAAAACCTATCAATCATTCCTTCATTGCCTAATCATTACAACATACTGTAAGGAACCTGAGGGTTCATTGAACATATATTATGGGTTGAAGGCATATATACATTTTATTAGATGTTGCTGTCATTATATAGTACTGTATTTATATTTTTATTGTTTTGAGATATATACATTTATTGTATAATGTTTTTACATAAATTATTTTATTTTATTGTATTTATAGTCATTTATTAAATTATTAATTATGTTTGAGACATGGTGGTTGAAGGCATTGCAGCATCAACAGTAGGCCCTAAACAAGTAATACTTGAGTGACAAAGACCAGGTTGCTGCATTAAATGAGTGATGTTGATGAGATGGCAGTGTGAGACTTGAGTGATGGACAGGAGCAGTGCAATAAGTTAACATAGATCCTGGAGTCTGGCCAAGAACAAAGTTCAGTACTTTACTATATGGCTTATTATATCTGGTCTTCATGCAGATCAACACCTTTACAAATGCATCATTCTCCACAGAAATGTATGAAGTTGCCTAAATGAACCATGTGTTGTGGGACAGGCTCCAAAGATGGTACCAACACAGTCTATAAGATCACTGTGCACAGGATAGAGTGCCATGCCATGCCATCTGCAATACAATTGCCTGTGATGTAGTCACTGACTGCTACCCTGTCCTCCAGGATACCCTTCGGCATACAGTTTTGCATATGGTGGAGTTTCATCTTAATTCAGCTAGTGGTAGAACAACTGGTGCTATAATTGAGGGTGAAAACATTTAGGTGATGCTGCACTATGCTACACACAAGGGTTTACATGTAGCTGAGTGTTCACACACAGTGTACAATCAAAGTTTAAGGAAAAACTTGAAAAATTAGCCCCGTTTATCACTTTGTAATGTTCGCAGTGATATAGGTTTTCAAGCGGAAATACAGTTAATGTTTTTGCTGTATATTTTCTTTACTTTCTACACTATGCTACACACCCATACATGCAGGCACCAGTGGTAAAGCATTTGTCCCTGAAACTACACACCCTGCAGGATCTGATGGTCACAGTAGTAAAGGACAAATGTAAAGATATGCAGAAACGGAGACTATGGAGAATAAAATGCATAAGACTATTCATAACTCATGAATATGGACTGAACATAGATGTAGGAGTTGGTATTGCTACTATCTGCAGTCTTATAATTTCCAGTATTAATAATTCAGAATTTCAAGATTGTAAAAGTCTGCTTTAGGGAGACTCCTGTTATATAAAAACCTAATAATTTATAGGTTTCTTGCTGTCACACTCCTGCATAAAAGTTTGTTTACTCTGTTAAAGGGTATATAGATCTCCAGGCTGATTCATAATCAATGTTTCAAAGACTGCCCTTTTTGTCTGTGTAGATATCCAGTTACTGATAGTTCTCTTGCTATGATACTTCCTTATCAGCAAAACTGTCACAAGTTTATTTACGTCCAAACTGCTTGAATTTATTCTAGTTAATATTGACTTCTCTGTATAAAGTTATTTCCTTATAATTGTTTTATCACAATGCCTGGCAAAGAGGCCTACGGTATGTGGCTTTGAGAGCTTTTATAATACAATATGTTTCTGT
The DNA here is from genome assembly GCA_016271365.2 of Neoceratodus forsteri. NCBI lineage: Eukaryota > Metazoa > Chordata > Ceratodontiformes > Ceratodontidae > Neoceratodus > Neoceratodus forsteri. Next base: position 156,060,069 of record JADMNL010000023.1, on the reverse strand, counting down.
TAGTCAAATAAAAGATATTACCACCTGCTTTTTCCTTTTTTCATCAACTTCACTTTTTTAGAATATAGCACTAAGTGCAGTTGTCAGAGAGTGTGAACTGCTATACATTTGTCAGTGGTTTACATGAAGGAGCAAATAAATAGAACTGCAGATTACACTATTTTGCTCACCTTCCTGCTCCTGTAGTGGTAGTGCACAAAACAACCGTGCACCCAGTGAATGCCATATATTCAGCAGTCTACGCATTAGCCCAAATGTCTATAGTGATTGTGAGATGAACTGAGTTATCATTAGAAGTCTCAAAAAATCTATCTATGATTATGACTTTAACTGTGCAAACAAATGTCCAATGTGGCATAATATACCCAAACACTGACAAAACACCTTCTGAAATGTGCTGTTCTTCCCAAAGGTACTGTGTATGACAGACACTTTCAAGCTGGCATATCTGCTGTGAACCTTGTCAGCTGCCCATCTGTTGGCTGTTCCAGGTTCCAGACAATTTCCTGAGAAAATTCAGAAAATGTGATTTGCAGGAAAGCTCCTTTGGATTTTCTAGAGGGAGCCCTGTTTCTTATATTGAAATTGTTGCTCCTGACCTATGTTACTGTCAGTGAGGTTATGGGACTCACTGTTTGACTAGAACATGACTGATGAAGAAGGTATTATAAGACACTGATGCCTGCCCCTTTACTTCTACTACCAAGTCCAGTTCACTGCCTTCCCCTCTCAGATTTTAATTTCATACAGATGCAGTCACCACAACACCACTACTTATGTCCAATGCATCAGTGTCAATAGAAGTGTCCTCCTGACTCTGCTTCTCTAATAATAATAATAATAATAATTTTATTTGTATAGCACCTTTCAGTGTATCAAGGTGCTGAACAGTTTTAAACAATTCAAAACTCTAAATAAAAACATAAAATATCCATAAAAGGTCAACATATCCACAAAATAGCATATTTATAATAAAAACCAGACATCAATGAATAACTTAATTATCTAAAAAGGCCATATTCCACAAATACGTTTTCAAGTCTCTCTTAAATAGCTCCACGGAGGTGCACTGCCATAACCGGCAAAGTAGAGAGTTCCAAAGAGTGGATGCAGCATGCGAGAATGCTCTGCTGCCAGAGGATTTTAAACTCACTCTTGGAATCTCTAACAACCCCATGTCGGCCGAGCGGAGTGATTGATCAGGGCAGTAAGGAACCAGGAGGTCTTTCAGATAGGCAGGACCCTGATTGTGAAGGGCTTTGAAAGTCAATAAAATGACTTTGAAGGTGATTTGCCACCGCATGGGAAGCCAGTGCAGTTCGAGCAGCACGGGAGTGATATGACAGGACCTACTTGTCCCGGTCAATACCCGAGCTGCAGCGTTCTGCACCAGCTGTAGGTGACAGATTTCAACCCCAGAAAGCCCAAAGTAAAGGGCGTTGCAATAGTCCAAGCGTGAAGATACAAAAGTGTGAACCAAAGTAGACAGGAGTCGGACGGGACAAGGTGCCTAACCCTGGCAATATTCCTGAGATGATAAAGAAGTCTTTGACAACGGCTGACACCTGAGATTTAAGAGTCAGCCTGTCGCCAAGAATGTACCCTGTTACGCACTCCGGCCCTGAGGACGGAGAGATACTCCACCAAGAAAAATTCCAGATGATGCACCAATACCTGGCCTCTCCATCAGACCACCTGGGTCCACTACCAGCACCTCTGTTTTTTCTGAGTTCAACTTTAGCCAACTAGAATCCATCCAGTCTTGGATCTCCCCCAGACAGTTGTTAAACACCGAGAGAGCTCCATCCTGGTCGGGTGCAAAAGACAGATAGAGCTGGGTATCATCTGCATAGCAGTGAAACCTCTGCCCATATCGTCTAATGATACCTCTGAGGGGCAGCATATACACTGCAAACAACATGGGTGACAGCACAGATCCCTGGGGCACTCCACACAACAAAGAAACTGGGTCAGAGGGAAAAAATCTCCGACACAACTCTTTGTGATCTCCTGGTGAGGAATGACATGAACCATTGCAAAACGGTTCCAGACATTCCACAGATTTGCCCCAGGCGAGCTAATAACACCATGTGGTCCACAGTGTCAAAGGCTGCAGAGAGATCAAGAAGAACCAAGATGGAGCATCTCTTCTGATCCCTCGCCATCAGAAGATCATTTAACACCCGAACCAGCACAGTCTCGGTGCTGTGTCTTTTCCGGAAGCCAGACTGGAAGGATTCTTAGACATTATGGATGGTTAAATGGTCATTCAGTTGGACCGCTACAACCTTCTCAATAACCTTCCCAATAAAGGGAGGGGATGGGAATGACGATAGTTTGAAAAACAGTCTGGGTCCAGGAAGCTTTCTTCAAAAGAGGAGTCACCACTGCTCTTTCAAGGAGCAGGGAAACTCACCTAACTCCAGGAGCACCAAACTATTTGTGTCAGGACCGGACCGATGATATCAAAACAACCCAAAATGAGGGGAGTCAGTCCGGGATCCAAACCGCAACTTGTGGGGTGCATAGAATGGATGTTCCTCATAATGTCCACAAACTCAGGTCGCCGAAAGGAGCTCCAGGAGAAGTGAGGCACTGTGATCTCCTGCTGTCCAAAAGCATCACCCTTAGAGGTTACCGGACCCAGGTTCGCCCTGATGTCGGCCACTTTAGTTGCAAAGTATAGAGCGAGCTCATCGCACTCTACTTGCGAAAAAGCTTTCCGAACTTGCAGGCAGGCTGAGTTGCACAGTCTGTCTACAGTTCGGAACAGCTCTCCCTGATTCTTCCCTAGTGCTTGTGCAGAATAATTGGATGAGATCTTTGAACTGTGCAGCACCGACTGTAGTTGCAGTGCTTATTGCAGATTGCTACTTGAGTTTGGTGGGGGGGGGGGGGAGTCCACTAGACCACCAGGAAAGGGGTATGAAAATTATAATATTAAGGAGCAGAATCGGGGATTGGGGAGGGAGGCCACTAGACCACTAGGAAAGGGGTGTGAATATTATTGCATTAAGGAGCAGAATTGGGGACCAGGGAAGGGGGCAATAGACCACCAAGAAATGGGTGTGAATATTGTAACTTTAAGGAGCGGAATCGGGGATCGAGGAGGGGGGCACTAGACCACTAGGAAAGGGGTGTAAATATTGTTACATTGGAGAGTGGAATCAGGGAGAGGGGTCCACTAGACCACCAGGAAAGATTTTTCCAATATTTTAATACTACAGATGACACCAGGGCTGGGGGGGGGGACCGTGGCACATTGCCGCAAGCAGGTCAACTCTTCCATAGGAGCCCTGGCTGGTCTAAGGGTACTTAGAATTTCTCTCTCTGGAAGAGTTCTGGGAATCCCATTTTCAGGGATGTGGCAGTTTGTGTCTGCCATGGGCCCCCCTAGTGCCATGTCACAGCCCATTTTGGGGCACATGGGTGGTGCAAGCCCCATTTAGGGCAGGCAGCCTGTGGTTGATGCAGACTGCCATTAAGAATCACTCCCGGTGTTTCGTTTGGTACAAGGGGCACTTTGCATCATCCTTTGTGGTGCAAGCCCCTTGTGCTGTGCTTGGGGCTTGGAGACTCAAGCCCCTTGACTCTAAAGCAGGCTTTTCCCCATTATCATTGAGCCAATGAACTACCAGGATACAGTACTCTTCCATGGAGTGAAAAAGTAAAAAAAAAAAGAACAAGCTGAGAATTTATTCAACAGCACTCTTTTATGCTTCTGCTTCGCTTGCCTTGGAGGAAGAAGTTAAAAGTTTTCATCTTGAGTCCCCAGTCACACAGCTCACAGAAGTTGAAAAAATGTTTTTAGTACCCTTGGGTGTTGCAGTGCTGATAGGTTAAAGACCTTGCAGCTGAGCCTCATTGTTGCTTCCCCCTACTGCCAAAGACCTTAAATAACCTCACAGCTACTATACTAGCCAATGTTGAAAGAAATATTTTCCACTGTTCTGAGGGTAGGAGGCAGTATAGTGCAGTGGTTTAAGGCTCTGAGCTGCAAACTTGGGGACCTGGGTTTTAATCTGTCAGCCTCCACTTGCATGGTGTGTGACCCTAATCAAGTCACTTAACTTCCTTGTGCTCCCAAGCTGCACCTGAAAACATACTTCAGTTTAGTGTGTCTCTCCTAGTTAAAAAAAAAAGTGTTAAAATTTTACACACTGTATAGCATATTAAAAAATGTTTATGCTGATTCAACTTCTAATTTAAAGGAAAGGGCTCATTGCACCATCGGCTTTTGGCATCCAAAGACACCATCCCACACTAAAAGTGTCTGGTATGGCTCCACATTTTCCAGTGTTCAGATTGCTGAATATCTTGAATTTTCAGAATACTAATTTTATTGCCCCAGCATATGAACATGACAGCTGTAATTTATGAAATGCGACCCAAAACAATGGTTCACAGAATGACTGCAAAATCAGGTTTTGGAGGGGCATTTGATCATGTCACCTGCCATGTTCATTCGATAGAGGTACAAAAAACATGAGTATGTTGAAAATGTGGGTTCAAAAAGTAAACATATTGCAACCTTATGAGTAAACGTCAAAAAAATATCAACATTTGTTGATAACTGTCTTTTAATTTTGATTTGAAAAATAACATAATCTTCATGATGTGAGGTACAAATATGGCTATGTTGAAAATGTGGGGTCAAAATCTGGTAAAATAGCAAAGGTAGGAGTTAACATTGAGGAATTTTAACATTTCTTCATAACTTTGTTTTTTTTTTTTTTTTTAGATTTTGACCTAAAATTTTCAATAGTCTTTTTATTGCACCACCTAATGATCAACACAGGTGTATTTTTTTAAATCCTGTCCTAAAAGGTGATTTTGTGGAGTGACTGCGAAAACGTGTTTTGGAGGGTATTTAAAAAAATATGCCTTCCTTGTTCATGAGGTGGGGTAAGCAAAAGGCTATATTGGAAATTTGGAGTCAAAATATGGAAAGGAATAACAAAGTTATGAGTAAACATTGCAGAATTTCAATGTTTCTTCATAACTTTGTTGTTTTTAAGAAACCCCAGAATTTCAACCTCACTTTTTCTTATCACACCTTATGAACAAGACAGGGATAAGTTTCTAAATCCCATCTGAAGTGTGGTTTCACAGAGCAACTATGAAAACATGTTTGGGGGGGACTGGAAAAATTTCACCTACATGATTCATGAGGTGGGGTAAAATAAAAACAGGCTATGTTGTAAATGTGGGACCAAAATCTGGAAAAATGGCAACATTATGAGTAAACATTGAAGAGTTTCAGTACTTCTTCATAACTTTGTTGTTTCTGAAATGTTGACCCCAAATCTTCAGTGTCCCATGATAAGTGCGAAGATATATGAATGAATCAAATACGATAGGTAAAAAATAGCAAATGTGGTTTGGGAGACATACCTTTTGTAGTGAGTGGTTATCTAAGTGAGGTACAACCATGAGTAGCTTGCTGGCTCCCTTTCTGGTGAGTAATGTAGTCTGGTGCTGTGTGCACAGTTGTCAAGTTGCCTCTGTGGCATAGCGGCTAGAGTCCTCGACTGTGTGTGTGCAGCAGGTGTCCTTCTCATGGGTTTGGGTCTGTCTGTTTCAGTTTTAGGGTCTTATATTTTTGCTTAAGTTTTTAATTTTTGTTAACTTTTGCTGTGCTGTTGTTCCTGATTCTCCTCCTCCCCCTCATTTCTAATTCCCCCTATCGTCACTGGCTCCCCGTTCCCCAGTTGCTTCCCCTACTGTATTCCTCCTCACCAAGTTTCCCATTTTTCCTTACTTGTGTCCCACCTGGAGGTGATTGTTTTAAGTTGGGGTGTGTGGGGGCAAAGCCCCCAAAAAGTAAGTGTGGTGGTATTTTCATGATTGCCAACAATCACTGTTTAGCGAGGTCGCTGTTTGTGTAGGTGCTGTTTTGCATTTGCTGTTTTTACTGTCACTGTATTTCTTTTGCTCTAATCACATAGAACCATATTTTCAACACAGTCTTTTTATTACCCAACCTTATGATCAAAACAGGTGGAATTTTTAAAATCCTGTCTGAAATGTGATTTGTAGAGTGACTGTGACACATGTTTGGGAGATTTGAAAAAATTCACCTACCTGGTTCATGAGTTGAGGTAAAAAATGCTATGTTGTAAATTTGGGATATAATACTGTATTAAAAATGGGAGTGTTATAAGTTTAAAACACATTCAAAAGCCATTAACCAGATTTACTTTGTCTGAGTCACTTCCTGAGCAGGTTTCAGAGCAGCAGGATGTGCCATTGGAAGCTCTGCAGGTGGATTGTATAGGTAAGTGAAGGGTGGGGTGGTGGGTGCTGAGATGGTGTTGGATGGTGGGGTAAGGGGCAGAAGTCATCACAGGACCATTTCTTCTTTTCAGGTGCAGGAAATGGACCAATGGGGAACCAATCAAAGGTGGGCAGGCTAAATGACAGAGGGAGGGATTGCTTTTTTTGGGGGGGAGGAGAAGCACTGGAGAAGCGATCAGGAGGACAGCATGCTAAGCAGCAGAGGGTGGGGATTTTTTTTAAATGGAAAGAGCACCAGGAAAAGGGATTGGGAGGTTGGCAGGCTAAATGGCACAGGGTAGGATTTTGTTTATTTATTTATTAGCTTTTGGTAACTGGGTAAGTGCATTAGGCAAACAAACTTCCTATTTTCAGGCACGACCCAGAAACAAAGGGAGCAACTGGGAAGTGATTTGGAGGTGGACAGTATAAATAGCAGAGGGAGTTTTTTTTTTTACACAGGAAGCACCGGTGAAAACAATTGGGAGGTAAGCAGTTTAAATGGCAGAGGGTTGTGCTATGTTCATTTATTACATTACAGGATTCTCTTTTGTGTGGGGAGATTATGTGGGGTTGATGTCAACTGTTTTTGTTGTGTTTGTTGATTATGGTGTATTGGATGAAAGTTTTAATAAAGCATGTTTAATATAAAAAAAATAATAAATGGCAGAGGGTGGGATTGTTTATTTTTACAGACAGAGCACCAGGGGAATGACTGAGATGTGAGCAGGCTAAATCAGCAGAGGGTGGGATTTTTATTTAACAGACAGAGCATCAGGGGAAGCAATCGAGAGGTGGTCAGACTAAATGGCAGAGAGTGGGATTTTTTTTTTGTTACAGATGGAGCACCGGGGGAAACAATCAGGTTGAGAGAAGGATGAGCCGCAGGCTGATCATGACACCACTCATCTGGCTGCAGGGTGGCGTGTTGTTGATGAAAGCATGCAGTTGCACACTTACAGCTGCATCTGTCCTTTCAGCTCACAAAGTTTCCACCCATAAGCCAGGCTGAACAGCATCACTATCAGCCTGTACCTAATTGGGCTGTCAGTGTTGAACTTAGTGCAACCAGATATGTAGTGGATACTACACTGATACACCTCTGCAATCTCTACACTCCTGAGTAACCACAACATGTTTGCTTCATACATGCATGCACAAGCAAACATAAAAATGAAGAAAAAAGTGAAAAGTTGCAGTACAAACATGTAAATTTATTATGTTAGTGACACAGATAAAAACATTTGAAGTTTACAACAGTCAGGCAGGCACCCTAACATTTCATGGATGAATGTCTGCTTCCTCAGGGGGCTCCCTGAAATGTTGGTGTGTCTCCCTGACTGTTATAGACTTTGTTTTTGTATCTGTGCTTTAACCGCTACAGCACACCCTTTACAAGTCATCTACTCCTTTTTCTCCTTTTCTTACAACTACTGTTTATCAAATGTAACAAAAACCTGTTATATTACAAATCCGCTTTTTAGGAATCAAGAATTAGCTTGAATGCATTTTATAATTATGGGTCACACTTTATTTTAAGTGCCATTTTCAATGTAACTGCTGGGTAGGTGATCATTAATTATATGCAATGGGGGTAATTACACTGTAGTTACATGTTTGTTGCATATAACTACATCACAGTTACAATGCAGTTACAGTGTAGTTAAGGGAACTTAAAGTGTTACCTAATTATGCAGGAGTTCAAAGATCTAGCAAGATTAAGGTTATATGCGTGATCTGGCTGTGGTGAGGTCTACGTAGTGATATGGTTAGCACTAAACATAGTGCCAGTTGAGAATTTCCTATACAGCTGCTCTCCTCCCCAGGATTTGTATCGCCATGATGCTTAGTACTGGATTTTAGGATTAAGAATGAATGTGTATGGCTTGGGGAGGTTTAGAAAAGCTAAACAATTTGGCAACGACAATTCCTTTTCTCGTATCATTTATGTGTGCTACATATTGTTTCCAGTCTCTGGTCCGGTACAAAGTATTTTGCAGTAAGAGGGAACTTTTTTTATGGACAGCACTGCATCTCTTACTGTAAAAGGTGTCTCATGCAGTGGTCTGAAGTGAACTGTGTATTTTGTTGAAGGAGTGACAACACTGTGTGCACCATTGTCTTGGTCCACTTTGTGCTGGCAGTCATTAAGCAAGCTATTGGCAGTATGTGACTCTTTTTTTATTTCTAATTTTGCTAACTGGGCACAAACCAAAGGATAGAAAATGACCATTTTCGAGGGGGACCCGGATGCATATAAACATAAAATAGATATTCAATGAATCATATAAAACAAAGCAAAAACATAAGGTATTACTGTACATGTACAATATGAATTAAAAAATGTAATTTACAATGCAGATTTAAAACCAGCATGATGTCTAGCCTCCAGTGAAAGGTTTGAAGTAGAATTCCAGATCTTATCCATAGTGAATGAAAAAGCTCTCTGACACAATTTAGTAGGCCTAAAAGTAAATTTGACATCAATCAATTGGAAGTATGGGTGTTGTACTTAGAAGTGGAAATAGTAAAGTAGGCCAATAAAGGAGAGGAGGATTATTTAACCAGGAAAGGCACACTAAGCTGGAGCTTGTTTCCAGGTGCGACCTGGGAGCACATGGAAGTTAAGTGATTTGCTCAGGCTCACACAGTACGTAAGTGGGGGCCAGTGGGATTCAAACCCAGATCTCTAGATTTGCAGCTTAGTGCCCTTAACCATTACACTGTGCTGCCTCCAGAGAGTTAGGGAAACAACTCTTTAGGTTAGAGGCTTATACAGTATGGGCATGCCAAAATAGTTATATACAGTAGTTGTTCCAAAGAGAGTCAATTCCATTATTGATATAATGAAAAATGGTGAGTAAACTTCCCAGCCCTAAATACAAAACAACATACATTATTAAACAAAACTTTAACCCTGGGCACGTTAGATCCTTTAGCTGCATTCTAAGTTGGTTGCATGTACTCAATCAAAGGAAACAATTAGACCAAGAGCTCTATGTTGGGCCATTGTTGAGCAAAGATTTGATGCCCCTGAGTAAGCGTAGAGCCTGGGAGTTCAGGAAAATCAGAAGGCAAAATGAGAAAGATGAAAAATACAAGTAAAGGTTATGTACTGCAAATGTGCAACCTGAACATGGGACAAGTGAATCAAAAATTTCCTATGCAGCTTATCCCCCAGGATTTGCATTGGCTTTTAGTATTTAGAATGAATGCATATGGCTTGGAAAGATTTGCAGTAGGAAATTATTTGTCTTCTCATCTGCTCTAAATGGTGCTGCAGTAAGAAGGAGCTATTTTTTGACATTATGACTGTAATAGGCACCTTGTGCAATGATCTATAGTGATTTATTTTTGGTGGGGAGAGGAATGATGACATATTGTGCACCCTTGCTTTAGTGCATCTGAGGTCTGGCAGTGATTAAATAGACACTAGAGTACATATATCTTTCTTTGTTGAGCAAAGAAATAGGTGCTCTCTGTGGTCCAGCAATTCAGGAGATGGAATGAAGAAAAAAGAGAGCTGAAATTAGGAAGTTAAAGTGATAAGTATTTGTTTGGTACCTTTCAATACCAGTAGCATTTTGATTAAGTGCTGGTAGTACACGGACTGTAGAACAGTATGGAATTTTCAGCTATGTAGTGCTTTTCATACACTGTGTCTTAAAGTACTTTACAAGCACTTTACATAGGATAGCCAAGCTGATATGCCACATCTCATTTTTACTGGTGTCCTGCTTATGCTCAGACAGCTTGGCAGCTCTCAGTACCATTGGTACTTTGATGTAAAACCTGTAGGCTGGGATATTCAAAGCCAGTTTGCACTCACTAAATGGGTTAGCACCTCGCTAACATTGCTTAGCCCCCTGAAACCAGAGGATTAGCACAAAAAAAAACATATTGGATGATATGATTAGCAAGGCACTAATCTGTTTGCAAGAGCACTAGGATATGCCAGTATGCCGATGCAAAGCAGATGACTGGGCTTGCATAAAGGTGCACTGGCATACTGGATGGTTTGGAGAGGCAGTAAGTAGCCATTAGTGCCTCACTATTTGCCTCCTCCCCAAATCATGCTTTATGGGCTTGCACCCCCCGTCACCCTCCCAAAAGAAAACATTTAAAGCCTTGGTGGTCTAGTGTCCCATAACCCACTATCACCTACTGCTATGAATAATGCAATTTTCTGGTTGCCAAGTGTCCCCCAATCCCCCCCTCCCTTAATCTTCAGCCCAATATGAGACTACAAATCACTGGTGGTTTATTGTCCACTCACCCCAGGATCACCAGCCTGATATGAGAAATAAAAACCCTTGGAGATATAGTGTCCCTCGCCCTCCAGTTGCTAGCATATATAAAAAAATTAAGCTTTTTGGTGGCTAGTGGCTCACAGTCATACAGAAGACCTCTACCCCATCCCACCCTCTCACATCCCTTCACTACTACTCCTCCGGCCCCCACTTACCCCAGTAGCTAATGGAGATGGTGACCAGCACAGCCTTTCCATTCACCACCTTGTCTGGCTGCCATATACAATAATTGACAGGGCACAAGCATGCAACTACTATAGAAACAACTGTTTCTACAGTAATTGCATATTCACTCCCTGTAATTCAGATGGTGGCTGGGCAAGGTGATAAGTGGAGGTGATGGGCAGGTCACTGTCTCCAGAGTGGGGATGTGGTGGTGGTGGCAGTGGTGGTGGAAGGACATGAGTGGGTGGGATGGGGTGATGGGGTCTTTATGATTCAGGGGGTAGGAGCCACTAGCCATCAGGGAGTTTTATATTTCATACTGGGCTAGTGATCGAGGGGTGGGGGGACTCTAGACCACTAGGAACTTTTTTATTCCTCATTTTGATCTGGCAATCAGAGGGTGGGAGGATACTTGCCCACCAGAGCCTTTCATAAGTTATATTGGGTAGGTGATTGGGGGGGGGCAGGGGACATTAGACCACTAGGGAAATGTAGCTTTCATAGTGGGCAGGCAATTAGATGAAGAGGGTGGGTTGACCACTTGACTGGCAGGGCAGAATACAGTCAGCCCTGATGGGTGCTGGAAGGGAGGAGCAAACAACAGTTGCTTCAGACCTGTAATGAGGCCCTAATGGGATGTGCAAATATCCATCGTGCTTGCTAGTATTATGGGTTAATTTTCATAGGGATGTATGACTATGGCAGATTTCTCAACAGTAACAATTGCCATCTAGGAGCCTTAAACATTCATTTGCTCCTGTAAGCCCCATAGCTCCCTATTAGCCACATACAACATGTTGTCAGTGGATTGTGGTTTGCAGAAGCAATCGGGATACTTTCTGGCTCAGTTGGTTGATACGGTGGCACATTCCATTAATGCTCACTATGTGCTTTAGGGCTGTTCCAACATGTTAATAGTTTGCCTCAGGCACTTATTTGCACCTGGAGCAAACTTTCGTGGGTGTAAATCAGGATCTTTAAATGTCCCAGTTGTAGTCTCTCTAGACATCCCTGGTTAGATGGAAAGCAAAAGCTGTATCGCCTATTGCTGTTATACTTACTCTTTTGTGTGATTGTAGAGGTTAGTCATTTGAATGTGTGTCTATGCATAGAGGTCCAGATGCAGGCTGCAGGATCCTCTTAATGTACTGATCTCTGGGGCACAAAAGGATTTCCTGCAGGCAATTGTGGACTTCGTTGCTGTAAGGGTGTTGGAATCATCCAGATGGCTTATTCTGTGTGACTTCAATGCCTGGTTTGCTGATGAACTCTCACATTTTGGAAATGATTTCTTCCAGTTGGTGGAATTATTAGGCCTCACTGGGCCTAGTATAAGTTGTTACTTCTGCCACTCACCAACACGTGCATGCCTTGGACTTGCTTTCCTCCATGGAGCTCGAAGCAAGTAATCTTTAGATTGATCTGGGCAGTTGGCAGGATCATTACATGGTGAAGTTTTCCTTTGGGGCCCCCTCCTGTGGTCCTCCCCTGGTGGAGATGGTTCAGTACTGTCCTTTAAAAGGACTTAACCCAGAAGGACTATTGGCAGTGCTGGACATCTTGAAGATGTTGGCACCTTGTGAGATGGACTAAAGAAGGTGGTTTCAACCGATAATAGGGCTGTTACCAAGGCCTTTGATTCCATATCACCAATCTGTGTATGACCCTACATCTCACACTTAGGGTCCACATGGTTTGATGGGGAGCTCAGGGAGTTGAATGCCAGGGGTCAGAGAAAGTCAGAGGCCAAAGAAGGCAAACTGGCTTTGAAGATTCATCATAATGAATATCAAAGGGCAATCTCCCATAACAAGGCAGCATTCCTGTCCAGGAGATTGTGGCTGGAGGAATCGACCAGCTCTGCTCTTCCATGTTGTAGACAGCTTATTAAATCAAGCCTGTCTTCAGTTGGTGAGAGCACTGCCAGCAGCTAAGTGTGAAAAGTGCACTCAATTCTTCTCAGACAGAGTGTTCTCTATTTGGGCTAGGATCTCTCTAAACAGGCTGTTGCAGCCCAGCACAGTCGGGCAGGGATCTCATGGATACACTCAGAGGTTCTGGGTGGAGTTTCGACAGTCTCAGTGGATAAGGTCTGGTGTAGTGATTCCAGTGCTGCAGCCCACTTCTTGTGAACTAGATCCAGGCCTCATGCATCAAATAGTAAACCGTGTGGTGTTTCTCCAGGCAGCGTTCCTTGTCGGAGGGAATCTTTCCAAGCAGCATTGAAGGTTGCGCTGGTTTGGCCCCACCTGAAGAACTCAGCTTTGGACCTGGCTATTCTAATGAATTATTGTCCCATCTCTAACCTACCTTTTTTGAGTAAGATTATTGAGAAGGTTGTGGCTCTGTAGCTTGAGGCACGCATCTCTTACTATAGCTCATGACATCTAAAAGCTCCTCCAATCTGGTTTTAGACCTGGGTGTAGCACTGAAACAGCATTAATAAAGATGCATAATGATCTTCTCAGAGCAGGGGATGGAGCGAACAGTCAATTCTCATTCTCCTTGATCTTTCCTCAGCATTTCACACTGTGGACCATGGGCTGCTGTTGGATCATCTGAGGGAGTGCATTGGACTCACTGGCACTGTCATCCACTGCTTTGAGTCCCATCTCAGGGATAGGAGGCAGAGGGTGGTGATGGGTACTTTCTCATTATTTATTTATTTTTTATTTATTTATTCTTTGTTAACCAGATAAGGCCCACTAGGCACAAGTGCCTGTTTTCAGGGCTGGCCCAGGAGCTGTGGGCTGGGTAAGTGACTTGTTCAGAGTCGCACAGTATGCAAGTGGAGGCTGTGGGAATCAAACCCAGGCCTGCAAGTACCAAGTTCATTTGCAGCTCGTTACTCTAACCTCTAGGCTATACTGCCAGCCATCCCCATCATCCCCATGCACCTGCCCTTGGGCTTGCCCAAAGGTTCTGTCCTCTCACCCATGTTGTTTGCATTGCACATGCTACCCCTGGGAGGGACTATTCAACAATGCAATCTGGGTTTTCATTGCCATGTGGATGATACCCAGTTGTATTTGTTCTTTGCATCTGGGACACCTGACACCAGTCGAGGTGCTTAATTTGTGCCTAGCTGAAATCAAGAAATAGATGAAGTCTAGTTGACTGAGGCTAAACCTGGATAAGACTGAGGTGCTTGTGATCGAGCTGGGTCAGAAGGGGCCAGCAGATCTAGTCCTGGGAGAGATGGGGCTTTAGCTCAGGTCATCCAGGCTGTTGGCCTCTGCACAAATGGAAAATACTTTTGTCACTGGTCAATCCAATTTCCTAACGCCCTCCCCCAAGTTCATCTTCTCCAGATGACTGAGCAATGCCAGTATTGAGGACATAATCCGTGCATTCCACCTGGTAGATTTGTCTTTTCTATCCCAGGTGACCTCAATACCATCATAAACAAATGTTTCACTATTTTCAATGGTGTCTAGAATAAATTTGCCCCCCCAAGAAAATAAGGGATAAGGGACACATTAACGAATGAGTGTCCCCCAACATCATTACATCAATGAAGTCTAGGGATAAGGCCTGGGCCAGATACTCCAAGCACAAGGACCCTGCTCAGCTCTCCCTCTACAAAGCCCTTAGAAACAAGTGCAGATCCACTGTTGGAAAGTACAAGGTTGACTACCTCCAGAATAAACAACTCAGGGAATCGACCAACCTCTATAAACTCTGGAGCTCTCTCAACTCCTTATTCAGAAAGAACAAGAAAGATGAATCCATTACTCTTGTTCAAGGGGATAGACAGAACAACGATCCCAAGGAAGTTGCTAACATATTCAATTCCTTTTTCGGAGACCTGGATAAATGTAAGCCCTCCCCAAACTCACCTCCCCCACACCCTCCCCCTCTATCCCCAAAACCTCCCCATCACCGAGTCCTGTCCTAAATTTTATTTCCAGGCCCTAAAGCCCTCAGACACACACAAGATCATCTGGAGTAACAACCCCAAACCCTGCAGAGGAGCAGACGATATCAACTTCAAAATCCTTAAGCTCTGTATCAAACCTCTAGCAGCCCCCCTTACCAACATACTCAACCTCTCACTCTGCTCTGGCTGTTTCCGTAGCATCTGGAAAACTGCCATTGTTAAACCACTTTTCAAGTCAGGGTCTAACAGTGAAGTAGGGAATTACCAACCCATCTCTCTTCTCACCCCCCTCTCCAAAATCATCGAAAAATTCGTTCACACTCAGATCACTTCCTTCCTCAATGATAATAACCTTCTCTCTGAAGCTCAGCATGGCTTCAGATCAGGACACAGCACAGAAAATGCCCTGGTCAAGCTCACCAGTGATATCCACAAGGCAAATGACAATGACTTGCATACAGGCTCAGTTTTTGTGGATTTGACTAAGGCTTTCGACCTGTTCGACTATAGTCTACTTTTGGTCATCCTCACTGGCTTAAAAATCTCTGACAATGTGATCAAATAGGTTGGGAGCTACCTTTCCCTCAGATCCCAGAAGACAATGATAAATGGGCACCTTTCGAGAACTCCCAAATTAAATAGGGGTCCCCCAGGGCTCCATTCTAAGCCCGCTTCTGTTCACCTTTTTTAGAAACAGGCTTCCTGATATCTGCCACTTTACCAAAATCGTCTTCTATGCAGACGATGCTGTTCTTTATTGCAGCAACAAAAACCTTGACACAATGTTGGCTGATCTGCAAGCTGATTTCAGCATGCTGCACTCTTGGTTTTCTTCCAAAAGCATGGTCCTAAATTCTAAGAAGACCAAGTTCATGATCTTCTCTGGCCCTAAAAAAGCTCTTAATGTAAACTTAACCCTCTCAGACAATCAGGGAATTAATATTGAAAAAGTGGATGAATTTAAATACCTGGGACTGTTCCTCGACCCACACCTGACGTACAACATACACATGTCTAACCTCATCAAAAAGATCCACTTGAAACTTGGTCTCCTTTATAGAATCTGGAAGTTTCTGATTCCTGCCTCCAGACTTCACCTGGCTAGCTCCTTACTTCTACCCCTTTTGGGGTATGGTTCCATAGTCTACTTCCCTCCTCCTCTCCAAACTCAGGACCACTTATAATAACATTGCTCACTTCATTACTGGCCTTCCATGGTCCTCCCACCACTGTACCCTCTGCAATTTCCTCAACTTGCTCACCCTTGAAGATAGACTCCTCTTTAAAATGCTCTCATTCCTTCACAAGGTTAACCTAATCTCACTGCTGTTGAGCATCATCTCTCTTTTCCCTAAATTGGTCACTAAGCCCTGCACAAGGGGGGATCCATGTCCTGTCTTCAAGTTCCCATTCTACCACACCTCTTATGCACAGAACTCCATCATGTATAAGGGCCCTAATCTCTACAATAATCTGCCCTTAGTCATTCAAACCTGTAGCTCTGTTAGTTCCTTTAATATCACTCTCAAGGACCACCTCCTTAATGCTACCGTTTGTGCCCCTACAGGAGCCCCACAGTAAGTAACATGATTGGCTCATAACCCCTGCCCCCCCACCTCCTCCTCTCCCCACTCCTTCTCTATCCCTCCTGCACCCATATTTCCCCCACTCCCAAAGCTTACCCCCTGGCTCCAAGCTGCTGCTTTGCTTTCATCTGCAAGGGTTGTTATAGTAGATTATTTCTCTCCATCCTAACTTAAGTCTACATGTTTACCATTGTGTTTTATTCAACTATTGTGATCCTCCATAAATGTGTAGGCCATTGTGTATATTTATGTCTTAACTTATAATCTAATGTTTTTTGTTTGAGAATATTCCCTCCAATAATTGTCAAGTCCACTCTGTATATTTTCCCTGTTTATATTTCTGTACCCCCCACCGGCCACTTGTTTAACTAGAAAGCACACCTCCCATATTTTCTATCTAGGGGAAAGAGAGGGGTTGGGGTACAAACACAGTATTACAGAACAAGTGACCATTGCTAAACCCAGTTCCTGAGGAGAGAACTTCTGCTAGGGGCTCTGCTAGGTCTGAACTTCTAGAGGGGTACTCAGTAATTCCACACAGGAAGCAGTAACAAGATTGCCCATACCAGGTTGGAGTTCTAGAGTGTGGCTTTATTCCAAAGTTGGTACACAAAAGCAAAGGTGGACCCCCGAGGGTTTACACTTTGTGGCACAAGGCAATGCAGAACAACACATCTGTAGCAGACATAAACTCTAAACTTCCCATATTGCATAGGACTTCAAACTCTTTTCAGTGGCAAAGCCTCAGTTGAAACATACATCTTTTCTAGTGGCACTGGCCACAACTTAGAACTTTCCCCATAGGGCATAGGATTTAGATGTTTGGCAATGTGGCAACTGGCCACGATGGAGCACACTGGTGTTCAAAATTAGCACAACCCATCCCAGGGGATAAACTTTCTCTTCAGACATTGGTCACCATGTCCTGAATACATAGGCACCCTTACAGAACCCAAAGTGCTGAACTGGTCACTCCAGATGGGGGATTGCCACCTTTTGCTTTCTCAGTCCATACCAGTCATTCTTTCAAAGTTATACCTCAAACTTTAAGCAAACTGTAGAACTATGCATCTTGGAATGACTTTCACATTCAGCATTAGAAACACGTTACTTCTGAGTGTAAATTAAAGTTCTGTACAATATGTTAAGCTTCACCGGGGACTCCACGATTGTCAGCCAACTTTAGGAAAGGTATGAGAACAGTCTCAAACAGAACAGAACTAGTTGCATAATTCCCTTTTGTCAGAGTACACACAGGCACAGGTACATTCCTCCTGGGATACCCAAAGTCAGATTACTCACGGTTGTACACAAACAGGCAGCTTCAGTGTCCTGGATGAAAGTCATGGGATTGCCCCTCGGATCCATTCTGCAGTCCTTCTCATCTCACAGGGAATGAGAAAATCAGGAACTTCTGCTAGACGGTTTCCACCACTTCTGCAAGGCAGGCAGATGGTTCTCAGCACTAGGGTGAGAAAAAGTAGGCTCTCCTCACAGAGCCCACACTGCAGCTCTTCACTCCTCCAACTGCTCACTCTGGCTGCTGACACAGAACTAACTGAAGGCTGTAAACCCCCCCACTCACAGCTAGCTACTGTGGCTTATGTTGCTGCAAGAGTTCTAAATGACATCACCTCTCTGAACTCAGCTGAGACCAAGTAAACAGAGAGGGAGCAGGTGAAAACCATTTAACCAGTTATTCACCAGCTGCCTTCCCTACCTAGCACTGACACTGATGGTATTCTAGTAACCCCAGGGGACTTGGGGGGGTTACATTTCTTTTTATTTATTTTTCCCTTTCTCTGTTACAATGTTTAACCCTCTAGGCAAGACCATGTAGGCCACTGTATATGCCTTTGGAATGCTGACCTGTTGTCTGTTATTATCTGCTTAACTGGCATTTGTGAAAATGGGCATTTTACTCACATACTCTCCAGTATAAAATAGAAATTGATTGATTGATTACTTGCACTCATAATCCACAACACTTTGTATCAAATCAAATTAAATGCTTTACTGAAAATAATGAACAAAGTGAGTGAGTGAGCAGACGGAGCTGCAGCTTGCCCCAGTGCTTCGAGTAAAAACTCTTTGCCAGGGGGCATCATATCAATATGAGAAGGTATTTTTTTTTGGTACTAATTTGTTCTGAGTACTTAAAGTGATATCATTCTTCAACTGCCATGTTTCTGATGAAAGACTATGTGAGTCTGAAAGCTTGAACATTTTGTAAATCTTTTCTTGGTCCAATAAAAGGTATCAAATCACCCATTTGTTTCATCCTTTTGTGCAAGGACCAATATGGCAATAAAATTTTTCTTACTGTAAATAAGGTAATCAAGGTACAATGGATAGGTGACAGGGATAGAAATGTCTGTTGTAAATGGAGCATATACTGTAGTTCATTGTAAGCAGCAGTTTTAAACAGGGTGCCTATGCAAATGGCTTTTGGCTTTGAGATTTTATCCATGTTAACCATGTATCTGCCTAAGTGTATCTGGCTTAAGTGGGTTGCGCTGTATAATTTATGCACCCTACATTTATTTATTTATTTATGACTTTGGTAACTGGGTAGGTGCACTGATCCCAGGGACCATTTTCAGGCACGACCCGGGCCACGTACTGTGGCCACTGTATGTTCAACAGGGAGCATACAGCAGTGTTACATATAAATAGAAGACAACAAAAATACAATGTAAATCATAAATGTCAAACATCAAAATCACAAGCACAAGAAAATAGCATGAGAAATCACGGGTAATACAGTGGTTTGAGAAATCAAAATGCCCTAATAGACTTAAACAGTACTGTGTAGAAAGAACCAGTTGGAAATCCAACAGGTACATTGGATAGGCAAAGTTCAACGGTGAGTAAGATAGGACTCAGGGGTAAGTGAGGCAGGAGGTGGGGGGAAGAGGGATGGCTGAGGGGGAGAGGAGATGGGGATTTGGCAATAGGAGAAGTGTAGGGATACTAGTCATGTGGAGAGGGTGGCAGTGGGGGGGGGCTACACAACAAAGCATATTCTTATTCTTATACATATTCTTCTTCCTGTTCACCACTTTTAAAACAGCGTCCTCTCTTCCCACTTATTACACATATGAAAAGATTTAAAATGTGACTCCTTCTGTTCTTCCAGTGAGTTGAAACAATGAAAGCTGCCCATCCATGCATGGGATTCAGCTTGAGGTAAAATAGGCTGTCAACAATCAAGGAATAATCCTTTGCTTGTCTGACACAGGAAATGCCAGGTGACTGCTGTCTTTAGGGTCTGGGTTTGCCATTGGCAGGTTGTACCCTGTTCTCATGATAACCTGAAAACACTTGTACTGCTATTTGTTGCCTCATGTCCTTGTAGCGGGATGTGTAAGGAACCTTATTTAGCTTGATTCGATATTTACGGCTGGTGCGTGGAGGTCGCAGCGTGGCAGTCCAGCGACCCACATATTACTGGGTGTTTCAGTAGGAGAAAAGGTTACATTTTAGTGTATAAATAGTGTGGTCTTCATAGTGACACGGTTAGCAGAATGTTGCATCAATGAAATCATTTCCTACGCAGCTTATCCCCCACAAGGATTTAAATGAATACCCATTATAATTTGTTCTGTTTTTGAGCTTTGTACTGTATGTGTGTTTACAGACAACAACTGAATTGAAAACTGTCTTCTTGTATCATTTATAAATCCTGCATATTGCTCTTCTTCCTTCTTAGCAGCATTTAGATAACTCCCCTTCTCTCCACTCACTACGAGCACAGCGATAGTTAAAATATTTCTATTTCTATGCTCCCAGTGAGCTGAAGCAACAAAAGCTATCACCCATTATGGGGTTCAGCTTGTGGTAGAAAGGGTTGTCAGCAATCTGGGAGTAGACCTTGGCTAAAGCCTGGCATTGGAAATTCCAGGTGTCCGCTGTAGTTTTCACCATTGCCTGGTTATACCTTGTTGTTGAGAAAACCTGAAAAACACTGGTGCAGTTATTTGCTGCCTCAGATCATGTAGGGTGCTGTACAAGGGACCTCCTCTGTGGTTGGAACTGACACTTATTTCTGGTGCATAATGCTGCTGACCTCCGTGTAGCGATCACATCATGTTCCTCCAGCGTTCCCATCTTATTGCTGTGGATTTCAGTAGTAGAAAAGATGACCTGGTAGTGTGCATTTCGTGGCTTCTGCATAGTGACATGGCCATCAAAATATAGTAACAGTTAAGTATTTTTCTATTCAGCTTACCACCCTAACCAGGGATTTGCATACCCATGATAATTTGTGCTGGATTTGAGGCTTTGTACTGTACTGTACTGTATGTGTGTTTACAGGAACGAGCCAACTTATCAGAGCAAGGAGGCAGCTGACTAAGACGGCTAGAACTTTTCTGCTAGAACATTTCTAACTAGGGGCTAAGTAGACAGATGCTTTACTAGAAGTGTAAGGTCTGCAAGATAAATTGGGACCTTCAGTTATGGTAAAAACAAAAACATCAGAGCTAGTGTGCTGGCCTGCATTGTGGAAGGGAACTGATAATCATCTTTGCAGTTAGCCGGGTCAGGAGGAGGGCTGTGAATTGGGAGTTATGGCTTAGGCAGAAGTGAAGGCGGTATCTGCATTTAGACCTCTCTGGAGTTCTTACAAGAGCACTATAAAAGGAATCCCTTCTAATATGTCCAGCGAGTGAGTGGAACAACGAAGAAGTGGAAAAGGTGTAAAATTGGTGTAAGCATCAGCAGGTGACAGCAGAAATGCAGGGAACTCTGCTGGTCTAGTAAGGTAAGGTAGACTACCTGTGTACTGGTTACTGCTTGTTTAAAAGGGTGTACTGTCAATGGAACAGGTGTAAACAGCAGTGTAGGGAGGGAGAGTAAGACCTACAAAGGTCAAGCTAAGGGCAACAGAAACACACAGTAGAGTGGGAACAGAGGCAACACCCTATCTAGGGGAAGGGGAGAAAGTAAGTACAGGAAGCCAACTATCCTAAATTCCAAGGAACCAAAAAAAGTTGAAGGAAAACCCTATCTAGGGTAAGGGATCAAACACAAACTTGGAAGGGGAAAGGTAAAGAGAAACCAAGAGGGGGTTAGTGATAAGGGAAGCCTACAGGCAAGGGAAAGGCAGGGAATCAAAAAGTCAGAAGGATAAACAAATCATCAGGCATGGGAGTGGTGCAGTGTAATGGATGCAGGGCTGCAATCTTCAGAGACATGTTCTGGAGACTGAGGTGTTGCCCCATATGCAGACACATCTCTGGGCTGAGAGCAGAGGTCACTGGACTCTGGGCCAAACTGGCACAGGTACAGGGCACCATCTGCCTTACCTAGGGGACAACTAGTTTGCTGTCACTCACACAGTGGATGCCAGCGAGAGTGGCTGGACCTTGGTGGGCTTCATGTGGTTAGGGGAGGAAGGAGAGAGAGAGAGCAACCCTCAGACCTTACTGCCACGCATTTCCTTCGCCATTCTGGCATCAGTATGGGGACACTAAGAGGAGGCCTCCAAGGCAGCAGTAAGAGAGGAGGTGGAGATCCTCAAGGGAGCAGGCCCTAAGAAGGTTGGAGAGTTCCCCAGCCAAGAAGGAGGCAGTTGCTGGTGGGGGACTCCAAGTCACGGGGATTGAGTTGGGGGAAGGGGAAGGGATGGAGAGGGTAGTACAGTGCATGCCAGGTACTTTGGCGGGTGGACTGGAGGGCAGATCTTGGAAATTGTCAGGGAAGAGGGGGTTGGGAGGGAGCTGGATGTTGCTGTTGTCCACCTAGGGATGAACAATCTGGCAAGGGAAACTTTAGGAATATTGCAGGATAGGTTTTGGGAGCTGGGGAGGGGCCTGAAGCAGGTTCCTCACACAGTGGCCTTTATTGAGGTGCTACCTGTGCATGGTGGGGAGAAGGCTAGGGAACTCCACACCAGATCCTTTAAGTGACTGAAGGCATGGTGCAGGGAGGAGGGCTTTGGCTACATCGAGGACTGGGGTCACACCATGAGGGGATGCAGGCCTGTACAAGGGAGATGGTCTCCATCCATCCAGGAGGTGAACAGCAGTCCTGTGTGGAAGTTTTAAATGCTAATTTGATGAGCATTTAAACTAGCCAAGGGGGAGGTAGAAAGATTGAGGGAGGAAGAGACTGCCCCCCCAGAGACTAGTGCAATAGGGAAGGTTAACCCAGGGAGAAGAAATTCCCTTAAGATCCTAAGAAGCAACAAAAAGGACAGGGTAGGCAAACCTGAAGGAGGAACTTCAGCTAGAAGAGTGTGGAAGGAGGCAAGGCAGGAAGACAATGTAACAGGGGAGGGCAGGACCAGGGTAACAGAGGGGGCAAGGGGGAAACAGGAAGGGGAGGCAGATTAGAGGAAGAGAGGAACAAAGAGAATGCGGAGCCATGTGTGCTAATACAAGGAGTCTGGGAAACAAAATTCCTGACACTGAGGCAATCACTGCAGAGGCAGACCTGGATCTGGTGGCCATAACTGAATCATGGTGCACAGACAACCACATCTGGGATGTGGCCATCCCAGGCTACATCATGTTCCGAAAGAACAGGTCAGGGAGAAAAGGAGGAGGGTTGTTTTATAAGTGAAGGAGGACATAAGAACTACTGAGATACAATAGCAACATGGGGACAAAGAAGGGCTGGAGGTACATGGGTAAGCTTTGAGATGGGGTCGGGGGCTGTTATTCGCATATGGGTGGTGTACAGGCCTCTGGCACATGGGGAGGACTTAGACAGAGCCCTGGGGGAAGCCATTAACAACATGGCTAGCGAGAGGAAAGTTTTGATAATGGGGGACTTTAAACTGCGAGATGCAGATTGGGGCATTCTCGCCGCAGCTACATCAAAAGGCAGGGCCACCCTCAACTCCATACAAGGGGCATTTCTGAGGCAGCTGGTTTTGGAACCCACGAGGGATGGGGCAATGCTGAACCTGGTACTTACAAACGGTGGGTAGTCCCCTGGGTATAAGTGATCACTGTGCAGTGTGGTTTGGCATACGGATAGGACAGGAAAAAAACACACTAATACAAGGGTCCTGGACTTCAGAAGGGTAGATTTTAAAGAAGTGGGAAAGTGCTTCAGAGAATGCCTTGTGGGGGGAAGACAGAGGGGGAGTGGTGACTCAGTGGAGAAAAATTAAGGAGCATATAGCCTAGGCAACAGCATGCTGTTTGAAGGATGTGAGCAAGGGAAAGAGAAGGAAGAGGCAGCTATGGTTCTCTAAGGAGATGGCAAAGGCAGTGAAGGAGAAGAAAACAGCATTTAGAAAGAATGAAGACAGGGAGGTATATCTGGCAAAGCAAAGGGAGGAAAAGGGAGACAAGAAGGAGGGTGAGGGCAGCTAAAACACTAACAGAGGAGAGGAGAGGAGAGGAGAGGAGAGGAGAGGAGAGGAGAGCTAAGGAGATCAAAAAAGGGGACAAGACCTTCTTCAAGTATGTGGAGGAAGAGGAAGACAAGTGGAGGGATAGTGAGAATCAGGATGGCAGGGGTGACCGCATAAAGGAAGATCAAGAAAAAGCGGAAATACTGAACGATTACTTCTGCTCTGTCTTCATGGCAGAAGATGGGGGAGATGGAGCAGCATACTGCAGTAAGCAACAGGGAGAGGGGGGAGTGGGCAAAAGTCTATTTTCAGTGAAGAGGATCTGGTAGGTATTGGAAGCCTTAGAGGAGAGTATGTCAATGGGGCTGGATGGGATCCAACCAATGGTCCTAAAGGAACTGAGCATGGTGCTGGCCACCCTTCTTGCAACTCTTTTTAGCACCTCACTGGAGATGGGAGACATTCCAGAGGACTGAAGGAGGGGTGATGTGGTACCCCTGCATGTAGAGAGGACGCTAAAAACTACAGGCCAATCAATTTCACATCAGTGGTGGGGAAGTTAATGGAGACATTACTTAAGGAGAGTCTCGTGGAGTACCTGGAGGCAAAAGGGCTGCAGGACTTCCAGCAGCATCATTTCACAGGAGGGAAGTCATGTCAAACTAATCTCAGGGTATTTCTTTGACTGGGTTACCAGGGAGATGGATCAAGAGAGAACAGTGGACATGACCTATCTGGACTTCAGTAAGGCTTTTGACACTGTGCCACACAGGATGCTAGTTTGGAAACTAAGCATCCTGGGGGTAGGGGAGAAAGTGACAAGATGGGTGTTGTACTGGTAAAGGGGTGGGAGGCTAAGGGTGGTAGTAAATGATAGCCACTCAGATGATAAGAGAGTGACTAGTGGGGTGCCACAGGGTTTGTTGCTGTGAGACCAGTCCTCTTCAATGTTATCATAAGTGACATTGTGGAGGAGCTTGAAGGTAAGATATGTCTTTTTGTGGATGACACAAAAATCTGCAACAGGGTTGATACTCAGGAAGGGGTGGAGAGAATGCAAAGGGGTCTGAGGAAACTAGAGGACTGGTCTAGGGGTGGCAGTTGGGTTTCAATGCCAAAAAGTGCAAGATTATGCACTTAGGGCTGCCTATCCCAGGGGCTATGTATAAGATGGGGGAGTGGAGCTTACAGTCACCAAGCCCAAGCAAGAAAGAGACTTCGGGGTCATCATATCTGATGACCTCAGGGTAGCTGGGTAGTGTGTCAAGGAAGTGGGAAATGCTAGCAGAATGCTGGGGTGCATGGAGAGAGAGATTTCTAGCAGTAGGAGGGAGGTGGTGCTGCTTTTTTTTTTTATCACTCACCAGTGAGGCCCCACCTGGAGTATTACGTTCAGTTCTGGAGGCTGCACCTCCACAAGGATATTGAAAGGGTGGAAGCAGTACAGAGGAGGGCAACCAAAATGGTGAGGGGGTAGCTTGGGAAGCCATACGAGGAAATGCTGCAGAAACTCAGCACATACTCCCTTGAAGAGAGGCGAGCGAGAGGAGACATGATTGAAACCTACAAGTACCTCACAGGAGTGAACAAGGTGCAAGTGTATGGTCTAATTCAGAAAAAGGAATGCACTAGAATTGGGGAGAATGCAATGAAGCTAAGAGGAGGAAGTTTGAGAGAGATGTGTGGATATACTTCTTCATGGAAAGGGTGGTGGATGACAAGAACATCCTCCCAGAGTAAGTAGTGGGGGCAAAGACTGTGGGGAGCCTCAAGCATGCATGGGATAGGCACAGGGGCAAATTAGGAAGAGGGGAGGGGGGGACACCTATGACCAACTAGGGTTAGTGGTGATGGACTAGGCAGGGACAAGGGGCAGACTGGATGGGCCCAGGGGTCCTTTTGTGTCAACAAAATCTGTGTTTCTATGTAAACTGTCTGTCCTCTTGCATCATTTATGCATCCTACGTGCTCTTCCCTCTGACCACTGAACATTACTCAACCCCTTTTCTCTCACTATGAGCACAGCAAGAGTTGTAGTATAATCTGTGTCTGAATCTATGCTGTCAGGGTGCTAAAACAATAGAATCTAACCATCTTATACTGGCTTCAACTTGTGGCGAAAAGATGTTGTTAGCAATCTGGGAGTGGTCCTTCTCAAAATTCAGACTCTAGAATCCCAGGCGTTGGTTGTGGTTATAGACTGCTTTCAACATTGACAGGTTACACCCCTTTCTCGAAGCCGATGACCCGGAAGCAGTGGTGCATCCCTATGTTGCATCAAGTAGTGTAGCACACTCTACAAAGATCTACTCTGTGGACAGATCAGAGAGCTAGGGCTGGGACAGAGTTTAGTTTGGCTCCCAACTACAGCACTCTACCTCTTATTGTTGTGGGTTTCAGCAGGAGAAAAAGTTGTATATTTTAGGAAGAATAATGTTAACCTTTTAGTGTGTGTGAGCTGGCACCTGCATAGTGATATAATCAGCAGAATGTATTGCCAGTTGAGACATTTCGTATTCAGCTTACGCCCCATTGATTTGTTTACCCATATTGCTTTGTGCAGGATGAGAGGCTTTAGACTGTATGTGCTTACTGAAACCATGTGCTTGCCTTATGCATACTTCATATTTTTCTTACTTATTATTAAAATTAGTTTACCTATTTCCACTCACTACAAGCATAATAAGAGTTTTGCATCTAGTGCTATGCTCTTATTCACCCATATAACAGAAGATACCTAATCTGTATGACACGTATGAGATCTTAGTTGTGTCAACTTCAGCTTGTGTTAAAAATGGCACTTAGGAAAGTCTGACCCTTGAATCTAGGCATTGAGTATAGTTAGTGGCTGCTTTTTACAATTGCCTGGTCATACTCTGTTCTTGAATGTGATGACCTGAAAACAGAGGTAGAAAAGTGCGCTCTACAAGGGCTTGACTTGTGATCAGATCTGACCCTGCAGCTGGAGCAAAATGCTGCAGCTCATGTCCTCATCTCCTTGTGGAAGTCAGAGCATATAACTCTGCCACTCCACATCTTACTACCGTGGGTCTTAGTATGAGTAAAATAGAAACGTTTTGGGTAAAGAAGGGGCAGGTTCCTGGGACAATTGCTAACCTTAAAACTATATGCAACAGTTAAAATCCTGGAATAAACACACACTTCACAATATTAAATAAAAGATATCTCTACTGAAACACAAGTAGCTGTTGGCTGTAGCTAACTCTTATTTTACATGTAGTTTTGGTTTGGCACTTCTCAGTACTATTGGTATGTTGACTAAATACTGGCAAATGCCTGGCCTGCAGAGTAGAATTTACACACACACGTAGTACTTTTCATACAGTGCATCCCAAACTGCTTTACAATCAATTTATTTACACAGGTTACCCTAGCTGAGATGCCGCATCTCATTTTAAGTAGGGTCCTGCTTTTGCTTACAGCAGCTTGATGTCTCTCACTACCTTTGGTACTTCTATTTCTGTTCAGAGTAACTGTCTTGGATAACGTGTCCATTAGCGACTCCAACACAAACAAGACAGGATACCTGGAAAATAAAACTGGTGAGGTGCAGCTGAAGAGGATGGAAGGTCCCAGTCCCAGTGTACGGTAAATACAATTTTACTCCTGGCACTAGCACAAAGTAATAAAACAGTTTAAGGCCTATTAAACTTGATGATTTGTAAACCAATCTACATACCAACGCTCAGTTACTTTTTACCATGTATTCCACTATTTTAAGAAACTACACAAAGAATTACATCTTGTTCTCACTTGAAACTATGAAGTACAAGTTTCTGCTCTGTTAAACACTGACTGGTACAGTGAGAAATGGAAAGCTGGCAGACATGAACCTTTTGCCAAGAAAAAGCATTCCGTTTACTGGTTTACATCTGAAAAGTACAAACAGCAGATTCTGTCAGTTGCTGCATTCATGTTATACCTGCTCATACCTGCTCCTTTAGCAGCTGTTCAGTTGCTGTGAATCATAATGCTGGTGCCTTGCCTTTCTCATCTTAACCAGCACTCCTACTGGTTGGTGCCTCGGAAAGAATTCCTCCCATGTCTGCAGAATCCTACCCAAACCATCATACTGCTACCCTTGTTCTGCTGCCAAATGGCTTGTTACAGACAGGGGCACAATAAGGAGAGCAGCCTGTACCAGTCAAAGCTCTTATGAAAACGTGTACTCATTTTAAACTTTTAATTTGTTCACCTTTTGGATGCATCCTTATCTTGAAGCAAGTATATACTGTCTTTCATTTGTACAATGTGTTGCCATAATAACTTTGGGTGCTACAAAGTTTAAACATTTATTTTTATCTATTTATATGAAAATATTTCATTCACCAGGTAAGTTTACAGAGAAAATATTATTCTTGTTTACAGATGTGATGGGGGGGGGGGTAGCGAGAGGAGGAACAGGAAGAAGAAGTACGGGGCCAAAATAGATAAACACATATATATACAGCTACAAATACTGTATATACAGGTAGCAGCTATCATACTGCGTAACAAGTTAGATACATGAGTCAGTAACAGCTGCTGCAGTTGATTAAGCAAAAATCCACAACAGAGTGGGGGCTGTTGTGGGATTTACCCACGCATGGTGTGATGTGCCATGAGGCTGCAGGCCGAGTGACAAAAATCAAGCTGGAAGTGGGTAAATCCCCTCTCTTCAACCTATATCCTGGAGTGGCTTTTTGTGACTATGCAATGATCTGTTAAAATTAATTTTAGGAAGTTATAAAAAAGTAAAATGTTTAGTTTTTAAGTGATTTTATTAATTTTTTATTGTAATATCATTCCTCCCATTTTAAAAAGTCCCTTGTTGCTCAGCAGAGTATATTGTTGTAGAAACTGTCCCCCAACCACCAGATACTGGCCTATTTATTTTTGGTATCTTGTTGCTGCTTTTTAATTTCTTATTTAGACAGAGTTCGAGTAAGTGTGGTGCAACTTGTGTGAGGCTGCAGTCTGTTGCGGGCTGTGAATGTGGTGTGGGTGGTTTGAAGTGAGAAACTGCAGGTTGTGAACAGCTCTCTTCTTGTGGTGGTACAGTACAAGCTGTTGCAGAAAGTGAGATCTATTGAGAGTGGGAGAGCGAGAGATGGGAATTGTGTGAGTGGCTTATACTTCGGCAAGTGGTAACGAAGGGCAAGCAAAGCTAGTGGTGGCAAGGGGCAAGCAAGGCAAGTGTTGGTGGGACCAGTGCCATAGGTTAAATACATGTACTGTGGGTGGGGATAGGACTGAAACCTGCAGCAAGCTCAGAGAGAACCACGGTCAGTGATTGTCTGCTTCTGATTTGCATTCTGAATAACTTTTTTGTATTTTTTTGTAGACAGTGAGTGTGTGGTATGATTTGTAAAGGGCTGTAGTCTGTTGTGAGCTGTAAGCATAGTGTTTGCAGTCTGTGAGCAAAAGACAGCATGTTGTGAGCAGACGACTTCAGTGGGGAAAAGGTGACAGAACGTTTGTTATGAATTGTTTTGGGGAGTGGGGTGGGTGTATTGAGATTTGAGGTGCTGCTGCCAACTTTTTGAGTGGGTTGTGGTAGGATTTACCCAAGCTCATAAGTACCAGTGAGACAATCAAAATTACAGATTCTTGAACCCCATTGTATAATACAGCATAAACATCACAGTGACTACAATGAAGCAGCTAGGTAGGGCACTCACATAGACAGAAACTGTTTCTGTCATTTTAGTTGTTGGCTGGGAAGGAGGAGGAGCCCGAGAAGGAGCAAGTGATGATAAAATGAGTTTAGGATATCTATAGTATTTTTTAGGTACTTGTACCCAGTAATAGTACACCTTCTTAAAAAGTATTAAAATGGAATTACAGCTTACATACCTTTACTGCGTTTCATTTTGCCTGGTCAGTAATCTACCTTCCCTTGCTGTATATTACATTAATGGAGGCAATGGGTTAAGTTGCTGTACTGCTAGGGTGTATATTGCTAACCACCAGACCGTGTCTCCTAGATCTTGTCTGGCTTTCTGGTGGCAGCCAGTCTAGGATAGCTGAACATTTATTATTGTATCACCAAAGTATTAAACAGTAGACTGTAACTAGGTGTAGAGTTAATTAATCATTTACTTAGGTTTTAAATTACTCAGGCAATCACTGTTGAAAACTACCTGTGCGTACATACTGCCAATGTCTGCATTCCAGTCTCTGTAAGACTCAGTTTAAGCAACATTAAAATCTTAACATTTTTACTAAATGTTCCCAGGTTCTGATCACTGTAGCTCTTCTACTGAACCTCAGTCAAGGAGGTGTGTTACTACAGTTCTTCATACATACATACAGTGCACAGCACACATGGCCCTGTCCTCACGATAGAACTGTTTTTGAAAACCATTCTTAAAAACCCTTTAAATTAACAGGTTCCCTTTGTTTACACTATTCAGTAAACATTTTAGATCACGGTCATTTTAGGCCCTGTCCACACTAGTGCTCTTATAATGTTTTAATTCACTTAAAACATTACAAGAGTCTCCAAACGTGATACGCATCTGCACTAGTAACAATTTCAAAACGTGTTTGAATACTGTGTTTAAACCCTGAAAGTATCAGGGTTTTAGCATGGTTTTCAAAACATTTTGAAACTACACTCGGTGAACTCACCAGTGTGGATGCAGTTCCATACTGTGTTCACCAGTGTTTGCTCTCCATGGAGCCAGAATGCACTGTTCCTGTATCCCATGGTGCCATATTGCCGTTCACAAATGCATGACACTGCTGATAGCCTCAGACTAGGAAGTGTGAGTTATTACACAAGGACTGGGCTCTTCTCTTTTTAGTTTTTCTATTCTGTATGCTTTCTATTTCTACCATATCTGGCAGCCAGAAGGAGCAGCATGACAGTATGTCTTGCATTGCATTATGGGACAGAAGGAGCAATCAAAGGTGGAATGGTTTGTAAACTGTGTTTACTGGTGAAACGTCACGCCATTAGTGTGGATGCTCTGTTAAACCATATTCTAACATGAATTAGAAGGGCAGTGTTCAGGAGATATAAGCAAACACATAAGGAGGAAGATAGAACAAGCATACCAGGAAATGCAGAAGGAGGCAGGAATAGGGGTCAGAAGAGCAAAAGCTATGACTGAAGAGAAAATAGCACAAGCAGTTAAGGGAGGGGACAAAACCTTTTACCTGTATGTGAGCGAAAGTAGGAAAACAAAGGGTGGGATAGTTAGGCTGAGGGATAAGGGTGGGGAGACAGTGGGAGGTGATCAGGAGAAGGCAGATATCCTAAACAACTACTTTTGCTCCGTGTTCATGGTGGAGGGAGAGGGGGAAGGAGGGTGGATCAGAGAGAGGGGGAAGGCTGGGAAGGGGGTGGCCATCATCCCATTCAAAGCAGAGGGGGGTCCTAAAACAACTAGCAGGACAACAAGTTGACAAAGCCATGGGTGGGGCCTGACAGGATTCACCCCAGAATACTGACAGAGCTGAGGGAGGTGCTAGCGGAGCCATTAATTGGCCTGTTCAATAGATCATTAGAGATGGGGATGGTATGAGAA
This sequence comes from Neoceratodus forsteri, assembly GCA_016271365.2. Lineage (NCBI taxonomy): Eukaryota > Metazoa > Chordata > Ceratodontiformes > Ceratodontidae > Neoceratodus > Neoceratodus forsteri. Next base: position 156,029,008 of record JADMNL010000023.1, on the reverse strand, counting down.
AACTGAAAAAGAGTGGACGTGGTCCTGCTACATAAGGGAGGAAGCAAGGAAGAGACAAACAATTTCATGTCAGTCAGCCTGACATCGGTGGTGGGGAAGTTGATGGAGAAATTACTAAAAGAAAGAATTACCAAGTATCTTGTTTCAAATGACCTAATGAATCACAGACAGCACGGATTCATGGAAGGGAGGTCATGTCAAATGAACTTAATTGAATTCTTTGACTGGGTGACCAGCATGATAGATCGGGGGGGGGGAGTGGATGTGGTTTACCTGGATTTCAGCAAAGCTTTTGACACCGTGCCATGCAGAAGGCTTCTGCACAAACTAAGATCCCTGGGGGCTGGGGCCAGAGGTAGTGAGATGGGTAAAAATTGGCTGGAGGGAAGAAGACAAAGGTGGTGAAACGGAATTCCATCAGGGAGGGAGGGAGGGAGGGAGGAGGGTGACTAGTGGGGTACCACAGGGGGTCAGTACTGGGACCAATCCTGTTCAACGTTTTCATAGGAGACATTGCAGAGGGGCTTGAGGGGAAAGTCTGTCTATTCACGGATGATACAAAGCTCTGCAACAAAGTAGACAATTCAGAGGGGGTTAAAAAATGAGAAGAGATCTGCACAAATTGGAGGAGTGGTCAAAAGTCTGGTAGTTGAGTGTTAATACAAAAATGTGCAGGATTATGCACATAGGGAACAGAAATCAAAGAACGAAGTACAGGATGGGTGGTCAGGTACTGGAGGCAATTGAGTAGGAAAGGTACCTTGGTATAATCATATCTTGTGATCTCAAGGAGACTAAGCAATGCAAGAAGGCAGTAGCGAGGGCCAGCAGAATGCTGGGATGCATAGGCAGGGGGATCACGAGCAGAAGAAGGGAGGTGGTGATGCCCTTGTACAAACTGCTGGTGAGGCAGCATCTTGAATACGGTGTCCAGTTCTGGGGGCCGTACCCCAGGAGGGACATGGATAGGGTGGAAAGGGTTCAGAGGAGAGCAACAAAAATGGTGCAGGGACTCAGCAATTTGACATATGAGGAGAGGCTGAAGGACCTCAACATGTATACCCTGGAGCAGAGCAGATATGGGGGGCATGATAGAGACCTTCAAGTACCAAAAGGGTATCAACAAGGTCCCAGAGAGCAGTATTTTAAAGAATAAGAGACTCAAAAACTAGGGGTCATGAAATGAAGCTAGAAGGGGAATGATTCAAGGGAAACATTAGGAAACACTACTTCACAGAAAGTGTGGTGGATGATTGGAATGCACTCCCAGAGGAAATGATGGGTGCCTAAACTGTGATGGGTTTTAAGGCTGCTTGGGATAGGTACAAGGTAATTATAGAGTTGAGGCAGGTGAGGAAATCACCTGGGACACTAGGGTCCCTGGGTAACATGTAGATAGAACACTTGGGAAGACTCAGTGGGCCTGGAGATCCTTATCTACAAACAGTTTCCATGTTTCTATGTTTGGATTTCCAAGGAATGGTGTGGACGGGCAAACATGATAAGTGCTAAAAGTGATTTAAAATCGTTTTTACTTTACCGTGTGAAGTGTGAAAAGGACCTTAGTATGTCCACATTGCTGATGTTAAATCTGTTCTTTGGTGACCACCGTCTACTGAATTCTGGGACTGAGTTTATGTTTGTATCCCAGAATGCACTGAGGGTGTTCACAGCTGACACCAATGCTGTTACATGAATACAGGGGGATAGTTCCATGATGCAGTTCCAGTGCCATGCTGAACCCCCCACCGCTGATATGGAATAATATGCATTGTACAGTGAAGCCCAACATCAGGGGCCTGATTTTAAAATGATCAGGACTGGTGCAAGGGGGTTGCATCAAGGAGAAATGGTGCAAAGGGCTGTGTGCACCGTCCGTACCTTGCACCAGTCCCGATTTTCTGTGGCACCCTGCTGCACTCGGAAACCGCCTGTTCTAACTGGGCTTGTACTGTCCTTGTGAAGGCTGCACTGATGCATCATGTCAGAAGGGGGCTTGCACCAGGGCAGAGCTGTCATATCTCCTAAAGTGGGATTTTGCAAGCCCCCCCAGTGGGCACACGGACCCTGCCATTAGACCAGCCCAGAGCTGGTCTAACCTGCCGTGTGCCACTTCTGGAGTCATTGCTGGGTGGAGAGTGACCCTATGCCTCACTGGGGTAGGCACCCATACAACCCCTGACACTTTCCAGACCACAGCTGGAGTGGCTAGTTGTCCTTGGCAGGTATGAGCCTGTTACCCCTGTTGTGATGCTGATGCATCTGCCCCCGCAACATGGACCCACACTGACCATGGACTTGCCCCCTTTGGGGCAGTTGCCACCCCCTTCCCCATCCCGACCCATCCTACCCCCCCATGAGCCAGAGCATACCCAGGATGGCCAGCCAGCCACCAGGGTGACTGGACAGCAGGTCGCCATCACTGGCCGCTGTTGCCGCAAGCCCGTCCCATGGCTTGTGGCTTTCCCTTCCAGTGCACATTTCTTTGGTGCAGCTGTTGGATTGCAGCAAACCCAGGGACCTTGGCACTGGGATCCCACTTTTTCTAAAATCAGGCGTAGGATACCTGGTCCATCCAGATCCACTGCAGGTGGCGCTTCAGCACACCACGTGCCGATCTAATGGGGATTTTTAAAATCAAGCCCCAGATTCCCTCATACTAGTTGTGTCAATCAGTACATCAGTATCTTGAGTGAAGAAGAGTCAAGAATAGCATAGGCCATCACTTTACACTTGTCTGTCTTCTTGCAATTTTCCACCTGACCATTAGAGCACAGAGACTAAACACTTTTTCTTAAAACAATGTAGTCAGTAGGCTTGAACAATGAATGCCTCTATCTCACCCTCACAATATCATCTGGATTTCAAGTTACTAAACTCCATTTTGTGCTACTGTGAAAACCTGCTTGACCTCATTACAGAGGTTATGACCTTATTCTTGCAAAGCATCATGGGACTTGATTTTTTAAATCTGAAGGTGCTAAACTTCATGGAAACTGCTGTTTTCTGGGATGAAGTGATTCTGAGGTGAAAGAAAGAACTTTGCTGTCCATGAAGTGTTACTTGTCATTGATTATGTGTTGCAAGTGATGTTCTCTGCTTGAGCCCAGCCCAGTCATGGGGTTTAGTGGTATCTGACTTTGGCCAGGTATGGTATTTGACTTTGGCAAGGTATCAGCCAAGGAGATGGGTGGAAGGCTTTTTTAACTGCAGTCAGGCATGGGGGCTTTTTAAAAAAGGTTTGTCTGGTCCTGTTGAACAATAATCAACATATTTTTTTCATGCTGCTGGTACCGCTGTATAGTATATGGTTAGGGCTTATTGTAGATGAAAACCAGTGGCTTTCTCAATCTTGCAGTAGGACAGTTCAAAGGGTCAAAAAAGTTGTTGTACCATCAATCCGACATCACATCAATGGTATAACAACTTTTTAGCCTTGTCCTGCCACCTGAATGGAGGAAACAGTGTCCTCAGGGGGGAAAAAAATCAAGAAAACATGGCAGTGCCGCTTAGCGAACACTGCACCAGTCCAGTCTGGACACAGACTGCCATAGTCAGCTCCAAGTTTCCAAACTGTACGAATTTATCAGTTTTGTTTTTTTAAGTAACTGCTGCAAAGAATGCGTCCATAGGGTCGGGAGTGGATTACTGCTGCTGAGAATCTTCTGAGTGATTTGGGAGTGGAGCGGGACCACATCGAGCAGTCAGAGCTGCCGGGAACAAGTAGGACTGTGGTGTGACCACAAGGTATGAAACCTTGTGAAAAAGGAGGTTTTTTTTTTTGTTTTTTTGTTTTTAAGGATTTGGGGAACCATATGCTATATAAAACAGTGGATGGGTGACCATCCACAACTAAGGCTGTGTTCCCATCACAGGTGCTGATGACATCATGGAGACCTTTCAAGCTTCATTCTTGTGGTCTCTATGATGTCATCAGCACCCTCAATGGAAACACAGCCTTGTGGATGGTCACCCATCCACTGTTCTTTTATTTACTAAGTCATCTTTAATTACAGTGTACCCTTTTAGCAAAGTAGAGGTTAGCAGGTTTGCAAAAAAAGCACCAGTCTATTTTAAGGACGAGTTATTGGATTGGCTAACCTCTTCCTCCTGAAGACCAATTTAGGGATTCCTACTTTGGACTGGATCTCCAGTTACTTATCAGGATGTCAACAACTTGTAAATATAAATGAAATTAAATCAAAAGTAATTGTTATTACTCATGGGGCTCGATTTTGAAAGAGCACTTAGAGTGATGCAAGTTGCGTCACTCCAGGGCTGTGTATACTCTGGGTGTGCAAGGGACCCTGTGCCCGGTTTTACAAAAATTAGGATCCTGGTACCAAACTCCCCAGCTTTGCTGCAAGCCAACAGCTACACCAAACAATTGGTGCACCTGCAAGAATTGCCACAGGAATCCAGCCCCGCCCCCACCTGGTGCAACACTAGAGGGGCCAGGATGGTTGGAGGTGGTGAATGTGCTGGACTCGAGGGGACTGGGACAGAAAGTGCACAAGAGGTGGCATAGGGGGAGTTGGGGTGATAGCTGGGCTTGACAGGGAGTGCAGTGGCACCTGGTGAGATATGTCTGCTTTTGTATTAATGTTGTTAATGTCTATCAATCCATAGTAGTGATATACAAAGTACAGTGCCTGTTACTGATGCTTAAATATATACACTGAGCAAATCCAATTCGGCCACAGAGGGGCAAGTGATATAGCTGAATAACATGGCATCATATTGATACATAACTCGGCAGACCTTACGGTCTGTATAACTTATCACTTTTGAGGTCTGCTGAGTTACAAATCAATATGATGCCATGTTATTCAGATGTATCACTTGCCCCTCCATGGCTGTGTTGGATTTGATCAGTGTATATATTTACCATATCAGTAGTAGGTACAGTACTTTGTATGGGTGCCACTGCACTCCCTGTCATGCCCAGCTATCACCCCGACACCTCTATGCCACCTCCATTATCCCTTCTGCCCCTGACCCCACATTCAGACTTCCCCCTTATTCTCCACAGTGTGTGGCACTGATACAAGTCACTTAGACCACCTCCTGGCTGGTCTAAGTTGAACGCCTTGCTGTGCCCATGGTGGGGCTTCTAAAATCCCCCTATAAAAAGGTTGCAGCCCCATCATGGGGCAAGCCCCTTTGCAACCTGGTGCACCTTGTTTTATGGTGCAAGGCTGGTGCAGTGCCGCTTTGGCACAGTGACTCCTCTTTTCGAAGCAGACCACATTCGAAAATTGAGAATGCTGCATCTTTTGACTCAAGGTGCCACTTGCATAATTTAAGTTTGACGCAGGTACCTTGTATTATTCCCAGGCTTTGAAAATTGGGCCCTGCATGTTTATCATAAAGTGATTAATAGACAAAAAACTGGGCACACACCTTCCACAAAAATAGAAAGCACTGCTCTGAAAATTTAAGTGCATGCGATTTATTCAGTGCATCAATCCACAGACAGACTTGTAACACCAGACACATTTCAGATTGGATTCCTTCCTTAAAGACCCGTTTTTTTTGTCTACTATTGCCACTTCTATTGCGAGCCTCACATTCCTGGTGTGGCTCCTATTGAGACTGTTTATGTTTATTCTAAAATATAATCGGCATGGGTCGTAATGTCGCAAGACATTATGCCACAGTAATATACCGCGCTGCCAATACAGCACCCCCCCAAACCTCCCCCAACTAAAATAACCAACTCCGGGGGTAACACTTAATATCACACAAAGTGCAAAAAATAAAAAAAATTCCTTGTGTCTGGGACCGGGAATCGAAATCTGTAAGGTGACCTTTGTCAGAAGTCCACTGGCTCACTGCAGTTTGGTCCTCAGGATAGGCAGCAATTGTTTAATCATGTGGGCTTGCTTCCAGATGCATCCTACTCAATGGGTTTACTGTGGGTCTGGGTTCCCTCATCAGAGGATTATCAGCCAGTTTTTCTTTTAACCCTCAGTTTCATCACTCCCTGAGTTGGTGAGTGGCTGTGCAAGATCTGACCAATTTCCACTAGAATTTCAAGAGTTAACTCTCACAACAAATATCAGTCTAGATGAATGGGGACAGGTCGGAGCCACTTTCCCACTCAGGGAACTTGGTCAGTCTACGAACAGCATCTCCACATCAATGTTCAGGAGATGGAGAAGGTCCATCTAGCTTCCCTTAGTTTTCATCCATGATGCTAACGTTGTGTGCATTTGTACATAACCATTAAGGCATGGCAGATGTTTAGAGAAGTCCCCGACCTGTCAATAGTTCACCTGGCAGGAGAGTTGAACCATCAGGTGGACTGGCTAAGCAGCAAAATTTTCATCCCATAGAGTGGAGGTTGAACTGGAGGTTTTCGAACTCCTATGAAACCGGTTTGGTTGACCTCAGATCAATCTGTTCACATCCAGCCGCAATGCTCAGATCCGAGAGGGTTCCTCAGTCTTTTTTTGGTGTACACAGCCATGGTAATGGTTGCTCTGCCTCAAGAGTGGACCTTCAGCAGAGCATATTTTTCTTCTACTAACTTTCTTTACAAAAAAAAAAGGAAAGAATAATAAATAAAAACAAAAGACACACTGGAGAAGCTGCCTTTTGTTAGTGACCGAGAAGACTGCAGTTCTCGGACTTAGCAAATCTTGCTCAGCAAGCACCCTTATGCCTTCTGGTGTCCAGAAACCTGCAATCAGGGTCTGTCTCTCCACCCAAAAAAATCCAGGAATGATACAAGTCTTGCCCTGTCATTCATATATATATATATATATATATATACACACACACACACATATTTATATCGTTTCCCCTGAGAAACTACTTGACTCCTTGATGGCTGCCAGAAAACTTCTATGTCTGCAGCCTATGCTCCAGTTGGGGCAACCTCTCTTTTTCACCTTGGCCCAACAGGGAAGGTTTCTCCTTCAACGGCCTCTATTCTGCATTTTTTTTGGTTTCCTACAGAAAGGTGAAGAGGTTGACATTTGGTTCCCTGAGAGGCCGGGTTCTGCTCTTGCAGCCTTGTGTTTTATTGGCCTAGGGACTAATAGGCGCATGTCTGTAGGACACGTCTGCTGTCCTGACCTCTGGTTCTCTGTGGGATCTGAATTGGGTTCTGAATGCTCTTTGCAAGCGGTTTTGAACTACTCCCATTCACATCACTGGATATGTTTTTTACAGGCTTCCTCTTAAGGAGCCATACATTATTAGGCATAAGGACAGGTGGTACTCAGAACGGTGTTTGTCCCTCAGGTGCTCATTGCCTTCCAGGAGTCCAGGACATATTTTTTTGTCTACCTGTCCACAACCTCCTCAATCCAAGAAAAGGAACTGCACAACTTGGATTTATCTTGCACCATTAGTATCTAGCCTAAATGGACAGCTGCATTCCATGAGTTTGAGAGTCTTGTTTGTTCTAGTGGAACAGACAAGCAGGGTCAAGAGACCTTCCTTTTTAGGCCCCCCTCACTAAAAGGGTGTGGGCCTGCATTGTTCAGGACAACGTTGTAGTAAGAGGTGGTCACCAGCTCCCCTCAAGGCTCACCACTCCAGGGCAAAGGTGACGCCTTGGGCAGGCAGGTGAAGCATTAATTTCAAGGTTATACAAGGCAATTACATGGTCTCACATCCACACATGCTCAAAACATCCATTTTGATGCTTAGAGTTCGGCTAATGTAGTTTGGTCTTAGAGTACTACAGACAGCAGTTTGCAAGTAATTTTCAGTGCTTGCCTCTGGCGTATGTGATAATCTTCTCCTCCATCCCATTTTTCTGGGTACTGCTTCTTACAACCTAGTTTTTATGATTACCTATTGACAATGCGGACCTCTACAGAAAGAAGAAATTAACTTCATACCATAATTTCCTTTTCTGTTAGCTCCAGCATTGTCAATGGGGCCCTCCCAGGAGTCTGCGGGAGGATCTTATCCTGTGTGCTAGGAGGGATGTCCTGTCAGATTATTTTTCGATAAGTCTGCGACCACAGATTAATAGCTTTACTGATAACTCTTGAGGCATTTTTACTTGTTACAGGTGGCCGCACTGCATCCAGTTGTTGCCTGGAAATTCTACCGTAGCGGATGATCAGCCTCGGTTTTCCAGATGTGCGAAAAGTTGGAACTTGCTTTTTTTATCAGATGGTTCTTCTGGTAAGGAGAATCGAATTATCCAGCCCTTAAGTCTAATGGAGAGCCTTCTCCTCCTCGGACGTCTGCCAGGCAATATGTTTTATGTTGACAATAGGTTATAATGTATGAAAATGTGTAGCTATTTTGGCACTGTGAGGTAAGTAGTAACTGGAGAGTCATTGCAGCATGAAATCATCATATGCCCACCATTCTAAAGCTGGCACATTCCCCTGGTAGTGGTGCACTATACCCAGTTGTTATGATTACCCATTGACAATGTTGGAGCTAGCAGAAAAGGAAATTACAGTAAGTATGAAGTTCATTTCTTCTTTTCCATCTATACCTTGGGTAAAAAAAAATATTTCTTTTGGTTTTAACATTTTTCAGCCCAAGCTGCATATTGTAACTTCTAGTGTTAATTTGTAGCTTCATAAACTCCAGACTGAGATGATTTAATAAATCCATGTTGTTCATAATCTTGTAAAAGAATAGCAAGTCCCCTCTTAAGCATCTGTTCTGTAGACTATGTAGACTGAGGTCAATCCGTTTGTCTTCATAGTCCTTATTTTCCAGACTAGACATCATCCTAGTTACCTTTCTCTGAATTCTTCCCAATTTGTTTGTGATTTATTTATTCTGCCCTAGAATCGGGTAGCATAATCAGTTAACAGTCTAACATAGGGATCATACATTGGAGAAGAACATCCTTATTTTTTTTGTACAAAACATCTGCTGATTATGTTTAATAAACTATTAATTCATTTGAATACAGTATCATGGTTTGAAATGTCTAAAGTGATTTGAATAACTAGTTCTTTCTCATTAGTAGATTTTTGTAGCTGGACTCTACATAGATTATCGTTAAACTGCACATTATTCTTCCTAGATGCATAACAGTGCGCATATCTCGATTCAAGTGCATACAACACTTGGAGTCCCAGTTATTCAGGTTATCCAAATCTCATTGTAAAATTACAGTATCTTCTAGGCCGTTTACTGCATCCTCTAGCTTGGTATCATCAGCAAATGTGCAACATTTATTCACTGTATTAACCACAAAATCCAATATATATATATATATATATATATATATATATGTGTATATATATATATATATATAATCTATATCTATATATGATAAATAGGGTAGGTCCCAAAACGGAACCCTGGGGGACTCCACTTGCAACGTATCCTATGTCTGATATAAAAAATGATTGATCCCAGCTGGCCTGGCACTGAGGGCTGAGGCACTGGACACCTTACCTCACGCTATGCTGGCAACCCAGATTTGGGAACGACTTCGGGACATTGGGGTGCCAGCATGGGGGGGAGTTGTGGGATTGATCAAGCTGGTAGGCTGCTCTCCTCTCCCGGGGGTAGTGGTAAGGGTGGGTTTTCATTCCCCTTGTAGTTCCACATCCACTAGGTGGAGGTCCAGTTGGGTAGCATAGGCACGGAAGGGGTGGCAGTATGAGATGGTGCTCAGCTGGCTTCCGGTGTGCGTTCGTGCCTCCACATGCACATACAGCTGTGTGCCAGGGGCCTCAGGTGGGGACAAGTGGGAGAAAATGTTGCAGAAAAAAAAGCACCGTAAAAATCTTTATAAAAATGATTTATCCTAACCCTCTGTTATCTGTTTGAAACCTATTTTCTTATCCATTGAATTATTAGTCTATTGAATCATAAATTGTTAAGTTTCTTTATGAGTAAATCAAGTGGCACAAGGTCACAAGGTCAAACACCTTACTACCATCTAGGTATACAGTACAATACTGACTGCACTACCTTTATCCAGATTGTCACTGATAGGTTCCTGGAACATGTTTAAGTTGGACACACAAGATCTACCTTGTTTAAAACTGTATTGTATGATATCTGCTATACGAAATTTCATGCATTCCTGTTCAATAAATGTTTAAATTTTAGCCTTTATCTATTTCCCTAAAGTTGATGTTATGCTTACTGGTCTATAATTAGACAAGAGTGTTTTGTTATCCCCTCTTTAGGGCTGCAGTGGAAGGAGCCATGCAGACCTCTTGCTATCGAAAAAGGACTCAGCATTCCTAGCATTCTTTGCGAATGAACAACCTGCTGGATGTGCACAACAGTTGCCTCCACATCCGTGGAGCACTTCACTCACACTGCACTATTCTGTACTTTTTTAAAAAATCAGCGGCGTCCTAATCGTGACACTGGGGGATTGGGCACCCCCAGTGCCACCCGTATGCTTCTAGGGGTGTGTGTCTGGGGTGGTAGGTGCTGAGAAGGAAGGTCAGGTGGAGGGATATCTCTAATTTAAAATGAAAAAAACAAATGCCGGTGTGACAGGGAGATCCTGCCACTCTTGAGAACTGACCTTTTCTTAAATCTATTGCAACAGTTCTTCTATTTCTTAGCCTATTCTATCCTTTACAATTTCTTGTCCATAAGGTTGGCCACCTATGGGTGCTCCACTCCTCTTTCTTGACTATACTATAGTGTCCTCTTTAATATTTCTTTTTCCTCTCAAGTACCCATACAGGGAAATTATTGTGGTGACCTCCGAGCTGATGTAAAACAACAGGCTGCATTGTTGGATTTAGTAGGCAATAGCACTCACTATGTCATAAAATACCTTGATGTATATACCTTATATGTATGAAACTTGTAAATGTTGAAAATACCACGGCACTAAGTGTTTTTGATAAAGGTAAAAAGTTACTAGGGGACTGTATTATAAAAATTAAGTTACCGGGGTAGAGATATCAGAAAGCCCCTTTTGTGTTATTGTTTGAGAGGCCCTTTGGCACCATGCATTCCTGCTTTAAACTGCACCAGCCTAAAATTTCATGGTGATTTGCATATACATCCCATGATGCTTTGCATTATGGGGGTATGTGTGATGCTGTATTTCTTTGAAATTTGGCTTCATTGTCAATGCCTCTTGGGGTAACCCTTGATTCAGTGCTTCTGCACTGAGGTTCTTTGTCTTTAGCTTGTTTTGGGGTTTTCCTTTTTGAGCTCCCCATCAACCAAACACACAAGACCAACATAGGGAATTAAATATTTTTCACTAAAGAGATAGATCAGTAGATCAGTGGGTCAGTAGGTGCTAAGTGCAGAGAAAGGACATGCATAGTCTACTGCTGCAAACTGATGTATTGAACAAGGGATATGCCATTGCTTAAGGTTATCCCCTGTGTTTTAAATAAACCTCACAAAGAGATTGTGTGTTGAACCTGAAGTTCTGAGACTGGTTCATCTGTTATCCCACAACCCCTCCACAGGCAGTCATGGCAGAACACGGCACACTCTGCCATCTCCAAGATGGCTGCTGCACTCTATTACGCATCTGTGACTACTAGCGCATGCGCAGTAGAGTGCAGCGGTTGACGTTTGTTTTTTCTTTTAAAATTAGAGATATCCCCCCACCCGAACCTCCCTCTCAGTACTCACCATGCTAGCCCACCCAGTGACAATTGGGGTGCCCAATGTCGCAATCAGGATGCTGCCAATTTCTTTTTCATATTGCCCCACCTGACCTTCCCTCTCAGCACCCACCACCCCAACCTACCCACAGAAACATAACAGTGACACTGGAGGGCAATCCCCCAGTGTCGAGATCACTAATCCTGTTTTTTGGATGACCCTCCCACTACCGCATGCATGGTTATTTGTTTTTTTAATCACCCACCTAACCTGACCCTCCCTCTCAGCACCCACCACCCCATTCCTCCACCTAGAAATGTAGTAGTGACACTGGGGGTGCCCAGTCCTCCAGTGCAGGAATCCTTTTTTTTAAATACCTGTACAAAGAAAACCATCCATTGATGTCTTTTGCAGCTGTTAAACTCCCCCCACCCGACCCTCTCACTCAGCACCCCCCAAGCTCTTACTTACCCATTGGGGGTCTAACACTGTAATTCTCTCTGGAACACAGACATGTCTTCACTCTTCAAAGCCAGACCACGAACTGAGGAAACAGGTATGCGGTCCAATGTATTTCAGCGGGTTTTTGAACTTAGTGCCATAACTTGGCCATTTTTGCAAATTTGTGCCACAGATTTTCATCATGCCTTCTTTGAGACTCCACCTCATGAACAATGGCACTGTCATTAGACAGATCTGTCCTGAAAGATGATTTCATGGTTCCTGTGCAAAATTACCTTTCGAGCAGGAGTTGAACATTTTCTCTGTCCTTATTCATGAGGTGGGGCCATAAGAAGGCTATGTTGAACATTTGATGTAAAAATATTAAAAAATAACCAAGTTATGAGCCTACATTGACTTTTGCAAATGCAGGCTTGTAACTTTAGTAATGTTCAAGGCTTTTCCGCTAAATTTGCAACATAGCCATATCTTTACAGCACCTCATGAATGTGACAGCTGTCATTTTTCAAATCCTGGTCAAAATGTTTTTTTTTTAACATCCCAAAAGGTGATTTCATGGTCCCTGTGCAAAATCATATTTAGGGCACAAATTGAAAATTGTCTCTGCCTGTGTTTATGAGGTGGGGTCATAAGAAGGCTATGTTGAACATTTGGTGTAAAAATATTTAAAAACAACCAAGTTATTAGCCTACGTTGACTTTTGCGAATGCAGGCTCCTAACTTTGGTAAGTTTCAGTATTTTTACCCCAAATTTACAACATTGTTATATCTTTACAGCACCTTATAAATGTGACAGATGTCATTTTTCTAATCCTGGCCAAAAAGTGTTTTTTCACATCCCGAAAGGTGATTTCACGTTTCATGCACGAAATCACCTTTTGGACAGGAGCTGAAAATGTTCTCTGCCCTTGTTCATGAAGCAGGATCATAAGAAGGCTACGTTCTAAATTTGGTGTAAACATATTTAAAAAAAAACAAAGTTATGAGGCTATGCTGAATTTTGCAAATGCAGGCTCATAAGTTTGATAATATTCAATATTTTTACCCCAGATTTTCAACATAGCCATTTCTTTACAGAACCTCATGAACGTGACAGTTGTCATTTTTTAACTCCTGCCCAAAATGTGTTTTTTTGTCCCTGGGTGAAATCACCTTTAGGCCAGGAGTTGGACATTTCCTCTGCCCTTCTTCATGTGGCAGAGTCATAACAAAGCTATGTTGAAAATTTGGTGGAAAAAATATTACAAAACAACACATTTATGTTACATTCTGCAAAAGCAGGCTCGTAACTTTGGCAATTATTAATATTTGTACCCCAAATTCCTTATCTGCAGCCCTATTGGCTCTGGCCAGAGTTTGTTATGTATATGTATATGTATATGTATATGTATATATATGTATATGTATAACTTCAACTCTTCTTCAGTCAACCAGGACAACTCCAGATTTTAATGATGTTTTAAATATTTCTGTTAATGGCAGTGCAATAAATTCAGAAAGCCTTACTTACCAATCGGGGGTCCGACACCGTAATCCTCTCTGGACCACAGACACGTCTTCATTCTTAAAAGCTGGACCACAGATTGAGGAAACAGGTATGTGGTTCAATGTATTTCAATGGGGTTTTGAACTTGGTGCCATAACTTGGCCATTTTTGCATATTGTTGCCCCAGATTTTCAGCATACCTTCTTTGGGACCCCACCTCATGAACAATGGCACTGTCATTAGGCAGATCTGAAATAAAATTAAAGATATATCTCTTATAACTATAAAGTCCAACAACATACTTATCATATTCCTATAGTACTAATGGATATACTGGTACTTAATAATGAACCTGAACATATAAGTAAAAACATTAAAGAAATAAAAGAAAAACAAAGGAAATAGTTTAACATTGTATACTTATGCATTAGACTTAACCAACATCAATAGCCCCTTCTGTGGACAAATGGTCTACCATCTGACATACAGTAGCTGGAGCCACAACCCTTGATTCCTTCAAGCCCAAACTCCATCAGCACCTCATCGACAATAGTACCCGTAGGTGCCCCCACTAGTCTGCACCCACAGTTTTAGTCTGCCTCAGCACTTTCAACTCCTGACCCACAAAGTTAAGTCTTTGCCCAAGCACTTGCCTCCCATCCCTTTTGCCCCACCACATGCCTGCCACCCCCCAACCCTTGGCTCTTTTTTCCCTCTGCCCTTCCTATCCCAGTTCCCACTGACCCCCCAACCTCATCCTAACAGTCTGCCTCTACCTCTACCTCTACCTCTCTCTCTCTTCCTCAGGGCACTGGCATACCACGTACTGTGCCTTAGCACAATTTGTGTAACTGTTTGTCTTTGCAGCCCATGTACTGTTGAATTTTTTTGTACTCTGTGTGTATAATTTACTGTAACAATATTGTGTCTTCATGTGTTAAAGTATCTGATGTGGAACCTCTCAACGAGCATCCACTCATAGGTGTCATCCAAGATTTCAATAAGTAGAATAAAATAAATAAAAATATTTCCCCAAGCTAACTACAAAGTAATATTTGTTACAGTAATACACCTACGGGTTGTCTTGTAGACTGCTTAGTATAGCGTAGCTTAATATTCCAATACTGAATTTCCATAAAGGGAGCTCAGATTTTTTGAAATACATCATATTTATCAATTACATTATAATGGAGCCTCTCATTATTAGCTTGCAAAGTCATTTGATTGTACCACTCACTCAGTGAAGGGGTATGACACAACTACCAGTTTCTTAATAGGATTATCTTGAAACAAAGAGAAGCCAAGCATATCCAGATGAATGAATGAATTAATTTTATTGTTAAAAATCAGCCAGTATATATCCCAAAAGGCAGACACTGAAACATTTCCTTAGAATACAAGACACAACATTCCAATAAATATTTCAACTTTACACAAAAATTACATTACTATATCCTAAATTTCAGAATATTACACACCTACAAATAAAAACGTATTACAGGATAAGAATATCTCATTGCATTTCCATCTAACAACTTTACCACTATATCCTCCCTCCTTTTACCATACAAATTCTGAAATATTGGATTAAGCTATTTTTCCCTAGGACCTTCCACAAGGTCACATTCCAATATCAAATGATCAGTAGTTAAAACCTGTTTATTACAGTCACACAATTCTTGCTTACTTATTTTTTCCCATGGTATTATTTGAGCATGGCAATTCATATGGATGTTAAACCTCATTCTAGCAAATATCATTCTATGTAAATCATTTTGACACCATATCAAGTAATTCTGAGGACCCCAATTATCCACTACTTTTTTATAGAACAAAAACAAGGAGGGTGAATTAACTTTTGCAGAGTCTTCCTGCCTTTGAATATCAATCCATCTGTTTTTTTATCCGATCAACATATATATCAATTTCTGTTGCAGGTCTAACTTTATAAAGTGTTTCCATTCCGGCTTTTCAAATATCACTATCCAATTTCTTAAACCATGAATTATAACCACAGCCTTCCCCTTGTAACTTTCTATACTCTAGCCAGCAGGCATGCCTTATAATAATATCCTCATTTTTTGCTATCTTTTTCTAATAGTTCAAGGCATGTATTTTTGCAGCTAAGACCAAAGAATGCAAGCCTGTTTCCAATCTTAAATAGCTGCCTGAAACCGTGTTGGTTAACCCAAATTAATCCTAGCAAACATATTTTGAATTGGCTCCACTAGATTCACTATATTTTCAAGTCTCCATACCTCTGAGGAGTATAACATCACTGCTGTTGCCTTTGCTACATACGCTTTGCAAGAGGCCTCAAAAGAGTTATTACTCAATAATTTACCATATCTATTTAGGGCCAATACTATTTGTTTCCCTTTATTCTTATTATTATCTATCTGATATACCAATCTAACAAATTAGTTATTATTCCCCCCAAGTAAATATATTATTTTACCTCCTGCAACCTTTCATCATTAACTTTCCGAACACAAGCTCATCTACACAATTTTCCCATTTTAATAACCTTTGTTTTTTCAACATTTATTTCTAATGATAACTTCTGAAGAACATTAACGGCTACATCAACTGCCTTCTGGAGACCTCCAACTGTTTTCGATAGAATAATTGTATCATCTGCATAAACCAATATACTAATTTTATAACCACCAACTTTAGGGGCATCAGTTTCATAACTATTCCACCTCTAATTAACTGGTCAATATAAATATTAAAAAGTGCTGGCACCAGTAAACAACCCTGCTTTACTCCTTTTTTTAACCATTATTTTTCTGTATATTGACCTCTTCTACTATACCAGACTCTATTGTAGAATCTTTATGTAAGCCAATAATTAAATTTAATAGACCGGGGTTTATCCCCCATATTGAAAACATTTTCCAAAGTATCTCTTGGTTAACATTATTGAATAATTGTTTCCAATCTAAAAAACATCCATCCATTTCTTAATTTTTTAAACTTTTTAGTCAAATAATATACAGTGAATATGTTATCAGCTGTACCTCTATTTTTTCTAAAACCAAACTGAATTTCTGATAATACTTCTCTAGAATGCATCCACTCTTGCAATCTTTCTAAAATAACCTGAGAAACTTTTTTTGCCAGAATGCATATTAGAGAGATGGGTCTATAATTTATAGGTAAAAATCTGTCCCCCTTTTTGAATAAAGAAACAACCACAGAGATTAACCAATCTACAGGGATTTTTTTCCCTCTATTATCTTATTAAATAACTGCAACCAAAATTACGACCCACCACTCTGTATTAACTTTAAATGTTTCAGCTGGAATCCCATCAGTTCCCGGTGCCTTATTGTTCTTTTGATTATTAATATGTCTTCTTACTTCATCTATCATTAGTTCTTTCCAAATAGCCTTCTGAATATAATTATCACCTATATCTATTAAAGGCTGAAACATTACATTTTCATTGGGCTGTGGTGCTTCATATAAACTAGTATAAAAATCCACCCAATGTTTTTCAGGAATCAAGGCCTCAATATTACTTGATATTTTTGACTCTCCATATGCAATCAGCTTCCAGAATTGTGTACTATCCTTCTCCTTGATAGCACATTGCAATTTCCCCCACATCTGTTCACTATACTTTCTTTTCTTTTGAGTTAAACTTTTCTGATATTATTTTTTCATAGCCATAACTCCTTTGTAGAGCATTTAATCTGGGTTATTTATTGCTATTTTTCTTGCCTTATTAATATTCCCCTTAAATATTTTACAGTCTTTATCATACCACCGTGTCCTATCCTTACCAAATGTTGTCCTGTATTTGGTTTCTCACTAACAGTATTCTGCCTAATAATATTCAACAGCAAGCAAAAAATCTCTATGACATTGAATCCTTCCTTTATATCTAATTCTACATTTTCTACCAACTTATTCTTCTGCAAAACTAGCACTTTGTTATGAGCCAATGTGTTCCAAATAATCTTTTTGGTATTATAAACATAAAACACATCCTTCTAGTTACCATGGTTCCTTTCTATTTCACTTTCCCATTTTAACCGCACCATACAAGTGGCATGAGTGCTGAACAGATTTTGATTAATTATAAATGATTCAATTAAATGCCAATGGAAAACAACCATAAACGCATAATCAAGCACTGAATCTTTTCCTGTTACCATGGAATAGAAAATGTAATTACCTTCCATATCATCTTTTTCACATCCATTTACAATGTATAGAAAGTTATTAGACATCCAATTTAAAATAATTTTACCTCTTGTATTTAACAGTTTATCCTTTGCATTTCTAGTAACTATCCCCATTGCATGATACAATTCTTCAGTCTGATTATCACCATCAAAATATAACCTATTAGCAGTTCTAGCATCCAAGTCACCCACTCCTATAACAACCATATTATCATACTGATCATGAAGTAAGGCTATCTCTTTTTGAATTTCTTCTAATTTTTGAATCACCTTTTGCATTAACATGGTGGGGTCAAACTAAATATTCAGGACACATAAGTGTACTTGAGGTAAGCTCAGAACAACAATAAGACTACATTTTTTATATATAACCACAGTCCTAGTTTTCATTTTTATCTCTGTCGCTACCAAGGTCATAACACCTCCTTTGTTCTGGCCATAATTATTCTTTGTTTTTTTTTCCCTTAAGTTCAAATTTACTATAACCCTCTAGAAAGAATTCATGATTAGATCCCATCCAAGTTTATTGTAGTAGTATAATATCATTACTCTTAATCTCTTCAATTCATGCTTTTTCCTCCAATTTATTTAAAATTCCATCAATGTTCCATGAAAGTATTGAAAATAACTTTGTTTCATTGCCAGTTTTATGATGGTCTGAACAATGGAGGGCTCATAACCTTTTCCCTTGGTAGCACACATGTCTCTGTTAATTATCATACAAACGCTCTCCACTAGACCCTTCCAACACATCCTTAGAGAACATACTATTAATTTCTTCTAGTTCTTCCACCTCCTCAGCGACAGATTCATAAACACAATTGTTATTTTTTTTTTTTGCTGTTAATTTTTTTTTTATTATTTTAGTTTCTTTACAATAATGATAACCCTTATACTAGACAGGATTAACTAGTGAGTTGCTGGTTACATATACAACTCAACACAGGAGCAAAGAGAGCAATGTTACATGACCTGTACTCACCTCACTTTATACAATTTGTTATTTGAAATAATGGAGAGGCAAGGCATCCATGCTCCTCATTCATACCTCATAACAGGGAACAGAAAGAAAAGGGAATTTATATCTCAGGTGCTGTCCAGACTTCTGGTACCCTAGTTAAAGAGCAAACAAACACAAAGAATCACTATTCTATAAAATTAGATACCCTACGTATGAGTAAGGGGGCATTTTATTGCCACCTATATATACAACCCTGGTTAGCCAAGTTTTCAGTTCATTTCCACAGTCTTATTGCCTTATTTGAGATCCTGGTTGCACAGTTCAACCCACACCAGTCTTAGGGGTAGCATATCTAACAAAGGGGGGTCCAACAATCCTCGTATATTCCAAGCGAATTACTTATCAAGTGGGAAAGCTTATCCATAGTGGCAATGTGGACCATGGAGGCAAGGTGTTCTTGGGTACTAGGTATCAGTGTAGTCCACCATCTACATACAAGGAGCCTCATCGCCTGCATGGCCCATAGGGCCAGCCAACGGTGTTCCAATTTCTTTAAGTGGGGGGCTTCTGATTTTATACCCAGTAACAGCAAAAGGGGGGACTGTGGAATACTTTTTTTTAACACTTTGGTTCCTACTGCACAGATGTTATCACACTGGTTGTATCATTGGGCAAAACCAAAGAATGTGAGCTAAGTCCCAGGTGGGAGTTGCATCTCCAACATAGATTAGATTTTGTCACCCCCGCCTTTTGTAATACTACCGGTGTACGGTACCAGGAGTGTAAAATTTTATTTTGCATTAACTTACTTCTCATATCTATAAAATGTTTCTGAGCCCCCTTCCAGCATTCCTTCCATTGTGCCTCAGTAATTTCCAGTTTTAAAGCCTTTTCCCATTTTTGTTTGGATTTTTCACTTTGGCAGGGTATTAACTCCTGGAGAGCATTATAAATTAAACTGGCCAACCCATATTTTTTGGTTATCCAGGAAGGTGTACTTAAGGAGCCTCTTTTTGCCACCTGGGTCAGATATGTCTGGGCCACACTCCGTAGTTGTAAATACTTCCAAAAATCAGAAGTCGGAATTGACCATCTGACCTGCAGGTTGGCAAATGTGTCCACTACCAGGGCAGACGTGGCTATTATATCCTCCAATCTGGTAATGCCCTTATCTGCCCAACTTTTCCAGTACACAGCTTTTTTGTCTATACACAGATTCCCATTTCCCCATAATGGAGTTAATTTAACAGGTGCCAAGTCCACCTTCAACTTCCTCCTTACCTTCTCCCAGCATTGCAAAGCAGCCCCTATTGTGGGATGCTTTTTTAAAATTGTTGGAGGTTTATTGTAGATAAGCAATGACAAAGAGACTTTTTGACTTACAGCCTGCTCTATGTCCACCCACTGTGGTTGAGGGGAGGAATCTAATCCTAACCAGTGTATGGATTGTGCTAGGTGGAATGACCACTTATACCCCGTAAACCAGGGCAGACACCACCCCCCTACCTTCCAGTGTGCATGCAGTTTATTTCTACTGTACCTGGGAGTTTTCCCTTCCCATAGAAAATTCCCTATTGCCTTATCTATCTTCTGAATCCAGCCCTGTGGCAAATCAAGAGGGATATGTGCCAGGAAATAAAAAAATTTGGGGGCCAAGATCATCTTAATTGCAGCTATTTTACCCGCTAAGGTTAAATGGAGTTTGGTCCATCTGGACATATCCTCTTGCATTTCCACCAATAGAGGGCGAAGATTATATTCCCATAATTTCAAGAGGTCGGCAGAAAAACGAATACCTAAATACATGATATTTCCCTTAGCCCATTTCAAGCCCGTGTCCCCTAATACCGAGGGGTGACACCTGGAGTTAAGAGGAAGAACTTCGGTTTTAGTAGCATTTATTCGAAGTCCAGAAATTCCCTTAAAATGGCTCAGGGTTGCAAGTATAGAAGATAACGCCTCACCTGTATCTGCCACTAGGACCAGAAGGTCATCAGCATATAAAATCGTGGTGTACTCTGTGTTTCCAGCCGTTATCCCTTTTATAGACTGACTGCCCCGAAGACACACCGCTAATGGCTCAACAGCTAACACAAATAGAAGGGGGGAGAGAGGGCACCCTTGCCTGGTGCCACGGGCCAACTGAAAAGGTGGGGATAGAGTGGAATTGGTCAGCAATCTGGCCGTTGGGGAAGTATACAAGGCTTTTACCCAGGATTGAAAATGAGGGCCTATTCCCAGCTTACCCAGTACCTCTTGGAGATAATCCCATTCCAGGGAATCAAAAGCCTTTTCGAAATCTATAGCTATTGCAGCCGCTGGAGTGTGTAGTTGAGATGCAATATGGGCTAAGTTGATTAGGGTTCTAAAATGATCTGCACTGTACCTACCAGGGACAAACCCCACTTGAGAGGGATGTATTAACTGTGGTAACAAAGAACCCAATCTTAGTGCTAATGCTTTGGTGAATATCTTGCTATCCACATTTAAAGTGAAATCGGCCTGTAGCTACCCGGGGAAGTGGGATGTTTCCCTTTTTTGGGCAATACAGTTATGACCGCCTCACATAGCGTGGGCGGAAGCATCCCTTGCACCTCTGTTTCAGCATATACTTGTTGAAGTATAGGAGTAATAACATCTGCTAGCCTGCCAGAATTCCACTGAATAACCATCCCCAGGCTTTCCCTGGTTTGAGAGAAAATAAGGCCTTGTTTATCTCTTCTATAGTTAACGGGCATCCAATAATCGACTTGCTGTGAAGTTACCTAGGGAGTTCCACTGTTTGCAAAAAATCCTGAATTACTTGGGGATCCCCTTGTCTGGATGAAGAATACAGAGCTTTATAATATTCTGCCATAACTGCATTTAACTCCCCACTGTTAGTACACATCAGTCCTGCAGCGTCTCTCAGCCCAGCTATATACCGATCCATTTGCTGTTTCCTTAGCCTATATGCTAATACCTTCCCCCCTTTCTCTCCCCCTTCCCAATATTTATGCTTCAACCTCAATATTGATAATTCCGTCTCCTTGATAAAAGAGATTTATCTCCATTTCAAGGCCTACTATCTTCCTTACGCAGAGAGTCATGCCTTGCTTTCCTTTTGCTCCTTATGCTGTCTCTGTACTTTTTTTAGCTGTCCTTCCAAATACTTCAATTTTTGTTCCCTATCTCTCCTTCTTGCCCCTGCATAAGCAATAATCTTACCTCTCATGGTGGCTTTAAAAGCCTCCCACCTAACCCCAGCTGTGGTGTCCTGTGCTGGATTTTCCACAAGGAATCTCTGGGCCTCCTCCTTAGCCCATTCTAAGAACTTTACATCCTTTACTAACAAGGGGTCTAACCTCCAAGAAGTAGATACAGGGGAACAGGGGCCCCATGTTACAGACAAATACACCGGGGCATGGTCCAAAATTATAATGGGAAATATATTAGACTCCTTAACTGCCTGCGTAATCTGTGGGGATGTTAAAAAGAAATCAATACGGCTATATGAATTGTGTACCGGTGAATAAAATGAATAATCTTTCCCCCTTGGATTCAGTGTCCACCAAATATCTGTCAATCCCTGGTCACCCATCCAGCTTACCAGAGCTCTTCTACCCTCCCATGTGCTCGTCATCTTTTTGGAGTTTTATCCATTATAGGGTCTGGCACTAAATTAAAATCACCTCCGACAATAATGGGCATATTATTTTATTCATGTCTAGAAGCACCTGGGATGTTTGGTGGAAAAAGGCTGCATCGTCCTCATTTGGCCCATAAATATTCCCCAGTACTATAGGCCTGGTGGGAGTCTGAAATGTACCCATCACCCATCTGCCCTGCTGGTCCGCCCTAAAGGTGGTAAGAGCCCAGTGCAGTTGCTTATGTACTAAAATAGCTACTCCACGCTTTTTTGTAGTAGCTGAAGCATGAATCTCTATACCTACCCAATCCCTTTTCAGTAATCCATGACCCTTCCCATCCAGTTTAGTCTCCTGAAGGAAAACCACTTGGGCTTTAATCTTTTCAAGTATGACATTACCTTCTTCCTCTTCACGGCGTGTTCATGCCCTCACATTCAAGTGATACAAGTCAGTTCAGCCATATTCATACCCTTTAACAAGCCATAAAATATAAAACGCCAGGTTAGAACCGCCGGTGAGGATGGAAGATTGCCACTTTGCCACACACCAGTACCCGTAGCCCTGCCCGAATTGGAATTCCAGATCTCGTGGTGCTATTAAACCCCCTTTCTCTTGTGCAACCAGGATCTCGATAGCTTTATACATACCCCTACCCATCCTTGACACCCAGGTTATACTGTAAGGTACATCAAAAAAGTACCCTCCTAAATTCCTAAACACTATCGAACCAAACAACCACACACTAAACCTATTTACACATTGCACTTCCATGCTCTGTTGGAGCCATCCTGCATATAGGATCTTTTGCCTCCCAAATAGGGGCCCGATCTGCAGAATAGTTCCGGGGGTCGTAGCCGTCTGGGCATGGCCCAACCCAGTTCTACTCTGTTTATTGAAATCCATAGTCATCAAAAAAGAAATCGGGGGGGAGCTGCATGCCTGGATGCACCACCAGGATCCAACTTGCCTTCCTGGGATACCCTCTACAGCCCTGCAGTCAGTTGACTGTTATAGAACCAAGCCCAAATGATCTAAAATGGGAAAATCCCGTTTACACCCTCCGTGGTGTTATATCCCTTCACACAGCATCATTAAAATAAATTTCAATATATCACATCGATAGGCCCCCAATACAAAAAAAAAAGAATCTTGAATGCATCGTTTTATCCTATCGGCACTTCTATCAGTAATACGCTGGATCTACTTCCCAACCCAGCTATATAGCAATGACTACTCAGTTCTATGTTTAAATGCTTCCCAGGCCCTTATACTTCCCTTCCCCCGCTAAATTAACATGCTAAAGCACATGGACCTCTCATTATACCATTACCTCTGACATACCACAGGCACAGTTTGCAAGCACAACACACCTTCATTCAATCACTGCCAGATCCCACCCTCGAGTAAACACCCACATGGAATCATTTCCAGCCCTGAGATCGATACCCTGAAAGGGTCAAAAGTCTCAATGTCTCATGATCTCATGGGCCTGGATTTAAACAGGCCGTACATAGCACCCCAGTCCAGGTAATAGTTGCTCTACCTGGATACCTGTTACTGCCCTATACTTAAACAGATACACTACTTATCTAATCAGCCTCCGAAGTTACCGCTCCTGTCCTGAGCCCGATGCCTCGATGTTGCTGCTTCAAGGCTTAATCTCCTTCATGGGCTTCGGATGCTTCACCTGGAGAGTGCTGATCCTTCTGCAGTTCTTCGCCACCATTGTCCTCCTCGCCCACCGCACTTCCCGTAATACCACTGACCTGGGAGTCTTCTTTTACTTCAGAGGATCCCTCTTCAGGATGCACATTTGGAGGGGGGAGGGAGATCTCAGAACTTCATAGGGGTTGCGGGTCATATAGCGCACCAGGGCCGTACTTTCACTCCGTTGTTCCTCCCAATCTGCTGTCTCATTATGCAGATTAGTTCTGAAATGGGGATGGTCTCTTCGCCTATGGTTATCCCTTACAGTTCTCTTTCTACTCCGATGAGGGAGGCAAGCGGCTACTTCAAACTGTGTTTCTGAGTCTGTCGCCATCTCCTCTGTTTCCAAAAGGTCTGGGCCTGCCTTGAAACTAGGCGGTTCACCTAGACATCTGTTCAAGAAATCCTCCAGGGCTGCCGGGGTGTCAAAGAAAAGTGGGCCCCATTATGTACTATCCGCATGGTGGATGGGGTACCTTAGGAGTATTGAATCCCCAATTTTGCATCCTATGTCGTAAGGAGTATATTCTCTTCTCTTAAATGATAGTTCCTTGAAAATCCTGATACAGTGATATGGGTGTCCTTGCCAGCTCAGGCGACCCACTTCCTGGCCCGTACAGCAGCCTGCTATATGATAAACGATAGCAGTTTGAATAAAATGGCCCTTGGTTTGTCTCCTTTCCTGGTGCTGGGATAGTAGCTCTGTGGGCCTTTCTATCTCAAAACAAAAATCTTACTGTAGCCGAGAATCTCAGGGAGGACTTGCTGAAGGAACTGACCAGTGTCTTTTTTTTCCACACCCTCCGGAAACCCTATTACCCGTAAATTGTTCCTTCTGCTAAGGTTTTCCAAATCGTCCACTTTAGCCAAAAGCATATTTATTTTCCCTTGTTGATCTCTCTGTATACCTTTAATCTCTTCGATTTGGGACTCTTGCACCTTCATAGAAACATAAAAACATAGACTTTGACAGCAGATAAGGACCGCTAGGCCCATCTAGTCTGCCCATTTCCCTACCTACAGGATAGGCCGCAGATCCTAGTTAACCAACAGCCTATATCTTCCTGCCCCCCACAAGAATTGCCTTATGTCTGTCCCATGCATTCTTGAATTCTCCCACAGTTTTAGACCCACAACTTCCTCAGGAAGGCTGTTCCATGCATCCACTACCCTCTCTGTGAAATAATACTTCCACATTGCCCTGAACCGCCTCCTTCTATCTTTTAAATTGTGTCCCTTGTTCTTGCAAGTCTCTTTTCTGAAAGATGCTACCCTCTTGGACTTTATTGATTCCCTTGAGTTGCTTGAAAGTTTCTATCATGTCCCCCTCTCCCTTCTTTCCTCAAGGGTATACATATTAAGCTCCTTTAGTCTCTCCTCATACGGCTTCTCTTGCAGACCCTGCACCATTTTAGTTGCCCTCCTCTGGACTGCCTCTATCCTGTCTATGTCCTTGCGGAGATGGGGTCTCCAGAACTGGACACAGTATTCCAGATGGGGTCTCACCAACTGTCTGTACAGAGGGATAACAACTTCCTGTTTTCTGCTGCTGATGCCTCTCCCTATACATCCCAGTATACCCCCGGCCCTCCCTACTACCTTCTCACATTGCTTGCTAACCTTAAGGTCATCTGACATGATTACCCCCAGGTCCCTTTCCTGTTTTGTTGTTGTTACTACCTCCCCACCCATTGTGTATTCTTCCCCTGGGTTCTTGTTTCCCAGGTGCATTATTTTGCACTTTTTTGCATTGAATCCTAGCTGCCATACATCTGACCATTCCTCCAACCTTGCCAAGTCCCTTTTCATCCTTTCCACGCCTCCTTGTGTATCAACCCTGTTGCAGATCTTTGTGTCATCTGCAAAAAGGCATACTTTTCCTTCCAGTCCCTCTGCAATGTCACTGATGAAGACATTAAAAAGGACTGGACCCAATACTGAACCCTGCGGTACCCCACTGGTAACTGCCCTTTCTTCAGAGTGGACTCCATTTACAATTACCTTCTGTGTCCTGTTGTCCAGCCAATGTTTACCAGGCTACACCCTGGGACCCACTCCCAGGCTGGTTAATTTGATAATAATCTTTTGTGTGGGACTGTGTCAAATGCCTTGCTAAAGTCTAGGTAGGCCATGTCCACAGCCCCTCCCTGGTCTACTACTTGGTCACCCAGTCAAAGAAATCTATTAGATTCATCTGACATGACCTTCCGCTGTGAACCCATGCTGCCTTGGATCCTGTGCTCCACTGACCTCTAGGACTCAATTATTCTTTCCTTAGAAGTGACTCCATCACTTTCCCTACCACAGAGGTCAGACTGACAGGTCTGTAGTTCCCTGCCTCTGTCTTGGTCCCACTTTGTGGAAGGGAATCACATCAGCCTTCCTCCAGTCCTCGGGTACCACACCATCCTCCATGATTTATTAAAAAGAGTAGCCAGTGGTTTCACTAGTTCCTTCCTTAATTCTTTTTAGAATTCTGGGTGAATTCCATCAGGACCCATTGCTTTGTCCACCTTCAGTTTTAGGAGTTGTTGCAGACCCTTTCTTCTGTGAAAGGACTGGGATCGACCCCCTATCAAGTGCTTCTGTAATTGGATTAGGCACTTCCCTCTCTTTTGTGAATACTGAGCAGAAATATTCGTTCAGTATTCCTGCTTTTCACTGTCCTCTCTGCCCACCACCGTTCATTCTATTCAGCCTCACTATCCCTCCTTTGTCTTTTCACGCTCGCTGATGTACCTATAAAGGTTTATCCCCTTCTTAACTGAGTTGGCTATCTTTTCCTCAGTTTGGGCCTTTGCTATTCTGACTTCCCTCCCTGCTTCTTTCTGCCTTAACTGGTACAGCTCTCTGTCCTGCTCCTTCTGTGTTTCCTTATACTTCCGGAATGCTATCTTTTTCTTCCTGACTTTCACAGCCACCTCTCTTGAGAACCATAGTGGCTTTTTCTTTTATTTTGATTTGTTTATTTGCTTCACACAAAGGCTTGTTGCCTCTGTGATGGCAGTTTGATAATTCCCCATTGTTGCTCCACACCTCCTTCTAGCCTGTTTGCTAGTGCTTTTCTGAGGCACTCTCCCATCTTGCCAAAGTCAGCCCTCCTAAAGTCAGTACCTTCACTCTTGTATGGCTTGACTCTGTAGCTGAGTTTACCGTGAACCGCACTGTTTGATGGTCACTTGTCCCCAGATGGCAACCCACTTCTAGATCTGAGATCCTCTCACTGCCCCCGCTTGAGAGCACGAGGTCTAAGATTGCTCCCTCATGAGTGGGTCAAACTAGTGGTTCTAATGCCTGCCACCTGTAGGGCATCAAGAATGGCCCTGCTCTTGGATGTGGCTGCAGCAAATGTGCTCCAGTTAACATCTGGCATATTCAGGTCTCCCATCAACAGTATCTCCCCTTTCTCTGCCATTCTAAGAATGCCTTCCATCATATCCTTGTCCATTTCTTCCCCCTGACATGGGGGTCTGTACACAACCCCTGTGCGGATTGTGGTGCCTTTTCCAGTCTCCAAGGTGACCCACAGTGCCTCCTCTCCTCCCTGTTTACTCTTTTGTTCAGTTGCTTTTATCCCTTCCTTTACATGAGAGCTACTCTCTCTTCTCCCCTGCCCCTGTCTCTCCTGTAAGTTATGTACCCTGGTATGTTAACATCCCAGTCATGGTTCTCTGTGTACCATGTTTCTGTGACTGCTACAATATCCAGGCATCCCTCTTCCATTAAGGCCACCAGCTCAGGGAGCTTGTTGCCCAGACTATGGGCATTGGTACTCATTACCCTCCATTTCCTGATGGCCTTACCCCTTTGCCCCATCCCTGTCCTTCTTGCCTTTGTCACTTTCTCCATTTACCCTGCCCTTCTCTATCGACACCTCCATGTTGGTGTTTTGCCACACTTACTACCGTGATTGTTTGGGGGGTGCTGGATTTTCCTGCTCCTTTCCAGTGCCTCTCCCTTGGCTAGTTTAAAAGCTTGCCAATGAAGCATTTAAACCTATCATCTAGGATCCTGGTTCCCCTCCCGGACAGATGCAGCCCATCATGCCAGTATAGGCTTGCATCACTCCAGGTGGACCCCCAGTCCCCAATGAAGCCAAATCCCTGAGCTCCACACCAGTTTTTCAACCACTGATTGAATCCCATGGTGCGGAACACCCTAGCCTCTCCTATGCCATAGATGGGTAGCACCTCCGAAAAGGTTACCGTGCGTGCTACTTGACTAAGGCCCCTCCCCAATTCCACAAACTCTTCCTGCACTTCTCTAATCCCTTTCTTAGCCAGGTCATTTGTCCCTAGGTGGACAATGACATCCAGCTCCCTCCCCTGTGCAGCTGCTCTGGCAATCCTGAGGATTCGCTCCCTGTCCCTCCAAGCCATGGCGCCAGGCAGGCACCTTACCTCCCTCTCCCCTTCCTTGCCCAGTTCTACCTTCCTGACAATGTAGTCCCCCACCAGGAGTTGATTCATTCCCCTGCAGGGTCCCCTGCCACCCTCCTGTGGGTCTCCTTTGTGGAGGTTCCCAGCATCCTCCTTGGTCTCCACTGTAGGTGCCTCCATAGAGGAACCACACTTTGCCAGAATGGCATAGGGTGTGGAGGTACAACTGGAGGGATGTGCCTGTTCCACCACTCACCCTCCCTGAGCCCACTGTGGTCCAACTGCCCTCTTCTTGGCAACCTCTGAGGCAACGGTGGCAGTGGCCCTGGTGGTCCCTGGATGGAAGAGGAGGTCCCAAATCCTGGCCAACTCAGCCTGGAGATGAGCAACCTCCTCCCTCAGCCCAGAGAGGTGCCTGCAGATGGGACAACACCGCATCCTCCAGAACATCTCCCGGAAGACTGCTGCTCCACAGCCACTGCACTGCACCACTCCAATCATGTCTTATTTCTGGCCCCTTAACTGTTTGCAATCCTTACTCTTTCCTCTGTTTTTTTCTCTCTCTCTCCTTACTTTCTGCCTGTGTGCCCTTTAAGCTCCTGATTGTCCTGTTCTGAGACATGAATATCCTATATTTCTCAGTAGACCACTTACTTGTTCAGAGGCAGACCTCCAGCAGCTAGAGGGGGCCGGAGAGCTACTCTTGCCCTTCTAGGATGGTGGGTCCTTGGTGGTTCTGTATTCACTCACTTCCTGCCCCTAAACAGGAAGTTCCTGTTGTCAGTCAAATCCTGTGCCTATAAAAATAGAACTAGCTTTGGGTGGGGGGTGGAGGGGGGAAGGAGGGCAATATAGTCCCAGTAGAGAAGTTCAGTCACACAGCAGTCCTTTCTCCTGTTGTCTTCTGCCAAGCTATTAGCAGAATCTTTCTAAGGCAGTCTTTAAATGTAGCTTCCTTCTAGCTAAGCCACTCCCCCTACTTACCAGATCTTTCTACAAGTAATTTAAACCTCACAGCAGTTAAGTCCTTTCAGTCACCTGAGATTTACACCTAGATGACTTTTCAGTTACCCATTCAGTTCAATTAACCCAAACACACACTTTTTTTTTGGTTTTGTATGTTAGTTTTTTTACCCTAAATTAAAGGTCCAAATACAAAAGTTCTCCTACTTTAGTCCCAGCAGAGAAGTTCAGTCACACAGCAGTCCTTTCTCCTGTTGTCTTCGTCTTCTGTTCAACTGTTGTTATGCGCCCTGTCAATTGTTTGATTGCTTCAGTGGTGTGATGAGACGCCTCCGTTACCTCATCCATCCTAAGCAATAGCTTTTCAAACAGGCCATTAAAGTATGTGAGATTGAGCCCTGAGCTCAGCGCCGCCGCCATTTTACAGGCCGCAGTAATGATAAAGGGGATTTATTGATTATTTAGGTTGTTTCCTTTAAAAATTCCCCCGTGTATAGCCAGACTCTTTATACTCGTTGTCCGGTTCTTACAGTCTTTCCATAATCTATCCCAGTGCTAATCAATGAATATAAACGTCCACACGCAACAGCTCAAAATTTTAAGCTGCCATCCAGTTAGCCGCTAAGCCACGCCCCCAACACAATTGTTATTAATGTGCTCTCCCAAAATTGTTCTTCCTCAAAGGAAAACTTCATTATCTGGTGAACCTTGCAGAGAGTATTCTTCCACTTCACCTCTCTGAATATATTTAGTTATACATACTTGTCTAGTGTTTTTTGGTTTATTTCTATTATTTATTTCTTGTCCTTCTTTATAGATTATTTTAGGTGTTACAGTAAAGTCAGTTAAAGTATTATTCAAATAAATCCCATTGTCCACCAGATGAATACAGCTGTCAAGAATACTTTCTCTGAGCTTTGAGGAATTCACCACTAAGCATATGTTTCCCTTGCTGGTTTAACCTTATATCAGTATACTGATAATATATCATTCCATCTTATCTTTTCCTTCAAGCATGTTTTTAGTATATTGTAAACTGTTATTTTTAACAAAAAAGGTGATTCCCATCTGGCTACTGGTATACCTTTTATGAAAATTGTATCAAGTCTTTTTTCTTCAGCCAGATCTTGATTTATTCTAACATTAACATTGCTTTTTTTTGTATGTTTTACTCCCAATTTCTCTCTTATATTATTCCCTTTCTTGGGCAGTTCTTTTTGCCTCTCATCCCTTTGAATAAAACTTTCCTCCCTTTCTCCATCCATCTGTGTTGCAATGGTAAATAACTTTTTCATACATTTTTTACCCACATTTTCCTTTGCCTCTGAGCTACCTATCTTCTTTATCCCCTTCGCCACTTGTTCAATTTCTCTACTTTCCCTCTCTTGAATCTTTAAAGTTGTTAATTTGATGTTTTTTTGGTTGTCAGTTACTCTTTTAGCAAGATCAGTTTTTCTCTGAACCACTTGTGTTTGTGCTCCTGAATGCTCATTATTTTGTTCCTGGTATGCTCCCATTTCTTTAGTACATTGCTTCTCTACATTTCTGTCTTCTCTAGCACCTCCTCTCTTCACATTGGCTTCCTTTAATGTCACTAATATTTCCTTCAGCAAAAAATTATTCTGTAAAAAAGCAATTTTTCTTTCATTAATTTCCTTTTCAAAAATACACTTAAATTCCTGATACCCTACCCCACTCTCCTTTTTCTCATCCTGACTGACTTCCTTTGATCTGGTTTCCAATTCTTGTTTAGACCATAGACATTCATTTTCATTTTCATTTTTCCTTCTTGGAGACTCCAGATTTCTTTGTCTATCCAAATATGAGGTCAGGAATTTCTGGTAATCTTTAAGATAAGGGTGTTTCTCTCCTTCATTTCTTAATACATTGGAACTATCCCCTTCTTGTGTAATTTAACTTAAGTCTATTTTGGGTGGTGCTGAATTACTAAAAACCTTTAATATAGGTGACTCTAATATTCTAATACTTTTTAGCAATGGGTGCTCTTCCTCCTCATAACCCCCTTCTTACCCTCTGTGGAAGATAAGGTCATATGAGCCCCTGAAAGACCATTACTAAAAGGATTTATATATTTCGTAATTTTTTTTATTTGTATTATCCTATTTCTTTACATCCAATCTTTCTTTTAAGTGTTTTACCCTCTCCGATCCCTTAACTTTCTTTTTATTGCTTAACACCATACTTTTCATCTCAGTTTCACCAAAGGAAAAAAAATACATATAAATCAATTACTAACAATACTCTATGAGTATAATTTTAAGAAGCAAAAACTTTGTTCATAAACAATTTTGCCCAGAAAATTTACTATAACAAATGACAATGACAATCACCACATTATAAAATGTCACTAAAAATTCATTCAATTGTAAACATCACACTCTCGTACACTATGCTTAAAATTCTTTGCAATTCCTTGTATAAGCCTTGTATGGGCCTTATATGAGACAACTCTAAGTAAAGTGTTCTTTCCAACTCCAGTCCATGTCTCTTGTCAATAACTGAAATGTCCTCTTTTGAAATGTTTCTTTAATTGCCACTAAAGACAAAAGAAAAAAATCAAAATCACTGACTTATATTAACATAAGATTTCACTATATCCCAAATCTTTTCAACTTCCCCTTTACTTTTACAACTACTCAATTTAGTTTATGCCTCAAAGAGTATCTATGAGATAAGAGAAAAAAAATGTCAACCTACTCTTAATCTTCAGTATCTTTATTATTAGGATTTTAATTTTAGGATTTTTAGATCTCTCCCCTCTAAAGACACTCTGTCTTTTCTATAACAGGGACCATAAAAACTGGCAGAATCAGAACACCACCTCAAGCTCTGTTCTTTCCAAGCAAGGATCAAATCTGCAGTGAAAAGCCCAGAACAACAGTGAGCAAAAGCTTTTTAAAATATCTAATCCACTATAAAAACTTTGGCAGTGTTGAGCTTAAACAACTCCCAGCATTAATACAGAACAATCAAATTTCTCATCATTTTCCTGGGTATCTCACTCAAGCAGATGAAAACCTTGCCCCAAACAGCCAAACAGAGCTTCAAAACATGACCTTCCCTGATGCAGTCCTGAGGAGAATGCGAGTATACTCTGCAAAGCTCACACATGCACCTTTTGAACCATAAGGTCACGTGATCTGCAATCCCAAAAATGCACACATTTTTTACTCTCTATAACTCCTTGATGTTAAGCTTTTTAGCTTTTAAACTTCCCCCATACAAGGAATCTGAGGAAAGACACACTTTAAGCACTTAAGCTAAAATGAATCCGGGAAGGATATAAGGCAAAACAAACCAGACTTATTAACCATGAAAAAGGTAAAATGCAACAAATTAAAACACTTAAAACACTAAATTCACAAACACTCATACACTCTCATAAAATTCTCCAGGATATTTCCATCACTTTATCTCTTTATCGCTTTATCACTGACTGATCAGTTCAAAGTACTGTAAACTGAGGGTCTTAGTTTATTTTCAACCTCCCTCTTTATTTACCCTCTCTCCCCCAGCACAGTCTCCTCCTTCAATTCACTGACTCATCCACTCGCCGACTCGTCGGTTCTCCCACTCACTGGATTACCAGCTTGGCTCACAATTTCTCCAGAAAGATAAATCCTCTTACTAATACAGGCTCTTACTACTACAGGCTCATTCCTTTTCTAGTCAATAGGTCCACAGATCCACAGGTTTGCTCTTTTCTAGTCCATTGCTCACCATTCTTCTTCTCCTCCCCGCTCCTTGTTCCACACTCATGCGCTAAGTCAAACACCGCTCTTCAAACCCGGGCTATCTTCTTCATTAGCCCGAGATTCTCAAGGCCTCTTGAAGTTTCACCCCTTCTCCCCTTCCACTGTAACAACCAACACACCTGAGGGAGACACAAGGGGACAACGAGAATGACGGGAACCAGACCACCAAGCCAGGAAAATTATAAAAAAAGCAGATTAGACTGCAAAGGCAGTGGTGGCATACCTGTTATAAAAAGCTTACATGCAGCTTGTGTGCAGACCTGCTTACTGCTTCTTCATATCCAGATGCATTCATGGAAACTTAAATTTTGTCATTCTGACATTATACCCAAAATATAGAAGGCAGAGGGTTCTACGTCATAACCCTATTCTGCTATCACCATTACAGTGAGTGTACATCGCTGAAAATGAATTTCAGCGATGCATACTCACGGTGAGATGAAATAGGGCACCAGAGACCTATGGGTAGTTTTTTTCAATGCAGGAAGCTGTGCCCCATGCACCCTCCCCCCACTAAAGGATTTTCAACTCCAGGGGGGTGCATGTCGGGGGGTGAAAAATTTACAAAAGACAATGCCGCCTGCCGGCCAAAAAACAAAATGACACTGCGCTGGACCCAAATCTTGCACCTTCTACCTCCCAACCAACCACCCTCCCCACCATGCTAGCAGACCAGCATCTGTCCACCACACCCCCTCCCACTTACCATCCCTCCCTTACCTCTCCCCCACACGTGTGCGTGCATGTATACATGCCTACATCCCATCGCCATATGTTGCCCACCCCAGTATCTGGTCACCCCCTTGCCAGATAGCCCTGAAGACAGGCACCATAACTAAGTTGCTGTTTTTGTAGGCACCCAATTGCAGTCATCTTGTTCAGGGGTTACCATGGCAGAGTCAAAGGAAATGTTTGTCTTGGTAACTTTACAACAAATCGTATGGATTTCTTTCCGCCCTAAATATGAACTAAGTCTGCATCCAGACAATTACATCTCCAACATTTAGAATCATGCCTGTACCTCATGGTAAATAATTTCTTGGGTGACATATAAAAGCCATGTAAGATTTTGAATTGCATCAGCCTACCTTGGGTCTCTTTGAAGCTGTAGCATGCTTGTTTCCAAGCAGCTTCCCAATCTTGGGTAGAAATAACAATGCAAAGCTCCAGCTCCCAGTGTTCTTTAGCTCTAATAGTCAGTGCTATAGATGAAATAGAGTCTGTTAATAATTTATAGAATACCCC
Source organism: Neoceratodus forsteri (assembly GCA_016271365.2). NCBI lineage: Eukaryota > Metazoa > Chordata > Ceratodontiformes > Ceratodontidae > Neoceratodus > Neoceratodus forsteri. The sequence continues at coordinate 155,994,669 of JADMNL010000023.1, read as the reverse complement.
TGCTTTGCTGGCTAGCATCTGTAGTTTGGTCATTTGAGCCCATTGTGGACTTTTAATCTGATGATATTCGGAGGACAAAACCTGTTTTGTAAGCCATTCCCTTAGCTGTAGATACATATAAAAGTGAGATTTATGTATTGGGAATTTCTGCCGGAGTTCAATAAATGCCAAAAAAGTATTTGTTCTAGTATCAATCACATCTTTAATTGTTGTTATGCCTGCCATGATCCAAGAGGGATTGTTCAGAGTTTTCCCACTGTGTTCTAATAGGGGGTTAGACCATAATGGCATGAAATCAGGGAAATGTCTATCCAGGTTGATGATGGAATTAGTTTTTTTGAGAGTTCTAATGGACATCAAAAGGCATGGGTTATTCTTTATATATTGGTCACTCTTTACAAATAGGTAATCAGTTAATTTTTGTGGCCTAATAATCTGTTGTTCTATTTCCAGCCATAAGGGTGTATGAACAGAGCTGAGATCTATTTCTGACAGGTGGTCCAGGGTCTGTATGAGTATAAAAGCATGGTAGTATTGCTCCCACTATGGGAGCGCCAACCCAGCAACCTCTTTAGGCACTCTAAGCTTCATAACATTGAGGCGTGGTTTTTTTATTGTCCCATAAAAACTTTCTTACAATATTATCTAGGTTTTTTTTTAAAGAATCCAGGTTCTATTGGTATAGGTACATTTTGGAAAAGATAGAAAATTTTGTGTGCCTCAGTCATTTTGATTGCATTAATTTTACCCCACAGAGAGAGAGAGGTTTAATTTTGACCGGCGTTTAAAGTCAGATTCCCAATTGTTAATTAAAAGTAGATAGTTATTCTGGAATATGGCTCAGATGTTTAGTAATATTCTAATCCCCAAATAGGTTATAGAGCTCTTGATCCATGCCCTATCCATAATTAAGTCCAGTTTTTGCTGAGTATTTGGGGTGAGGTAACCATTTTGCATCTGTGTCTTTCCCCAGTTAATAACTAGACCCAATATACATGTAAATTTGTTCAAAAGAATTTGTAAGTGCTTACATGAATCCACTGGATTTGTAATGGTTAATAGTAGGTCATCAGCAAAAGCTAACACTTTATGATGTTGTTTACCTATCTTGATCCCTAGTGTTTCAGGATGACTATTTATTGTCTGTATTAAAGGTTCAAAAGTTAATATAAATAAATAAGGTGATAAAGGGCATCCTTGTCTGGTGCCACAGCATAGATGGAAGTGAGGGGACAACATGCCATTTGTTATTATCTGTGCGGATGGTTTATCATAAATCAATGAGATCGACGACAGGAATCCTTCTCCAAACCCAAATTCCCAAAGTGCTCTAAATAGATACCTCCATTGTAGACAGTCAAATGCCTTCTAAATGTCTAATGAAAGTAATGAGTAGGGTTCTTCTTTGGATCTGGCCCACCACATTACGTTAAGTAACCTGCGTAAACAGTCTGCACTGGATCTGTTCTTGACAATGTCCACCTGTGCCCTGCCAATCAATTTAGTTAAAATCACTTGGACTCTTTTAGCTAGGATGGTTGTCAACATTTTGCAATCTGAGTTTAGAAGAGAGATGGGCCTATAACTAGAACAATCCAAGGGGTCTTTATCTTTTTTTCTGGATGAGGGTAATGAATGCATCTTGCATTATGACAGGGAGTGAGCTTGCGTTTTTTTTATAAATTGTAATACCATATACAGTCTAGGGGTTAATGACTGTGACAATGATTCATAAAACTGTACCGATAGTCCATCCAGACCTGGTGTCTTACTTGATGACAGATTTTTAGCAGCTTCCTCTACCTCCTGTAATGTTATATTCTTGTCTAGGGCCAAATGGTCCTGGTCAGTTAGTGTTGGTAGCCTGACCTCCTTGAATAAATTATCTGTTTTTTGCAGTGAGTTCTCATCCACCCTTTCGTGTATTTGTTTATCGAAGGATAGAAATTCTTTATTAATGTCTTTCTTACAAGTGACTACCTTTCCTTGTTTGTCTCTAACGCCCGGTATAATATTTTGTTGCTAGATGTTTTTGAGTCTAAGGGCCAATAGCTTGTTACATTTTTCCCCTGCTTCCCAGTATTTCTGCTTAGTTCTAAAGAGAGCATATTTTGCCCATGCTGTTAGTCTTTTGTTGGTCTCATATTTTATATGGAAGATATTTCTTAACAGATCTCTGGAAGGGGTTTTCTTAGATTTAGATAAGCCCTCAAGAGTCCTAAGTTCCTGTTCTTTTTTAGTTAACTCTTTTTCTCTTTCTTTTTTCTTTCTAGTGGTGTATGCAATAATTATCCCTCTTATAAATGCTTTGTATGCATCCCAGATTGTAACCTGAGTAACTTCCCCCATGTCATTAAGCTCAAAGTAATATTTTGTCTGCTGTTCCAATTGTTTTATACAATCTTTATCCTGGAACAGAACAGTGTTGAGGCACCATCTATGCTGCTTTTCACCCCTCTCTTCCCATTCTAGATTAGTAATAACTGGGGTATGGTCAGAAAGCATAATATCTACTATATCTGCTCTGGAAATAGTGTTTGTTATGTTATTTGAAATGAAAATGTAGTCAATCCTGCTATAGGATCTGTGTCTGTTTGAAAAAAAGTGAAGTTTTTATCCTGAGGTTGTGCCAATCTCCAGGTGTCTGAGAGATCTAGATCCTTGATCAGTTTTTGAAGAGTGGTTCTCGCCTTTGTTTCTATCTGGATAGCTTTACATGAAGATCTATCAAGCAAGGGGTCTAGAATCATGTTACAGTCCCCACCTAATATTATGCCATTGTCTAAGTAGTCATATAAAGCTGCACACACAGTATAAAACAAGCTTTCCTGTCTTTCATTTGGTGTATATGTAATACACTACAACATTTTCCTCCCATCTAGTGCCCCACCAATATCTGGTATCTACCTTCTTGATCTAGAGTGTGAGAATGTTTAATGAAGTGCACTCCTTTCTTTATTAAAATTGAAGTTCCCCTTTTTTTGTGGAGTAGCAACTGTGCTCCTCTTTACCCACCCATCCGCTCTGTAGTTTAATTGTTTCTTCCTGTAATAGGTGTGTCTACTGGATAAAAGCAATATCCCCTTTAGTTTTGTTCAGAAAGGTCATTATTTTTTGTTTCCCTTTTGATGGGAGAACCCAAACCCTTAACATTCCACAAAACCATTGTGCAGTTCACCATGGTAAGAACAGAGAGGGTACATTGTTATCAATGATGAGGCTAAATTCAGTGAGCAGTTCTAACTTACAGTAACAAGTTTAACAGACTATAATAAATAGTAATGAGCTAATTAGTTTTTTTGTTTTTTTAAACTTCTTTATTAAAGTTTATGAGACGTTCAAATAATACATACAGACATATAGCCCAGGTTTATCCCGAGCCCACAACTCCAAACTGAATGTGGCCACTATGTACGTCCCCATAGCTATATACATGTACAGTTTTCATATAATATTCTAGCCAGTGTCCAGCTGACTTCCTAATATGTGGTTAAGATCTCTCATCTTCTAATTTAACTGTGAACCTAGTCAACTTCCCCAATTGACTGTCTCCCATTAATACTAACGGAGATTTCTAAGTGGCTGTACGTCAGTTAAACCAATCTTATAAAACTGTGTCCCTAGGAGAGAGAGACAGAATCAATCCTAATCCACCCTAATGCTGAAGACTTCTTATAACCATCATAGTAACTGTCTAAGGGGAAAAATCACTTCTCTTAAAGGAATACTTCCAGGCAAAAAATTCTGTTCTTCTTTAATAATTAGAATTCTTTTTATCTTTTTCTTAAGCATCGCTTTCAAGCTAATCCCAATCAGACAGACAGATCTGGGTTCAAGTACTCTCAAGTTGTATTGAGTACACTGCCTCTAATGCCCTCCACCTTTTATCATAGATTTTCTTTCTATCTTCCATAACATTTGTCTCTTGAGTCTATCTAATATATGTAACAGATCTCTCACCCATTGATCATAAGTATAGATAAGGTCACTTTTCCAATGTCTTAGGACAAATGCCTTAACCAGGGCAGACATCAGTGCCACATGATGCTTAGCTGACTCCTTCACAACTGAGTTCATATCACCGAAAACACAGATCTCCAGCTTAATGTATTTCGAGTAGTTTAATAAGGGATCCATGTTCTGCCCAATATGAACCCATAATGACTGTATTTTGGGGAATCCCAGATCACTTGTATCATGTCCCCTGGCAGCATGCCACATCTAAAGCACAGATCTGTCTGTCTAAGTCTCCTGGAACATAGCTTAGCAGGGGTGTAGTAGATATTTGAGAAAATAAAAAAATTGCATAGTCTTGTATTTCAGTATAGGCAGAAATTTAACACTCTTCCAAATCCCTTTCCAGTCAGGGGGATTATGCTTTCCTCTCAATATAAAACTTGAGCCGAGGAGCCAAAGCTCACATAATCTAACAACACTTTGTAAACTTGTGAGAGGGGGTGTTGAGAATAATCGATCTCCCTTGTCCCCCTAGGCAAAGATTAGGGTTTCCTAGTAGAGTCTGATTCCGAATTCTCATTTGGTCTCTCCTCTGTGTGGGGTTTAAAAACTTCCACCATGCCGACATTGATTTAAAAATTGATGTCTGACTTCCCTTCTTAGGTAGGCCCTCAGGATCTGAGAAAAGCAGCGCTGTTGGGGAAAGTTTCAGGTCTTTCAAAATTTGTCTCTCCATTTGTAACCAGGTTGGGATGTATCCCCCTTCTGCCATACCTCTGTACCACCATCCCATTAAACCTAATTGTCCCGCCACATAATGTAAGTGTAGGTCTGGGAGTTGAATGCCCCCCATAAGGTGGGGAAGGCATAGAATGGCATGTTTTCTCCTGGGGAGGGTTTGAATTCCACAAAAATACAGAGATTATCCTCTGGATTGTAATAAACTGTCCTTTAGGAATATTATAGGGCAGTAAGTGAATCAGGTATAGCTGTCTCGGCAGGAGGTTCATTTTGATCAGTCCCAGTCTGGCAGTGAAGTTGAGGGGGAGTTTATTCCACTTTAAAATATCAGTTTTTTTTTTTTTTAATGATGTTATTTCTCAGGAGCTCCGGCTACAACCCCCCCGCACTCTGCCGTTCCTCCGGCGCCATCCCCGGACATGAGACCCCCTCCCTTCAGCACCCCACAACTTACCCTTCATGGCAGGGTGGTGGGGAGTGACTCAACCCACCCAAACAGGTCCATGCCAGGGAGGCGTCCTCCGGGAATGGTGACGGGGAATGACGTCGTGCTGCCAGGCTCCATTTTTTCCCTAATTTTTCTCCTGGCGGGCATGGCGTGCAATGACGCCAGTGACTGAGTGCGCGCATGCTCCCGTGCGTGTGCTAGTCAAGCGTCTGCCACGTCCTGCCTCCCCTGTCTCCCTGCGGCCACGTCTGTCGATCCCAGCTCCGCTAGGGTCAGTAAGCACCGCCACCTGAATCTCTACCCCTGAGATGGAGAGCAGTCCTCTGGACGCCGATCCATCCTCCCCGCCAACCCCCAACAACCCGGGCTTATTCCTGAACACGGGTCGCCAGCGTGGCGCGAGGTGTAGCGACCAGCGCCTCAACCCTCAGCGCCACTGGGCCGGGCAAAATATCAGTTTTAATTACCGACAATAGACTATCAATATTGGCTTCCACCTCCTCCTCTGCTTTAGCCATAACCCAAATACCCAGATATTTAATCTTGATTGGGGTCCAATTTATTTGCAAATGCTCAAAATCTGCTCTGTATGTACAAGGGGTGAGAGGAAGAACCTGTGTTTTACTTAAATTTAATTTGTAATTGGAGACCTCAGAGAATTGCCTAATGATTTCCAGGGTTTTTTGAAAGCTTTCAGCCGGTTTATATAGATGTAACAATATATCATCGGCGAAAACCAAGAATTTAAGCTCCGTCCCATGAACCTTAATCCCCTGTATTTCAGGCTTCATGCAAATTGCTCTTAATAATGGTTCTAAATAGATATTGAACAAGACTGGTGAGAGGGGGGCATCCCTGCCTAGTCCTGTCATCAGAAGAAACTCTCTGGAAAGATATCCATTGCACAGAACCCTGGCAGAGGGGGCAGCATAAAGGTTTTTGAGACCTCTGAGAAGGCTATCAGGGAATCCTATTTATTTTCTCCATTGTAAGGAATAGAAAAGCATGGAAAACCCTGTCAAACGCCTTCTCAGCATCAAGTGCAATCAATGCCATAGATGACTTGGAATTCAAAGCCCTGCCTAGGATATGATGAAGCTTCCTTAATGCATCATGTGCCCTCCAACCTGGCATAAACCCTACTTGATCCTGACTAATTAATAAAGGAGCAACTTTTAGAATTCTATTAGCCAGGAGCCTCATAAGGATTTTAGTATCTTGATTTATTAAAGCTATGGGTCTATAGTTGCCAGGCATATCCCTAGGCTTATCTGGCTTTGGAATAAGCGTAATATAAGCCTGATATAAGGGGGGATGGGGAACCCCATCTTGCTTAATAAGTGAGAATAAATCTTTCAGTAGAGGGAGTATAGGCATTAAATGAACCTTATAAAATTTAGCTGAAAGACCATCAGGCCCTGGTGTCTTACCGTTGAGCAATGCTTTAATTACTGCCACTATTTCCGCTTCTTGAATTGGGGCTGCCAAGGCCTGGGTCTGTTCCTGGTCTAATTTAGGTAGAGGAATTTTATCTAAAAACCCTCTAATCTCTTCTTCAGTACTATTAACTCCCCCCTTGATAGATCCCAGCATAATAGTTTGCGAAAGCATCAGCCATTCCCTGAGGGTCTGTAATAACGTCCCCTTTATATTTTACTGCAGGAACCATCCACTCTGCCTCCCATTCCCTGATTCTGTTAGCCAACAATCGGCCTGGTACATCTCCCTGGATTAAATGTTTAGCATTTAATCTTTCAAGTCAACAATCTATCTTAACATACATCATGCTTCTCATTTCATCTCTTAGGTCTCTGAGCTCATTGTCCAACTCACTAGAAGATCCCTCCAAATGGAGTAATGACTTAATGGCCCCAGTTAAGAATTCTTCCTTAGCTATATTCATACTGTTCATACCTAGCAGTGTTTAGCTGAGCTATTCCTGTATATAGTACTTTACAACTGGGCCAAGCAAGTCTCTTATCCTGGAGTGTCGGGATTTGAGTCTGAATAATTTCAACCAGAGCTTCCTCTAATTTAGACACAGACTTATCAACCATTAATAGGGTATCATCCAATCTCCACCTATATGGCTTTGGGGGGATGGTATCTATTTCCCAGAGCATCTGTATTGGGGAATGGTCAGATAGTACTCTATTAAGAGTAGCCAGCTCTTTAACATCCCTTAGTGCTGCTCCATTGACCAAAAAAAATCAATTCGGGAATGGGAATTATGCGCTCTAGAAAAGAAGGTCATGTCAGTATCCCCTTTAGCATACACCCTATAGGGGTCTACTAATGCTGTGACTTCCAAAAGCCTATTTATGGCTACCTGTGCTGGAGAAGGTGGCTTTTTAGAAGGAGGATGCCTGTCTGCCCCATTATCCAAACAAAGATTCCAGTCTCCTGCTAAAACAAGTGAGTGGGGGGGAGTAGCAATCTCCACCTCCAATGAGGCAAAGAAGTCAGGTTTAGTTGGAGTAGGGCCATAAATTGAAGCAAAAGAGAATGGATGTCCCAAGATGGCTTCCAAAACATAAATCCCCCTACCATCCTCTCTAGCCTTAATTTGCGGAATTACATATGGGCAAGCTTTTCCTACTAATATCACCACACCCCCTGATGCTTTTGCCCTTCCTTCTCCTATTACCTGGCCCACCCACATTTTCTTCAGTAAATGTAGTTCCTCTTTCAATAAATGTGTTTATTGTAGTGCAGTAATTTGAACCCTCAGTTTATTGCTATATCATAATATTACCAGTCTTTTCTTCCTCCCCCTGAGGCCTTTAACATTCCAGGATAGAAATTTAAGCAATACCATTATTTATTACCAGACCCCTGCTTGTCATCTCCAACAGTCTGCCCCCCATCTTATATAGACCATGGATTCTCTCTCTCTCTTCCCCTTCCCCCAATGACCCCCCATAACCCCTGATCCTCTGATCATCCTCCTTAAACAGTTTGAGACGTGAATGAGCTAGCCCCCCTTTGCCCCGGACCCCCCTGAATCCCTTTAGGAGGGCTATAGACCCCACCCATATCTTTAGATCCCTCCATAAACGTCCTGAGTAACTAAATACCCTTAATGTTTAAGGGCAGCCAAACTCCAGAGACTCAGCAAGTGTATTTCTCTCCCCACTAGAGGTCACTCTAAAATAACCATTAGTTGTTAGGAGAATGCACTCCAATCCCTATTTAGTGTTCGCCACAAAGTCAGAGGTCTAAGAGTTTAATCCCCCCAACCTCTTAACTATGCGGCCATGGAATAATGCCCCCCCCAACACAGTAATGTCCCTCAGGTCCATTTTCCCCAGTTAGTCCTGCTCCTCTATTGCAATGCTAACCAATGAGGAGCAACCATCGAGCCCCCAAAATCCTTATTTAACCAATCTAGAGAAGCTATCCTAACATAACTATTAATTCAGAGTAGATAAGTTCAGTAGCACAGAGTTACCATCACCTCATTTATCGCTGGGTAAAATCCCTTCCTTTCCCTATGAAACAGCAAGAAAAAGCAGCGATCCCCACTGAAAAGTCTTGAACCATCTTAGATTTTACTACAATACTCAAAAATTCAGGCAGTCTGTTCTTAGCCCTCATCGTAAACTAAAATGTCGACTCCCTGTGCCAAAAAGTAAGATTTAGCAGATTGGGGTCCATTAGACCCTGAGAATTATAAATAATAAGCCATTTCCTAACAGCCCCACACAGAATAAGTCCCAGGTAGTCGATACCATAAGTGAGCGAATCCTATCTCCAAAGCTTGAGGAGTGTAACTGGGTTAAATTAAATCAGGCACTACCTGGATTCGTAGCTCTTCCCAATCAGTCCTGCTCTGCCTCACCACTCTGTGAAAGCCAAACCTCCTGGCCCCTCGACTCTTCAGGTTGCAGATTTAAATAAAGCCGGTAGCTCCACCCGCAGGCCTTCTGCAGCGTCGGTCACCATCGCATATCTCCTATCTCCGGTCTGCAATTTCACAATCAGCATGGCTGGATGTTGGAGTCTAAACTTCACCCCTGCAGATAAAGCTTCTTTTTAATCTCAGCATATTCCTTCTGCTTTTCTCGAACTGAGGGTGTCAGGTCTTGAAAAAGCCAGATGGAGGCCCCATTCCACTGCAGACTTTTATTCACTCTGGCTTTATACAGAACATGTTTTTTTCCTTTGTAGTTTAAAAAGCGCTTGATGAGGACCCGAGGTCTAGCACCAGGTGGGGGGACCTCTCTCAACGAGCGATGTGCTCTTTCAATATTATATGACTCTCCAAAGGGTGTTGGACCAAACATTTTCATGAGGAGGTTCTACATAAAGGATACACAGTCCGATCCTTCCGTCCTCTCTGGAAGGCCAGCCATGATCAGGTTATTCCTCCGTCTGCGTGATTCCTGGTCCTCGAGTCGATCTTCCAACTTCCTTACTTGCTTTTTCAGCATAACCACCTCATGGTCTATCATCACCGATTTCCTTTCCTGGAAGGCAACCCTGTCTTCCACATCCCCCACTCTTTGTGTTAAGGCCTTCAGTGCTGGCTTTAAAGTAGAGAAGTCAGCCACAAGCCCTTGGAGCAAATGTTTAATTTCTGAGATATCGTCCGAAGATGCTTGCCCTCCTCGTTCTTCAATCAGCTGGTCCTCATTTTCCTCTGGCAATGGAGAGTGCAGTTTCGATTGCTTCACAACCGATGACCTTGCAGCCAGAGGCTCGGGGCTTCCATATTCCATCTCGGCCATATCCTCGGCCAGGCGCTTCCTTGCCGAACATGAGTGTATTACTTTATTTTGTACCTTCTGCTTGAACCCACAAACACTTTACCACTTTAGGCAGCAGGAATCCAAGTTAGAAGTGAACTGGTGAGATCCCAAATAGTAATTTTATAATACAATATTCGACACGGCCCAGGAGCAATCTACGGGACGTATTTTCCCCTCTAGCTCATCACGTGATCTCCGTAATGAGCTAATTAGTAACAATTACGAGACAAAATCCTAGTAGATAATATAACATCCAAAAAATATAATTTGCTCTGTCAAACTATAAATTAACTATTGTTTTTTATATTTGTATTAAAAATCAAACCTCAGTGGGTGGAAAACACCTTAATAACTATTAACACAGTAAATAAAAAAGGTAAGTAGGTTGTTAGCTACTTCAAAAACTTAGTTACTGCTGAATCTAAAAGTTCAAGGCAGTAAGGTCATGTACTGACAGAACTGACAAATCAAGGTTTACTAACTTCAGTCCTTTTTTCAGAGCAACAAAATTACCCCATAAAAAAGAAAATGGGGTAAAATTTAATATTTAATGTAAAGGGATTTTTATGACAGAACCATAAATCCATATTCTAAGCGTAAAATAGTATATGTGTAAAAGTGCCTAGAGCATTTCTCAGGCAAGCTTAAAATCTGGTGGCTATAAGGAGGAATAACATGGGGGAGGGGGCACTGAGCCCTCACTTTAAAAGTATATCCTGAGTGACTTGTTTGGGGAGCATGCCAACTGCAGAACTTCTAGTGCCTGCCTGCATGTGACACAACAGCATATGCAACAGTGGAATTGAGCTGCAGCTGAAGACAGTAACAAAAGCAATATGCAGCAAGCCCTGATTGTTCTGTTCAAGGCAGATATAAATGCAAGACGGCCTGGTTAATTCCACAACAGACAAGGCAGCAATCCAGAGATGAAGAGCACTGGGATCTGTCAAAGATATATCTTTTCCTGATATCCCCTGACACTCTTCCCATAGGACTTTTCTATTTAAGCATTGATGACACCATATTTATTGTAGTAAAGTGACCTTTAAGAGAACGTGAGTACTGTCAGTAGTGCTTAGCTCCCCAGGTGCTCCTAACACAAAATTCTTTCTCGACAAATTCCAGACTTCTTTGTAATGAGAGGATTTAACTTAGCCAGAGCAGTGCAAGCCTTATGAACTATCTTGTAATCCATCAAATCAACCACATACTGTATTGCACAGTGATTATCAGGCATGCGGAGCATAATGACCCACTCGTCAGCTCTCACCCAGACAATAAGGGTAAAGGTAATTGGAATAATATTTTTTTAAAAAGAGCACCCCGTATACTCCCTCCCCATGTTTTCCTCTATGACCTCTAGTGGATCAAGTTAGATCAATGCATATGCTCGTTATACCTTTTGGAGCAGCAAGCTGTATAAAAAAAAACAGTAGCATTTGCTTAAACAAAGAACCATTTAGCACAAGTGTTTGATGCCAAGCCTGCAAGAACCTGCATTTAGTTTATTAGAGCAAGTAAAGTCTTTAGTTATGCAATCATTCAAAGCTCTACAGTAAGTTCAGCAGCACTGTACCTTAGGATTGCAGAGTGTAGAGTGGCAAAATTACCATGAGCGGCAAAGTCATTTAAACCAGTCCTTCCTTGAGTAACTGTAGAGAAGACCATCAGGACCTCTGTTCCCCAACAGGAAATGGTGCATTAGAAACTGTCTCTGTAGAAATCTGCAGGGTATCCATAAGTGTGTCCAAGATGGGCAGGGATACATCGAGAGGACTTGACCTCTGTGCTATTTCCAAGTCAGGGGAGTGCTGAGCTGGAGATCCAGGAGAGGAGTGCACATTATCTTTGCTCCTGCTTCTCTTCTTGGGATTTTTCTGCAATACTGGGATTTGCTGAACAAACTTTTTGAAGGGATTGGGCCATTGAACCAGAGTGGCGCTCGATAAGCAAAAGAGCATTGTCCCTGTGAAGTGTGACAGTGGGGGACTTTCAGTAGCTGTAGCATGGATCTCCGAAGGCACCGTTTGTTGGTTCGGTGTTGTAACAGAGTTGAGACCCCAGAAGGTGCAAAGCCAAGGTAGATTTTTTTGCCATGGAGCAGGTAAGAAACTTTATGTGGTTTGATAGTTGGAGCCAGCCGGTCTGAGTGTACAGGTCACATGTGTGGGTGAGACGGTGAGCACCAGTGATGAGCCGACATGCCTTATTTAAGGCAGTTGAGAGGCGTCTAAGGGTTGTGGTTGTGGCCGAGCCATAAATGATGAGACCATAGTCTATTACAGAGGTCGCAGAGCTCAGGACTGCAACCTTCAAAGCTTCTGGCATGAGGTGTTGTCTGTGTTTGTAGAGGAGACCAAGCCGTGTATTAGCAGCTCTAGCTACATTATCTACGTGAGGTCCATAGGAGAGATTAGGGTCAAGCTGGATCCCTTAGTATTTGAAGGACCCCACCTGATCTAGAGTGTTTCCCTAGGTGGTGGAGATAGCCAAGTGGTGTAGCTTGTGTGGGTTATGAGAGCTGCAAAAGAGCATAGATTTGGTTTTCTTGTCATTGAGGACCATTTTATGATTAAGAAACCATGTCTCTACAGAACTAAAACCAAGTTGAAGGTTGTGTTGAAGAGATGCAGGATCTTTGTGAGTGAAGAATACAACAGCATCATCGGCATATATTATGATCTGCTCAGAGCAATGGTAAGGGAGGGAGTTTAAGAAAAAGCTAAAAAGGAGGGGGCCCAGTATGGATCTCTGTGGGACACCCAAGCAAACAGGCAGGGTGTCAGAAACAGCGTCAGCTAGTTTTACTCTCTGTGACCAGTTTTCTAAGTAGCTTTTAAACCAGAGAGAAGAGTCAGGTGATAGCCCGGCATTCAGTAGTTGGTCAATTAGTAGTCCATGGAGTACTGTATCGAAGGCCTTGGAGAGGTTGACGAAAACGGCCCCTGTGAGAAGGCCATTGTCAAGGGATTTGTGCAAAACTCCAGTGAACTCAAGAAGGGCTGTGGTGGTGCTGTGACCTTTCCAGAAACAGTGTTGTTGTGGACAAGGTATATTGTATTTATACAAGTGGTCAGTAAGTTGATCAGCCACGATGTGCTGGAGTGCCTTAGAGAGTGGGGGCAGTATGGAGATAGGGCGATAATTTGAGTGATTCGTCTTATCCCCACTTTTATGGACAGGTGTCACGGTGGCTGTTTTCCATGAGTCCAGGTATTTTTCACAGCTGAGAGAGAGGTTTAGGATTTTTGTTAATGGATGAATTACCTCATTGAGGGTGAGCAACAGAAGCTTAAGGTCCAGGGTGTCACTACTAGATCTAGATTTAGAGATAGCTGCAATAATATAGTGGTGAGCTTCATTCAGCCTTACCTCCCTGAATTAGAAGAGGGGATGGTTAGACTGTGGGGCTGAGGTATTTGGGGAGTAGGCCCTGCTTTTGAAAAAGTCATGGGGTAGGACAGCGCTAAGGTCTGAAAAAGCCATGTTAAAGGTGTTTGCGATCACCTTGGGGTCGAGGGTTGAGGATCCATCAGCCAATAACATGGCCAGAGAGGTTTTTGGCTGCTTCCCCATGACATCCTTGATATTGTCCCAGAAAGCACGACCATTTCCCCATGTATTGGTGACAGCGTCTTTGTAATAGGTGGATTTCGGTAGCTGGATGGCTTTTGTGCAGGCATTTCATGCTTGTTTGTAATTTTGGATGTTCAGTTGTTTGCCAGTGGCCCTGGCAACTGCCCAGAGGTGATCCCGTAGTTTCAACTGTGAGAGAAGAGCCACGGTGAGCCATGGGTTAGAGAGAGATTTTGTTTTGCGCCTTTTAGCAGGGGCAAAGAGGTCGCAGGCTTTGTTGAAAATTGAGATGAAGTGATCAAGAGCCATGTTAACATCTGTTGCTTCACAGATGGGTAGCCAGTCTTGTAGAAGCAGGTATTGTTTTAGATGTGGAAGTTTTCCACTAGGAAGGACTCTGCTAGTGATAATTTTGGGAGGGGGCTTGAGGAATTTGTTAGACCATGCACATATGACTGGGGAGTGGTCACTGAGAGTCTGGGAGAATGGTCGTACGAGAAATCCTTGTGGGGTGAGTGGTGAGGACCTTATCCAGGAGGGTACTGGTGCCAGTCTTGTAGTTAATCCTAGTAGGGGAGTTTACCATTTGCATGAGGTTAGCAGCTGAGATGGAGTCTTTATAGGCACTGGCGCTCGATGCTAACCAGTTTATGTTGAAATCCCCTAGTAGAATAAGTTCAGCTTCAGGAGGATGAGAGTTGATAAAGTTTAGGACGTCGTTGAAGCCATGTTTAGGGTCCCTGGGAGGGAAGTTTATGGAGACAATAGTCAGGGCTTTATGGTTGGGACCTAGGATGATTTTTATTGGCAGAATCTGGGCCGAGGCAGAAAGTGATGGAGCTGCTACAGCATGCCATGACAGGGAGTCTTTGATATAGATTGCGCAACCACCGCCTTTTTTGGATATCCAGTCCAGCCTGTGGACATTGTAGCCCTGTATTGTTACTGCTGAGTCAGGAACTTTAGGCATCAGCCAAGTTTCCACCACTGCAAGTATGTCAGGATTGTGTTGGCATATGAAGGCTTGGAGTGTATCCAGCTTTGGAAGTAGGCTGCAGATATTAATGGCTGCAAGGATAATGGCAACTGGAGTTTGTGTGTGGTCTGAGCTTCTAGGGCCAGGATTGGGATGGACGCTGCCTGAGATGAGAAGGAGGAGGAGTAGGAGTTTTAAGGAGCAGAGTCGTAGCTCTTTGAGAGACAGTTTTGAACGTTGTTTCCAGGAGCAGAGGTTGCAAGGTTCCAGGCATCCCATATGGACTGCAAGGTGGTACAGTGTAGAGGTGGCCACACTTGTTGAAAGTAGTGGTCGGGTCAACCAGGAATATCCAAATGGTGCACCAAGCACAAGTCTCGAGTGGAAGTGGAAGTGGAAGTGGAGGGTTCCTTTGGAGTAGCAGTGGAAACCAGAGTACAGGGTGGCGGGGGCAGGGGTATGGGGGTGGCTAGGACCAGGGAGAGAGAAGAAGGGGGCAGGGCAAGGAGGAGGAGGAGGAGGAGAGGTGAGAGAAAGGCAGAGAGAACCCGCATGGCTTGCGTACTAGCACAGTAGTGGTGGGGAAGTGAGTTGAACAGGAGGGAGTAACTTGGCTAGCAGGAGGCAGATAGAAAGAGAGATTGTGAAAGAGAGCACCTCAGTCAGTAAGCACTACGTGGGATGAGAGAAGGGGGATGGGATGCATAGCCAGAGCAGAGGAAGCTACAAGTGTTGGCCAATAGGCAGTGGGAGGCGGGGTATGTAAAAGTGAGGGTGGGGTTAGAGGTCTATTTAAGTAAGGTAGGGGGCAGGTGAAATTTTGCAGCAAAATTAATGCAAAATCAATGGCTGCAGTGCCCGGAGTGCAAAGCAAGGCAGTGAAGACAGGGCTGGCCAATCAGCTGCTGTTCAAGAGGTGTGTTTACAGATGGTGGGAGAGCATCTGCATTTAACTCCTGTAGGTAGACTGGAGCTAGAAGCACAGGTGGTTAGAGGTGAGAGTGGATGGCAGACTTATCTAGTTTTTAAGAAGGGAGAGAGAGAGAGAGGAAAAGGAGAGACCACTGAGGAGGGTGCATTGTGATGATAAAAAAACAGAGGGTGTGGTGTGCCAGATAGAATAGGAGCTGCTACCAAAGATGTAGCCCTCAAGTGGTGAGAGGATATAATCTGCTAATGGAAAAGTCACCAAAACAAAAAAATAGAAATTCACTTCTAATATCAACTCAGAACTTAAAATGACTGTAAGGATTAAACAAATTATTAAAACACTGGCATATAAATTCAACTAGAGACACAGAGGGAGATACAGTAGTTAGAGATGTGTTCAGCAGGAGATAGTATGGGCCACTTTGAAATCAGCTTCCACTAGTACCAAATCCAAAAGTCTGGGCTAGTACCTTGTGGAATCAGCTGAGCTGTAGCTCATGGAGCATTTCTGAACCACTGTTTAGGTTCAAGAAATTGAGGGGTCCCTGGCCTAGTCAAGGCTCGCAGGATCCCTTGCAGAATCAGCTGAACTGTAGCTCATGGAGGATTTCTGAACCACTGTTTAGGTTCAAGAAATTGAGGGGTCTCTGGCCTAGTCAAGGCTTGCTGGATCCCTGGTCCCTGTACAGTGGCAGAATCACCTCTCCCCTCCTTATTTATTTGTCTATTTATGTCTCCATTGGCGCTTCTCCTTCTAAGCCTGTCAAACCTTCCATCTTATCCGAATCCAGAGCAATATCTTGGGCCATACCCAGCAGTTTTTCTGTAGGCAATGTAGGCACATTATCCAAGAGCTCCGGAGCTCCAGCAACAGTTCCGTCTCCTCCAACCTCTAATCTCCACAGTTGGATTGAGGACCTCCATCAGTCCAACTTCACAGTAATTCCCCCATTGGAGAACAGGGGAATTTCCCCAGTGCCCTGGCCAAATTTCCCCCATTCACTTAATCTGGTTCACTTTCAATTGGTTACCATCTGTATCCCCCGTCACCCCAGAAAAAGGGATTTCTAGTCTCAGTTAGCCTACCGGTCAACAAAATTCAATAAATAAATAAATAAGGAGGGAGAGGTGATTCTGCCACTGTACATATCACTGGTTAGGCCACACCTGGAGCACTGCATACAGTTCTAGCACACTGAAGAGAGAGAGACATTGGTTACTGAGGGGTACAGCACAGTGACTAGGATAATCAAGGTCTGGGGACATACCATAAGAGAGTAGATTGAGGGAGCTGAACATGTACTCCCTGGAGGGGGGAGAGAGAGTGGGGATATGATTAAAACCTTCAAGTGCATGACAGGGATAAACAAGTCTCGTATGGAGGGGCTTTTCAAACTAAGAGAGGGGAGTGATACCCAAGGCCACGATATGAGACTGGAGGGGGGGAAGGTTCAGAAGGAAGATGAGGAGACACTTTTTTATGGAGAGGGTGGTGGCTGAGTGGAACGTACTGCTGGCTGAGGTAGTGGCCAGTAGAACGGGGGGAGGGGATTCAAGAGGGGATGGGACAGAGCAAGAGGGAAGGTCAAGGGAGAGGGGGAAGGGAGGAAGGGGCAGCTGCAAAATAGGGACCGCTAGCTGCAAAACCAAGCAGACTCGGTAGACCATAAGGCCTTTTTCTGCTGGTGTTTTTCGTATGTTCGTGTGCCATAGAAATGAATAAATCATGCTGCAGATATCAGAAAATGCTGCCACAGTGGCCTAGGAGCTCTGTCACAGAAACCAAGACAAAGTGCCAAGACCAGTTATTGCAAGATTTCTTAACTTCACCCATACTGAATTAATACTTAAAAAAGCTAGAGAAATAGAAACCCTTACATGGCAAGAACACCGTATCTCCATGTACAAGGATTTCTCTAAGGATGTGTCAATTAGGAGACAAGCTTTCAATCCAGTTAAATAAACTCTTCACCAAATTGGCATCAAGTTCACACTAAGATACCCTGCTGTCATGAGGCTTTTCATGAATAATTCCACCAAAGACTTTGACTCTCCTGAAGCACTTCCAGCATATCTGAATAATTTACAGTACAACTTCCCCTCATCACCTAAATCTGCTGTAACTCAGGCTCTCAGTGTCAGCACCATTACCTCAAATTATGTTAGTGTAGACTTGCCTGATGCAAGAAAAGATTGTGATTCTACTGGGCATACCAATGCTGCTGCAATTGCATTGCCTTCTAGACATTCAGCACGAATCCAAGAGAGAGTCGCTTCAGGGTCAAGATTTGTCAAAAGCGTTTATTGCACTGCGGAGGAGTGACACAGTCAGCCTACTTCCTCTAACTGGGTGTTCCAGCTTAATTCCCTGCTCCCGCTAAGCAATAAATTCGCTCCACTTCGTGACTTTTGCCACTCATCCCAGGAAGACCTAACACAAGAGGAATCCACACCGCATTCTAATAATGCAACCAATTTGGAGCCGGAAACTATATCTGTGGATTCCTCCTGGGCTGAAGTCATTGCCAGCTCACCTATGAAGTCTTTGGAGCCACCAAAAAAGAAGCATATGAACAAATCAAAGTGTAAACCCCCTATGTCTCCTGCCTCAGCTCACAGGACTAAAAACACTTGAATCCTTTATTCAGTATAGTTATCTTGCAGTAAACACACTGTTACTAAAATCTTAGATTCTGTGGTTATGTGGATACACACATTATTTCCTGATCCCTTGCTCACATCTCTTTTACCCTGTCATTACTATCGCTCCCAACAGGTACTGAACTTTTAAAGCAGTACAGCGAGGTCATTACATCACAGCTTTGGATCATTCTGTTTTACATTTGATTTGCATCCCCTTATTTTTGCCTTCATAAACACTGAGGGGTTTGCACTAAACCTGCTTGGCATTAATATTTATTTTCCTCTTTTCTTTTAAATCCCCTTTTGCTCGGTTTCTAACCACCCTTACCCCATATGTATTTATTTTGATGCCTCAGATGGTTTCATTCATTTCATAAGCTATTTTCCCTTACATCTATTTACAAAATTGTTACTAAGGATTGAAATACTAAATAATTTTCTATAACCTTTCACCTATTCCCTTTCGCATCATTACATTAATATACAAAATAATCATAAGATATTAATTACAGCCTAATATTACTAGACTATGTCATGCAGGCAATTTTTGAGTGACATGGTGTACTCAGATATGACAGATTAATCACACCATAACTGCTAGTCACACAATAGTGGTTATTGCTCGAAGCCTATAATATAGGGGAATATTGCATTATGTAGCACTATCTCTTATTTTGGGGGCTTACAGGGCCTATTTTTATAAACCCAGTTACCCCAGGATAAATGTGTCACTAGGCAAATTTTCAAGCACTGACATTTGTGTTTCACTGCCATACATAACATTTAATGGCACCATTTGCCTTGAAGCCTGATCACTTATTTTATACATATCAGATTTGAATATTTAAGACACAATTAATATATTGACCATAAATGCAACTATACCAGTGACTAAAGTTTTTTTTTCCAGCCTAGTGGAATTATCTGATGAACCAAATAAGACAATTTCATACACATATCAGGGTTACCATGGAATCAGACCTTGACCCCTGTTTAAAATGAATGGTCCATAACTGTTATAATTTTAATTCCACTTGTAATCCCAGACCTTCCACCAGTCTACTTGTAAACGTTCTATCTCTAAATAAATTAATGTCCCCTCACCCTTAGACATATGTATAACCCCTCATGTATAGTATAAGTATATTGTGTGTATCCTGCTGCCACATTATAGTTTGGCTAAACAATAGTTGGCATATTTATTTTTCCATGGTACATTTTAACCCTGGAAAATATTACCTCTTTAACTTTCTTGTTTTCCCCTTTGATTGGACTACTTACAGGTGAAGTTGTGACACTGGATCTTCCCTATACCTGCAATATTGTTCCCCTGTGATTTTGCAACTACTTTTTTATTCAATTTTGGACATATAGAAACTTAGTGCCATAGACAGATCAGCATCTGTTGCTGGTATCCTATTGGATAAGTTACTCTTTTTTGCCTGCGCTGTGTGGCGAGACAGTTTTCGTATTTCTTAATGCCGACTCGTATCTCCTCAGACATCAAAGGTGTCTCATTATTAATTGTTTTAGTATAATAGATAATTGTTAATGTATTCATTGTTTCCTTCTAGTTTGTAAGTTTGAGAGACATGACTGTTGCCATTATTTTATTGTCCTAATCTTTACAAATTTCTGGTCCTGCTCGTTTTTATTTACTCAATTTTCTTTACTACTTTTTAGGTTACCAATCAATGTTGAGCCCGTGATGTCCTGCGCTCTATAGCCTACTTATTGATCTGTCTCTTGAATACTAAGAGAAGTCCCTCCTTCCCGTTATCTCCTCTATTTCTCTTACATTACTACTATGACTGATTATTACTGTACACTTGAATGTTAAGGGACATAATGCTCCCTGTAAGCATAAACAAGTACTTAATCATCTCCAAAAACATAAAGCAAAAATTGCCTTCTTACAAGAAACTAGGCTGTTGGTGGAGGACATCGACAGGCTTAAATGTGATTGGGTCGGTCACATATATGCATCTTCATTCCCTTCCAAGAAGTGTGGGGTTGCAATATTGATTCACAAAGACCTTAAGCGGCCTCTTATAAAAACTATTAGTGATACGGAGGATAGATGGGTGATAGCTGTGCTTAACACTCCCTCTGGTCTGTAACTCTTGTAAATGTTTACGCTCCTAACTCTGATACTCCCGAATTTGTTCATAATTTAGCTCACCATATTATTTCAAATAATCTTAATAATTCCCCTAAATTGTTGGGTGGTGATTTCAATCTTGCATTGGGTGCCTACTTGGATAGAAGTAATGCATCCTTGGATGCACACCCGAGAAACATTAATGCTCTTTCATTACTTATGAAAGACCTTGGGCTATCAGATCTTTGGAGAGTTTTTCACCCCAGAGACCGAGAATTAACATTTTACTCCTCACTACATAAGTCCTATAGCAGGATTATTTATTGGTTTGCATCTCCCTCAATCACTTAAAAATTAATCGAGGCTTCCATTTTACCTATATTGATATCCGACCATTCTCCTTTCAAATTACACTTGTTCTGGGTCCCCCCCTTCTCTCAAACCTCCTTCATGGAGATTGGACTTGATTATTACTGAATGACCCAGAATTTTTACCTTGGGTTAAATTACAGATACAAGGCTTTCTCTCTCATAACAACCCTTTGGATACCTCTATGTATACCACCTGGGAAGCCCTAAAAGCTACGATTCGTGGAAAAATGATAAGTTATGCAGCTTACCGTAAAAGGTTAAGAGAACAACAGCTTGCTGATTTGGAAAAGCAATTAAAAAATAAAGAAAGCCAATATTTCAATAGCACCAAACTCAACCCTAATTCCCCTTCTTCATCTAGAAATATTACAACTTTGTAAAAAAATTAATGAGCTTATCTCCCGTAAATCCAAATTAGCCTTGTTTAAACTTAAACATAGATTCTGGGAACCAGGTGATACATGTGGCAAATTATTAGCATATCAGTTAAAAGCTCAACAAATGGAAAGACATATTGCTGGCCTTAAAGATCACCTCAGCCATATCCACACTGATAGTCCCTCCATCAATCAAATTATGACATCCTTCTATAAGGAACTATATGCCCATCCCAAACCGGTTCCCAGTACTCATATACACTATTTTCTGGACAAAATACAACTTTCCCACTTGTCTAACTAAGATAAGGAACTTCTGGATAAACCCTTTTCTTTACAAGAAATCCAAAATGCGTTATCCTCCTTAAAATCTGGAAAGTCACCAGGAGGAGACAGTTTCCCTGTTGATTTTTATAAACCTCTTTTGGATTTACTTTGTCCCCTGCTCCATAAAGTATTTCAGGAATCAACTCAACTTGCTAAACTCCCTCCCACAATGACTGAGGCTGTTATTACTGTATTTCCCAAAAAGGACAAAGACCCTTCTCACCCTGCCAGCTATAGACCAATCTCATTATTAAATACTGAGGGCACAATTTTTGCCAAAATCTTATCTTCACGATTGGAACCTCTTATTTCAAAACTAATTCACAGATCCCAAGCTGGTTTTATAAAAAACAGATTAGGCACAGACCATCTATGCTCTCTGTTTAATATAATGTACAAAGCTAACTCCCTTAATTCCACTGCAGCAGCAATTGCGATTGACTTTGAAAAAGCTTTTGATTCTCTAAACTGGAAATACTTATATTAAGTTTTACTTCACCTAGGCATTACTGAGAGCTTTTGTTCCTGGATTAAACTGTCATATACATCTCCTTCAGCTAGAATTTTAACCAATTCTACTCTTTCCTCACCTTTTTATCTAGCAAGAGGGACCAGCCAGGGTTGCCCTCTATCACCTTCACTACTTATCTTAGCTATGGAACCCCTGATTGCCTATCTTCATCAATCCAATGATATTAAAGCGATCCCCATTGGTAATTCCAGCTATACTTTTTTGTCCTATGCAGACAACCTTTTTATTCTGTTACAGAACCTTGAGGAGGCTGGACAACCTCTAGTCAGAATACTTCATAAATTTACTGAGATTTCAGGGTTAGCTCTAAATTAGAATAAATCAGAGACTCTATCTTTAAACAATTTCTGTGAACCCTCCATGAATACACCTTTAGATTTCTGTTGGGCTTCACAAGGTCTTACATATCTTGATATAAAAATCACCCCAAAGCTAGGGAAATATGGGAAGAAAATCTTAACTCTTTAATAACTAGCATCAAAACTATTCTTGATTGATGGAAATTACTTAATCTTTCATTCCCGGGGGAAAATAGCTGCTATCAAAATGTCCATAACCCCGAAAATACTTTAACTTTTTGAAAATATTCCCTTAATTCTTCTCTCCATCTTTTTAGTGAGAATCGACAAATTAATTGGTAACTTTTTACGGGAAGGGAAAGTGCCAAGATTCAGTTTTAATAAGCTCCGTTCACATTGGTCCAGGGGAGGCTTTGGATTTCCTTGGTTTCTAGCTTATCTACGGGTCTTTTATGCAGCTCAAACCATTAAATGGTTTTGTAAACCATCATCTAAAACTCCATTGTGGGTTGAAATGGAAGCCACCCTATCCCCAGGAAACATACCCACCTCTTTTATTTATAACACTTTGCCCTCCAAATTAAAGACTCATCTTACTATTGCCCCGTCAGTCTATTACTGGTGCAAGACACACAAATGGCTAAAATCCAACCCAACCCCCTTTTCTATACTCCGATATGGGATAGTCTTGATATTTCCCTTGAGAACCATCCAATCTTTTGTTGCACTTGGAATAATAACGGTATATTTTTCTGGGAGATATTCTAGAAAAAAATGCCCTAAACCTAAGTGCTTTTTCTGATCTTCATGATCACTGGGACATACCTAAGTAGGAAGTTTGGAAATATTTACAACTACGCTCTGCTTGTACTACTATTCTACAACACCTACCCAAACAATCCCTTCATGACCATTATATCTCCCTATGGATCAATTAATTATCCAATTTAACCAGTTGTATATATAGATAGACATATCAGAGGCAGTCTACCTGATCAATCCCATCCAGCAAAAGTTAAATGGAGTACGGTTTTAAATTATAATATAACTGACTTACAGTGGTATCAATGTTGGATTTCATGTCATAAAACTTTCAAGGATATACAAAGTTCACTTATTCAGACCAAAATTCTTCATTTATGGTACAGGACTCCTTCCGTACTACATTATATGGGCCTTTTAAACAATAACCACTGCTAGTGGTGTAATTCCCCTAACGGTGACCTGCTTCATATTTTATGGCATTGTGACCCAATTCATAAACTCTGGCAAACTATATACCAATTTGCATCTAAGGTAGTAGGTCACAGTTTCATATTTGATCCTAAATACTTTCTACTGGGCATTCTCATCTCCCCCAATCATACATTATCTCAAGATCAACATAGATGGTTAAACTTATTATTTCTACAAGTAAAGCATCTTATCCTAATGTATTGGAGAACTACCACCATATTTAATCTTTCAGATATCCTTAAAAATCTCACACAATATGCATCTTTTGAGAGACTTGCCTATGCTGCTATGGACCGACTGTATATGATAAATGTTGGCAGGACTACTTTAATTATTTTAAATTTAACAAGTAGCAATGTTAGTTAATGTACAATCATATATGATATATTCTATATCACTACCATCATAGGACATTCTATAAATGAAAATGTCTCTCCATTGTTAAATTTCCTCTTCCTGGTTGTTAATAATATAACGGTTATTTTTTCTTGATTGTTCTCCTCTTTGTTCTTCCACCCACATTGTACAGCAGAGAAATGTTCTGCCTCATATTACATTGCTAATTAGGGCCTATATCTTTTTGCACAATTTTGCACTTTATTTCAGGTCAGTGAATTAGCAATTATATAACATATATTATCTCTTGATTGACTTTACCATTATATATTATTCTTTAACACTTTGCATTCTTACTGCTTTGCTATATGAAGCTTGTATGTTTTTTTCAAATGTCGACTTGCTGTACTTGCCATGTTTTTTTCTTAACTATTGTATGTATGGAAACTCTTTCTTTTCTTTTTTCTGGAAATATCAATAAAAAGATAAACTGCAAAAAAATATACAAAAATGTCAAAGTTATGAGCCTACTTTGAAATATGTGAACATGGGTTCATAACTATGGTAATTTTCAATATTTTGACCCCAAAATTTCAACATAGCCATTTCTTCACAGCACCTCATGCATGTGGGACTGCGGACATTTTTCAAATTCTGGCCAAAAATGTGTTTTTGTACCTGTGGCACGAAATGACATTTCAGTGGCATGGAATGGCGCTTTGGTGGGGATTTGAAAATGTTCACCTGCTGTGTTCATTAGGTGTGGTAATAAGAAGGCTATGCTGAAAATTTAGTGTACAAATATGGTAAAATGCCCAGTTTATGAATGAACGTTACACTATTTCAGTGTTCACTCATAACTTCGCTGATTTTCACTATTTTGACTCCAAACTTTCAACATAGCTATTTTTTCCCACTACCTCATACACGTGACATATGTCATTTTAAAAATCCTGGACAAGATTTGTTTTTGCACTTCTGGTGTGAAATGAGATTTCAGCCAATATGCTATAAATGATTATGTCATGTCTATAAGGGGAATCCTGAAACAAGTATCTTCAAAAGTTGGGATCAAAATAAAAAAGAATTGTTACCTGCAAGCAAACATTCAGCATTGACAAATGCTTGTTTTAAAGTGAAACCACATTTCTTTGACTCTTGTCTCTTGGTACTTTTCCCTCTTGTCATAATTCCCTGGAAACATAAAAAAAAAAAAAAAAATAAAATAATTCCCTGGAAACATCTATGAGTGGTAATGGTTACCTATTTCTGAATTATTTTATCACCCTCAGCTACGAGTTGCCTGGCCAGGGTGCCTGACTTATGTTTATCCTCCCTAGGTGTTCTGCCTGCACATTCCTGGGTGATCTGTATATCTACACATCCGTATCCCTTTTATTCCTTCAAATGATCTCTTCACCACTGCATCCGACTGGCTTTTGAAAACTGTTTGATTGTACAAGTATGACTCAGTATTGTCACCTGTGATAAAAAATAGCATTAAGATGGCAGGCAGTCCCTGTAACAACTTATCCATAATCAGTTTAAACACAACAGGAGCTCAGACTTCCCCAGCTGGTATGGGGTGTTTGGTGAGAGGCTCAGCAAACTTTGCACTTACAGTGGTAGAAGGTGATTCAGC
Source organism: Neoceratodus forsteri (assembly GCA_016271365.2). Taxonomy (NCBI): domain Eukaryota; kingdom Metazoa; phylum Chordata; order Ceratodontiformes; family Ceratodontidae; genus Neoceratodus; species Neoceratodus forsteri. The sequence continues at coordinate 155,969,425 of JADMNL010000023.1, read as the reverse complement.
AAGTTATCGCCCGAGATTTTCTGGAGATACTGTACCTAGAGAAACCAAAGCATTTTTTTCTGCTTGTACTGCAGGAAATCATATGAAAATCTCCTTAAAGATTTTAAGATTGTGTGTAAAATAACTTACATAATCAGCTGCTACAACTGTAGCTGATTTTTGTACTTTTTAACATCTGGCATGTTATAGTCAGTGTATGCTGTTACTGGATTTCCAACAGAGTTTTACCTTTTTAACAAATCTTTGTAACCTTCAGCCTGCCTTTTTTCCCTACTAGCAGATTCTGGTAAATCTGTGTTAGGATTACAGCTACCATAATAACAGCATCATTCCCATCTTTCAGGAGCAACCTTAGTTGTATTAGTTTACCCTAATAGGGCAACTGATGAAACTAATAAAAGCAATTCCTAGTATCACTGATGAGGTAGTGCTGGTCACTAAAGTTAACCCTTTGGAGCCTGGACAGGAATCTCTGTACTAGGAAAAACAACAGATTTACCCATTGTTAGGGCCCAAAGGGTTAAACTAAGACAATGCCACAATCAAGAGGGTGGAGAAGAAAGCAGCAAATAGATTAAGGTAATGGACAGGTTAAGTTATGGGGAATATTTAAGTAGGCTGGGTTTGTTTTTCCTGGAAAAAGAAGGCCGAGAGATTTGATTTCAGTTTATCAATTTCAAAACTGATAGAACAAGGTGGATGAGGGGGGTTTTCAGGTTAATGAGAATAGTAGACCATCTTTTTCAGACTGAAATTGTTGTAGCTATGTCAATTTCCATTCATATGTCTGTATAATTGATTTTATCATCACATATGATGGTTTTACATAGACACCATCAATGCAATAAAGAAGTACAGCCATACTTCGTCCACTGATCAGTTCTCCTTGGGTTATTCAGTACTGTGAGAAGGCAAAACCTGGTAAATTGTCATGCTGAGCTTCCAGGTTTTCAGACAGTGATCTCTTCAAGGAGCAGATCTTGTGCATTGATCCATGGTGGAAAACAGGAGTGATCTTTCCCATTTGGTCCTACTTCAAGATAGGAAAACAGACGCTTTTACACTTGACTGCTAGTTTGTTTTTGAATGCTGCTGTAATCTTTCCTTAACAGTCTGACAAGTTCCCACTAGTTTCATCAAAGTTCATATCAGAATCTTGCCAAAATCCTGCCATTTGTACAGTAGCTTCATTTTTCATCTCTCTGGTGGATTCTTTTTTGATGCAGTAGATGGATGTTTCCAACCGCACATATAAACAGTAACATTACCAAAATACTGTTGTGTACTGAGGAAGAAGCATTATACCAACCTCACTGGAGAGAGTAGAAAAATAAAAACGTAGAATTTGAAGGCACATAAGGACTGCTTGGCTCACCCAGTCTGCCCATTTTTTTAAATTTTATTTATTTTATTTTATTGAAGTTTCAGAATTACAATCCTTCGAGTCAGAGACTCTTTTACAAAGGCTCCACGTCTACCAGTGCAAAACAGATACAAACAGTGCATTGCCATTTATAATTGAAAATAGTGCATAAAGATCAAACAGCAGCAGTAATCAATAATCAAACACCAGTGCAGTGGATTTATCAGAGACTTTTTACAAAGGCTCCATGTCAAGCGTGCAGATAGGTACAAACAGTGGAATGCCATTACAATAGAAAACAGTGCATAAGAAACAAATCAGGAGCAGTATGCAAACAACAGTGCAGCAGAATTAACAGTAGCAAAACAGTACATTAGAACAGTCATGGTCAGTGAGTTACCTAATAAGTGGAGGGGAAAAAGAAAAAAGGAAATGGGTACAGAGGGGTTACAGCAAAGATTAAGAAAACATGAGGCAGAGGATATTTACACAGTAGGCAGAGTCAAGGGAACAGACAGTGTTAAGGAAGAAAGGGAGAGAAAAGGGACACAGCGGGGGGTCTAAGGGCACAGGGCTGGGGAATGCCCAAGCAGAACAGTGTTGTGAGTAGGGCAGGCAGTCCAAGAAACATTGCCAGAGAGACTTGAGAGGTGAGGAGAGCCAGAAAGGCGTAGAGGGAAATTAAAGGAGTTAAGGAAAAAGGTCAAAGGAGGGAGAGGGGTAGGGAGTAAGGGGTAAGAGGGAGCGGGGGGAGGAGACTGGAAGGTCATGAGATAGTCAGACCATGGAGGTCGGGAGAGAGATAAGAGAGAGTGAAAGGGAGGGCAGTGTGAGACAGCAGGGTGCAAGGGGACAGTAAGGAACAGTCACAGCAGTTTGATGAGAGGAGATGCTGCCGGAGTTTAACTTTAAAAGTGCCAAGCTTGTCAGTGGAAAGAACATCTTGAGGTAGACCATTTAACCAAGCAGGAGCCCTATACATGAAGGAACGCTGGCCAAGACTGGTTCTGCAGAAAGAGACAAGGAAATACACCTTAGTGGAGCTTTGAGAAGCTCTGGGGGTCAGGGCAGGGGCCAAGAGTTGCAAGGCTGATGGAGAAGACCAGCTAGTAGTTATCTTTTTTGTCAATAAGCATGTTTGGTAGGTAAGCCAAATCTTGACGTTTAACCAGTTCACTTGTTTGTATAGTTCACAGTTGTGGGTAAGCCTTTGTGTGCCAAGTACCATGCGACAGGCTTTGTTATGGGAGAGCATGACTCTGTTTAGAACTGTGTCGGTTGCAGAGCTATAGATGGCAATACCATAGTCAACTATGCAGAGGACTGAGCTTGTGACAGCTAGGTGGAGGGCATCATTTGTCATACAGTTTCTGTGTCTGTACAAGAGGCCGATTCTGGAGTTCACTGCCTTGCAAACTATACTGACATGATCAAGATAGGAGAGGGAGCAGTCTAGTGTAATACCAATATTTGAAACTGTTTATAATACCTAGTCTAATGGTTGGCATTTATTATTGAGAATTGTTAGGTGTATACATCTTTATGTTTGTTCTGATGGTTGGCAAACAACATGGTTTTGGCCTTTTTGTAGATGATGATGAGTTTGTTTTGGGAGAACCAGGATTCTAATTCAGCAAAGTTCCATTGAAGACTATGTTCTAATTGGAACTGGGTCCGGGTGACTTGCAAAAATGACTGCATCATCTGCATAAAGGAGCATGTTTCCTGAGCAGGCTAGAGGGAGGGTGTTAAGGAAAAGGCTGAAGAGGAGAGGTCCAAGTATGGATCCCTGCAGGACCCCCGAACAAAGTGGCAGACTAGTGGAGAGAGTGTTGAGGATTTTTCCTCTCTGGGAGTGATCACTGAGGTAATTGGTGAACCATGAGATGGTCTCATGTGAGAGTACAAGAGTCTGGAGGAATGAAAGGAGGAGCCCATGGTTAACTGTGTCAAATGCTTTTGTAAGGTCTATGTACACAGACCCTACATGTTGACCACAGTCCAGGGCTTTGTGGGCATAGCTAGTAAATTCCAGGAGGCCAGTGGTAGTATTGTGTCCCTTCTGAAAGCCATGTTGTTGTTGACACTGAAGATTGTATTTTTTATTTTTTTTTTTAGTTAGTTTTTGTTGACCGGGTAAGTGCACTAGACAAATTCTGCCTATGTTCAGGAACGACCTGGGGAGGGGGATATATATGAATGCCGACTGACCTTGAACCAGATTAAGCTGTTGGTGGTATTTTTAGTGAATTTGGCGAGATAGTCAGATAATTGATCTGATACAATTTTTTCAAGGGCTTTAGAAACTGGGGGAAGGATAGACATGGGGCTGTAGTTGCTTTGGGAGGTTCTGTCACCACTCTTGTGGATCGGGGTAACAACTGTAGATTTCCACTGAGAAGGGAATTGGCTTAAACAGAGTAAGAGATTTTTTTTATTTTTATTTATTTATTTATGTAGTTATGTCTAGGATTAAAAATACCTTTGAGAGAAGTGCTCTTATACAAAGGTTCCATGTCCAACATGTACAACAACAATTAATACATCAAAATTCAACAGAGACAGGGCTTACAGTGCAAATAGCAGGGAGCATGACAAAAAAAAGAGGTGTAGTACAGTTAAACCAAGGGTTGGGAGCAGAATACGTATAAGTTAGGTGTCACAGAGAAAAAAAACCGTAGTGGCTAAGTCAGGTTACAATTTTGCACAACAAAGGATATCACATTACAAAGCAAAGGAAGCAGTCAGGTAGGCCTTGACAATCCTGGAAGAAAGAGTAGTTGTCAGTGGGGCCAGGAATAGAGAAGAGGGTGAAAGCAATATGAGAAAAAGGGGGTGGGAAGGGGGAAGAGTAGGAGATGGTTGAGGAAGACAAGTAAGGTCCGGACAAAGTAGAGAATAGAGGGTGGGTGAGGGGGAAGAGTAGGAGGTAACTGAGAGTGACAAGTAAGTGCCAGGCAAAAGTAGAGGGGCAAGCTGAGAGTGTCAAGGGAAAAAGTTTCAAAGGAGAGGGTGCGTATTAGGGGAAGTAGTCAGAGTTGTTTTCAGCTGAATGGTGCCACCGTAGCTTGCTTTTGAAAGGTCCAAGCATAACAGCAGAAGTGATGTCGCTATGTAGAGCATTGATCCAAACGGGTGCTCAGTAGGCAAATGATCTTTGCCCCTGAAAAGTACGGCAATGTGGCACCTGGAAAAGCTGCTGTTCTGTGCCGTGTGTCTGGCATGGCTTTCGGTGGGGGCATAATAAGCTTTGCACGCCTGGTGGAAGGAGGCCAAGGGAAATTTTCTTAGCCATCAGACAAGTATGATACATTATATGTTCTTTTAGTTGCAGCCAGCCAGTTTGGGTGTAAAGGGTAAAGGATGTATGGGTGAGGCGCGGGGCCCCAGGTATAAGTCGACATGCTTTATTAAATGCAATGGAAATATATCATAGAGCTGTATCTGTGGCTGAACCATAGAAAACCAGGCCATAGTCTATGATTGAAATAGCTGACCTCTGTATGGCTAGATTCAGGGCTACAGGGATCAGACAGTTCTTGTGCCTATATAGCATACCAATGCGTATATTCACTGCTTTGGCTATGTTGTCAATGTGTACCCCATATGATAAGGTGCTGTTGCTAGTGACTCCAAGGTATTTAAAATGCGGAACCTGTTCAAGAGCCATTCCAAGGTGGTTACTTACTGTCAGTGTCCAGTGCCTATGCTTATTGAAGAGCATAACTTTTTTTATATATAGTTAAGGATCAGTTTGTGATTACTAAACCAGCTCTCAACACTAACAAAGTCATGTTGGAGATTGTTTTCAAGGAGGATCAGGTCAGGGTTGCTTGAGAAAATTATGGCATTGTCCACATAAAATAAAATGGATCTATGGCAGGAGTTTGGAAGATCATTTAAAAATAGACTGAAAAGGAGAGGGCCCAGTACTGACCCTTGTGGGACTCCAGAGCGCACCGGTTTAGAGTCAGAAAGGGCTCCTGAAATTTTAACTTGTTGATTACGATTGCACAGATACAGTAACTTGCGAACCAGGAAGTGGAGTTCTTGGAGAGTCCTGTTTTGGACAGTTGCCAAAGGAGTAGGCGATGATGCACTAGGTCATGAGTTTGTCCTGGTCCAGGGATTTATGTATATACCCCATGAAATCCAATAGGACAGTAGTAGTTCTGTGTCCCTTTTTAAACCCATGTTGTTGGGCGCATTGGATCTCATATTTCTCAAGGTAGTCAACCAATTGATCTGCCACAATGCATTCTAGGACCTTGGAGGGGGAGTAGGATGGATATTGGTTGGTAATTCATGTGAAGGGTCCTATCCCCACTTTTGCAGACCAAGGTAACCATGGCAGTTTTCCATTTATTGGTGAATCGGGCCAATCTGAGCAATAAATTAAAGATCCCAGTTAGTGGGTCGATGAAGGCATCAAGGGTTAGGGCCAGAAGCTTAAGGTCGAGAGTGTCCCCACTATGTCTGGAGTTGTCGATAGCCCTTAAGATTTTCTGGCATCTGTAGGGGAGACCTCTTTGAAATAGAAAGGTGAGTGATTAGTAGTTGGGTGCTAGAGCTCAGAGCTGTATGTGCTGTCGTCCGGGTCGAAAAAGTCAGGGGGGAGGATAGAGCTGAGGTCATTGAACATGTTAGCAGTTATGGTTGGGTCCATTATGGTGGTTCCATCAGAGTGTAGGATAGTAGGCACAAGTTTGGGATTCCTTCCAGTGACATTCTTTATGTTATCCCAGAAATGCCTGCAATCTCCCCAGGTGTTCGCAAGCATACCCCTATAATAGTTATTTTTCTCTGTGCGGATAGAATGCATGCAGTCATTTTGTGCTTGCTTGTAGTTTAGAATATCTGCTTGTTTTCTGGTGGCTTGCACATGGTGCTAGAGCTGGTCCCCGGATTTCATGCGAGCTATTAGGTCAGCAGAGAGCCATGGATTGCAATGACCCTTGATTGTTCACTTCTTTAGCAGTGCGTGAATATCGCAAGCAGTGTTAAAGGTGTTAATAAAATATTCTAGTGCTGAGTCAACATCCTTAGCAGTCATGACTGGTGTCCAGTCTTGCTTTATGAGGTGTGATTTCAGTGGTACCAGCTGGCCGTGTGCTAGGATCCTACAGTTGATTGCCTTGAGGGGGCTTATGAAATTTAGTAGACCAGGTGTATAAAACCGAATGATCACTAAGTGAGTCAGGAAGTACACTTATGTTAGAGGTATGATTTGGGTGAGTGGTTGGTACCCAATCCAAGAGGGTGCTGGTACTTGTCTTGTAATTAGCCTTGGTCGGGGAGTCGACCATCTGGGTAAGGTTAGCAGCTGAGATGGCATCCCTACAGCACCCAGCACCGGAGATGAGACAGTTGATACTGGTCACCCAAGAGTATCATTTCTGATCTGGATGGGGGGTTTCTGGCAAAGTCCAAGACATCAGAGAGCCCAGTTGATTGCTCTTTTGGGGGGATGTAAACAGTTGCTATAGTTAAGGCTTTGTTATGGGCACCAAGCATTAATTTTACGGCAAGCATTTGAGTGGAGGTTTCTTCCATGGGAGCTGGCAGTGCACAGCCCCTTAGTGTATCCTTGAGTTAGATGGCACGGCCGCCCCCTTTTTTAGACGTCCGGTCCAACCTAAATATTGAGTAGCCATGGAGGGCAACAGCTGTGTCAGAAACTTTTGGAGAAAGCCATGTTTCCGATATGGAGAGGATGTCAGGGTTGGATTGAGACACAAAGGTTTGTAAGGCATCACATTTAGTAAGGAAACTGCAGATATTGAAGGAGGCAAGAGTGAGCAATCCTTGTGTTTTGGAGGCAGGAGGGGTGCCTTGCATGACTGGTACTGGGTTAGGGTGGGCGTTTCCAGAGACTAATAGCAGCATTGGGATGAGCTTCAGCACAGAAAGTCATAATTGCTTGGGGTAAGTGTTTTTTCTGCACCTCAGGATTTTGTGCAGGCTCAGTTTGTGTTGTCTCAGAGTGAGAGGGGTTAGTATTGACAGTGGGGTGAGAGAGGCAGGAAATGAGTTAATTGAGGGCCCGACAGGTGTGGCTGTCTGCAGAGTGTGGTAGTCTGCACTTGAGTGGACAGACTCTTGGACATTGGTTAAAGTTCCAATAGTGCAGTACATTGTGCAGATTGAGGGGTCAGTGGGCTGAGAAGGCTAGCAGGCCCCAGTAAGGTCAGCTTGCTTAAGAGTGGTTAATAGGAGCATTAAACACAGCAGCTGGAAAGCAGAATCCATGCCTGGGCTGTGAATTGAGAGAATGCGGGGGTAGCTTAAGGCACTTGCGTTCAGGCTGCAGGCCCTCTAGTGGCAGAATTATATAATTTGCAAATGGAGAAAAGGACACTTCATTAATATCGGTCATGTGACCACCCCTACCTGTAAAAGAAAGTGCCCAGATAGGGCAGGCGGGGGTTCAGCGGCTAAAGGGAGCACGGGCGGCTGCTGCAGTGGGGCCGTCTGCACCACAGAAGAGTTCCAAGAAGAGCTAGAGATTTAGAATCTTAGTGAGTGGGAGAAGGACAGCATCAAAGGTAAGTTGTAGTAATTTCAGATCCAGTGAGTCACCACTAAACCTGGACTTGCCAAGGACCAGCAGGAGGTAAGGTTTAGCTTCTCTAGTGGAGATCTTCCTGAAATGGAAAGGGGGGGTGTTAGTGGGAGAGGAGGATAGTGAGGGACAAGGGACATTACTGAAGAAGCCCAAAGGGAGTACTCCACTGGGGTCAGTAAATGCTGTGTTAAAAATATCAACAATTAACTGAGGGTCTTGGGTAGTAACTCCATTAATATTCAGAAGAGGGGGTGTTGGCTTTACCTGTGAGTTCCTTAATGTTAGACCAGAAATCCCTCCCATTACCCCAGGAGGAGGCAAGGCTAACTTTAAAGTGTTCAGCCTTGGCAAGGTGGATTTCACGTGTGCAGATGTCCCTGGCTGCCTGATACTTTTGCCTGTCTACTTGGAGACCAGTAGCAAGGACCATATGCCAGAGATTGTCCCGTGCTGCCATAAGTTTTAGAAGAGAGGGTGTGATCCAAGGATTACTCCTCACCTTGTGCTTGAAGTAGGGGCCAAGGCATCACAGGCAGTATTGAAGGTAGAGATGAAGTATGTTAGAGCATTGTCAATATTTGTGGCAGAGTCTAATAGGAACCAGTCTCAGGTACAGAGGTAGTCCTGGAACTTCCCAAGCATACCTTTTTTTTTTAGGATGCTCCGAATGGATGTTTTGGCAATGGTTATAACAGTGTGATCAGACCAATGGCAGAGAGTGGGGGAGTAGTCGCTCAGAGAGTCAGGTAGGGCCACAATATCTGAGAGTCTCTCCAGGCAGTTGGTAAGTATGAGGTCTGGAACCTGTTCTGTAATTGATCCTAGTGGGAGAGAAGACAACCTGGGAGATGTTTGTACCAGCAGCTGCATTTTTGTAGGGGGCTGAGTCGGGAGCCAGGCAATTTATGTTAAAGTCTCCTAATAGGATTTATTTATTTATTTATTAAAATTTAGGAATTACAACCCTTTGAGTCAGAGACTCTTTTGCAAAGGCTCCGTGTCCAAAAAACAGTTACAGACAGTGGCAGTAAATTACGAGCAAGACATGCAAGGCTTAGGGTACAATAATTACACCAAAATTCTGACATGGTTATAACAATAAAGTTATACATAAGACAAGCATACTCATTTATGTTACCCAGTTGGGTAACTGGTCAACAACTGAGGGGTGGGGGGGGGGAGCAGTCCAAGGGATATTGTCAGATACAAGGTGGGAGAAGGGATGTGCAAGGCCAATGTGGGGAGGTTTGGGTACCGAGTCACCACAGCCTGATTAGGCAGCTTGAAGATGAAATCAAGAATAGCATCAAACCCCAACTTAGTGTTATAGGGTGGGATATAGGTAGATAATACAGTGAGTGATTTACCCTTATTACCAATAGTGATTTTAATGGCACATGCTTGGGCGAAGATGTGGGGTATTGAATGGGGGAGGGCATGCCCTTTCAGGGAGTCTTGTCAGAGATATGACGCACCCCCCCATCCCTTTTACCCAGCCTGTTTTCCCTGAAAACCGTATAGCTGTTGAGAGAGATGGCAGAGTTGGGTACTTTAGGGGACAGCCAGGTTTTGACCACCGCAAGGATGTCAGGTTGATGTTGAAGTGCCCAGGCTTAAAGAAGGTCAAGCTTCAAAAGAAGACTGCAGATATTTTCTGAGGCAAGCTTGATCGTGCCTGAGACCTGGGTGGAGGGGGTGTGCATAGAGCCAGGTCCTAGGTTTGGGTGGATGTTACCAGAAATAAGCAGTAGAAGCAGAACTTAATGAAAGAGAACAAGCTTTTTCCTACCTGCAGTATCACCACAGACCCTACTGGATGTATAGCTCTTTCTCCCTCCCTCCCTCCTTCCTTTCCATTACAATTCCCTTGTGTCTATCCTATGTATTGTTGAACCCCACCACTGTTTTTGCCCCCACAGCCTTCACAGGAAGGCTGTTCCAGGAATTTGCACCTCTCTTTCTGTTTCTGGGAAGAACTACTTCCTCACGTCTCTCCTGAATCTACTCCCATCCAGCATCATAGCATATCCCCTTGTTCTTCAGCACCTTTCTTCTAAAAAATACATCCCTCTTATACCTTATTTGTCCCTGTGAGGTATTTAAAGGTATCTATCATATCCCCCCTCTTCCTCCTCTGTTCCAGGGGTGTACATACTGAGGTCCTTTAATCTCTCCTCAGAGGGCTATTGTTGCAGGCCCTACAGCATTTTAGCTTCCTTTCTTCCTCTGGACCACCTCCACCCTGCCTATGTTCTTCCAGAAATGTGGTCTCCAGAACTGGACACAGTACACTAGGTGGAGTCTTACCAGTGATCTATACAGTGGCAACACTAGCTCTCTCTTTCTGCTGGTGATACTTCTTCCTATGAACCCAGCATCCCACTAGCCTTCCCCAACTGTTCTGTTGCACTGCTTGGCCACTGTGCCCTAAGTGCATTACTTTGTACTTTTTCGCACTGAAACCCAGCTGCCATACCCTTGACCATTCTAATTTTCTCAGGTCTCTGATCATTCTCCCCCTTCCCCCATAGTGTTCACCCTATTGCAGATTATGGTGTCATCTGCAGAGGCAGACCTTCCCTTCCAGCTCCTTTGCAATGTCACTTATGAAGACATTAAAGAGGACCCATCTGAGTACTGATCCATGAGGCACCCTGCTAGTCATCCTCCCTCCCTTCCTGAGAGTGAACTCCATATACCACCACCATCTGTCACCTATCCCCTAACCAATTTCTTATCCAGTTCACCATCTTTGGACCCACTTCCAAATTATCCAGCTTGCTTACTAGTCTCCTATATGGAATGGTGTCAAAAGCCTTATTGAAATCTAGGTAGACCACGTCCACTGCTCCATCCCAATGTAATTCCTTTGTCACCCAGTCACAGAAATCTATCAAATTCATTTGCATGACCTCCCCATGAACTCATGCTGCCTCGTGTCATGTAACCAATTGGATTCAAGATATTCCACAGTCCTTTCCTTCTGCAGTGATTCCATTAACTTTCCCATCACTGATGTCAGGCTGCCTGCCAGCCCCCTCCCTGCTACCACTTTTGTAAAGTGGGACTACATCTGCTGTCCTCCAGTCCTCTGGAACCACTCTTGTTTCTAGTGAGCTGTTAGATAGGACTGTCAGAGGTGCAGCCAGCACCTCCCTGTGCTCCTTCAATACCCTGGGATGCACTTTGTCTGGACCCATTGCTTTGTCCACCTTCAGATTAGTGAGTTCCTTCAGATGGTATTTTAACAATCAACAAGTCAAGAAAAAGTATATAAAGAAAAACACATTTTGAGACCTTTCTAGTGTCATCTAACTCTAATGCAGGACAACAAAATGGTAAATTAAAGGGCATGGGGTCATTATTTTGCACGGCAGAATGCCGTGCGGCACAATCACGTTGCACGATTTTGTGTAATTTTATGTTCTGTGGGGGCTGTACCCCGGATCCCCCACTAAAGATTCCAACTCTGGGGGTCCAACTCGAGAGCAGCACACAGGTCTGAAGTTTCTCACATAATTCCTACGCTGTTAAGCCGCATTTTACATTATGACCCGTACAAAATTTAAAGCACAACCGCACAAACAGCAGCTACTTCATTAGCATGTTTACACTCACCCAGCATTTCAAACAATGACCAAAAAACTATAGTTATATAATTCTGGGAAGACAGCTACTGTAAGCAAAATGGTCCTACTTGACATTTTTCAACCCATTACAACAGCTTCCATTTGGACGCTTCGCGCATGGCTCTGCATTGTCCCTGCAATGCCTCAGACCTTCCATAACTGTGCTGGAGGGTGAAGAAGTTGACAAAATGTCCCATGAAGAAGCAGTGTAGTGGAATTAGTACATATTCAGGTGATTTTTACACTTGGGCCTCTGGTGCAGATTATTTTGAGAACGGGCCCCATTTATTAAGATTTCTTCAAGGTCTTCTCATTCTAAATATACAGCCTTACAGTAATACAGAGTCCATGTTTAAGCCAAATGTACCTACTGCTGAGCCAGAAAGGTGTAAAGGAAAGCAGTTCCAGGAGCAACTGTTACACAATGTCTTCCAATTAAGTCCATGATGTCAGATAACATTTCATCCTACATACAGCTTATAAAATGTATTAATACAATAGTCATTTTATGCCTCTGGCAGCCTTATTTCCCAGAATTGTGTTCATAATTTTGCTCTCAAGTTCTCTAAAATGATTTCATAGTTCTGTTGAAGAAGGACAAGCCATTATGGCAGGCATACTCCTTTAACTAAGCAGCAGGGAAGACTGTAATTCTGAACCTGAGCTCTGTCAAATCATTTAGTAGGCAATGATCCATTCTAAATCCTTTCAAGTTCTTCAGATGGAATTCATGAACAGAATAACCTTTGTTCCTGCTACTTAAAAGTTTTTATGTATCTTGGTAGAGACCCAATACATGTAATTTCTTTATGACATTAATTGCGGAGCGTTGAGCAAGTTATGTCTTCTTGCACCTTTTGTAATTGGATAATAATCTACAGAGGAACAAATTGTCTTTGTTTAAGTTTTTTCCCCCCAATCCCAAACAAAAAAGATGGTAATTTCCTAGACGTTGTCTGTAACGGTGTGCTGCTGAGGTTGTGTGGAGATGAACAAGTATAGGAGAGTGCGACAAAAACCTATTACAAAATAGTATGATGTATAACATGAGCAGTTTGGGAAATCCATATTTAGCAAATTGGATGGTCTTGTGACTCCATTAGTAAAGTCAGTTTTGTGCTCAAAAGTAGTGAGCGGTTGTGGCGATTGTTATAGTCAAACTGTCAAAATGCAAAATTCACAATCTCAAAATTCAATTATACCCCATGGTAGAAGAATAGCAATCACACCACAAACGCCAGGTAATTTGCAAAACACACCATTTTATCACACTCACATACAACTAGAGAAGGAGTTGAGCAAGCTGGACAGCCAAGGAGAAGGGTGACAGACTCAGTTACCTGGAAAAGCAGAAGGAGGCAGGGAAGGCAGTTAGGAGTGTTTTTTTGTTTTTTTTTAACCAGGAGAGACACGCTAAGCTGAAAGCTTGTTTACAGGTGCAACCTGGGAGCACAAAGAAATTAAGTAACTTGCTCAGGGTCACACAGTATGCAAGTGGGTGCTGTGGGATTCAAACCCAGGTCTCCAGGTTTGCAGTTTGGAGCCTTAAACCACTGCGCTATACTGCAAACAGAGGAAATAATTGCAAATTCAATGAAAAAAGGGGATTAAACATTTTGTAGGTACATGAGTGAAAAAAGGAAAGCAAGGGGAGGGATAGTGAGGCTGAAAGATTAGGAGGGGAGGTTGTATGGAGGAAGACCACCAAAAGGAAGACATACTGAACAAATGCTTTTGTTCAGTATTCATGGAGTAGGAGGCAAGTAGTGGGCCAACAATAAAGGACAGAGGTGTAAAGGGGTGGGAGGTGGACACAAGTCCTTTTTCTGAGGAAAGGGTCTTAAAGGAACTCACATCAGTAAAAGTTGATAATGCAATCGGACCAGATGGGGTGCACCCCAGGATATTGAGGAAACTAAAGGAGGCATTGGCTGTACCTTTGACAGCCTTGTTTAACCTCTCATCAGTAACTGGGGAGGTAGCAGTGGACTGGAGGAGGGCAGATGTAGCTCTGCTATACAAAAGTGGAAACAAGGAGGAGGCAGAAAACTACTGGCCAATCAGCCTGACCTCAGTGGTGTGCAAGGCAATGGAAACACTATTGAAGGAAAGGATAGTGGAACACCTAGTGGCCAGTGGCCAGTGGCCTGCAGGACCTGAGGCAGCATGGTTTCACTGGGGCAAGGTTGTGCCAGACAAACCTCATAGAGTTCTTTGACTGGGTAACAGGGAAGTGGATCGGGGAGAACAGTGGATGTGGCATACCTGGATTTTAGCAAGGCCTTCAACACCATTCCACACAGAAGGCTAATAAACAAGCTGGGAAACCTAGGAGTAGGTTCTAAAGTAGTTAGATGGGCGGAGCGTTGGCGAAACTGTAGGACTCAGAGGGTGGTGGCAAATGGAATATGCTCTGGAGTAGGCAGAGTGACCAGTGGGGTGCCTCAGGGATCAGTGTTAGGCCAGTCCTTTTCAATGTCTTTATAAGTTACATTGCAGAGGTTCTAGAAGGGAAGGTATGACTGTTTGGAGATGACACAAACCTCTGCAACAGGTGAACATACCGGGGTTGGGGCAGATAGAATGAGGAGAGACCACAAGCGGCTGGAGCAATGGTTGAAGCACTGGCAGCTGGTTTCAATGCTGAAAAGTGCAAAATAATGCATATGGGGCACAGAAACCCAGGGGCAACTTTCCACCTTGGAGGGGAGGCTATAGCAGGCTCTAAACAGGAAAGGAACCTGGAGGTAGTCATCTCTGATGATCTGAAGGTAACTAGGCAGTGTGACAAGGCAGCAGGGAAGGCAAGCAGGATGCTAGGGTGCATAGTCAGTGGAATCACCAGCAGAAGAAAGGAGGTAATAATCCTACTATATAGATTATTAGTGAGGCCACACCATGAGTAGTTTCCAGTTCTGGAGACCCCATCTTCAAAAGGACATAAGCAGGGTAGAGGTGGTGCAGAGGAGGGCCACCAAAATGGTGAGGGGCCTGCATCAAAAAACCCTATGAGGAAAGGGTGAAGGAGTTAAATATGTACTCTCTGGAGGACAGGAGGGAAAGGGTTATATGACTGAAACATTCAAATACCTCACAGGGGAAAAACAGGGTGCAGGAGGGTATTATCGTCCAAAGGAAAAGATGCTCAAGGACTAGGGGGCACAATATGAAGCTGGAGGAGGGGAAGTTCAGAGGTAATGTAGGGAAGTACTTCTTCTCAGAGAGGGTGATGGACAAATGGAACAGCCTACTAGCAGAGGTGGTGGAGGCAGAAACAGTTACAGGATTCAGGAATGCATGAAATAGACAGAAAGGGATCTCGAAATATAAGGGGAAGGGAGGGAGGATCATGGGCTGATTAGGGCCTACGGCATCTCTATAGGTAGGGAAATAGGGCAGACTGCATGGACCTGGAGGCCTGTATCTGCTGCTGTCAGCTTCTATGTTTGTATGTTTCTATGTTCCGTGAGTCACTAACACATTTTAACCTGAACACTAAAACTCGTATTGGAAACTGTTATGCAAATGACACACTCTGCCTACTGCTCTCAAACCAACATTACCATCCAGTTGACTTTAATTTTCCCTAATTATAAGGGCACTGTAATGGTTGTGCTCACTCTAAAATTTACATAAAATGTTATGCTGCCACCATGGTACAAGTTTAATAGGGAATAGTTTAACATTTCTGCTCTGGTCTGTTGCCTATATACCACCTTGTGTGCACATACTCGGGGGCGTGGCTCACCTGCATCAAGGTTGCCTGACGCTGTCCTGGAATTTCTCTCCTCTGGATGTACCAGCCTGTGTTTGTTAGCTATGTATTTGGTGAGTAGAATCACTCCCTGGCATGTGGGATTTAGTCCACACACACAAGATATTAAAGGAAAATAATAGATCTGTATTGATTCTTTACAAAGGTTAGTTCTAGCATGAGGCTTGCATAAGAAATTACTGAGCAATGGCAAGATGTTAACAGTGCAGGGTTCTGAGTCTCTGTTGACCATGAGTGTCTGATTCCCTTCCTTGCTTACGACCCCTTAGTGCCAACAAAGGTGAAAACCAAAGGCTTGGATGGATGTTGCTCTACACATTTTCCCTCTCCAATGTTATGTTCTGCTCCCTCCTGCTGATCCTTTTCCCTCGCTCATCCTCTGGGTGTCACTAATCATACTTCTACTCTGTAAACTAAAACAAGACAACTGGCTCCTCATCCCTGAAGCCACATTTGTTTTGTTTCTGAAAGGAAGGAAAAATACAATGCCCGTGTTGTTTACCTACTACATGGGCAGAAAGCTTTTATGTCTGCTTCATGCTTGTGATGGCCTGTCACGGGCACCATCCCCTTCACAGCTGGCTGTGTGCTGCTAGTAAAACAGACAGAATAATCCAGAGCAGTCAAGCATCAGTACTGCAGGCATGTGGAAATTTGTCTTGTGGTGATGTTGCACAACCATTGCACTTACAGGACCAAGTAGCAATGTTTGGCATGTTATTCCCTCAAGTAGCTATACATTATTTGGAGAATTTCTGTGGTAGTGACAAACTGTTTAATGCCGTATTGGTCCTAGTAAGAATAAATCCAGAAAAGACAGATTTGATACCTTTTATTAGACCAACAAGGACGTTACAAAAAGAACACATTGCTTTAGCTTTCGGACCAACAAGTCCTTCTTCGGAAGCTTAATGTGGTAGTGACAAGTTATTTTTACAGCATATCATGGTACAGTATTTTCAGTGTGGACATTTTATTTATTTAGTTTTTGTTGACCGGGTAAGTGCACTAGACAAAGCCTGCCTATTTTCAGGCACAACCCAGGGGAAGGGGATACAGATGAATGCCAACTGACCTTGAACCAGATTAAGCTGTTGGTGGTATTTTTAGTGAATGAGGGAAATTTGGCCAGGACACTAGGGAAATTCCCCTACTCTTTTCGATAAGTGCCATAGGATCTTTAACATCCAACTGAACTACCACCAGTCCAGGCAGATGGGACCTCGGTTTAACATTTCATCCAAAAGACGGCACCTCAGAAGAGCAGCACCCCTCTCATGCTGCACTACAGTGTCAGTACTGGGATATTAACCCAAGTGCTAGATGTGGGAACTGAACCCACAGCCCTCTGATCTCCCAGCCTCAGAGGTGAGTGTGCTACCTACTGAGCCACTGACACTGACGACATTCACGTATGGATACATATTTTACAACTCAGTTATCATCCCTATATGTTCTTACCAGTCAAACACATTTGTGAAGCACTGGGGACTAATGGTAGGAGCACCCAGTTGGAAACCAAGAGATCACAGGTTCAACCCCCAACAGAGCCAACATACTCACTGCACAACCGTGAGCAAGTTATTTAACATCCCAATGTTTCAGTCCATCAAATCATCTGGGCTACCCTGAGTACATAAGCCATAAAAACCAAAACTAACAAACTTAAAATTATTAATATATTTGTTTTCAAATATACGCTTCCTGCTACACAAACTGCTTGCTTTCATTTCTTGAGCGCACATTTATTACTTATTTTTCAAACTTCAGAACAGGACAGGTTCAGTAAGGCCTGGCTATCATTTGTAAGAACATCCTGGTGGGTGATACCTAGTATACTTAACAGTACAAACCTAATAAGCAGAAGAATTATAGCATTTGATGTGAATATAGAAATGCAAACAGTTCATTCAAAACAGTGCAAATGTTATGCAACTGGCAACTACATAGAAACATAAACTTTGACAGCAGATAAGAACCGCTTGGCCCACCTAGTCTGCCCATTTCCCTACCTACAAGTAAGCTGCAGATCCTAGTTAACCAACAGCCCATTTCTTCTTAGCCCCCACAAGAATTGCTTTATGTCTGACCCATGTATTCTTGAATTCTCCCACAGTTTTAGACCCCACAACCTCCTCAGGAAGGCTGTTTCATGCGTCCACCACCCTCTCTGTGAAAAAATACTTCCTCACATTGCCCCTAAACTGCCCCCCCCATCTTTAAATTGTGTCCCCTTGTTCTAGCACATCTCTTTTTCTGAAAGATGCTACCCTCTTGGACTTTGTTGATTCCACTGAGGTACTTAAAAAGTTTCTATCATGTCCCCCCTCTCCCTCCTTTCCTCAAGAGTATACGTATTAAGCTCCTTTAGTCTCTCCTCGTATGGCTTCTCTTGCAGATCATGCACCATTTTAGTTGCCCTCCTCTGGACTGCCTCTATCCTGTCTATGTCTTTGCGGAGATGGGGTCTCCAGAACTGGAGGCAGTACTCCAGATGGGGTCTCACCAACTGTCTGTACAGAAGGAAAACAACTTCCTGTTTTCTGCTGGTGATGCCTCTCCCTATACATCCCAGTATATCCCCAGCCCTCCCTACTGCCTTCTCACATTGCTTGCTAACCTTAAGGTCATCTGATATGATTACCCCCAGGTCCCTTTCCATTTTTGTTGTTGTTACTAACTCCCCCCATTGTGTAATCTTCCCCTGGGTTTTTGTTTCCCAGGTGCATTATTTTGCACTTTTGCATTGAACCCAAGCTGCCATACTTCTGACCATTCCTCCAACCTTACCAAGTCCCTTCTCTTCCTTTCCACGCCTCCTTGTGTATCAACCCTGTTGCAGATCTTTGTGTCATCTGCAAAGAGGCAAACTTTTCCTTCTAGTCCCTCTGCAATGTCACTTATAAAGACATTAAAAAGGACTGGACCCAGTACTGAACCCTGCAGTACCCAACTAGTAACTCCTCTTTCTTCTGAGTGGACTCCATTTACAATTACCTTCTGTGTCCTGTTGTCCAGCCAATGTTTTACCCAGGCTACCACCCTGGGACCCACTCCAAGGCTGGTTAATTTAACTATTAATCTTTTGTGTGGGATTATGTCAAATGCCTTGCTAAAGTCTAGTTAGGCCATGTCCTCAGCCCCTCCCTGGTCTACTACTTTGGTCACCCAGTCAAAGAAATCAATTAGATTCATCTGACATGACCCTCCCGCTGTGAACCCATGCTGCCTTGGGTCCTGTGCCCCACTGGCCTCTAGGTACTCAACAATTCTTTCCTTCAGAAGTGATTCCATCACTTTCCCTATCACAAAGGTCGAACTGACAGGTCTGTAGTTTCCTGCCTCTGTCTTGGTCCCACTTTTGTGAAGGGGAATCACATCTGCCTTCCTCCAGTCCTTAGGTACCACACCATCCTCCCATGATTTGTTAAAAAGGGTAGTCAGTGGTTTCACTAGTTCTCCCCTTAATTCTTTTAGAATTCTGGGGTGAATTCCATCAGGCCCCATTGCTTTGTCCACCTTCAGTTTTAGGAGTTCTTTCAGAACCCTTTCTTGGTGAAAGGACTGGTATCGATCCCCTATCAAGAGTGCTTCTGTTAATTGGATTAGGCACCTCCCTCCTCCTCTTTTGTGAATACTGAGCAGAAATATTCATTCAGTATCCCTGCTTTTTCACTGTCCTCTCTGCCCACCCACTGTCCATTCTATTCAGCCTCACTATCCCTCCCTTTGTCTTTCTATGCTCCCTGATGTACCTATAAAGGTTTTAACCCCTTCTTAACCGAGTTGGCTATCTTTTCCTCAGTTTGGCCCTTTGCTATTCTGACTTCCTCCCTGCCCCCGGACTTCCAGGTACACGGCTGCAGGAGCAGAAAGACACCAGAGCATTTGCAGGCACGTTGTTTTGACTCTGCCACCCCCACCACCACCCTTGATCGGCTCTGTATTTTATAGGTGGTGTCACGTGAGGCTGCAGAACCAATCAGACCACTTTTCCACCTGCAGGTTATACCCGCTGAACACTAGGGGGATACTGCTTGCCAAAACTATCCCCCCTCATCTATCTCATACAGCAATATGTCTCTTTTAGGTCTTAGTATATTCACATTGCTCCTCACTATCGTATCCCCCCAAAAAGAAATCGCTGCCAAAAATCTCTCTAACACCCCTGTATATGCACATATGCCAGCATCTCATCCCCCCACTGCTCCAAACCCCCCATCTACCTTCCATTCACCATCAGCACTCCACACACTGGATCACCCTACCGCCCCACCACACCCTCCTCTGGTGCCCATACCCCCCACAGCCCACAGTGGTAGGTGGTATCCCTCTGTCCTAGCTTTACCCATCCTTAACTCCCTACCCATCCCCTGCACTGCCCCCCCAGATCCTCGCATCTGCCCAAGCACCCCTACCACTGCCACCGTAGTCCTTTTCTATGACCCATTATCTTACTCCTCCTGCTCTCCGGGAATGTCCACCCCAACCCCGGACCAGGACCTGCTACATTGCCCCCCACAGGACATGGACTCCGCATTGCCTCCATAAATCTCTGCAGTCTCCCAAGGAAGACTGCTGCACTCCAATGTTGGGTCTCTCAACATAAGCCCGACATTCTTGCCATAGTGGAGACCTGGCTCTCCCATTCGACTCCAGACTTGGCTGTCTCCCTCCCTGGCTTCACCCTCTTTAGAGAAGATCATGTAGGTAAGCATGGCGGTGGATGCGCTGTCTACCTAAGTAACTCCCTCCTGGGTCATGTTCTACTCGGCCCCAAGCTCGACCACGGGGCACAAGCCATCACCTTAAAAATTACACCTGACCCAGGCCATGGCCCTCTTTACCTCACAACCGCCTAGGTACCCCCACGAGAACAAAGCCAAGCTATCCGCTCCCTCACTGACTATCTCACTACCCTGCCACACAAGGCTGAACAGCTCGTCCTAGGAGACCTCAGCATCAACTGGCTTGGCTCCACTTCAACACAAATTAAGGACAACTTCACAGCCCTTGACCTATCCCAATTATTGACTCGACCCACCAGATTTAACCAATCAAGTGGGACCAGCTCCCTACTAGACATCGTGCTCTCTAACTGCCCACACAAAGTAAAGGATGTTAACATCCTAGCCAACTCCCTCAGTGACCACTCACCTATTCTCTGCTTCTGGTCCTCCCCCACGCTCAAACCTGCATACAAAGCCACCTTCCGTCTAAGCTTCTGCCCTGGAGGACTAAACAAGCTAAAGCGGCACCTTGCCCAGCTCGACTGGTCCCCGATCTCCCTCGCAACGGATATAGATATCGCCCTAGTCTTCCTCACCAGTGCCTTCTGCAAGGCCTGTGACATCTTTGGCCCTGTCACCAACACCTGTACTAAGAGACACACTGCTGCCTGGATTTCCCCCTCCCTGATCCAACAACTGAAGCAGCGTGATAACCTATGGCACATTGCTGTCGAGACCAGCAGGTTAGCAGACAGGCAAGCCTATAATACAGCTTGCAACCAGTGCACCTGGGCCATAAGACAAGCCAATGCCAACTACTATCAATCCAACTTGACCTCCTCCTGGGGCACTGCCCGAACCTTCTGGGATAACATGAAGGAGTTAAACGGGAAGACCCACTCCCCTCCTTCCTCACAGATGGTTATAAATGGCACAGATTAATACAGACCCATCCCGTGTTGCTGACTGCCTTAACACAACTTTTTCTGATCTAAGTGCAATCCTTCTGGCCCACTTCTTTGACCCCATCCCGGTAACCAACAACCCAGCTATTTCTTGCCCCCCTTTTCTCTTTAGGGCTAACTCCCCCCATGATGCTAAACCGATCCTCCTAAAAGCCCTCTCCTCCCACAACCCGAACTGTGACCCCCTCGACTCCAGGATGCTCCGCCTAACAATGGATGTCATGCTAGCCCCCCTCACGGACCTTCTTAATCATTTCCTGTGCCTCGGCCAATTCCCGAGTGCATGGAAACAGGCTGAAATCACCCCTATCCATAAAAATGGAGACCGCACAGTACCAAACAACTACAGACCTATCTTCATCCTCTCTCCCCCCAAGGCTCTGGAGATAATAGTATCCACACAACTCATGGATTATCTATCCAACTACAATATTCTGTGCCCAGAACAGCATGGCTTCCGCCCTGGTCACAGCACCACCACAGCCCTACTGGAGTTTTCCCACCAAAATGCACTTGGCACTAGACGCCAGGCAGATTGCTGGGGCAGTGTTCATTGACCTATCCAAGGCCTTCGACACTGTGAGTCACCCGTTAATGCTTGACACCCTCCACAAGTTGGGACTGCCATCTGGCCCTTTGGCCTGGTTCTCCAGCTACCACTGTGATAGATTCCAACGGGTCAAGTTAAATAGTACCCTATCTACTGCACTGCCTGTACGCTCCGGAGTCCCACAAGGCTCCATTCTGGGCCCTACATTGTTCAGTCTTTTCTTAAACACCCTTCCCAGCTCTTGTACAGGCAAACTGCTACTATATGCCGACGATGCAGTCCTAGTCGCCTCACACCCCGACCCACTCACTCTCCAGAGCTCCCTGCAACTCTCCTTCAGTCAAGCTGAAAAATGGTTCCTCAACCATCGCCTGGTTCTGAACCTCAAGAAAACAAAATCCATGATCTTTGCACACCAACAAAGTAACTCCAAAAATGCTCCCCTTTGCATCTTTCCCAGTACCCTCCACCCCCTTGAGCAGGTATCAACATACAAATACCTGGGCGTCACCTTTGACTCGGCTTTCTCCTTCCATGCCCATGTCAGTGCTTTGTCCTCTGCCATGAATGCCCGGATTGGACTCCTCTACCGTCACAAAGACTGCCTCCCCGAGTTCGCCCTACAGCTGGCTATCACTTCCTCCATCCTGTCATTGGTTGACTATGGACTCCCCACCTATGCAGCCACTGACCCCACTGCCCTCACCAAAGTCCAGACCTCTATCAACAAAGCCTGCAGGCTCCTGACCGGTGCCCCAAGCAGAACTCACACGTGCTAACTCTACTCCACCTCTAACATACTCAATCTTGAAGAATGTCTGCAATATCACACCTGCTTACTGGCTAAAAAGGCTCTACTTGGGCTATGTTCCCCAGGAGTCACCGCACCGCTTCTACGGGCCTCCCACTCGGTCGCCACCCATAATACTACCAAAGCCACCTTCCAGGTGCCTAGAGCCAGGACCTCACTTGCCCAAAGGTCCTTTCACTACAGAGCACCATCCTGGTACAACTCCCTCCCCGCGCACATCACAAACACCTCCAAAACTGGCCACTTCAAAACCGCCCTACGCAAACACCTCACTAGCACTCGGAGCTGTATATGCCTATTATAGGGCTTCCCGGGAGTGTCTTTCAAACCAACCTGCTCCTATAGTATTACGTATACAACAGTTCTCTCGATTAGCCTGTTTTCAGTCTGTATACCACACAGTGTATCCTGTGTGACCCACTGGGACCCCCAATGACTTATTGTTGTGTGCTGTTCTGCAACTTGCCTATGATTACTTGCTCTTTGAAATTTCTGTTATGTATGCTGCATGTATCTCACCTGTACTGTTCCCCACTGTCTTGTCTCACAAATTGATTGTGTCCCCTCCCCACAACGAGGTGCCTTTGTAAATGAGTCTTTGACTCAAAGATTTGTAAATCCGATATATGAATTAAATTAAATTAAATTAAATTAAATTAAATTAAATTAAATTAAAGTAACTGGTACAGCTGTCTGTCCTGCTCCTTCGGTGTTTCCTTATACTTCCTGAATGCTATCTTTTTCTCCCTGACTTTCCCCGCCACCTCTTTTGAGAACCATAGTGGTTTTTTCTTTCGTTTTGATTTGTTTATTTGCTTCACACAAAGGCTTTTTACCTCTGTAATGGCAGTTTTGATGTTTCCCCATTGTTGCTCCACCCCTCCTTATAGCCTGTTTGCAAGTGCTTTTCTAAGGCACTCTCCCATCTTGCCAAAGTCAGCCCTCCTGAAGTCCAGTACCCTCGCTTTTGTATGGCTTGACTCTGTGGCTGAGTTTATCGTGAACTTACCCAGTTACCAAAGACTAAAATAAAAAAAAATAATTAAAAAAGAAATATCATGAACCACACTGTTTGACGGTCACTTGTTCCCAGATGGCAACCCACTTCTAGATCTGAGATCCTCTCACTGTCCCCATTTGAGAATATGAAGTCTAAGGTTGCTCCCTTACGAGTGGGTTCTAAAATTAGCTGTCTGAGGCATGCCACCTGAAGGGCATTGAGAATGGCCCTGCTCTTGGATGTGTCTGCAGCAAATGTGCTCCAGTTAACATCTGGCATATTCAGGTCTCCCATCAATAGTATCTCCCCTTTCTCTGCCATCCTAAGAATGCCTTCTATCATATCCTTGTCCATTCCCTCCCCCTGACATGGGGGTCTGTATACAACCCCTGTGCGGATTGTGGTGCCATTTCCAGTCTCCAAGGTGACCCACAGTGCCTCCTCTCCTCCCTGTTTACTCTTTTGTTCAGTTGCTTTTATCCTTCCTTTACATGAGAGCTACTCCTCCCCCTCTTCTCCCCTCCCTGTCTCTCCTGTAGGTTATGTATCCTGGTATGTTAACATCCCAGTCATGGTTCTCTGTGTACCATGTTTCTGTGACTGCTACAATATCCAGGCATCCCTCTTCCATCAAGGCCACCAGTTCAGGGAGCTTGTTGCCCAGACTATGGGTATTGGTACTCATTACCCTCCATTTCCTGATGGCCTTACTCCCTTTTGCCCCATCTCTGTCCTTATTGCCTCTGTCACTTTCTCCATTTACCCCTGCCCTTCTCTCTATCGACATCTCTATCTTGGTGTTTACCTCACTTACTACCCTAACTTTTTTTTGGGGGTGGGCTAGGATTTCCCTGCTCCTTTCCAGTGTCTCCCCCCTTGGCTAGTTTAAATGTTTGCCAATGAAGCATTTAAATCTATCACCTAGGAGCCTGGTTCCCCTCCTGGACAGATGCAACCAATCATGCTAGTATAGGCCTGCATCCTTCCAGGTAGACCCCCAGTCCCCAATGAAGCCAAATCCCTGAACTGTGCACCAGTTTTCAACCACTGATTGAATCCCATGGTGTGGAGCACCACAGCCTCACCTACGCCAGAGACAGGCAGCCCCTCCGAGAAGGTTACCGTGCATGCTACTTGTCTAAGGCCCCTCCCCAACTCCACAAACTCTTCCTGCACTGCTCTGATCCCTTTCTTAGCCAGGTCATTTGTCCCTAGGTGGACAATGACATCCAGCTCCCTCTCCTGTGCAGCTGCTCCGGTGATCCTAGGGATTTGCTCCCTGTCCCTCCAAGCCATGGCGCCAGGCAGGCACCTTACCTCCCTCTTCCCTTCCTCCCCCAGTTCTACTTTCCTAACAATGGAGTCCCCCACCAAGAGTTGTTTCCTTCCCCTGTGGGGTTCCATGCCACCCTCCTGTGAGTCTCCCTTGTGGAGGTTCCCAGCATCCTCCTTGGTCTCCACTACAGGTGCCTCCATAGAGGAACCACACTTTGCCAGAACGACATAGGAATTGTGGAGAGGTACAACCAGAGGGATGCGCCTCTGTTTCACCACCCTCACCCTTCCTGAGCCCACTGTGGTCTGACTGCTCTTCTTTCTTGGAAACCTCTGAGGCAACGGCAGTGGCCCTGGTGGTCCCTGGATGGAAGAGGAGGTCCCACAAATCCTGGCTAACTCAACCTGGAGATGAGCAGCATCCTTCCTCAGCCCAGAGAGGTGTCTGCAGATGGGACAACACCGCATCCTCCAGAACATCTCCCGGAAGGCTGCTGCTCCACAGCCACTGCACTGCCTTATTTCTGGCCCCTTCACTGTTGTTTGGAATCCTTACTCTTTCCTCTGTGTTCTTTTTTCTTCTCTCCCTACTTACTTACTGCCTCTGTGCCCTTTAAGCTCCTGATCATCCTGTTCTGAGACAAGAAGATCCTAAATTTCTCATTAGACCCCTTACTTGCTCAGAGGCAGACCTCCAGCAGCTAGGGGGGCCAGAGAGCTACTCTTGCCCTTCTAGGATGGTGAGTCTTTGGTGGCTCTGTGATCACTCACTTCCTGCTTCCAAACAGGAAGTTCCAGTTGTCAGTCAAATCCTGTGCCTATAAAAGTAGAACTAGGTTAGGGTGGGAAGGAGGGCAATATAGTCCCAGTAGAAAAGTCCAGTCACACAGCACTCCTTCCTCCTGGTGTTCAATGCCAAGCCTCTGGCAGAATCTATCTAGGGCAGTGTTTAAATCTAGCTTCCTTCTAGCTAAGCCACTCCCCCTACTTAATAGATATTTCTACAAGTAATTAAATTGCACAGATAACAATCCCCTCCAGCCACCTGAGATTTACACCTAGATAACTGCTCAGATAACCATTCACTTCAGCTAACTCAGACAAACACACTAACTTTTTGTTTTACCCTGTAGAGATATTACATGTCTCAATCCTTTTGTAGGGCACTGATATTGCTTGCTAGCATCCTGCAGACATTTGGGAGTGGTTAATGTTGGCTTATAGCACTGTGTAGCTTTTTGAGCACTACAGGAACATGGGGCCATAGGCACTGAGTGACTCAATATACCACAGAAAACCCCCTTACTGAGCTGTACACCGGCATGATGAGCAGCTAGCTCCAGACTGACATGCAGGGCCAGGATGCACTATTCACAGCTGCTGAATCCATACAACGGGAGGGGGGCAGCTGGGGGATAAGCATGGTCCAGACTGCGGGCCTGTAGTCAGAAGCTGCAGCCAGACCCACAGGAGATCCCTGCCCTAGGAGAACAGGGCATCACTGGATATGGCAGTCTACATTAAGGGCTACTACTTGCCCACTGGCACAGCTGCAAATAGCTTTTTTTTTTATTACTATTTCTACTGTGCCCCATAGCTATCATTTTCACCACAGCCTCCCATAGCAAAGAGGAAGGCTGGGGTCCATGGCTGCATGGAAACATCAGGTTCTCCAGAGGCCTTTTAGGAGGGGCACACCTGTTGCAGAAGCCCTCTGGCTTGTATAACAAACTCCCACTCCCCTGACACTGGGCTGGCAGAGTACAAGCAGCGTCATGTATGCTACACTCCGTCGGCCCATCAGTGGCACGCCTACTCCCTATCCTCTCTCCAACCAGCAGTACAGCTGCCGAGGTTCATGCCTGGTTTGAGTATTGGTGGGCAATGTGGTAGAAGAGAGTTGTTTGTGAATCCGCAGGAGTCCAAAGGACACCCAAGATGCACGTAACTTGGCCCCTTGTGCTGCATGTCATAAAGAATGGGGCCAAGATTTATCAGGGCATAGGACACTTAGTGAGCTTGCTGGAGCTTCTAATATGCCTTTGAGGCTTGTATTTAGAACTTTGCCTCTCATTGGTATGGCCTTCTGTCCTGCCTTTGCAACTAAGTGCTCACAAACCACTTTTTGCTGCAGGCTTCCAATATGGATGTGGCATATGAAACTCACGATTCAGCACTCACTGACCCTGTTTGTATGTCAAACACCCTTTGTGACTAGCAAAGCTGTTCAATATTCTGCCCTATATCTTTTATCCAGTGCATTTACTGTTCATTAGCACTGTCTTGGCACCATCCCTTGTAACTTACCTCAGTTAGACTGGGTGTAAAAACTATGTAATTCAAGTCTCTACCTGCCCACTAACCAGTCTTGATGTCTTAAAATGAAGAATCACCACCACCGTCCTGGCTGGCAGTACAACAAACAGTTTTGTCACTGTTTCTTCTGGTTGTGATTATAAGTCTTTACTTTTAATACATATTAATCAAACTTAGTTTCAGCAGTGAAGACTGGTTAAGTCTCGATTAACCTCACCTGACCTTACCACATCTAAGAAAAGCGGTTAAACATTAAAACTGCAGCAATAAGGTCATTAATTTCAAATATGTTAGCAAAAAGGTGCGGTCCTCCTTCACAGAACTCCCCCAGATTATTCCAACTCGCTCACCACCCACCATTTAGTGAAGGGAAAAGACCGAAGGCTGCTTCCATTAGGTGGCTGGATGAGGACTTTTAAACAGCACAGAAATATATTAGAGGGAGAATGCAAAAGAATAAGCACAGAGAGGCTTAATGATGTGTTCAGTGTAACGCAAGCAGTGACTTGTGTTGGTGGGATTCAAACCTGAGTCTGCTGCTTCACAGCTATGTTCTGTTACAAGTGCCCCCATGACTGGCATTATTTGAAAGGGGGTATGGTGGTCAGCTGAGTCCATTTGTATCAGACTAACTCAGTTGGTACTTGGTTACCCTCTCCCCTGCACTATCCGTTTAGCTGAGCAGCACGCCGGGGAGTTACAGCAATCTGTGCAGTGTTATCATAGGCAATAATATTGAAACATAGTTTACTGATGCAGCAGAGGGGATCTACATAAAAGACAGCGTTGGGAGACATGGGGACTAGCAGAAGGTCAGATAGTAATACCGGGTGGGTGGTGGCAGGGAGGGGGAGTTGGCTGGGTATCCAGTGGTAGAAAATGTGCTCAAGAAGAGGTGGGAAAGAGTTAAGATTTTTTTTAAATGAGAACACATCTGCCTCTGGGTTAGAAAGCCATGGGTTCTAGTGCCACACTGGGACTGGGTTCATACTATAAAGCACTGACACCTAAATGCTGTACCCAGGGGAAGCGGTACTGCCAGGGTGTGCTATCCTTTGGATGAGATATTAAACTAAAGTCCTGGCTGCCTTGTCTGGTGGTTGTTAAGGTCAATGTTAAAGATCAGTAAAATGACAAACTGGGCTCAGAGGTGAAACCATCATTCAAAAAGCAGTCTTGCTCTGACTGAAGTTAAAAAAAATGTTTATTAAAGTAAACCATTCACAAACAGATGACAGGAGTCTGTTCACCCAATGTTTCATGCCTCAAACAGATGCTTAACAATTTCCCCGGTGCCCTTAACAACTTTTCCCATTTACTAAAAATTAATCTAGTTAAATTGCAGTTGGTTTGAATCCTCCCCCGAAACCAGACAAGCTTATGTAGCTTAACTAACTAAAAAATTATAATACAGAGCAACTTGTCTTTAAGACACCACAAGGAAAAAGGGAAGTAGCTTACAGCCCACCTGGTGCTAAATACTGCTGTAACCCCCCCCCCCGTCACCCGGGGTGACAAGAATCCCACTTAGATCTAGTGGCAGGCAGGGAAGGGCGGTTTGTGAGACACCAGTTAAATGAGTTTCACACTGTCTCACTCTGTCCTCAGTCTCAGCTGAGCTGGAGGGATGACATCATATAGAATTGTTGCAGCAGCATAAGCCACATTGGAATGCTGCAGAAAGGGGTTAGCTTAGAACGTTGGGGATATTTTAGTCAGTCTGTAGTAGTCTTGAGTCAGGCTCAGAGAGTGAAGGAGGTGTGCTGCAGGTGGCAGCCCCTCAGAACTTAGCTCTGCTATAGAGCTACCCAGAGGCAGAGGGTGTGTGTTCTCGCCTTAGATAGAGACACAGAAGAAACCTGACATAGTGGTAGAGACTACTCCCCGGCTTGTTCCAGTGCCCCATCCCTGGAGGGACCGGGGAAAGAGACCAGCAATTTCAGGGGCAATCCCCTGGCCCTGCTGAAGGACGGAAAGCTGCCTGATGAGTTGTAGAGCAAGTACCGAGGTATTAAGCTGTGTTTTTTCTTTGTCAGAAGCCCTGGGGCACCTGCAAACCAGTTGGTGAGTCTGCACTGCTATAGAGCCCATGTGTTCACTGAGACAGTGTGTAAAGTATCTGCTACTGTGGGGAAGGACAGCCAAGTACAGTACTTGAAGTTTGTGTATGACTTAAAATGCATCTAACAGTGGGGGTCTACAGGGATGGACATAGCCACTTAAAGAACATTACAAGTCAGGACACCAGTTCATGAAGATTAGAGTGTTAAATGTGATAGACGTTCCTAGATAGCATTCTACAACCAGAGAGGTTCACAAGGAAAGGTGTTGATTCCAAATGAATGGCCGGGTATGGATTTGGGAGCGAGAGGTGGGAGACCCCCATCTGGAGTCACCAGATTTACCTCCACGGGTTCACTTTGGGCACCTATAGCTTTCTTCCGGGCACTTGGCCAGTGTTCGCAGAAAGTACCCAGACGTGGAATTGAGGATGATTTTTTCCCTTATGGAGCTATAAAGTACTCCTAGGTGGTAGACGGAGCCACCAGATAAATATCCGTGCCATATGGAGAAATGTCCCAGTGTTGACCGAGGTGCCGTGCCAGGGAATCCAAAAGAAGAGTACCAGTTCGAGCTGAGGGCCCATTGTGCTCAGAACATGAGGGTTACAGTGTTGTGAAGATGTGTTCTAGTCTCCATAAATCTGCATTATCAGGGAGTGTAGCCCTGTGGGGGTCCATCTATGCTTTATTATTCTGTTGTTGTTGTTGTGAATAAAAGCCACACTCTAGAACCCCACTCCTGGTTTGGACATTTCAGTTAATGCTTCCTGTGTCTGGATTACTTGAGTGCGCCTGTGCAGAGGTTTCAAACCTAGCCAAAATGCATAGCAACAGTTTTCTCCCCGAACCCAGGCAGCCAGGTAGTGGGTTACAAAAATGGAGGCACCACACCACGCTAATAAAACAAAAAATAACATCAACCTGACCCCAGGCTGGTTACACTGCTAAGACCCAGGCTATGCTCTTTGGGTCACAAAAGAAATCTGTCACTTCAACTCCATCTCTCCAGGTTTCTTGTCTTGATGGCTCCCTTGTGGAAGTAACTCAGTCCTTCAAATACCTAGGGGTCATGCTGGATTCATCTCTTAACTTCTCTCTGCATGTCAAAGCTGTCTGCAAATCAGTCAATGCTAAAACTGGACTGGATTACCGAGTCAGTCAGTTTCTCACCCCTACTGCCAGGATTTCTGTTGCCCAAAGCCTTCTCCTCCCTGGACTCTGCTACGCTCTGCCTGTCTTCGCTATGGCACGAGCAAACATCTTGCAAATGTGGGATGTTGCTTATAAGAATATATGTAGATTTGCTCTATCTGCTCCTCATCTTAAGCACCACTGTACTCTGTACTCTGACGTCCACTGATTGTCTCCTTCCTCGTGTCGGGCTTATTCATTAGGTTGTCTGACTGACAACATTATTCGTTCTTCTATCTCCTTCACACTCACTGCTATGCTCACCCCCATGGACTTCCTTCTTTCCCCCTGTTCCATGTCTTTAGCGCTGTTATCTGTCCCAAAATGCTCTACCAGGATGGGTGAACTTGCCTTCTCCTTCTATTCCCCCAAATTTTGAAACTCTCTCCCACTTGATCTTAGGCACTCCAAATCCCACCCCACTTTCAAGAAAGGTCTCTCCAATTGCCTCGCCTCCCTTGAGATTTGCAAATGTCCTTAGCTTCACGAGTCATGCAAATCTACCATTGCCCTGCACTTAAATTTCCCTGTGGCCTCTTGATTCCTCCCGTCCCCACTCTTCCTCAGCTGCAGCTACGCACTTTGTTCCCTGTCTCTGCCTGGGAATTGTCTCCTTGCTGACTTACCAACAGCACTGTCACGTGTTGTGCATTATTAACAGTAAATTGTGCCTTTTTGTCTGTTTTGTTCCTATTACACTGTGTGATATGTGCCTCTTCTATGTACTATGTAACTTGCACCTCTGTATAACTGTTTGGAATCTCCTGTTGTACAACACTGTATATGAATTTGTTTTTGCCAGTCAAGTTCTGTCTAGTGCACTTACCTGGTTACCAAAAGCAAATAAATAAATAGATAGACAGTTCATTACTTATACAACCATCTTTGTTGTCTACGCCCTGTGGTGCTCCTGTACCAGGACCTACACACAAAAAAAATGTGCCCTTGATACCAAGGAGCCCTTAATACACAAGTTGCACAGCTTTTGCTACCAGGGAGGGATAATGCTAACCACCTCACATTTGTTTTTGCTTTTTTACTTTCTGTTTGTAGCTCCCTTGGACCTGGCCTGAGATCCTCCTCCTTCTATCGTTTCTTTCGCATTCTTGGAACCCCCTGGAAACCAACACTTCTTTCTTGTCTTTGCTTAATTCTAACTCCAGCCCCAAAACCGGTAACCTGTGCCTTGTCCCACGCAGGTAAGATCTCAGGTGGGGACTAGGCCTTCAAGGATATAGTTCGCTAAACTGCACAGGAGAACCACAGGGAGGAGCTGATGAGGAGAAAGTGGGCCAGGGAGCCCAGGTGGGTGTTGAGGGACGAGGGGACATCATCTAGATGGTAACGTAGTATTGTGTTGATGGAAGGGACATAGGGTCAGTCTTGTCCACCCCTCCTGTGGCATGACCATGACTATTCCCAATATGAGTAGGGGCACACATTCAAGCTTAATATCCAGAATGTTACCCTACTTATGCTGTGTAACCCTCAGTGCCATTCTCCTTCAAAAATCTGCCTAGTCCTGCTTTGAAAGCTGGAACAGTGATAGTTTCCACAACTTCACTGGGCAGGCTATTCCGCATGTTTCCCACCCTCTGTGTAAAGTAATGCTTTCTAATGTTTCCCCTATTCTACTCCCCCCTTCACGTTGAGGACATGTCCCCTAGTCCTATTTGCACTCATCAGCTCATACATATGTGTATAACCCAACCCTGTTTGTTTTCTTTAGTACAGTATTTGGAAAACTATGATCATGTCCCCACTCAGCTTTCTCTTTTTCTTTGCTAGATTAACTGAGAATGTTAGATTTCTCCTTGTAGCTCTTGCCTCTTAAGCTACTAATCATCTTAGTGGCCTGGCCAGTACTAAACCATCTTGATCTCTTACCAGGTGTGGTCGAATTAAAACCTTGTACAAAGGGAGGATCACTTACCTTGACCAGCTCTTAACCCTCTCCTAATGCATCCTAGCATTGTATTTACTTTCTTAACTGCACAGCACACTGCCTGTCTGGCTTCAGCTTAAGGCTTACAGTTACTGCTAGACCCTCTTCCTCAGTTGTAATGTCCATTGCTGAACTCATGGGGTGCATGTGTGACCCAGATTCCTCAGCCCTATGTACTGTACCTTGCTGTCCCCACATTAAATGTCAGACCCCATTTCTCTGCCCTGCCTTGCCCCTAATTTGTGCAGCTCCTCCAGTAGTGCATCCCTTTCTCTCTGTGTCAGTTCTTCTTCCAGTTAAGGCCTTGTACACACTAGACAGCTTAAACCATGTTAAGAAGCTTAACATGGTTTAAGACTCGCTAACATGGTTTGCGACCACATTAAAGTCAGACTTAAAACTTGTTTTTTTATATATAGGTTTTTATGCCTGGATTTTTCCCCGTTTTCATCTTTCCCCGTGCCTCAGTCGCACGTGCGCATGAGGAGGCATATGCACACCACAGCTCGAGGCACCCTCCCGCTGCTTGCCACCCCTCCTGCCTACACTAGCCATCGGACCACCACTCGATAGCAGCAAAACTATGGTGGAGGGGTGGTGCCAGCCTCCCTAGGAGAGGAGAGCTGCCTTCTGGCTGCTCAATCCTGCTCCCTCCCTCCCCGGTGCTGGCTCTCCCATGACCAAGTCCATTCCCAAACCCTGGTCACCAGCGTGATGCAAGGTAAGGCATCCAGCACTTCAGCCCTCTGTGCCACCAGACCGGCCACTTAAACCGTTTTTAAGAACCATGTTTAAACCCTAGTAGCTACCTAGTCTTTAGCCTGGCTTTAAAAATGGTTTAAGGTGAACACATTTTACCTTGCAAGTGTGTACATGCTGCAATGTTCCTCTTCCTATGCACAGAGCTCAGTTGTAAAACACGGTTGCCGACATTGATCCTGGGCTTTTGCAACGTGTACGGAATGCATGTTTTAGCCCGTTTTAAAAACCAGGTTAGGATATCAGGACTTGCAAATGTGGATGCACAAACACAGTAAGTCTTAACCTATGTTTGAAAATGTTTTATAAACCTGATCGTAAGTGTATACAGGGAGTTAGTGTCATGAGTGAACTTCAGCAGCCCTGCTGCTGACCTGCTCCTGCAAGTCATTAATAAATATGGCAAAGAGAAATGGACCCAGAACTGACCCCTAAGGTACTCCACTCAGCACGTCCGTCCACTCTGAACTGTAACCATCCGCCACCACTCTCTGCTTCTTACCTGTCAATGGATTTGTTACCCACCTCCTGTATACTTTGTGTACTCAGTGTTGTTCTGTTTTCTCCATGAGCTTTCTATGTGGTAAGCGTCCAAGTGTTTGCTGAAGTCCAAATAATCTACCTCCAGTGCCCAGCCCTGATCTACTTCCCTAGTTACCTCCTCGAACAAGGCAATCAGGTTGGTTTGGCAGTACCTTTGGTGAAACCGTGCTGTAAACAGCTGAACAGCCTAATTACATCCATGTCCGGAACCACCACAACTTTTATGATCGGCTCAAGTTTATTACCATGCACCTAGGTAAGGCTTCCGAGTCTGGAGTTATCTGGGTTTGACCATGACACCCTCTTGGTTAGGATATGATATAGGTTCTTTTCCAGTCCTCTGGTTCTATCCCTGACTGTGCAGAATCCTGAAAAATAATATCCATGGGCCCAACCAGAAATCCTTTTAACTACACTACTACCCTTGAGTAGATACCATCTGGCCCTGGGATTTTTCCAGATTCACAGCCTTTGGATACTTACCAACTAATTCTCGTGTGATCAGCACTGAATCCTGTTTGGCCTTCAACTGCCCTATTATCTTCTACACCCAGTTGGCCATGCCCCTTAAATTCATAGATACATAGATGGCTAAGGATAGAATGATACTATGAGCCCACTGAGTCTGCCCTGGCAGTCGTACATTGTTTTACTCTGCCCTTTCAGAATTCCTCCCTACCGCCTGCCTTCCCTATGTTCTTAATTACCCCCTTGAAAATGTTCCATCATATTCTGAACCTTGAAAGAGTCCAAGCATTGCTCACATTACTGAGTAGATTGTGCCACCCATCCACCACCAGCTCCACTAAGAAATACATTTTGACAGCTTTACTGACTTTCCCCTTACAGTTTATGACTGTGCTCCATGGTGAAAGTGCTGCTCTTTAACTTAAATACAGCAACTCTGGAAAGTCCACCCTATTATGTTCCTGCATATATTTGTATGTTTCTGTTGTATCCCCCGTCCTTCCTGTCTTCCAGAGAATACATGTTTAGACTAGCCAGTTTTTCCTCATAGGTGTTCCCCTGCTGCCTCGGGATCATTTTTTCAGACCTCCACTGGATAGTTCCTAATCTTTCCCTGCCCTTCTTCAGATATGGCCCAGTCCTCGACCTACTGCAAGTAACATCCCCACATTGCTGCAACTAGTGAAACCCCATCTGATACATTCCGGAATCCTGTTCGCTTTCCCATATGTTGTACTGCACTAGGAAGATGCTTTTAAACTTTTGTTTATTATCACTCCTGGATCCCTTTCCTCCCTTGAGTGCTCTACCATAATTCTCCAATGCAATATTCTGTCTGTGAATTTTTGTTTTCAGTGTGCATACCTTTACATGTTTTGGTATCGCACTTTAATTGCCAAAGTCCAGACAACTGCTACAAGCTTTTCTACGTCCCTTCTCATGCTGCTAATATCTTTAGCACTATCTGCTCTCACAGAATTGTGGGTCACCTGGGAAAAGGCACATTGTACTCTGTAACTCCACACTGATGTTGCTCATGTACATGTTAAATAGCATTGGCTCCAGGACAAACTCCTGTGACACTCCACGTGTGTCTCCCTAGCATCAGAGAATCTGCAGTTCAGGAGCACTATTTGAGTCCTATCTGTTAACCATTGATATCTATTATTTCTTTATCACATTTTAAATGACTGCTCTTTGGATCTATGACATGAATGTAGCTGCTTTAAATGAATTATAACTACATTGTATCTGAACACATGTAAATAATGTATGTGATTTTATGTAAAATGTCATATGTATGTATGTAACCTCTACCCAGTCTGCCGTTGCCATCTGACAGCAATAACAGGTGGGCTGGGTTCGGGGAAGAATAGGTCACTTGGCACATAGGCTAGGTTTGGCTACTCTGCACAGGGGCACCCAAGTAACTCCGAACACAGGAAGCAATAACTGTAATGTCCAGTACCAGAAGTGGGATTCTAAAGTGTGGCTTTTATTCACATCCAAACAGAATAAACAAAGCATAGATGGACCCCCACAGGGCTACACTCCTGGTAATGCAGATTTAAGGAGACCAGAACACATCCTCATCACTTTAGCCCTGAGGCTCTGAAACACACTGGGCACACAGCCCGAACTTGTACGCTGCTCTGGGTTTTCCCTGGTTTGGCTCCCTTGCCAGCCACTTGGACGCTTTCCATATAGCATGGAAACATTTACTGGTGGCTCCCTAAACCACCAATAGGCACTTCTGCTCCAACAGAGAATCTTCCTCATCAATCCCACGTCTGGGTACTTTTCCCAGGCACTGGCCAAGTACCTGAGAGAAAGCAACAGGTGTCCCAGAGCGACCTTTCTTACATTCCTCCCTAAATTCCAAACCCAAATCCTCAGCGGGGACTCCATTTTTGTAACCCCCACTAAGGTATGCTGTTTCCTTCTTGACAGCTCTACCTGGTGGGCTGGTTTTGGGGAGGAATATGTCACTCGGCACATTGGCTAGGTTTGGCTACTCTGCAACAGGTGCACCCAAGTAACTCCGGACAATGGAAGCAATAACTGTAATGTCCAGTACCAGAAGTGGGATTCTGAAGTGTGGCTTTTATTCACATCCAACAGAATAAACAAACCATAGATGGACCCCCACGGGGCTACACTCCTGGTAATGCAGATTAAAGGAGACCAGAACACATCCTCATCACTTTAGCCCTCAGGCTCTACAACACACTGGGCACACAGCCCGGATTTGTACGCTGCTTTGGGTTACACAGCCCGAACTTGTACACTGTTCTGGGTTTTCCCTGGCTCGGCTTCCATGGCAGCCACTTGGACACCTTCCATACTTCATGGAAACATTTTCTGGTGGCTCCCTAAACCACCTAGGAGCACTTCGGCTCCATCAGGGAAACTTCCTCTTAATCCCGCGTCTGGGTACTTTCCTCAGGCACTGGCCAAGTACCTGAGAGAAAGCAACAGGTGTCTAAGAGCAAATCCGTAGAGGTGAATTTGGTTACTACTGATGGGGGGTTTCCCACCTCTCGCTCCCACAATTCATACCTGGCCATTTCTCTGGACTGTAAACACCTCATCCTTTAACACTTTGCTAAGTAGATTCTTTGCTAAATGTATTTCACATTCAATCTACTTGTCTTGCTTCCTATTTGTGCTGGACTTGAACATACTTAAAATAAGTGGCATTGTCCATTACTCTAGACCCTCCACAGAATTAAGCAGTCCAATCCCCACATTCTTTCTTTCCAATTGTGCTGGACTTGAACATACTCATTAGTGTCTTTGTCCATTACTCTAGACCCCCCATGGAGTTAAGCAGTCCAATCCCCACAGCTTCCAACTGTACTTGGCTGTCTTTTCCTGACCCCACAGTAACAGTCCCTTTAGTTTCCTTCTGTTTCAGGTGAAAACACTTGGCCCTTTTTCAGAGTGAACTCACCCTTTGGTTGCAGGTGCCCCACAGGTGTTTCCTCCTCAAGGAATCTTCCTCTCAGAGCTTCTGGTGCCTCAGCACAACTTGAACAGTCAGCTTCTTTCCCTTAGTCGGACCCAGGGGGGTTGCCCCTGGAAAACAGGCAGACACCTTCCCCCATCCCCTCAGGGATGGGGCTCTGAACCATTGAAAGCAGTCTCCACCACTTCAATTACCAGTTCCTGTGTTCCTCTTCAGGTGGAAACATGCACCTTAACAAAAGTAGTTCTAAAACAGAGCTTAAAGCTCTGAGAGTCTGCACACACTCTGCTGCACTACAGTCTCTCACTCAGACTGCACACAGACTAGCTTCAAAAATCCCCAACGTTCTATTCTAACCTCCAACTGCAACATTCCAGTGTGGCTTATGCAGCTGCGACAGTTCTAAATGATGTCATCCCTCTCTCTTAGCTGAGACTGAGAACAGAGTGAGACAGTGTGAAATCCATTTAACTGGACTTTCACAAGCTGCCTTCCCTGCCTACCACTAGGTTTTACCGGGATTCTAGTAACCCCGGGTAACAGGGGGGTTACATGTATGTTTTATCTTGATAGATGAAATCCATTTAACTGGAGTTTCATAAGCTGCTTTCCCTGCTTACCACTAGGTCTTACTGGGATTCTAGTAACCCCGGGTAACATGTATGTTTTATCTTCATGGATGCAGTTGTAAAAGAGAGATCTCTTCTCTCAATTTTACTTTTCATTAAATTGAATTGAATTGAACCATTTCTCAGTCTACCTAGTTAGCCTTATCCCTAGCCCTACATCCCCTACCTTCTGCATAAGCCTTCCACAAAGCACCACATCAAAGTAGTTGCTGAAATCCAGGTACAAAACATTGACTTTGCAGCAAAACATGGTACCAAGAAACTCTCCGCTGCATATTAATAATCTTATTTTTATCTAAGTTAAGTTAAAAACAGCCAGAGTGACAATTTTACAAAACAGCAAAGACATCCATGTGCTACACAACCCCCAATAGTTTTGTTTATCAAGTACTTTCATAGGGGGCCCACCCACCAGTCCCAAACAGCATTCATAGTGCAGTTGTAACCCCCACCCAGGTATGCCATTTCCATCTTGACAGCTCTACCTGGTGGGCTGGGTTCGAGGAGGAATATGTCACTCGGCACATTGGTTAGGTTTGGTTACTCTGCAACAGGGGCACCCAAGTAACTCCGGACAAAGGAAGCAATAACTGTAATGTCCAATACCAGAAGTGGGATTCTAAAGTGTGGCTTTCATTCACATCTAACAGAATAAACAAAGCATAGATGGACCCCACAGGGCTACACTCCTGGTAATGCAGATTTAAGGAGACCAGAACACATCCTCGTCACTTTAGCCCTGAGGCTCTGAAACACACTGGGCACACAGCCCGAACTTGTACGCTGCTCTGGGTTTTCCCTGGTTCGGCTCCCTTGCCAGCCACTTGGACGCTTTCCATATAGCATGGAAACATTTACTGGTGGCTCCCTAAACCACCTATGAGCACTTCTGCTCCATCAGGGAATCTTCCTCATCAATCCCACATCTGGGTACTTTTCCCAGGCACTGGCCAAGTACCTGAGAGAAAGCAACAGGTGTCCCAGAGCAAATCTGTAGAGGTGAATCTGGTTACTACTGATGGGGGGTCTCCCACCTCTCACTCCCATAATTCATACCCGGCCATTTCTCTGGACTGTAACACCTCATCCTTTAAAACACTTTGCTGTGTAGATTCTTTTTAAATGTATTTCATATTCAATCTACTGTCTTTATATCCCACTTGTGCTGGACTTGAACATACTTAATAAGTGGCTTTGTCCATTACTCTAGACCCCCACAGAGTTAAGTAGTCCAATCCCCACATCTTCCAAACTGTACATTGGCTGTATTTTCCTGCCCCACAGTAACAATCCCTTTAGTTTCATCTTGATGCAGGTGAAAACACATGACCCTTTTGCAGAGCGAACTCACCCTTCGGTTGCAGGTGCCCCACAGGCGTTTCCTCCTCAAGGAACTCTCTTACAGAGCTTCTGGTGCCTCAGCACGAACTTAAACAAGGCAGCTTCTTTTCCCTAGCCAGACCAAAGGGGTTTGCCCCAGAAGCAGGCTAATTCCTCCCCCCCCCCGCAGGGATGGGGTCCTGAACCATTGAAAGCAGTCTCCACCATTTCAATATGCTCTTCTTGTGTTCCTCTTCAGGTGAGAACTCACACCTATACCAAAATAATAGCTCTTTGTCAGAACTTAGAGCTCTGAGGGCCTGCTTACAGCAGAGCACCTCTTTCAGACTGCACACACTCTACTGAACTCTACAGAATGACTTTAAATTCCCCAACGTTCTACTCTAACCTCCAACTGTAACATTCCAGTGTGTCTTATGCAGCTGCAACAGTTCTAAATTATGTCATCCCTCAGTCTCAGCTGAGACTGAGAACAGAGTGAGACAGTGTGAAGTCCATTTAACTGGAGATTCACAAGCTGCCTTCCCTGCCTACCAGTAGGTCTTACTGGGATTCTAATAACCCCGGGTAACAGGGGGGTTACACTCACCCTGGGCCAGGAAAATGACTGTCCACAGTCATTAGTTACCCAACCTAGGCCATCCTACCCTATGTGTTACCTACAGAGAGGAGTGATCAGTCCCTCTCCTACCATGTGCTAGGCACAGGCAAACAACACTAAGGGCCTAGAGGCCTTCGGCTGACATATCAGCCTCTACTCTACCCGCTGACTATGGGTACCTAGTGGCTCCAGTAGAATTTTCCAGAGCATAACCCTAATAGATCAGTACTGCAACCCCTACTGCAGGTCAGGGCCACAGCCTGTCTATTCCCCCAGCCCTCTAGGGAAAATCTGACTGCCTCTAACTTAGAATTCCCAAAACAAAAAAACAGGGGACGTCCCCAACCCTGGACACCATGCAACCACACACTAGAAGCTAATACCATACACTATGCATTACTCCCACACTCCCTCACAACCATACCTGTGGAAGGAAAAGTTACACTCAGTAACTACAACAACAGCAGTACTTTAAACACTACACTCTAAAGTACTACTGAGGAACTCCGCTGAGTCCCTCCACCTCTTCTTGTCTTCTCTTCTGTCTTCTTCAGGAATAGCTGCAAGAAAAAGAAAGACAACACACACTCCTAATCTGCATACACAGTCTATCTAAACCCCTACCATCTAAACACTGGGAATCCCAAAAATATATATTTTTTTTAGAAAAGTAGAAAAAACAGTATAAACATTAGAAAACAGTAGAACACAATGACATTATTTACAATACACAATATTTGAGGGATGGAGTGCCCTAAAAGTCTCATCTAGTGAGCACAGTGCCCAAAGGCAAGTCCATAAAAGTGTCTCACCTGGGCCGGAGCCCGGTGAAGCACAGTTCTAGGAGGTCAAAGTCCCGAAGGGGAGAGTCTTTGAGGATAGTTCAAACATCTGGAGTCTGCTAGTGTAGGGTGTGTACTGCAATGTCATGAGAATAGAAAAGTCTGGAATTACCAGTCCCTTGTAGAAAGAAAATGGTACCACACCTGGTCCTCAGCCGAAGACTCTCCCTGGCAACATTCTTCCAATACAGCTAGGCGGACATCTTCAGGGAAATGACAGGAGGGCACATCTGAAAACTGCTGGGTTGATGTCATCTCTGGAGATGGAACCTTGGAACAGGAACAAAAAGAAAAACAGCTGGTCTGAAGTCATCCGATACCCAGGCAATGAATCAGGATACAGCTGGGCTGGTGTCCTCTCTGGATCTGAAGTCATCTGATGGGCCAGTCAATGGATTCTGGAAGGCCAGTACACTGTAGAACTGATGAATGTGAGGCACCTGAGTCCTGGACATCCAGACTGGTGGAACAACATAGGTACGGCAATGGCTGGAGTGGCAGCACTGGTTACCACTGCTCAGCTTTCCATTTGGTAGGCATGGGAACATTCGCAGGAAGGTCTTTGCTTTGTGGCCAATAGCACAACGAGTCAGGTGCTTGAATTATTACCCTGTCTGGGCACTCATAATTCACACTGTGAAAGGTTTCATGTCCCTCTCCATCCATAATTCAAACAGTGTTCATAAAGAGTGCCTCTTTTCCACTGGCTGTATTTTTCTTGAAACATTCTGTTCTTGACATGCTTGTTTGCACCAGGATGCCATATTTCATTGCTTCTTCCCAAATCCAGTATGTCCTGCTTTTTTCAATCTCCTCCCAGACTCTCTGAAGGAAAGGTAGGAAAGGACATCTCGAAGATTTCATTCACTTTCCTACGAACCAGTCTTCCCTCTTTACTACCTTTGGTCAGCCTGAGACCTCTGGCATGGCTTGGGGGCAGCCAGTCCTGGTTCTGTTAGCTACGCATTCTTAATGACACATAAAATGGATCCCTGGCTTCTTCTTGCACAGCCAGGGCAGTGGAATCACCACTCTCTTCCATGCATTCCTCTGAGGCAAGAGCCTGAGGCTGTGTGCCAGTTCCTTTTTCACATGACCACATAGGTTCCCCCTCTTCTTCTTCCTCACTGAGAATCTGTGCCCAGGAGTGAGCAGTCATCTTCACTCCTGAGACTGTCCACTCTTTGCTAGGCATGGAGGTCGAAACCTCCCATTTAAAGGCCTCCCTCATCTCGTCTTCACCTATGAGACTTGGGCTAGGCCCCTCTCTCCAAGGGTCTACTGATGCTCTTCCCGAAATGTCCCTCTGTGACTCAGACTCTGAAACATCAGCACATTGTTCTGTCTATAAATCTGCACCTTCTTGCTTTGTGCCACACTCTGAGGGGCCTTCTCCAACAGGCTCTGCCTGGTGCTGTGTGCTGCCAACTGCAGATTCTTGAACTTTTGTCCATGTGGAAGCCAAACTAATCTTGGGTGCTTTAAACAAACCATATTTCTCTAAGCACCCAGAACAGTGGGGTACCACGAAGACGTCCCTTCCAGCATTTAAGCACATCACACATACTCGCACTGGATATCCAGGAATCGCCACATGAGGAGGCAGTCATCCTCCGTAGTAACATCTCTCAATGTCTCTTAACTTGTTAACTTCTACTGCTATCACAGCCCGGGCATGATCCGGGTAGTGGGCTGGTCCTGAAGCCATGACTGCAGAGAAAAACAAACAACGCTCACTGTTATTTCAAGTCCCACATCACTGAAAACTTTCTTTGTCTCTCAAAATGGCTCCTCTGCTGCTGTGTTTACATTACTACCCCAACCTGTAATGGCAGCTGCAGCACTCCTACGCATCAACATTCTGTAATTGGGTCACGCCACTGCACATCCGATTTACACACTCTACTGATAACTTTGCTCAAACTGCACAAACTTGCACTGTTCTTTTTGCTAGCACATTTATATGATTTACCACAGACTTTTTACTCGCTGAAGACATTGCTCTAGCTTACAGTCCCTTAAAACCTCAGTATTTCATAGCACAGTATGGCCTGTAATTCTTGTTGCATATCTGATACAACTCACAGTCTCTCTCATGGCTTTGAAACTTATACTGACGCTGAACCTATAATTATGCTCACAGTCGATTGCTTAGAATGCTTACTTTTGCTGGTAAAACTTAACACAGTCCTTATTTGCAAATCGATTACACTGTTACACACAGATTCAGCTGGCTTTTGGCAAAATCACTTAGTTTGAGCAATTATTTCTGTTAGTACTCACTGTTATCAGTAGCTGTTTACTGCGGTGGAAAAACGGCCTGCAGCCAGTCTTGGAGGCCTCTGGAAAGAAGCGTGTTGGCAGTCCTGCCGATTGTCCCTGTGAACACCACACTCACTGTCCAGTTGATCCAGATGCGGGTTGAGCCCGAATTTAAAGAGAAAAGTCATTTTTTAAAACTTTTACAGCGCTTTCAGTCACTGCGACGCTCCTCCTGGTAAGCCAGTTCGCACACTCCACTCACTCTCCCTCTTGAATGCTGTGCATTCACTCTAGAGCTGGCTTGGGGGCGGGACTGATTGCAGTCTCACCAATCACTCGACACCACGCAAATGAGTCTCTTTTCCTCTCGTGCTCTTCTCCTCACGGCGATCGTCGAGCAGGCAAATTTAAACAGCAAAACCACACTTTTTTTTTTCTTTCAACTGACTCCACTGTGGAACCCCATTTCAACCATTTTTCATGGCCATTAAGCACAAGTCTCTCAGTTCACAAGAAAGCATTTCCAATGTCTAAGGCACAATTTTCCTTTTACTACCCACAGTTTTCCACACTTTTCTTTGTCACAAACAGTTTTAAAAGCTAGTAAACGCTGTAAATTTGA
This sequence comes from Neoceratodus forsteri, assembly GCA_016271365.2. Lineage (NCBI taxonomy): Eukaryota > Metazoa > Chordata > Ceratodontiformes > Ceratodontidae > Neoceratodus > Neoceratodus forsteri. The sequence continues at coordinate 155,926,212 of JADMNL010000023.1, read as the reverse complement.
TGCAGGACAAGGGCATACACTCTCAGGCTTTACTGCTCCATGGTAAACAGTTGCCATTTTAGTAGCAGCACATGGATAACAGCACACAGCGGCACATCAGTTAACGTTGCTTCAGCTTTTTGGGCTACCCACTGCCAGATAACCAAAATGCTAGCCATTGTCTGAGCGACCTTTCTTACATTCCTCCCTAAATTCCAAACCCAAATCCTCAGCGGGGCCTCCATTTTTGTAACCCCCACCAAGGTATGCTGTTTCCTTCTTGACAGCTCTACCTGGTGGGCTGGTTTTGGGGAGGAATATGTCACTCGGCACATTGGCTAGGTTTGGCTACTCTGCAACAGGTGCACCCAAGTAACTCCGGACAATGGAAGCAATAACTGTAATGTCCAGTACCAGAAGTGGGATTCTGAAGTGTGGCTTTTATTCACATCCAACAGAATAAACAAAGCATAGATGGACCCCCACGGGGCTACACTCCTGGTAATGCAGATTTAAGGAGACCAGAACACATCCTCATCACTTTAGCCTTCAGGCTCTGAAACACACTGGGCACACAGCCCGAACTTGTACACTGCTCTGGGTTTTCCCTGGCTCGGCTCCCTTGCCAGCCACTTGGACACTTTCCATATAGCATGGAAACATTTACTGGTGGCTCCCTAAACCACCTATGAGCACTTCTGCTCCATCAGGGAATCTTCCTCATCAATCCCACGTCTGGGTACTTTTCCCAGGCACTGGCCAAGTACCTGAGAGAAAGCAACAGGTGTCCCAGAGCAAATCTGTAGAGGTGAATCTGGTTACTACTGATGGGGGGTCTCCCACCTCTCGCTCCCATAATTCATACCCGGCCATTTCTCTGGACTGTAACACCTCATCCTTTAAAACGCTTTGCTGTGTAGATTCTTTTTAAATGTATTTCACATTCAGTCTACTGTCTTTACATCCCATTTGTGCTGGACTTGAACATACTTAATAAGTGGCTTTCTCCATTACTCTAGACCCCCCACAGAGTTAAGCAGTCCAATCCCCACATCTTCCAAACTGTACATTGGCTGTCTTTTCCTGACCCCGCAGTAACAGTCCCTTTAGTTTCATCTTGATGCAGGTGAAAACACATGGCCCTTTAGCACAGCGAACTCACCCTTTGGTTGCAGGTGCCCCACAGGCATTTCCTCCTCAAGGAACTACCTTCCTGAACTTCTGGTGCCTCAGCATGAACTTAAACAAGGCAGCTTCTTATCCCTAGCCGGACCAGGGGGTTGCCCCTGGAAACAGGCTGATTCCTTCCCCCCATCCCCGCAGGGATGGGGCCCTGAACCATTGAAAGTGGTCTCCACTTCAATATGCTCTTCTTGTGTTCCTTTTCATGTGAGAACACACACCTATACCAAAATAATAGCTCTTTGTCAGAGCTTAGAGCTCTGAAGGCCTGCTTACAGCAGAGCACCTCTTCTCTTGACTGCACACACTCTACTGAACTCTACAGACTGACTTCAAATTCCCCAACGTTCTATTCTAACCTCCAACTGCAATATTCCAGTGTGGCTTATGCAGCTGCGACAGTTCTAAATGATGTCATCCCTCAGTCTCAGCTGAGACTGAGAACAGAGTGAGACAGTGTGAAATCCATTTAACTGGAGTTTCACAAGGTGCCTTCCCTGCCTACCACTAGGTCTTACTGGGATTCTAGTAACCCTGGGTAACAGGAGGGTTACACAGTCCTTAAAGCAATACTCACTACTAGAGCAGTGGTGGGACTAAAATTAAAAGTTCTGAAAATTAAGTGGCATAATACCTGAGAAAACATTGACTGCCTGTCCCCATGCACAGTCTGTGTCACTGAGCTGACAAAAGTCAGTCAAGAGTATTTGACATAATCTACTGTTTATCAAGCCATGTTGATTTCTGTCCATAAGGTTGTTTTCCTTAATAACTGAGTCTAGCAGCTTACCAACTATTGACATTAGGCTGACGGGTCTGTAATTATATGTGTTTTCCCAATCCCCACCCTTGTGCAGCAGGACAATGTTGTACCCTCCTGTCCACCAACAGATTGCTTGTTGCCAAAGACTTATTAAACAGGTCTAGAAAGGGGGCTGCCAGGACTGTCTTGTCTTCTTTGGTACCCTCAGGTGCAGCCCATCTGGCACTGGTGACTTACGTACATTTAGGTTCTGCAGACCCTTTATAATTCTCTTCCTAATGATATACCCTAGCTCTAATCTGTGGGTATCATTACCGCTGAATCTCTTCTTGCTGTCAGGAACTGGACCAAGTGCCTCCACTGTGAGCACAGAACTGAAGTACTTGTTTATTATGTTTGCTTTTCCTTTATCTTCCTCATCACTCATTCCACATTTCCTTTTTCTTTCTATGCTATCCTTTGCTTATTTCTCCTTTATGTAGTGTAATCCCTAGGTGGTGCTATCCTATGGGCTACTACCCCTGCCTGTGGGGATATGCACAAGTTGAGGGGCCTGAGTTCTGTGAATGGGTGCCTCCACCCCAGATGAATGGTATTGGGGTAGCTGGACTGCTTTTGTATAGCCCTCCAGGATGCTATAACCACCCACCAATCCTTCTAGTGGCCTAAACAGTAATACCATAGAACATCTGCATGCACTGGATAACAGGAAGGATATGCTCACACCCCTTGCACTTACCACCAGGGCTGGATCTTCTGCAATTGCCCTGGAGACCCCATGGAAAATAAGATCAGCAATACACAATGCAAAACCTTTCACTGTGACCCAACTAAGAATATGCACACTAGCTAGGTAAAACGTGAGACAAATGATCAGGTTTATTCAGGGGAAGTGAACAAGGGAGGGGCATGAATTTGGTCAAATGATTGGCATTCTGATTTACTTTAGGCTGATTCAGCATGCATTGTAAGTCCTTGATAATTAGTCTTGCAGCCCTGGGTACCCAGATTTACACAGGCTAGCCTGAAGCATTACCTGGGGTGGCTGGCTTTGCAGTTGTTGTTGGGGCTCTTTAGGAAGAAAAACAGTTCACATGTGCACAACACAAATATTTATAATCCCAAGCCAGATGGCTCAGTCCATTAGCTATAACCCAAAACAGATCAATCAGATGACACACAATGATTTGTAGCTGTTGTTGCAGGGAGCTACCCTGGTTTGTATGCACACAACCCAGACCAGGATGTAGGACAGGCGAGATGAAGACCTCATGGAGTTGATATGGTCGGCAAGGGGAAGCAGGGCCTCCATGCCTCACCTCCTGGTGGTCGCTACCTGTTTGATAGTGCTGAGCAGGGGGCCGAATCCCCAAGCTGGTCTTTCGCCGAGATATCTGGAATGTGGGCAAGGGCTTGGACTGAGGTGGCAAGGCCCAAGCAGGAGGAACAGTCCTGAGAAAAATTTGTGATCTTCTGCTAGAAAGCCTCCAGCTGACACAGCAGGATTCACCGTGGGGAACCAAATCGTGACCCACGAAACACATTCAGCACACTTAAATCAGTTACTTCTCTAAGTCACAATTCGGATGTAGCCTGTTTGCTAATTACAGCTTCACTGCACAAACTTTTCAGCCTGAGGCTATCTTCTGTCGTTCAGGCAGGCCAATTGCTTCTGGAGCAAGTCTTCGGTCTCACTTGCAAGTAGTAATGACACACTTTCTTTCCTCTGCTGCAGGTCTAAGCCAGCAATCAGAACAGTCCAACGTCTGCAATAGGCAATTTCTTTAGGCCAGAGAATGTGGCAGGCAGGCCAATGGAGCCTTCCCGCCGATTCTCCTATGCTCCTCCTAGGAGCAGCTGCTCGACCGCTCGAGCTGTTCACTCTCCAACTTCCACTCACGACTAACACCCTGCTTCAGGCAGTTCTGGGTCTTCCCCTGTAATCCACAAGGTTCAGTTGGTGGAGGAAACTGTCTGTTACAGAAAGGGCTCCCCCTCCAGGTCCATTTAGGTACCAAACATCTAAAACTACAAATACTACAGACTTTCCTTTCCATACAACCCCTGGGGACAGTCTCCATTTTAGTTTCCCAGAGATTCGATTGGTCCAATACTGGCAGTCCAGAACCAAAATGGTGGCTCCTGTTCAGATATTCAAGCTGCAAATGAAAACAGGTTAGACAAACTTCTTTAACATTAATATTATTATAAATAAACAGTAAATATCCACATTTCCCAACAGGACTCCCTCTGCGCTAACAGCGACGGCAGAATGGAGCAATATAGCAGGCTATTTGGCTGGTCGCAAGCTCAGACTGATTTCCAAAACACAGGCTAGGTGCTCTCTTAAAGAGACAGGCACGGGGGCTTACTAAGGCACTCTCATGCAGACAAATAGAACTACTGGAGACAGGACACCAGTCTGACAGTGGGCATTTAGGAGCCCAGGAAGACAGTTTCATAATCCCCAGTTTGTGGGGGGGGGGGTTACATGCAGTAAAGAAAGTTCTATCATTAATTTTGACCCTTTGCTTTTACCCTCCTTTTGCGGTCCTTATTTTCATCTAGCCTATGCTCATGTACAACCTGCTGATTGCACTCTGCTCACCCTTCCGTACCCTGTAGGCTTTCCTTTTGTCCAAAATTGCACCCTCACTTGTTTTTCTTGCCAAGATGGCTTTTGTTTCTTGGTCTTATTAATTGGGTGGCTCCCCTTATTTTACCTTTAATTGCCACCCCCTTAGTCTCTGTCCCCTCTGTTTTGTGTATGTCCTCCCACTGATCTTTGATCATTTCTTTTACTTTGTCAAAGTCAGCGTTCCTAAAGTCCTAATGTGCTGGCATTCAGTGGCTGAGAGTCTTGCACAATATGAAATTTAATACTGTTGTGGTTGCTCTGTCTGATTAGGTCCTCAGTTGAGATACACCCGATAATGTACTGGTTGAACATTACCAGATCCAAATTTGCTGCCTCCCTGGTTGCTTCTCTCACCCATTGTGTGAGAAAGCAGTACTTTGTTACCTCTATAAGCTTCTGACTTTTGTAATATACTGCTATCAAAATGTCACAGTCAGTGTCTGGGAGATTGAAGCCTTCCATGAGTGTAGTTCTACACTGGAAAGCTGCTCTAGCTGCATTCCAAAGTTCCCTTCCAGCTCCTTGTTTTTGTCCACCCCCTGGTTTGGCGACCTATAGATTACTTAACGTCTATGTTTTCCCTCAGTATCTGTTATTTAGAGCCACAGTGACTCATCTCTCTACCCCCACAACAGATATATCCTCTGAGACACTTATGACTTCCTTTTAGCACCCCCACCTTGGTACCCTCCTTGTCCCTTCTAAATAAACTATAGCCAGGGACATTTATGTTACAGCTATCGTTCCAGTTTGGCCTTGTGTCAGGTATTGCTACTATAGTCATATCCTCTGCAGCCATTATCACTTGCAGTTCATCCATTTTATTACCTAAGCTTCTTGCATTTGTAAACATTGCACTCCATTTGGCCTTATGCCCACCTCTCATCCTCTTAATCCTGTTGAATTGTTGCCCCAGTTTCCCCTACCTACATCTCCTATATTCTTGTATTCTGTGTGCACTGGGGGAGTGTCAACTTGGCTCCATCTGGGTGTTCTTATGTGTTCTCTGTTCCATGTATTACACTGCCCTTCCCCTTGCCTAGTTTAAAATCTTTTTTTTTTTTTTGGCAGGACCTCCTGTCACTGTATCGGCCCTGGTCACGGCCCCTGGAAGTCTCAGCCACCATCTATGGCTGCCGGGGTCCCCCAGTCACCCCCAGCTTGCCCCCCAGAGGGCAGGGCCATGGTCATGTTCTTCCGTGGCCATGGAACCAGTATCTAGTCGGCGGACCCGCAGCGATGGTGGCCACTTGAGGTCTTCCAGGAGGGCTTCATTGAGACGGTGGCCCTCGCCTGCCTATTTTCCTTTGACTTTTCCCCATGGAGGCAGGGACATGCAATGACACCAGCGTCCACCCCGCTTCCCAGAGATTGAGCCAAAGAACATGCGATCTCCTGGCCTCCTCCAGGAGTCTCCTCAGCCCGAGTGCTTCCCTCACCCTCCCCGGGAGGAGAGCAGTCCATATCTCCATCCTTCTCCCCGCCGGCTCTCCGACGAGCCGGGTCCGTTCCCGAACCCGGGTTGCCGGCATCGCGAGCAGAAAACCCACCGCTGTGCCAATGGGACCTAGTTTAAAATCTGATTGCTACATCCAGCATCTGCCATAATGCACTGATTCCTCATCTATTTAGATGCAGGCCATCATTTGCGAACAGCCTATCTTCCCAGAAGAGTGAAACCCCTCATCTTTGCACCAAACCTTTAGCATCATGTTAAACTCTTTCATTTTATTCCTTTTACTCTGTTCACTTGGCACTGATAGCACCTCCAAGAAGACTAGTTTGCCAACCTTTCTGTTCCGACCATATCATTCCCACTACTTAGCAGCAGGTCAAGACCCACATCCCCTCTGATCCCATGCCTCACATGTTGAGTATGGAAACAGTCCTTCACAACTGGCAAGAAATTTTTCCCTGCTTTTCCTTGGGCACTTTTCACATCCCAATCAATGTCAGGTAGGTTGTCCAAAGTCTGCCATTGATTTTATGCCCCCTAACTCCACCCCTTATCTCTACCACAGGGTATGCTCCTATGGAGTAACCAGAATTCTGCCTATCAGGGCCACTGGAGAGGTGGGTGAGCCCAAGCCTTGCTGTTGAACACCCCTACTAGCACTCCTCTAAGTGTGTGATGTCAGAGTGAAGGCCCAGGTTCAGCTAGATTGGAAGTGGTAGTGCTACCACCATGCTAGTCAGCCAACTGCAGGCCACCTAACATTTGTATATACCCTGCTGGTTGACCAGGAAATGCATTGATGTCAGCTGTGAAGGCAATCACTCAGGCTCATCATAGCCAATCAGATGCATAACTATGGGATACAGCAGTGTTGTATACAATGAGATCAAATAGACGGCATAGTTTCTTATCGGATCAGGGCATATCTATTTGTGTGCCAATACTGCATAGCCATGATTAATCAATGCCAATTTTGTTTTACAATACAGATCTAGATTGATAGATAGATAGATAGATAGATAGATAGATAGATAGATAGATAGACAGACAGACAGACAGACAGATGGCTAGATAGATAAACTTACGAACATACAAACATACAAATCTGCCAACAGAAACAGACCACCCGGTCTATCAATGTCTGCCTGAGTGTGCAGCTAGCTCCCTAGATTGCAGCTGCCTCAACCCTCTCCCCATCTGTCATTCCCAAGACGGCCTCAGCCCCCTCCACCCAGACCTTCCCTCGTGCTCTGTCCCACGCTCTCTTAAAACTTCCTACTGTCTTACATGATGCCACCCCCTTTGGTAAAGCGTTCCATTTAGACACCACCCTCTCCGTGAAGTAGTGCCTCCTCATCTCCCTCCTAAATCTTCCACTCTCCAATCTTAGTACGTGGTCCCTCATGTCCCTACCCTTCCTTAGCTGAAACACCCCTTCAGTGCTAGCTTTGTTTATCCCCTCAAATATTTGAACATTTCAATCATATCTCCTTATCCCTCCTCTCCTCCAGCATGTACATATTCAGCTCATTCAGCCTGTCCTCGTAGGCCTTGCCCTCCATCCTCTGTAACAGTTTTGTTGCCCTTTGTTGCACACCTTCCAGTAAATTAATATCCCTCTTCAGATATGGCTGCCAGTACTGATAACAGTACTCCAAGTGCCGGCTGACCAAAGACCTGTAGAAGGGCAGCATCACCTCCCTGTGCCTGGATGAGAAACCCCTTGTGATACAGCCCAGCATCCTGTTCACCTTAGCTGCTGCTTTCCTGCATTGGGCAGAGTTGTTCATGCTCCCTGTTACCAACACCCCAAGGTCCTTCTCTTCCTCAGTGATCCCCAGCCTCACCCCTCCCAACCAGTAGTCTCTCCTTGGGTTCTTTGCCCTGAAGTAAATAAACTTTCACTTTTTCGCATTGAATTCCAGCTGCCACTTCTCCGACCATACCTCCAGTTTGGTTAGGTCCCTTTGCAGATGCTTTCATCCATCCTCTTCATCCACTACTGCCCCCATTTTGGTATCATCTGCAAACAGACTAACCCTGCTCCCAACTCTGTGTGCAATAGCTGAGATAAACAGCCCAAATAGCACTGGGCCCAGCACCTAACCCTGCGGCACACCGCTCGTCACCAGTCTAGGTGTCGAGAGCTCTCCCCCACTACCACCTGTTGCAGCCTCCCCTGCAGCCAGTTCCTCATCCAGTTTGTCAGCTTCATCCCCACCCCCGCAGCAGTCAGCTTCCCCCCCAGCCTCCCATGAGGCACTGCATTGAAGGCATTGCTGAAGTCCAAGTACAGGACATCTACAGCATGACCCATATCCAGCTCTCTTGTTACCCACTCATAATATTCTGCTAGATTGGTCTGACAACACCTCCCTGAGATGAACCCATACTGACGCCCATCCTGGAGGTCATTACCTCCAATACTTTCTGCGTTTACTCTGGCACTTAGAACACCTTGTTCCCTAGTCGGGGAGCTAACAGTACTTGCCAGTCCCTTCTCCTGTTCCTCACTCTTTCTTTCCCTCTGTCGTTCTCCTCCCTCTCTCTCTCTCTCTCTATCTCTCTATCTCTCTCTCTCCTCTGCAATCGCTCTTTCCCTTCTCCCCTTCTCCCTCACTCTTCCTCTCCCTTCCCTCTTTCTCATTCTCTTTCACACTCCTCCCCCGCTCCCTCTCTTCCTAATTCTCCCTCCCACTCCCTCTCCCTCTCTCATTCTTCTTCCCTCTCTCTCTCTCCCCCCCTCTCACTCTCGTCCATCTTTCTCTAGCCTAGTATATACATACATGCAAATAATTTTTTTTGTGATGTCTTTGTTAACTGCATTTATTATGATATCTGTATTTTTATGATATTTACAATCTACTCATGTACTCTTGTGATTGTCTACTAGTGTCTGTATACTTTTGATGTCCAGGACCACCTTGAAAATGAGCTTGCTCAATGGTGCCTACACCTGGTTAAATAAAGCTGATTGACTGACTGATTGATTGTTTACCCTCGGGGAATGACATCAGCCTCTCTTTCAGTATTGTCTCCATAAGTTTACCCAATTTGGAAGTGAGACTGACAGGCCGATAATTTCCTGGCTCTTCCCTAGGGCCACTCTTCTATATGGGCACCCCATGGGCCACCCTCCAGCCCTGAGGCACCCATCCTGTGTCCAGGGAGGTGCTGAACAGGTCCACCAGTGGCTCGGTCAACACCTCCACCATCTTCCTCAGCACCCTTGGGTGGATGCCATCAGGACCTGGTGCCTTGTCCACCCTTAATGCCCTCAGACCATCTAGTACTCTACTCTCCTCAATCATTCCATCCATCATCTACTCTCCTCCCACCCCACCCTCCCAGTCCATGGTGGTAATGGACCATCCTTCTCCTTTGTGAAAATGGAGCAAAAGTATTCATTTAGTATATACGCTTGTTCCTCTCCCTTTTCCACCCACTCCCCTCCCCACTTTATCTTCACTATTTGGTCTCTGCGCTTCCTCTTTTCCCTGACATATCTAAAAAAAGTCTTTCTCCCCTTCCTTGATGCCCTGTACTAACCTTAGCTCCCTGGAGGCCTTGGCTACTCTCCCTTACTTGGTCACCTCCTTGGATCAACTCACATAAGCCTCCCTTTCCTCTTCCTTCCTCATTCTCCTGAACTTCTGGTACGAAGCTCTCTTTACCCTCACCCCCTCCAACATTCTCTGTTCAGCCAGCATGGTTTTCTGGCTCTGCACTTCTTGCTCTTAGTCCTGGTGCAAGCTTCTGTAGCCTCTGTTAACCCAGTTTTAATAATGTCCCACTTTTGTTGTGCATCCATCACTGGCCTAATACCCTGAAGTCTCCATTGCAGTATTTCTCTCATCCTCTCCAAATCCACCCTCCTAAAATCCACCACCTTTGTTACTGTGCTTCCAGGCTTCCTGTTCAACTTGAGAGGTGAACCACACTGTTTGGTGGTCACTACCAGCTAGTGGGTCTTCCACCCTTATTTCCCTCACTGCCTCCCCATCTGAGAGCACCAAGTCCAGCGTGTCACCTACTCATCTTGGCCCACTGATCAGCTGTGTCAAGAGACCATCCTGGATCACATACAGCAGCACCTGCTGCCTGGCACTGGAGGTGGCAGGGGTGCTCCAATCTACCCCTGACAGACTGAAATCCCCCACAATCACCACTCTCCCCTTTCTACACACCCTCCTATTTGCTCTACTAACTCCCTGTCCAGTTCCACTGATTGGGCTGGTGGTTTGTACACTTCCCCCAGCCTCAGCTTTCTACCCTTGGAGTCCAGAAGCTGCATCCATAGTGCCTCTGTCCTCCCTTCCTCCCCCCCCATACATCTGATCCCCTCCCTCACATAGAGTGCTACCCCATCCCCCTCTTTCAACCCCCTGGTCTTTTCTGTAAATTTTGTACCCCGGGATTGCTAGATCACAATCATGGTACTAGGTGGCCCAAGTCTCAGTCACTGCAGCAATGTCTACACTCCCCTCCACAAGGAGTGCCTGAAACTCTGCTGTTTTATTACCCAGGCACCTTGCATTTAGAGAGACCACCTTCCACCTGTTCTCATCCATTCTCTCCCCCTCAGCTCCTTAGTCTGCCCCCTCCTCTCAGTGGTCCCCTCCCCTTACCCTCAACGTCATCATGGGGGGACAGCGCATTTTGCACTCCAACCTGATGACTCTGCATGCTAGCTGTGCACTCCCCTCCCCCCCACCTAGTTTAAATACCCTCTTGAAACAATATAATCCTCTAGTTTGCTCATTAACACCCCCTTATCTGCCCCATTCAGATGTAAACCATCCCTTGCGTACAGTTCTGTGTTAGTCCATGTATCTCCCCATCCTCTTACCAACCCATACCCTTGCACTTTACACCAGTCTCTCAACCAGGATTTGAACTCCACTATCCTTTCCTTTCTTGCCTTGTTTGCCCTTGGGACCAGTAGCACCTCTGAGAATGCCATGGACCTCTCTATTTCCAAGCATAGCTTTCCCAGTTCCTCAAACCTCTCCTGTACCAACTTTACCATGCAGCCCCCCCAGGTCATTTGTGCCCACATGCACCACCACCACATGAGGTTCCTGTCATCCTCCCCTAACATACTTCCTCAGAGCCTGCCCTTCCCTGTCTGCTGTCAGGCCCGGTACAGGTTTCACCCAAATCTGACTTTGTCTTTCACCCCCAACCTGATCCCTTTCAGGATATAATCTCCTATCAATATAACTCCCACCTTCCACTCTTCCCTTCTGGCTGCACCCCCCCCACACCCTTCTCATGGCCTTCGTTCCTTCCCTGTCCCTTAATTTCTGGAGCTGTTCTTCTTACTCCTTCTCCTCCCCTCTTGTCCAGCCTCCTGTCCACACTTGCACCCTCTGTCCTAAGTGTCCTTTTTCCCCCTGTGGTCTGCCCCATCCCCCTATGCACCATGTCCCCTTCCTCTTGGGTGCTCCCTCCTGCCATTGCCATGGCATTGCCCCCTCTCCCCATTGTACCAATGTCCCCCTCTGTAGTGCTAGCCCCTGTGCCCCCCTCTTCCCCTCTCCCAAGCATTTAACTCCCTCCGTCCCTTCTACTTCAGTTGCTAGCACCTCGTACCTGTTGCATGAGCCCAGTCCCCACCCCCATCCCCTGCAGTCCTTGCTCCTGCTCCATATTTCTCCTTGGCATCCTCTCCCTCCCTTGTGCCTACCTACCCCACCCTTTCTGATCATGTTCCTCAACCTCTCTATCTCCACCTTCATCCACTGGATCTCTGCCTGTAGGTCTCTTATCCTTCGACATACGGGACACTCCCGTAGCCTCCATAATGTGCCCATCCAGACTGCCAACCCACATATGTTGCAGATTACTAGCCTGTCCCCCATTCCTGCTTCTGCCCCCACTCCCCTAGAGCCTGCCCCCCTTCCCTCTCGACCTTACCACCTCTGTCCTGTTGACCGCAACCCCTTCTCCTCCTATGTCCCCCTGGTGTCCACATCTCCCCTCCTGTGCCACGCCCCCTATCTCTGTCACTATATTCAGCCACAAAATGTACTGATAGATGAATAGATAGATAGGTAGATAGACAGGTAGATGGCTAGATAGATACAACCAAAAGAAAAAACCCTAATCTCTGGTCCAGAGCCAGACACATGACATAGAATGGTTTCAAACCAGAGACCAGTGCAAGAATGGGCAATAATCTTTTGAACTATTGCCTTCTCAACCTGTCAGTCCCTCCTCAAATTGCCATTGCTATGTCATTCCTCTGAACTGCAACAAGATGACTGCAGTTCCTTTTGTGACCTGCCCCATCACCTGTTTTTTCATTTTTCATTTTAAAACAAATTCCCTGGTGCTAGTGGTCCTCCTCCTCCTCCTCCCACTATACACTTTCTTTGGTAATTCAGTGGCCCACCCATTCCATCCTGAGCATGCTGTTTTAACATTGCCTCCCCACTCTCCCCACCCACATGCAGCCATGCCTTTTTCATCAGGCAGTCACATACCTCAAAAAAATTACTATTTGCATTGGTTTGCTGCATTGCCCCCACTTCAAGGTCTCCGGGGTGGAAGAACATGCAGGTACTGAGCGGCTCACAGGATGTAAAAGTGTAGCCACAATTGAAGCCAGGACATTCTCTGTTGACATTTGCTGGTGTTCCCTGGTCTATTTGCAGGTCCCTGGGTGTGTGAAAACAAACTACCCATTTTGCTTTAGCCACAGAGGGTGTGGAGAATGTGCATTCACTGAGAAGCTCACTGGCCACGCAAATATAGCTGTGGCCAGTATGAGGATCTCCTCCAGTGACTTTTATTAGTGTTCTCAGGCCCTGTTAACAAGTCCTTGGGACTGCAGGAACAAACCATGTGAGGCTCCGGCCACAAAAACTAGGAGCTTGGTGGTGCCAATAAACTACAAAAATGACTACTTTCATTTTCCTGCTCCCTGGCCATATTTGGCCAGTTTGTGGTGGGCCGTGTGAGTACACCAGTAGGACAGTGGACTCTTAAGTAAATGATGCAGTATGGGTAGCAACCTGACAAAAAGCAGCTGGTCAGACACCAAGAACGTCACCCGATGATTGCAGGCCTGCAAAGAAAGCAAGGAATGAAAACATACAAACTACGTTAGTCAATGCCTTAAATCTTTTTTTATTTACATGTGTTATGTGTTGTGTGGGACAATGTGTACACATGTTACTAGAACAGGGGAAGCAACATAACTCCTGCAAGGTTCTATAAAACAGATGTTGTTTTTATAAGTTGTTTTTATTAGCATTCAAGGTAAGAAAAACCTCGCAGACTGATAGACACAGCAAAGCAGTCTCCAATGTGTGAAAGTATGGACAGCAATACTTACAATACGTTACTATGTTGCAAGCTCAAGGTAAAACACATTTGAAGAGCTTAGCCTATAATGTTCATAAGGGAACTGAAAGTTCAGCAGTAGTTAAAATACATTGCCTACACCACATCCATGGGGAGGACCTTATTACCCATACAAACAACATGTTTAGATACAAGCTTTAACAACAGCAGTTGTGGTCCTCATATCATAGGCACATGGTTGTGCCCCTATAGTTAGGGTTCAGTTGGCTGTTCAATGGTAAACTCCAATTTTTGCACCTTAATAACTCTGGCATCATTTGACCAAATAGCACAACATTTGGCATATGTGGTTTGGCTGTTAGAGTCTCAAGACATAACATTTTGTGAGAGTTTCTTGTACAGTTTTTGAGATACGGATCTCAAAATTTAAAATATATATATATATATATATATATATATATATACTTAACATTGTGTATTTTTTGCTCTCACCTACAGCCTAGATAGTGTGAAATTTTTTCATGAAATTTTAAGGTTTGAAAGGTCCTATGCCAAGGATGTGCCTTTCAAAGGTTTGGTGAAAAAAGTATTTTACCATTTTAGAGTTATAAAGATTTTTGAGTTAACATTCAAGTTCGACCGATAAAAAAAAAAAACTTTTCATAAGTACTTATTTTCGTAATTTTACCTGTCACACTGAAACTAAATTGATTCTGACAGCCGCCATTTTGTCCCTCCTTTTAAACTCACAAACATTGAAAATACATAAAACTTATGTCTTTTTAAAAAAACAGCACATGAACCTAGCTAAACAGGATCCATTTAGCTAGATTTTGCTGTTTGCTTTTAAAAAGAAATGCTACAAATACCTTTTCTAGGCACCCTAAAATCCACAGTGCCCAGCTTAGTGAGAGGAGCCTTTCACCTGCATTCTCTATATGAGAACAGCAGGACTTTCCTGAGTTCTGCAGTTGCAGCTTGAGGTCATTCTGTAGGCTACAGTGACAGCAGTGTTCTGTCTGTCTGTCTTTGCTTCTTTCTTTCTCTGTCTGTCTACATCTATCTGTCTGTCTGTCTGTGTGTCTATCTATCTATCTATTTATCTATCTATCAGACCAGGGTGCCCATCACCGGTAATGCTTCTTTCTTCTCCCTCCCCTCCAGGTGGCCTGCCCTTCTCAATGTTTTACTATTCTTTTTTATTTAATATTTAAGTAGACTGGGGTGCTCGGTGCTGCTTCTGTGGACCCCCTTCCTTCCAGGTCATCTGCCCCAGTTTGTACAGACTGTCAAACTGAAATACAGAAAACCATCAATTTATGTTTTTTTGTGTTGTTTTATTTTGTTTTATCCTGCAAAAAAGAAAACAGTCCCTTACAGATCTTACCCCTCCACCTCGACCTGCCACTCAGCATCCACCACCCCACACCCCCCCACACACCATTACTCACCTGAATATGTCCAAAGGTGAAAACTCATTCTCCGACTGAAGACACGTCTTGCTGCTGGAACCACTGACTGCAATATGAAAAACTAAGGTTAGTGCAATCCAACTCATTTCAATGGGATTTTCTAACTTGGAAGCATAACTTTGTTTTGTTTTTTTGTATATTTTGACCCCAAATCTTCAGCATAGCCTTTTGGGGACCCCACCTCATAACCAGTGGCTGTGGAATTATGCAAATCAGGCCCAACAGGTGATTTTGTGGTGAAATAATCTTTTGGGCAGTATTTGAAAATGTTTACTGGCCTTGTTCATGAGATGGGGTCATAAGAAGGCTATGTTGAAAACTTTGGGTCAAAATATGTAAAAATTGTAAAGTTACATGTGTGCATTGAAATTTGTCTATGCTCATTTGTAACGTTTGTAATTTTTGAATATTTTGACCCCAAATTTTCAACATAGCCATTTTTTCACACCAACTTACAAATGTGACAGCTGTCATTTTTCAAAATCCTGGTCAAAATTTGTTTTTGCACCTGTTGCACAGAATGATGTTTCAGTGGCATGGAATAATTTTCTGGTGGGGATCTGAACATTTTCACCTAGTGGGTTCATGAGGTGATGTAATAAGAGTGCTATGCTGAAGATCTGGTGCACAAATATGATAAAATGCCCAGGTTATGAGTGAATGTTGCAGTATTTCAATGTTCACTCATGACTTCATGAATTTTCAATATTTTGACTTGAAACATTCAACATAGCTATTTTTCCACACCACCTCAAAAATGTAACATGTCATTTTTTTAAATCCTGGGTGAGATATTTTCTCGCACTTCTGCTGTGAAATGACATTTTGCCCAGTATACTGTAAATGGTACATGTCATGTTTATAAAGCAAATCATAAAACAAGTATCTTGAAAATTTTGGGTCAAATTAAAAAAATATATAATTATTAACAAACTTGGTGTGTAGTGCCAGTCTTAACTCCAGTGGGTACGCTTTATGATCCCATGCTGGTGAGCTCAGTGATACATCTGGCTGGGGTGAGGGTTTGGGGATGGCACTGTTATGCAACCCCCCCAGACAGGGACTGAAAGGTGCAGGATTGTCTGCATGGGGCCTAGATACCATATAGTAAAGACAACTGTTCTCTTGGCATATGGCCCTGCATCTCCCCACCCATGGATGGCAGAGGGCCTTGTGCAATGGCTAACAGATGCACTCTTTGCCCTGTGCATCTGTATCTGTGGCCACATAGAAGCACAGGGAGCACAGGGTCCTGCCCTTACACAGCCCACCAGACAGCCCTATGAATTCTTTACATCTGTCACTGCACTTCTGTAGGCAAATGGTGTCTTCCCCTGGCTCAGGGCATCTGCATTTGTTCACACAGGCCCCAAAGGGGCATGCGTGAATGAGGATATGATTCCACTGTCTCAAAAAGAAAGGAAATTCTTTGCCAAAAAACTTTGTTGATGCACCAGTTAGGGTAACAATGCCAAAAAAGTGAGGAAATGTGGCGTTAGGGTTTCCAACCCTAACTTCCCATCCCCACCTCCCAAGCAACAGAAGGAAAAAGCATTAGGGTTTTGGGTCTCCAGAGTCTTGGTGAATCATTGGTGGGGTCTTTCTTGGGGTTGTAAACCATAATGCTCACCCCGTTCCCTGAGCAAACAACATAACACATGATCTCCTTTCTTCACACAGGGCTTGCAGGGCACTGCATGAAGAAAGCTACAATACATTGTGTTGGCAACATGCGGCGTGACATACCTCTCTACCTTTGAAGAGTATATTACTATGAGGCACTGGCTTGGAGCTTGTACTTCTGACTAGAGGCCAGGGACTGGGGTAGGGGGAGCATTAGAGTTAATAACCCCACCACTGATTTGCCAAGACTCTGGAGACTGAAACACTAATGTGTTTTCTTTTTTGCTGCTTGGGAAGTTGGGTTGGGAGTTAGGGTTGGAAACCCTAATTCTACATTTCCCTACTTTTGTGGCATTAAGTTACCCTAACTGGTGCATTAACAAAGGTTTTCTGCAAAGAATTATAGTGGCAAGGTAGCGCCACTATATTTAGGGTTGAGCAGGCAGTTTAATGTTAAACCCCAATTTTTGCACTTTTTAATAACTTTGCAACCTTTGAGTAGATTTGCATGAAACTTTGCATGTGTGGTTTTGTCTGGTAGATCTCTAGATATGCAAGTTCCATTCCAGTCAGATGTTCAGATTCTGAGTTCTAGATAGTGCAAAAAGTTAATTTTCTTAATTTTTTTCCTATTGGTTTTGCTGGCATTTCGTCTGACACCTGTAGCGCCCAGACATTTTGGAATTTTTTGCATGACATTGTTTCAGGGTAAAAAGGGGCAGGCCCACAGATGTCCCTTTTGCTGGTTTGATGGAAAAATATGAATCCTTTCCAAAATTATTTAATTTTAAGTTTCATAAATTGGTTCAGCACGTGCTCAGTAAGCACCTCAAGATACTGTAACTGTATGAAATCAAGCTTTGGAAGTTTTAAATATTTTGACCCCAAATTTTCAGCATAACCACCTATTTATACCATCTCATGAATGTGACAATTGTCATTTTTGTGTTTTCACACCTGTGCCATGCAATGGCATTGCAGTGACATGGAATCATGTTTTGACAGGGATTTCAAAATTTTCATTACTGGGTTCATGAGGTGGAGTAAAAAGAAGGCCATGCTGATAAGTTTGTTTCTGTTTTACTACAAATGCAACCTACAGTATCTGTACGTATCTAAGGAAGGATGGCTGTGCAGGGCCCAGAGGGCCTTGCGCTCTTACAGACAAATGAGGATGCAATTATACTATCTCAAAAAGTAAGGAAATTCTTTGTAAAAAAAATGCATTAATGCAACATTTAGGGTTGAGGCTACAGTGAAAAATGTAGGGAATGTGGTTTTAGGGTTTTAACCCTAAAACCCCACCCCCACCCCTACAACAAATCAGGGGTGCATTCTTCCTTGGGGGTTTCAACCCTAAAGCTCACCCCATTCTATACATTCCAAAAACATACACATCTAATGGGGTGAGCTTTAGGGTTGACAACCCCAAGGAAGACTGCACCCCTGATTTGTTGTAGGGGTGGGATTTTAGGGTTGGAAACCCTAAAACCACAATTCCCTACTTTTTTCACTGTAGCCTCAACCATAAATGTCACATTAATGTAGTTTTTGCAAAGAATTTCCTATGTAATATAGGTAATTTAAACAACAAGTATTTACACTTTGTCTCTTTTTCAACTCAGATGCAATATAAGTTCTGATAGTCATTCGTCTGTATCCCGAACAGGGGAGTTTAACCTCCTGATTATCAAATTAAAAAAGAAGCAACATAATAATGTAAAGATTGTCCCATGTAGAGGGTAAATACAACATATGGTACAATATGTAGACATTAATAAAGTGAAAAGACTAGTTATAGTATATAGATGCTATATCTCAGAAGGGTTAACACCAGAGTCTCAGAGTTCAGCTATTAGTCCCAAAACTGTAAAACAAAGAACATGATAAAGATTAAATAGTGAAACTTAGCCATTCAGTGAGCCATGATCATTATACCACCACCACAAGGCAAGGAGGGGGAGGGTAGTCAAGGCTCTCACAAGATAGCAGTCATCTTAGGTGCCTATGAGACAGAAAACAATGTGTTGCAAAATATGTAGTAATGCATTATGTATTACCAACATGTAGTAGCATGGAATGAGGTACCTTCCCATCTAATGTTGTGGTATCTCCTCCTTGACTATGTGGGTTTTTATGCCTAAAATTTCTATGTGAATTTCATTGATTGTTCTTGTCCTGATTGCATGTATTCATTATTACTGACTGTTTTGACCTATACTATTGTAATTTCATTGTACTCATGCTATGTACCTGTCTTTGATTGTTGTATTCTCCCGGGTCATGCCTGAAAATGGACATTTAATGGCTAGTGCACCTACCCAGTTAACAAAAACTAAATAAATAATGGCATATAGCCCACTAGCCAGGCACCTCCAGCACACTTCCTGGGAATTCCCACACTCTCCCCAAACAAGCCCCATTTTGAGAACCATACTGGCCTGATGAAATTGACCAAAGTTCAGTTCTTCTTCCCATCTTCAGCTGGATCCTGTAAGCCAAAATGTACAAGTATTTTTACTCATAAGGTGTTTCACACAGTGGGGATCACCAAATACATACTGTTTCCCAGGATACACAACTTATGGTCAGGCTGGGTACTGGAGTAAGCAAGTTATTCCCTAAGACCTCAACCATACTCTGATGGCATCAAAAGATTGTCTTTTTTTTCCTGTGTTGCACAACGTGAGTCTGGGTAGATAGTTAGTTTGTCCCCAGATTCAGTCTCCAGAGGCCCCACCTGCCTTGCTGCCTCCATTATCCAGTCCCGGTATAACATTCCTCATAAGATGACCAAAGAAGTTTGTGGTCCACTATTATACAGCTTTTTATGAGTGACTCAGTAGGCTTATTGTACAGTAGGTGCTGGATTGAGCTTTAAATTGAGGGTGAGCCAGATCACGGCACAGCCTAATGTTACTTGCTCTAGACACATTTTCCACAGCCTCCACCTTAGACCAGAGTGCCTTATTTTCTTTAATAGGGTATGTTGTGGCTGTGGAGGCTTGTAGTGCTGCACTGCCTGCCTCCTTTGCTTCAGAGACAGCTGCCAAAGATTGCACCTTGCATGCTTGCAACCTTCCTTGAAAATCAGAAACCATTTGTTCTGCAGTGAACATGCACTGCTCAGGCACTAGCACTGCCTGTAAGACATCATTCTTGGTGGTAGTGGTGACCTTCTGTCCAGTGCTAGGCCTGGGCTGCTGAGAGTCTGTCTTCCCTCCTCCTTCCACTGCTATTTTCCTCAGAAAACTCATGCGTCCCAGTCCCCAAAACTCAGTCATCAACTACAGCAGGTATGGAAGTTATCTTCTCTATCAAAAATAATCACTGTATTTAAAAAATATATTGAATAAAATAATAAACTGCACATCTGAGGAGAGAGAGCTCTGAAGATGCAACCACTCTTGCCAGTGGCTAGTTCTGCCCCCCCCCCACATAAAAGAGATATTGACTGGAGTTGTATTGGGCTAAAGTGAGAAACTTTTCACTGCGTGGGATGAAGTATTCCCTTCCAATAGTCATATTGCTCTTAGGCTTCAGTTTGGGCAATTCAACAATTGTCAGGCAACAGTGCATCCCTCGGGGTCCGTATTGTCCCACTATAGCCCTCTATTCCTATCAAAATTTCTAATATATATATATGTGTATAATATATATTATAGCAACGCGGTAGTGCCACTATATTTAGGGTTGAGTAGGCAGTTTAATGTTAAACCCCAATTTTTGTAGTTTAATAACTTTGCAACCGTTCAATGGATTTGCATGAAATGTTTCATGCATTGTCTCGTGGGGTAGATCTCTGCATGCGCTAAGTTTTGTTCCAGTTGGATGTGCATATTCTGAGATCTGAATAGTGCGAAAAGTAAATTTTTGCCAGTTTTTTTTTCATTGGTTATAATGGATTTTTGTTTGACACCTGTAATGACCAGACAGTTTGGAATGTTTGTATGAAATTTTCAGGGTGGAAAGGGGCTGACCCACTGATGTGCCTTTTGCTGGTTTGATAAGAAAATATTAATCCATTCAAAAGTTATTTAATTTTAAAATGTTCATCAATTGGTTCTGAGCATGCTCAGTAAGCACCTCAAGATAGCTGTATGAAATGAAAAAGTAATCTTCTTTCATTTCTGATATCATCCCTTTTCATGAGTAGAAAAATCCTTTTTGTTTGGCCGCCATCTCATTTTCCACTTTTCCCTAAATTTTCAAATTTGCAAAACCACAAAAATGGTACTCTGAAGAGTGACCAACACATGTAGTTTGCTTATCAGGACCCCCTTAGCTAGATTCTGGACTTAACTATTGTAGAAATGGTCTTGAAATGTTGTTTCTTTAAAGATTATTAGTCTTTATTTATGACTCATAAAAAAGATTCTTTTTTCGTATCATGAGTCACGGAAAATGAGTCTTATTTCATGACTGGAAAATCTTTTTTCCTTTGCTGCCATCCTCTCCCTGGTGTCTAGTGGCACCCCAACCCTCCACTTGCTGTCCCTGTTATAAGAGTATATTTCCCTGGTATTTAGTGGCACCTCCTCATCCTCTGATTGCTGCCCCGGTTACTAATTTATAACTACTTGTGACTCCCTTTAATACACTGACTACAGCTGTGTTTCAAATGCTGTAACAACCAGTAGAACCAGTTATTATGGCGACTTGAGTCACTCATCTTTAGCATGCCACCTCATTGGCTCTTACTTCGTGTGCGGGTGGGCCCACATGTCAACAAACATGGCGGATTTTTCTCCATTACTGAGGAGTTGGACCTGCAGTCATTGTTTGCCTCTGAGTCCTGGTAATATAGTACTGTAATCCTTAACAATATTTATCTGGTTGATCCTGATTGTGCCACATTTCAGGTGGGATGATAGCCACTGTAATCAGGAACGTGCTGTGGCTGTCTACAAGTAGTTCCACAACGTAACAACAAAAAAAAAGAAATGATGCTAAAAAAATTAGGGAAAGACAGAAAAAGTGTGTGTGTGTGTGTGTGTGTCAGTGTGGAGTAGATGGTCTGAGCAGTAGGGATCACAGCATAGCTGCTTGCTTCCTTATTTTACACATTTGGCATAGACTGCCTTGCACCAGTAATTATAAAAAATAATGCCTGTGCAAGGTGTGTGTTATGATGGATTTTTCACACACCTCGGGTGTGTGAGAAATCCTTATAACATACACCTGCACAGGCATTATTCTCTATGTATTTCCCTGGTGTCCAGTGGCATCCCCACCTTCCCATTGCTGTCCCCATTTGTGATTTCTATTTCCCTGATGTCCAGTGGCATCCCCAGCTTCCAATCAGTCTAGTGTCTGAAATAAAGAAAACAGTCCCTCAATGTCTTTTTTTAACCTGTACAAAAGAAAACAGTCCCTCACCAATCCAACTCCCCACTCTGACCTCCCACTGACCACCCACCATCCATCACCCCCGTAGACCCCCCACATACACCCTCACTCACCTGAACTGGTCCCACTGTGAAAATCCACTCTCCGATCCAAGACACGTCTTGCTGCTGGAACCAGCGACTGCAATATGAGAAACTAAGGTAAATTCGGTTCAATGTATTTCAATGGGGTTTCAACTTTGATGCATAACTTCATCATTTTTCAACATTTTGACACCAAATTTTCAACATAACATTTCTGAGTCCCCATCTCATGAACAACGTTGGTGTCATTTTGCAAATCCTGCCTGAAATGTGATTTTGTGTTTGGTTGGCGAAATCATCTTTTGGGTGGGATTTCAAAATTTTCACCTTACTGTACTTGTTCATGAGGTGGGGTCATAAGAGGGGTCAGTTGAAAATTTGGGGTCAAAATATGTGAGGTGTGCATCCTCACATTTCACCATGCTCACTCGTAACTTTCTTAATTTTCAATATTTGAACACCCAATTAACAACATAGGGCTGGATTCTCAAAAGGTTATGCATGGTGCAAAGTGAGCTGCACCAATGAGAATGGTGCAAGTAGCACTTTGCACCATGAGCTGCGACATGCAGGATTCTGCAAAGCAGCCTGTGACATGTCACAGGCAGCTTTCACCAAAGAAGACTTACACCACCATTTGCATCATAAACCCCCTGCAACATGGCGCAAGGGGGTTTATGGCAGCAGTTGTGAGGGAAGCTGCCACATTCCCTAATTTGGGATTCTACAACAACGCCTGGAGAACATCCATCAAAGTGCATTTATATCAGCTATTAGCTGGTGTAAGTGTACTTTGCATCCACCGGGGGTTGTGCCAGTATGCCGCCAGCCCATCCCCCAGGTCCTGTAGCCCTCCCCATGCTCAGATCCCTAATAAGAAAATGCCTAGCAGGACTATTGACACCCCCCAGCCCTGTAACTCCAAGATGGTGATAAACAGCCCCCCTCAACACTGATCCCCGCAGTATCTATATCTCCCCTATGGCTTCAGACATGGAAGATCTTGTACAACAAATTTGGTCTGTTTCTATGAATATATAAGTTACAAATTAGACATGGGCGAGTCAATCGATGCGACATTGCTGGATTTTAGCAGAGCATTTAACCCTGTACCACACTGGGCAATAACTGAGAAATTAAATAATTATAAAACCGACCCATACATAATCTCTTGGATAAATGAATGGCTCAAACTTAGAACACAGAGGGTCTCTATAAGGGGTTATCACTCGGGTGAGGGGAGTGTGACTAGTGGGGTGCCGCAGTGGTCAGTGTCGGGACTAGTAATTTTCCAAATATTCATTGCAGATCTGGAAAACAATGTTCAAAAATATATAATTAAGTATGCAAATGACACTAAATTAGGAGGGCCATGTAAAACCGAGGCTCAGATTTCATCAACACAGGCATAGAAACATAGAAACATAGACTTTTACGGCAGAAAAGGACCGCTTGGCCCACCTAGTGTGCCCATTTAGGCAGATATAGACTCACTAGCAACATGGTTTACCAAATGGGGAATGACTCTAAACATTGACAAATGTTACGTCTTGCATATGGGTACTCAGAACACTGATACACAATACTTATTGCAAGGCCAAGTCATTAAATCTAAGATAGTGGAAAGAGATCTTGAGGTTCTAATAGATAATAGATTGAATTTTAAAGATCATTGTATAAATGTTGTGGCAAAGGCTAACAGGACAACAGGGGCTATCAAAAGGAGCATCAGAAATAGAAGTAGGGAGGTGATGATGCCCTTGTACTTATCATATGTAAGACCACAGTTAGATTATGCCACCCAGAGTTGGAGCCCATATGCAATAGGGGAAATAAACCTGGTAGAACGGGTTCAAAGTAGATACACAAAGTCTATTAGGACACTCAGACATTCATCCTATAATTCAAGATTAAAGCATTTAAACCTACATGACTTAGAGCTTAGAAGGCAAAGAGGAGACATGCTATTCTATGACAACATTATGAATGATATACATTTAGTAACAGAATTAAATATTGAGTATAAAAACATCAACCCCATTACAAGAGGGCATCCATTACAAGTAAAAATAAATTGTTTTGGGACTAAGAAAAAAAAATATTTATTTACCCAGAGCGCAGCTAGTCTTTGGAATAAATTCCCCGAGCATAAAATTATTTGTAAAAATAGAGAGATATTCAGAAACAGTCTGGCTATGTACATGGCCACAAATGGAAATCTGAAGTATTACAATGACTCCTAATAGGAGCGACATATTGGGCTTCAGCCTTTTTATGCTCCTAAAATCCTAAGTGAATCCTCCTCACATCCCCAGTCCCCTGTAATGATAACAGCCCCCTCACAGCCCCAATCTCCCATGATATTTTATAGCCCCCCCAGCCCCTATCCCCTGTAATGATAAGAGCCCCCCTCACAGCCCCAATCTCTCATGATATTTATAGCCCCCTCACAGCCCCTATCCCTGTAATGATAAGAGCCCCTCACAGCCCCAATCTCCCATGATATTTTATAGCCCCCCTCATGGCCCCAATCCCTGTAATGATAAGAGCCCCTCACAGCCCCAATCTCCCTGATATGTTATAGCCCCTCGTGGCCCCAATCTCCAGTGATATTTATAGCCCCCCACAGCCCCAATCTTTCATGATATTTATAGCCCTCCTCACATCCCCAGTCCCTGTAATGATAAGAGCCCCCACAGCCCCAATCTCCCATGATATTTATAGCCCCCTCACAGCCCCTATCCCTGTAATGATAAGAGCCCCTCACAGCCCCAATTCCCATGATATTTTATAGCCCCTCGTGGCCCCAATCTCCAGTGATATGTATTGCCCCCTTCACAGCCCCTATCTCTCATGATATTTATAGCCTCATAGCCCCACTCTCCCATTATATTTATAACCCCTCACAGCCCCTATCTCTCATGATATTTATAGCCCCCTACAGTCCCACTCTCCCATTATATTTATAGCCCTCTCACTGCCCCGATCTCCTGTGATATTTATAGCCCCTCTCACTGACCCAATCTCCTGTGATATTTATAGTCCCCCTCACAGCCTCAATCTCCCATGATATTTATAGCCCCCTCTCAGCCCCAATTCCCCAATGATATGTACAGCCTCCCCAGCCCCAACCCCTGTGGTATATAGCCCCCACTCCACCCAGATCCCTGTACATTAACGAAATCCCCCTCCCAGCACTGATCCAGATGCCGCACTCTGCGGGGTTCATATGTCAGCCATAAATATTAAAATAGAAATAAAATCACACATCCCTTAGTCGATATCCCTGGTAGTCTAGTGGCCCCCTACCTGACAGTGCTAGACCACCCCGCTCCCCCCGACCCGTACCCAACCAGCGACTGACACATCTCACCTCTCACTACTGCGGCCAGCTGTCGACTGAACTCTATATGAGCGCATACTACTGTAAATTGTATGTGCTCAGTGAATGACTTGCGACATGTGTGAGGTGCTTCCAGAATCGGGCCCATGGGCATTTCTTTACACTACCTTATGAATGTCCCAGCTGTCATTTTTCAAATCTTGCTGAAAATCTCTTTTCGTGCTCCTGGCATAGACTCACGCTGCAGTGGTGCGGAATGATGTTTTGGTGGGTATTTCACAGTTTTCACTACCATCTTCATGAGGCGGGATAATAGGAAGGCTACATAGAAACATAGACTTTGATGGCAGATAAGGACCGCTTGGCCCACCCAGTCTGCATATTTCTGTACCTATTTGATAAGCTGCTGATCCTAGTTAACCAATAGCCTACTTCTTCCTACCCCCCACCAGAATTGCCTTATGTCTGTCCCATGCATTTTTGAATTCCCCCATGGTTTTTGACCCCATGACCTCCTCAGGAAGGCCGTTCCATGTGTCCACCACCCTCCCCATGAAAAAATACTTTGTCACGTTGCCGTTGAGCCGTCAACCCTCTATCTTCAAATCGTGCTCCCTTGTTCTCACACATCTCTTTTTCTGAAAGATGCTATCCTCCTGGACTTTGTTGATTCCCTTGAGGTACTTGAAAGTTTCTATGATGTCCCCCTCTCCCTCCTTTCCTTGATGGAATACATATTAAGCTCCTTTAGTCTCTCTTCATATGGCTTCTGGTGCAGACCCTGCACCATTTTAGTTGCCCTCCTCTGGACTGCCTCCATCCTGTCTAGGTCCTTGCGGAGATGGGGTCTCCAGAACTGCATGCAGTTCTCCAGATGGGTTCTCACCAACTGTCTGCACAGAAGGATAACAACTTCTTGTTTTCTACTGGTGGTGCCTCTTCCTATACATCCCAGTATCTCCCCAGCCCTCCTTACTGCCTTCTCACATTGTTTGCCTACCTTTATGTCATCTGATATGGCTACCCCCAGGTCCCTTTCCATTTTTGTTGTTGTTAGTACCCCCCCCATTGTGTACTGTTCCCCTGGGTTTTTGTTTCCCATGTGCATTACTTTGCACTTCTTTGCATTGAATCTAAGTTGCCATACTTTTGACCATTCCTCCAACCTTGCCAAGTCTCTTCTCATCCTTTCCAACCCCCATGTATCAATCTTGTTGCAGATCTTTGTGTCGTCTGCAAAGAGGCATTCTTTGCCTTCCAGTCCCTCCGCTATGTCACTTCTAAAGACATTAAAAAGGACTGGACCCAGTACTGAACCCTGCAGTACCCCACTAGTAACCCCCCTTCTTCAGAGTGGACGCCGTTTACTATTACTCTTTGTGTCTTGTTGTCCAGCCAATTCTTTATCCAGGCTACCACCCTGGGACCCACTCCCAGGCTGGCTAATTTGCTTATTAATCTTTAGAGTGTGACTGTATCAAATGCCTTACTAAAGTCTAGGTAGGCCATTTCTACAGCCCCTCCCTGGTCTACTACTTTGGTCACCCAGTCAAAGAAATCTATTAGATTTGTCTGACATGACCTGCCCGCTGTGAATCCATGCTGCCTTGGGTCCTGTGCCCCACTGGCCTCTAGGTACTCAGCAATTCTTTCTTTCAGAAGTGATTCCATCATTTTCCCTACCACTAAGGTCAAACTAGCAGGTCTGTAATTTCCTGTCTCTGCTTTGGTCCCACTTTTGTGAAGTGGAATCACATCCACCCTCCTCCAGTCCTTAGGTACCACACCAGCATCCCATGATTTGTTAAAAAGTGTAGTCAGTGGTGTCATTAGTTCTCCCCTTAGTTCTTTTAGAATTCTGGGGTGAATCCCATCAGGGCCCATTGCTTTGTCCACCTTCAGTTTTAGGAGTTCTTTTGGAACCCTTTCTTTTGTGAATGGACTGGTATCAACCCCCCCCCCTCCATCCAGAGTGCTTCTATTGATTGGATCAGGTACCTCTCCCTCCTCTTGTTTTGTGAATATTGAGCAGAAGCATTCATTCAGTATTCCTGCTTTTTCACTGTCACCATCTGCCCACCCTCCCCTTTATTAAGCTTCACTGTCCCTCCCTTGGTCTTTCTTTGCTCCTTAATGTACCTATAAATGGTTTTCTCCCCCTTCTTAACCAAGTTAGTTAGCTTTTCCTCAGTTTGGGCCTTTGCAATTCTAACTGCCTTCCCTGCTTCTTTCTGCTTTAACTGGTAAAGTTCTCTGTCCTGCTCCTTCTGTGTTTCCTTATACTATGATGACAATTTGGTTGCTGTTCTCCATAGTTATACATACATATATGCATCTATGGAGGGATGGGAACATAGGGACTGGAGGACCCTGCACTCTGTCAGACAAATAAGGAAATTATTACACTATATCAAAAAGTACAGATGTATGGCAGTGCAGGGCTGTAGGGCCCTGTGCTTCAAAAGGAAAATAAGGATATGATTATACTATCTCAAAAAGAAAGAAAATTATTTGCACAAAAACTGCATTAATGCAACATTTAAGGTTCCTACTAAAGTGAAAATAGCAGGGAAATGTGGTTTTAGCATTTCCAACCTTGAAACCCCATCACCCCCAAAACAAATCAGAGGTGAAATCTTCCTGGGGTTGTCAACCCTAAAGCTCTATACTCTGCAGAAACATACATACCTAATGGGGTGAGCTTTAGGATTGACAACCCCTAGGAAGACTTCACCCCTGATTTGTTTTAGGGGGTTAAGTTAGGGTTTTAGGGTTGGAAACCCTGAACTCATATTTCCTTATTTTTTTCACTTTAATTGGACCCCTTAATGCTATATTAGCAAATTTTTTGCATGGAATATACACACACACACATATATATATATATATATATATATATATATATATATATATATATACACACACACACATATATATGTATATGTTTATGTGTATATATATATATATATATATATATATATATATATATGTATGTGTATATATATATATATATATATATGTTTTGTTGAGTGCGTGTGTACATTATTTTTGCATTGAACACAATAGATTGTTGTAGAACAGGATGATGATGATGAGGAGAAAGACAAAGAGGCAAAGTAATAGTAAACTGACTAATGAAGAGCTGTGATGTGTGCAGTCAATTATCATGTTCATGATGGGGTCTTACTGGTGATGCCTCTGGATGACACACGTCATGACTTGCTAGTTAGGCGATGGCAATATCATAATGGTATCATCATGAGAACTTATAGTGGTGTGTATCAGAGAAGACCATGTGCTCTTGCTGCTGCTACTGCTGGGTGTGGTGACCCAGACATTGTTAGTGTTGCCAGTGCCAGTGGGAGTCTGTAGAGACTTGCCACCTGGAGGTATTGGAGTTGCAGTAATGGATGCCACTTGCTGAATATGCGAATAAGTGAATGCAAAGTTAATGTTGATCCATGGCAAGTTGAGTTTGAGAAATGCCAAGAATTCAAGATTGTCTGGCCCTATCCTTGAGTAAGTGGTGAGGCAATATCCTCAGTTGTACTAAAATATATTTCTGAAGCAACAGATGTTGGATGGCTTCTGAGAAAATGCAAAGCCACTATAGTGCAGGCCAAATGACTTGCCAGAAATGGATTGGATTCTGTTAAACATATGCTCTACCAGATAAGCCTGCATCATGTACTCTGGAGTCTTCCTCCAAAATATCTGAGCTGTGCTGGTGTGCATTATCCAAAATTTGCAAATATCCTTAAGCATTTCAAAATCTTCAATGCTGCACTTACATCTGACACTAGCATCATGAGATGAAAGACAAGTAGGAGGAGCAGTATGACCAGGAAGTTGTGTATGCTCATTCTTGTTGGTTTGTGCAAGCTATTTTCGGTTCTGTAAAAAAAGCATATGCAGTGGTTTCTATTTGATATAATCTATCTGTTTAATGAAAATGAACACATGTTTATATCTGGGGAGCCAGTAGTGATGGCAGGGCAAATTGTGCTTTGGATCTAATACTGTTAAACCTGACTGCAAGTTGTGTAAGACATCTTCGTGCCACTTCTTTAATAAGTATTGCATCCTACTGCTGCTGCTGCTGCTGCTGAGAGGATTCAGATGAACTAGTGGTGTCACCTTCTCCACCTTCATCATTAGAGTGATAATCAGCATCATCTTCATCACCAGTGCTGCCACTGCTACTGCCACCAGCATTGCTTCACTTGGTTATTGTAGACAATCTGAAATAATGTTATGGATGGCTTTCATACAAATTCACTATGGGACGGAAGATGCTAAGAATTGCTGATTGTGACTTCAAATCATTGATTACCTGTTCACGTGGTCACAGAAGTGGATCAAGCTTTTGAAGAACACACTACTACTTCCATAACAGATATCCAGTACAGTCCATATCATCAAATTCCATAGCCCAGAATACAGCTTTCTGTTTCACTAGTCTCTCCATCATATAAAAGATGGTGTTCTACCTTGTGGAAATGTCTTTAATTAAGCAATTTTGAGGAGCATTTTTCTTCTGCAGGTAATGAACAAGGAGCTCAGCATGTTTTGGGGAATTATGGATGTAACTGGGCCACAACAACTTTTACTGCCATCTTACTTGGGTGTCCGGGGTTCACTTATCCACACCTCTCGAGGGGGCTGGCCTGGGTTCACTAAAGGATGTGCTACACTGGAGTGACATGGTGCAGTGCCTCTACCTGAGGTAGTGATATGGGGTTCCTGGTGACTAAAACACAATGTTACCACCCCCAGGAAGAATACAGTAAGTGCCCACACAATCTCTTTCCCCAGAGCAGGTGATTCTTCAAACAATGACAACTCACATACCATAAAATTCAGTTTAACAACAATTTATTTAAAGGGAAGAGTACAGAATGTACAAGGGGTATCAAGGAGAAATGGGGTAGCAACATCTCTATATTCTAAAGCAATAACAACAATTCGACACAGGTGATTAGCTTTACCCCAAAACACTCAGTCCACCCCCAGGCGGTTTTTGACCCCCAATGCGGATGCACCCAACTTAAATTTCCCTAAAGACCATGAGTGAGGGATCCCTCAGATGTTGCAATGGATACCACACTGGGGATGCAGTTGCTGCCAGCAGGGTGGAGCTTGGTGGTGTGCTTAAACTATTGTAGAAATAAGTTGTGAAACACAGCTGCAGACACAGACTTGAACTTGTACACTCTTGAAAGGGAAGGGACTTCTATTTGTAATCTGAATAGGATTGAGAGACTTACAGTCCTCCAAGAATCTTCTGCCTGGGCTTCTAGCAAAGGCATAGTCCTGCCCAGGATGCCTCCCACTTTCTAGTACAATACTGTTTATGTTATGGTTGCTGGGTCAAACCCTGGGATTTACTGATGGTTCGTCATCTCACAGTTGGCTCTCTATCTGGGGATTCCATATTCACTTGCCTGCCAGTCTACAATCTTGGACAGACAGGTGTAACCAGCCCACTCTCCGAAACACTGTCACTCTGTCCAGGGTCTCTTTCAACTGTCACTAGTTCAAAACAGTTCTAATTCTTCTCAGGCTGAAACTGGAATTCTGACTGGACACCTGAACTCCTTTTAGAATGTCCTTTCTCATGTTGCTCCTTATATGGGTGGGCATTCTATATACTTAGAGGGTCTGACCCCATGACCCCTTTCCACAAGTCCTTGGGGCACTGTCTGTCCATGGGGGCCGCAATGTTTGTTTACATTCCCCCTGTAACTTTTGCAAGATACTGCCAATTTATTTTAAGTCCCACAAAGTTGTTTTTCCCCCCGGCCTCACGTGCCATCCTAGGGATGCACTTATTCTCTTGAGCTCTTAGCCCATTTCAGATTTGTGAGCTTGTTTTGGGGGGAGGTGGCCTTCCATGCCACTTTCCTGCTGTTGTTCGCATGCACACAGCTGATGTTCAATTCTTAGCCCTGTTTGGCTTCCTGGGGCTGAGAAATCCTCTCCTAGGTGTGCAGTGGTGCGATCACTGCTCAGTCCCAGCTCTACTTGCCTTCTGGGGGCCAGTCCTGCTCCCCATCCCATCTTCAGTTCCTGAGCCAGGGAAACAGAATCCAGCTGCTCCTCTTTACATCTTCCCCCTGCTTCGACCCCAGAAAGAGACTGTAGGGGGCTCAAGTTCAGAGGGTGCTGAGTGACAATGGCTGCAACTTGGAACTGTGGTGCCGTGGTTAGAATCCCACCAGGGCTTCTTATAAGACATTCTTGCTGCCCTGCAGGTCCCAAAGCTACCATCCCAGGACTGAAGGCTGAAAAGTAGGGATGGGGGACACAGAGTCACAGTTCAGGTAAGCCCCAGATTTGGAGGGGGCTTACATGGCAATATCTAGTTATGTTCCATACAGTATCAAGTGTTTCTTTCAAAGAAGAACTACGGCCAACATGTCCACAAAAAAATGTGTTGTGGAGCATGTTTTGATTTGTGCATTTATTTATTTATTAAAGTTTCGGAATTACAACCTTTGAGTCAGAGACTCCTTTACAAAGGCTCCACATCTGGGCAGACAAACAGGTTATGCAAGATAACAACATGTATCATTATGTAACCCCCCTACAAATGGGGGTCACTAAAAAGCCTTCCAATTTAAAATAGTTTAGTGAGAGTGCCTAATGCCTCCATATACTGTTGCTTTAAGAGCTGCTATTCTGCAGTATAATTAATTTGAACTGGGGGGACTATGTGTTTAGCCCCTCCATTTCGGATCTGAACTGCTGAATATCTCCAATTAATGGGGAGGGGCTCCTTAAAATGGAGTCTGCTGGTAAATCGGCACTTGGACTCTCAAATGGAACCAGCCACAAGGGGCTTGTATGGAGAGAGCCTCTGGCAAATGTAGTTTGGACCATGGCGCCTTTTTTTGCCAATAGAGGGAGCCTGTTGTGACTGACAAGGAGAATCAGCCAACTGCAACCTTGTGGATTTGGAGGAAAGGCCCAGACTGTCTGCTGGGAGAGTCAGTCTGAGCATGGAGCTGGAAGACTGAGCAGCTCGTGGGGCTGCTGCCCATGGGGCAGTGCGGGAACCATGCGGGAGGCCTGAAAAAGGCCTGGTTTTCGTCGTCTCTCCTGAGGGGAGAGAAAAGGAATGTGTTTTCTTGGATCCAGTATCTGAACACGGGTGAAAAAGGAAAGCAGTCATTGTGGCCTAGATATTGGGCAACCAAGTGTTCAAACAGATTCTGAAGTGGAAACCTTGATTTTCAGACAGAGATTCTGAAGTGGAAACCTTGATTTTCTGACAGAGACTCTGAAGAGAAGCCTTGATTTTCAGACAGAGATTCTGAAGAGGAACCTTGTTGCTCAAGTGCCCTGAGGTTTGGGGCAGAAGAGAACTGTGTTTGAAGTTGGAAGCTGAGGGGGAAACTGCCCCGAGTGTTTGTGCAGCCATTGTGCACAGTAGATTCATGCGGGAAGCACGTGTGAGTCCATAAAGTTGGCCTGCATTCATTAGTGAGTAATTATTCGGACAGCGATTCTGAGCTTTCAGAGTGAGAGAAGAAGCAGAAGTCATTTTGGGACCAGACTTAACCTGAAGAAGACCGAAAGTGTGCAGAATTGCGATCAGCCTGTCAGGACTCTGTGGTCTGGTACAGTAAGTGACCTTTACATATAAATGTGTGAGTGCTTGTGGGGACTGAGCACTGAGTAATTCCCCATGTTGTGAACTGTGTGCTGTGTTGGGAGTGTGATTCCCTTGCAGGGTTCAATCTGAATCCACGTTTGAGTCAGAGAAGAATGCCTCAGTAGCCAGGCTCAGTCTCCTGAGGTGACCAGCTGCTTGCCTGGTAGTGTTTTGTGTACATATAAATTGTGCAGCGAGCTGGAAGTCACAGCCAGCATCTCTTGGACTGCATCTGCCTGTGACTAAAGTATATGGCATGCTTGATGAAAGTGTCGTTGCCAATTTACTCTGGATGGATGATTTTTGGTATATAAAGTACTGGATGTGACTGTATTTGAATTGCATATAGGATGCTTGACAAAAGTATCACCCTTATTGCTTTGGATGGGACTTTCAAATATTGCGCTGAATGTTCTGGATGTAAGATCCATATAGTTTGTTCTGGAATGTTCAGAAGTCTGTGAGTGCAGGGCAATCCCTGCTTTGTCTGCTAAAGTGCAGGGCAATCCCTGCTGTGGTTGTAAATAGTAATTTGCGGCTTTACACAAATCTGTTTCCAAGTTGCCCCCACCCTCAAATTAATAGCCGGCCACCTCGACCAGCTGCAACTCCATCAGGCCTGCAACATCTTGGACTGTGGTATCTGTTTAACCAGTATGGTATGAGATTGCGGGTTTCCTGCTGTATCTGGGACTGGTACCAGTGTGGGTATTAATAATAATTGTGTTTAACATCTGATTTATCAGCAGCTAGATAGCCAGGGCTCTGGATGTCTTAAGTCGAATGGTAAAATGTGATTTATGTCTGCCTGTTAATATGTAGGCACCCAGCTGGAGGGTTCACCCGCAAAATCCAAAATGATCTCTGTACAAGTGTAAATATGGTAACATAACCTCTACTCCTCCTGTTTCCCTTTCCTAGCTCCTTTATTCCCCCGAAATAAATATCTTGTTGTTGTTGTTTGAAATCCTGTGTGAGCATATTATTAGAGAGAGCCTTTAATTCAAAATGTGGAAATGTGGAGAACTGTGTATTGGGGCATGTCTAGGGAAGGTAACTGGTCAACGTGGATGGTGTAGCAGCTCAGGGGGCTACACCCAGTACCATCTCACCCACGTAAAGCACCCTGAGTGGAGGCACTGCGCAAAGGTTTTAAAAATGTTATAAGTTAGCGAACCCAACCCCCTTAGCCTATGTTCAGGGTAGTAGGCAGGGGTGTAATACTGGGGGGTGGTGCCACCCAGGGGTTAAAAAAATGGAGGCACTGCTGGGATTAGCACCCTCTAGTGGCTGGGAGGACTAATGTTTAATGTTGCCAACGACTTTGGCGCCAAATGGGTTTCGCGCCCTTATAGTGGGTCATAGGGATGGGCCCCTATTTGTATGTAGATGGTAGGAAGCAATGATGTAACTGAGTATAATAATGTCAAGTGTATGAAAAATACATAACTGTTCTTGTTACAGTAAAATAGTTAGAGTATCCTGAATGAGGATAGTAATGGTTAAGTATGCTGACTGATGTATAAAATGTAATGGCATAAACGTATATTGATTTGCCCTACAGTGATTGTAAGGGTATCTGCTTGACACGGACATCAGGCTTTCCCAGGCTAGGAAGAGTGTAACCCCCCTACAAATGGGGGTCACTAAAAAGCCTTCCAATTTAAAATAGTTTAGTGACAGTGCCTAATGCCTCCATATACTGTCACTTTAAGAGCTGCATCTGCAGTATAATTAATTTTAACTGGGGGGACTGTGTGTTTAGCCCCTCCATTTCAGATCTGAACTGCTGAATATCTCCAATTAATGGGGAAGGGCTCCTTAAAATGGAGCCTGCTGGTAAATCAGCACTTGGACTCTCAAATGGAGCCAGCCACAAGGGGCTTGTATGGAGAGAGCTTCTGGCAAATATAGTTTGGACCGTGGTGCCTTTTTTTGCCAATAGAGGGAGCTTGTTGTGACTGACAAGGAGAACCGGTCAACTGCAACCTTTTGGATTTGGAGGAAAGGCCCGGACTGTCTGCTGGGAGAGTCAGTCTGAGCATGGAGCTGGAAGAGTAAGCAGCTCATGGGGCAGTGTGGGAACCGTGCGGGAGGCCTGAAAAAGGCCTGGTTTTCGTCGTCTCTCCTGAGGGGAGAGAAAAGGAATGTATTTTCTCGGATCCAGTATCTGAACATGGGTGAAAAAGGAAAGCGGTTGTTGTGGCCTAGATATTGGGCAACCAAGTGTTCAGACAGAGATTCTGAAGTGGAATCCTTGATTTTCAGACAGAGATTCTGAAGAGGAATCTTGATGCTGAAGTGCTCTGAGGTTTGGGGCAGAAGAGAACTGTATTTGAAGTTGGAAGCTAAGGGGGAAACTGCCCCGAGTGTTCGTGCAGCCGATGTGCACAGTAGATACATGCGGGAAGCACGTGTGAGGCCATAAAGTTGGCCTGCATTCATTAGTGAGTAATTATTCGGACAGCGATTCCGAGCTTTAAGAGTGAGAGAAGAAGCAGAAGTCATTTTGGGACCAGACTTAACCTGAAGAAGACCAAAAGTGTGCAGAATTGCGATTGGCCTGTCAGGACTCTGTGGTCTGGTACAGTAAGTGACCTTTACATATAAATGTGTGAGTGCTTGTGGGGACTGAGTGCTGAGTAATTTCCCCATGTTGTGAACTGTGTGATTCCCTTGCAGGGTTCGCTCCGAATCCACGTTTGAGTCAGAGAAGAATGCCTCGGTAGCCAGGCTCAGTCTTCTGAGGTGACCAGCTGCTTGCCTAGTAGTGTTTTGTGTACATATAAATTGTGCAGCAAGCTGGAAGTCGCAGCCAGCATCTCTTGGACTGCATCAGCCTGTGACTAAAGTATAAGGCATGCTTGATGAAAGTGCCATTGCCAATTTACTCTGGATGGATGATTTTTGGTATATAAAGTACTGGATGTGACCGTATTTGAATTGCATATAGGATGCTTGACAAAAGTATCACCAGTGTTGCTTTGGATGGGACTTTCAAATATTGCGCTGAATGTTCTGGATGTAAGATCCATATAGTTTGTTCTGGAATGTTCAGAAGTCTGTGAGTGCAGGGCAATCCCTGCTTTGTCTGCTAAAGTGCAGGGCAAGCCCTGCTGTGGTTGTAAATAGTAATTTGCGGCTTTACACAAATCTATTTTCAAGTTGCCCCCACCATCAAATTAATAGCAGGTCACCTAGACCAGCTACAGCTCCATCAGGCCTGCAACATCTTGGACTGTGGTATCTGCTTAACCAGTATGGTATGAGATTGCGGGGTTTCTGCTGTATCTGGGACTGGTACCAGTGTGGGTATTAATAATAATTGTGTTTAACATCTGATTTATCAGCAGCTAGATAGCCAGGGCTCTAGATGTCATAAGTCGAATGGTAAAATGTGATTTATGTCTGCCTCTTAATATGTAGGCACCCAGCTGGAGGGTTCACCAGTAAAATCCCAAATGATCTCTGTACAAGTGTAAATACGGTAAGATAACCTCTACTCCTCCTGTTTCCCTTTCCTAGCTCCTTTATTCCCCCGAAATAAATATCCTGTTGTTTGAATTCCTGTGTGAGCATATTATTAGAGAGAGCCTTTAATTCAAAATGTGGAAATGTGGGGAACTGTGTATTGGGGCATGTCTAGGGAAGGTAACTGGTCACCGTGGGTGGTGTAGCAGCTCAGGGGGCTACACCCTGTACCATCTCACCCACGTAAAGCACCCTGAGTGGAGGCACTGCGCAAAGGTTTTAAAAATGTTATAAGTTAGCGAACCCAACCCCCTTAGCCTATGTTCAGGGTAGTAGGCAGGGGTGCAACACTGGAGGGTGGCGCTGCCCAAGGGTTACAATTACATAGTGATATATAGAGGTGATTACAAAATGACAAAATACAAGTACATAAATTGAATAGTTTCTTTGGGGTTGCTTTGCAGCCCTGGTCAATAGAACATGTAGCATAATGTGAATACGTGAGTACTTTCCATAATTTGTAACAACTTTTGCAGAAATTGGGTACCATCTCAGGTTGGATAGTCAACCCTGCGTCTACGTGTTGTAGCGTGCTTAGGTGCAGCTACATGTCTCTGAGTCTAAGAGGTGCCTCTTAATGCTGGCTTTGAACAGGCTTAGTCATGGGGCCTGTGAGATGGGAGGGGGGAGTTCATTGAGCCAGGTAGGTGCCCGATAACCAAAAGACCTTTGGCCTAGCGCGTTCCTTCGGAGGGGGACTTGGGTATGCATTTTTGCTGGGTGCCTTTGGGTTCTCCTGTGGGTGTTAGGTTTTATTAGGGAGTGAAGGCCAGTGGGTGCCATCCTCAGTAGGATTTTCTTGTCTTGGAGGCAGGTATAGTATTTTAGCCTACCTGTGAAAGTCAGCCAGTTAGCTTTTTTGTAGAGGTCGCAGGTGTGTGTAAGTCTGTCACTTTCTGTGACCAGATGGCTGGCTTTGTTAAGGGCAAGATTGATTTGTTTTAGTGCCGTGGGGTCAGCTGTTCCATATATTATTATTCCATAGTCTACCAACGATAGAACCGAGCTGGTCACTGCCAGACGTAGGGCCTGGGGTGGGAGGCCCTATGTTTGTTGTCAGGTTTTTTTTTTTCCAAATTTGCCCACTTGTTTTATGGACCCTGGGGATCTCCATGCCTCTCTTTTTCCACAATGCCTGCTGTCCTATGTGACAGTGATGCTTCAGAGATTATCAATTCAGTGAGTACTTGCTTATTGTCCTATCCACAGCAATAGAATTGTTCTTTTAAGTGCCTGTCCTTATCCAGTGAGCACAAATGAAGGCTATGGCCACTGTTTGGAAAAGACCTGAGTTAGAACTAGTGGGCTGTTCTCGCTAAGGAAACAGCTAGAGTCTTCTCTAATTATATCACTGATTACTCCGGGGTGATTTGTTTGCTTTCTTATGGCTATGTGCAGTTTAATGAAAATAAAAGCTTTATAAATACTGCTGGTTAGACCTAGACACACACCTGAAAAAACAAAAGGACTGGATTAGAAAAAGCTATTTATTTGAGCATAGATCAACCAGCTGTTACATAGAAACATAGAAATTAATGGCAGATAAGGATCGCTTGGCCCATCCTTTCTGTCCATGGTCCCTGCCTATTGCAATACCACAGACCGTACTTGATATCCGGCTTCACCCTCTCTTTCCTATTGCTAGGGTTCCCTTATGCCTATCCCATACATTCTTGAATTCCCCTACCATTTTTGCCCCCACCACTTCTGCTGGGAGGCTGTTCCATGCATCCACCACCCTTTCTGTGAAGAAATACTTTTTCACATTACCCCTGATTCTACCCCCCCCAGCCTCATATCATGACCTCTTTTTTTTGAACACCTTGTTTCTGAAAGATGCTACCCTCTTGTTCCTTATTGAGGCCCTTGAGGTATTTGAAAGTCTTTATCACATCTCTCCTCTCTCTCCCCTCTCCTCCAGGGTATACATATTGAGGTCCTCTAGTTTCTCCCTACATGACTTATGGTGCAGAGTAGACCCTGCACCATTTTTGTTGCCTTCTCTGGACTGCCTCTACCCTGTCTATGTCCTTCCAGAGATGAGGCCTCCAGGACTGGATGCATTACTCCAGCTGAAGTCTCACCAATGATCTGTACATTGGTATCATCACCTCCCTTTTTCCTGCTGGTGATGCTTCTCCCTATACACCCCAGCATCCCAATGGCTTTCCCCAAAGCCTTTTCACATTGTTTGGTCACTATTAGGTCATCTGATATGATTACCCTGGCTTCTTTGCTATTCTGTGATGTCAGAACCTGACCGTCATCATGTACTCCTCCCCTTGGTTTCTGTGCCCCAAATGCATGATTTTGCACTTCTTTGCATTGAATCATAGCTGCCACACTCTTGACCACTCCTCAAGCTTGCTTAGGTGACTCCTCACCCCCCCTTCCCCGAGTTCAAACCTGTTGCAGTTCTTTGTGTCATCTGCAGAGAGGCATACCTTCCC
Organism: Neoceratodus forsteri; assembly: GCA_016271365.2. Classification (NCBI taxonomy): domain Eukaryota; kingdom Metazoa; phylum Chordata; order Ceratodontiformes; family Ceratodontidae; genus Neoceratodus; species Neoceratodus forsteri. The sequence goes on along the minus strand of JADMNL010000023.1, from coordinate 155,887,375 downwards.
TTCCAGTCCCTGTCACTTATGAAGATATTAAAGAGTAGAGTACTGGCACCAGAACTGATCCCTGTGATACCCCACTGGTCACCCTGCTCTCCTCAGATTGCACTCTGTTTAGTACCACGCTCTGTGTTCTAGTCCTCAACCAATTTCTGACCCAGTTTACCACATTGGGATGCACTCCCAGGCTGCCCAGCTGGTTTACAAGCCTCTTATGCGGACAGTGTCAAAGGCGTTGCTGAAATCCAAGAAGGCCACATCCACTGCCTTTCCCTGATTCAAGTCCCTGGATAACAACAGAGTACTGCTGCAGAGAGAGCAGTAAGCTAGCACTCACTAAATCAGTGGTCTGCAACATATTACTGTGACATGGGACAGGAGGTATTATGGGAAAAGGAAAGGCACTAAAAGACATAGGCTAACTGGCCCAGTGGCACTGAGGGCTGAGGCATCTGCCTTACCTCGCACCATGCCGGCAACCTGAGTTTGGGAGCAAGCTCGGGGAGCTGGCACTGAAATGGGGAGGAGAGGATTGAGCATCCAGAGGACAGCTCTCCTCTCCTGGGAGGGAGTGGGGCTCTGATCCGCAGCATTGGTGGCTTCTAGTGGAGACCAGGAACACAACAGCCAAGAATCCTAGATTGGGGTAGGTGGCAGTGGACATCCTGTGTGCGGGTGCGGGAGCACTCCCGCCTCGCACTGGACATCAGCACTCAGGAGGACAATAACACACCTTGAGGGATCAGCTTACATGCCCAGTACTGGACCCAACTCGACCAGCTGTTCCAGAGTCTCCCTCCTCTCCTGGGCCATGGCCGTCTACATTTCAGAAAGAGTACCAGATAAGGAGTTGGTGGCCCCGCCTCGGGGGAGGGGATGGAAGCCGGGGGGTCAGCCGGGTGCTCAGTGGGGTTGGAGTGGGGAATCCAGCACTCAATTTCCTGGTCTGGGGGGTTTCAGGTAGGGTTGTAAGAAGCCAATCAAGTAAGGTCACATCTGAGGGAAGTCCTGAGTGCCAGTGACCACAGGAAACAAGAGTTAACCAAAAAAAAAAAAAAAGACATAGGCTTAGAGATCCCCCAGTAAAAGTAAATAAATAAAAATATATACTTACAGCTGAAAAAGGAAGGGACATACTAGGACTACAGGCATGAATCAAAACATCCTGCACAACACATTTTTTTGTAAATTTTAACTGTGGTTCTCTTTTAGCTGTACATGTCTGTCAAGGACATGACTCAACACCAGCTTTAAAATGTGTTGCAAAACAAGGTGTCAGTGGCTCAGTAGGTAGCACACTTGCCTCTGAGGCTGGGAGATCAGAGGGCTGTGGGTTCAGTTCCCACATCTGGCACTTCGGTTAATATCCCAATACTGACACTTTAGTGCAGCATGAGAGGGGTGCTGCACTTCTGAGGTGCCGTCTTTCGGATGAGACGTTAAACCGAGGTCCCATCTGCCTGGATTGGTGGTAGTTCAGGTGGATTTTAAAGATCCCTTGGCACTTATCGAAAAGAGTAGGGGAATTTCCCCAGTGTCTTGGCCAAATTTCCCTCATTCACTGAAAAATACCACTAACAGCTTAATCTGGTTCAAGGTCAGTTGGCATTCATCTGTATCCCCCTCCCCCGGGTCGTGCCTGAAAATAGGCAGGATTTGTCTAGTGCACTTACCCAGTCAACAAAAACTAAATAAAATAAACAAATGATTGAAATCACCATTATCTATCACCTTCAGCATGTTATTGACACTGTTCATCACAAAGAGACCCACATTCAGAACATGAGAGTATATCCATCTGTACAGGGTGACTGGATGAACTGCAGAAAGTTTTAGCCACTGTGCTTCTCCTCCACTACACAGATACATAGATACATAGTATGTGACAGCAGATAAGGGCCACTGGGCCCACCCAGTCTTCCCAATGGTGTTTATTTTTAGTACTATTATTATTATGATGCCCTCTACCCAACCCACACAATTCCCTTGTGCCTATCCCAGGCATTTTGTACTCCACTCCTCTGCTCCTATGGCCTAGATGCATTATTTTGCAATTTTTTGCATTAAAACCTAGCTGCCATACCCTTGACCACTCTTCCAGTCTATTTCTATCCCTACACATTCTATCTACCCCTCTAGGTGTGTCCACTCTGTTACAGATCTTGGTGTCATCTGCAAAGAGGCAGACCTTCCCTTCCAGTTCATCTGCTATGTTGCTATAAATAAATTGAATAGGACCGATCCCGACGCTGATCCCTGAGGAACCCCACTGATCACCCTCCCCTCCTTTGAGCACACTCCATTTACCACTACTCTCTGTGTCCTGTCAGCTAGTTTCTAATCTAGGTTAACACCTTAATTTCTAACCCCAACTTACCCAGCTTTCCCACCAGTCTCATATGTGGAATGGTGTTGAAAGCCTTGCTGAAATCCAGTTAGGCCATGTCCACTGCACCTCCCTGGTCTAGCTCCTTGGTCATCCAGTCAAAGAAGTCTATCAGATTTGTTTGGCATGACCTTTCACATTAAGTAAGACAGTTCCTGTTCTGATATCCCTCAGTAAGGTTGTCTATTTTAATAGAACTCCTGCTGGTGGTGGTGGTGAAAGGATGGGAATGGTGGTGGTACTGGATTTGGGAGAACCCAGTGGGCAGTGAGACTCAAGAAATTTTGTTTGCACTATTACTTCAGATGTGAATAATGAAGTGTACATGATTCCCCCTCTGCCTCCTTCTGAAGTGCCACCATCTGTATGCATATTGCCTCAGGCAAACTGGGATGACATGCTGAAACAATTTAAAGCATGATGGAATGTTGTATTTGGACCTGACTTTCTGCAAGAGTCTTCAAACAGTAAATGTATTCCACCACGAAAAATTACTGAAGATAAAGGGCCATCATCTCATCAATGAGTTGTCTCATTCTTATGGAATTTAGCTGATTATGTAGCAGTTAAGTCCAGTCATGTAATGCCTCTGGCAGTGCAGTTTGTTTCCTGGGTAGGGTGGCTGCTGGGCCTGGCTCCGGCTGGTGGGTGGTGGTTGGACTTCTTCTGAAGCATATCGGTACCTGGGGATGCATCAGTTGGGTGCTGCTGTGTGGCTGGATTACTAGAATAAACCATCTTATCCCGCTTTCCATAGAAGACTGACCATAGTGACCCTCAGTCTGACTTTAATCTGAGTGGGGAATGGACCCCACTGTAATATTAGGATGACATGTTCACACTTTAAATGATCAGTAAGAACACTTGCTCCCTGTGCTCAACAAGACTGACATCAACTGATGTTTTACCACACTGATTGTAACATGCTTTCAGTAAATTTTGTTGTGACATCCATAAAATACTCACACACTGCAGAAGATCTCTTCAACTGTTAGTGACAATAGCCTGGGGGTGGTACTTCTGTAGTAACTGTGTGGCAAGTATGAGATTATAGTTTTGGGGGTAGTGTAGGTTAATGTCACTGGAGATGGACTGCAGCAGCAGGTGGTACAGTACTATGGTGCTGCTCCTGGGGTTGGGGCTTGGCTTCAGATTTCCTGTGACTGAGAAACTTCCTTTTTTGCCTTTTTCTTTTTTATTGTCTCTTTTAAATGTTGCCACTACCTCCTGTGATGGCCTCTACTCATCGGTATCCCATTCATCACCAGCAGTCAGTGGTGTAACTGGCATCACATACCTAAGCCCCACTCGTTCGTCATCCTCCTTTTGTTCATGTGCTTCCCCATGCCCTGTCTCCTCATGTGCTTCTTCCCCTCTGCTCCTTCTCCTCCTTCCATGCGTCTTCCCTTTGCTCCTCCTCTAATGCTTTCTCTGCTCCTCCTCCCCCCCCATGCATTTTCTTTTTGCCCTTACTCCTCCTTCTCTCTTGCTTTCCCCTGCCCTTCCCCTCCTCCTTGTCTAACTTCTCTGCCTCTGTTTCTGTTCCCTGCTCCTCTGAGAGCTCCACTTTATTATCCTTCTCATCACTGGCACTCTTCCTTGAATGCAGTGTTGGTGCTGCTTGCTTCATTTTGTAGAACTGTGTTATCAGTATAACTCACTCCCCTCCAGTGAATAACTGTACTGTAAAAAATAGACATTCCAATAATACTATTGAAAAGCATAGAGTAAATGTCCTGTAATGTTAGTGAAGAAATCCATTGATAGCATTATGGGATCTTGTAATACTATTGTTTGATGTTCATAAATAGTATTACGAAATCCCGTAATACTATTGATGGATTTTGTAATAAACTGCCACGAGATTCCTGCTTCCCTCATGTACAGTAAAAGCTGATCATCACCACAGCTGACACAAGTACAGGTTTTAAAATGGCTCAAAATGATGAAAACACCATTCAGAAAAGCTGCTCCCACGACTTTTTGTTAAAATGCCCTACTGGACTTTATATGCAGGTCTGAGGGTGGGTAGCACAGCCAGAAGTGGCAGTAGCTGCAAGATGAAAGCTGCATTGTGGCTAAGTTTAAAGCCCGTGAATGGGCTTAATTTAATTACATAAACTTGGATCCATATATTACAAAAAATAACAAATTTAGGGGCCTGTGCATCACTCAGCTAAAATACCATCTCAAGGTTCTGAGGACATGTTGGAACCCCTTGAGCTTCATTCTGGAGGTTCACATGTCCCCAGAGCCTCTGGATGGTATTATAGCCTTCTAATACACAGTCCCCTATCTATTATTCTATTTGCCTCCTCCACTGACAGCATTACAATAGTGCCCATTCTAGGGTCAAACTCAGTGTCACCTTCCAAACACATAGTGGATAAGTCAGCAGCAATGGGCTGTGTGATGCTGCTGCATGATGTGGAGATCATATTGTAATTGTAATTGTAGTCTGACTGGCAACAGTCACCACCTATGCACAAGCGACTGTGGCAGCTGTTGCTGAATTGTTCATACAAGGTGCACAGTCGGTGTTTGGCTTTTCAGTAATGGATGGATCATTTCTATTTTGTTTGTATGGGGAAGTGGAACAGGCAGCACTTAAAGGAGTGGGAGGAAACCACTGTTCTGGATTGCTAAAGATGGTGTCAGATACACTGTAAGACCAGGAAATGCTTCTAGAAGGAGTGGAAGAGGAATCAGGAGACTTCTGTAAACTACTGAGCTAAAGTTTATTTGGCCATACTATCACACGTCCACCCTAGTTGTCCTCATAACCCCATGACTCCCAATCCCACCGTGGCCATTTGTTCCACTATCAGTTGCAGACGTCGTACATGGAATTGGCATGGCGGAACCTTTATCTGCAACTTTCATACCTCTGCATCTCTTTTTCCTGTTCTTGTCTTCATGTTTTCTAAATGGCATGGCAGATGACACTATGACTGTGACACAGCAGCAGGTTACAGTGCAATGCTGCAAACCACGATGACTCACTACAGTGATGTGTATGCTGAGGATTAGATGACAATGTGCAGCGTGATACAAAGAAAGAATGAGATAATAAGAGGGAGTAAGAGCAAGACCACTCCCTGGGCCCCCAATTGACCCCACTAACTGACCGGACTTAGAAAAAGTGATTGAAGAGACCTAAAGTCTCACAACAGCCACTACTTCACTTTCACTAACCGATTATTTCACTGACTAGCTGGTGCCTGGCTGACTGGCTTATACACTGGAAAAAAGTTAAAGATGGATTCTGTGGCTAGCATCACCTTACCTTGTGCCTATCCCCTGCTAGGGTGACCATATATCACTGCCTTGTACAGGCTGTAATAGCAGCAAGCACGCTCTGCACTGTATTGCTCTCTGCAGCAGCACATGAATTACTGGTCTGCCCTGCACCAAAAACTACACTTAACTGCTGTTAACTTGCTATGTATAATAATAATGAAACATTCTCTGATGATTTCAGTGTTTTATTATCCCAGACTATTCTTTTTTCAGAAGAACTGAAGAACTATGCCTCTCAATGCACACACATTTTTATCTGCTGAGAGAAAGGTGGACATGGCACAAAAACGTGCACCGTAAGGAGATCATGATCTTCAGTGTCACTGATTGGCTGCTTCAGATCATGTGATTTGCACTTGTTTACGAAAGCTCACTGTGTAATCCTTGTCAGAAAGGTAGCCATAGATACATACATAGATACTGTCGGCAGATAAGGGCTGCCAGGTTATCCAGTCTGCCCATTTATGCTACCTGACGAAGCAGCCAGTGACCCTATCTGGTCATTGGTTTCAGCTTTTTCTTCCTATCTCTAATATTCCTTTTTTCCTGTACTGTCAAAATGCCTAAGAGTTGAAGGAAGGGCAGAAAATGTTGGACCCTACCCCCCCCCTTACTGGAGTTAAAAGTTCCAGTTTTTGGTGGGTCCATCAAACCCAATTTTGGCATTGGCTCACCCTTACTATTACTAACCCTCCAAGACACTTGTAAATGCGATGCTGTATTTCAAGGGGCTTATACTAGGGAGCAGAATTTCAGTAAATAAATACATTGTTCACTTGCTTACTCTCATGCAGAAAGCTGTAACTCCTTATACAAAAATAATTTTTTCCAGCTGGCCCATCAGCATAGCAGTAGGACAACTGCTCGCAATGTCGGTGACCCAAGCTCGAGAATCAGCCTCGGTTGGTGGCATCAGACAGGGAGAGGAGGATTGAGCATCCCAGAGGATGCTGTTCTTTTTCTTGGGAGGGAAGGTTACCCCCCAACTATCACACTGAATTCTGGGTGATCACAAGTGGTAATGCAGCTAGGACCTAGGGGAGCAATGGGGGAGGGAAGGATACAGCCTAGCTCCTGCATGCAGGTCACAAACTTCAATTTGCAGGCATACATAGCAGATCTTGCTGGCAGCATCACTAAGCAGCAGAATAAAACAGAACACTCCAAGGTACAGTAGCATGACACCAGCACTCTAGGGTCCCACCGCCCCTTACTGTCCTCTGGTTCACACACACAATGATCCCAAAAGGGACTGCAAATGCCCCAGTTCTCTGGAGGAGGCCTGCCACACAAGGCAAATGCCCTTGGAGAAAATGTCCCTAGTGGACCCCCTGGAACTAGGGAAGAGACAGAGATGGGTGGTAGAGGAGGCTGGGAGGTGGCCTGGATTAAGTGACTGGGAAATATATACTGTATATTTATAAAAAAATAACCATTCCCAGAGAGTAAACCCAGAATTTCAAAATAGAGCTGTCTCAGATCTGCCTGTTTTTTCCAAAACTGACATCCAGCCACTCTGTTAGTCCATCTATCAGATGGTCTGAGTGACACATTCAAAGTGTGGACAGAGCTGTGTCCAGAAAATGCATGATTTGTGTTACAAAATGCTGCATCATTTTTATGTAAATTACTGTAAATTATGATCATTCATCACAGATGGAATCCTTAAACAATCAGGGGCCTGACTTTGTCTCATCCCAGATGGAACTCTTAAACAATCAGACTAGATTTTCAAAGCTCCCAGGGACTATGTCCCTACTCCGCAGCCGATGCTGTGGGACAAAATTTCCGCAGGTGCAGAGATTCATATTTTCAGCTGCCGCAGCTGTGGGGGATGGTAAGCCTAGACCCACCAGTCATAACATTTTGGCACAGCTGCACCAAAAAAAACAGTTGCAAGAGGCCATAAATCGTGCAGCCGGTCATAAACCAGCTCTACCTTAGAGAATATGGCACCTATGGGATAAACTGCAGTTCTGCAAGTGGAGACCCACTTTAATTTAATTTTATTTTTATACTGGAAGGTATGTGAGCAAAGATGCTCATTTTCACAAATGTCCAGTGGTACAAAAATTTGATAATACAGAGAAAAAGGTAAAAACAATATTTGCAAAATTTGATGGTATTTACAATAGGAACTGTATAAATGACAGGCACATCTAGAATAGAAAAAAAATGCAGAGCACACAACAACAGAGCCTATATACAGATACTTATAAACTCTAAGGCAACTCAAGGTTTGGTGGACATTCAGGGGGATTACCTACCTGGCCAGACACAGGTGTTGGATTGGAGGAGGTGGTCCTTGAGGGAGGAGGTGAATGAGCCAATTGAACTACAGGCCTGAATTTCAAAGGGCAGTTTATTGTAAAACATAGGACCCTTGCATGTGATGGAGTTCTGCGCATGCTTGGTGTGGTAAAAAGGGGTGTCGACGATATGACAGCCTGCCCCACTTGTGCTGTGCTTGGGAACCGATAAGGGGAAAAGGGAGTTAACGCTGATCGGCAGTAGGTTATGGTGAACTTTGTGTAGGAAAGAGAGCATTTTAAGTTGGAACCTGCCATCAAGGGTGAACCAGTTGAGGGAGGCATAGAGGGTACAGTGATGGGTCATCCAGGGGAGACCAGTCACAAAGCATGCAATATTATTGTATGTAGTCCTGAGTTTGGAGAAAAGGGGGGATGTGTTGGGGGGGGGAGTAGACAATGGAGTCATAATCAAAGAGGAGCAGGAGATGGGAGTTGGTGAGGCATAGTCTGGAGACGGGGATAAGGAACTTTATGATTCGGTACAAGAGACTTAGCCTCATGGATTTTCTTGATGAGGTTGGTAATATGGATATTATAGGTCAGGTGAAGGGCTAAGTACAGTCCAAGGTATTTGAATTCTGAGACTTGTTCTATAATGTTACCAAGACTGTCTGAAAGGGATCGGCCTATGACTGGTGCTTTTCTTGGGCCAGAGAAGATCATAAACTTTGGTCTTCTTGGAGTTGAGAACCATGCCTTTGGCAGGGAACCAAATGTGTAGCTTGCTAAAGTCCGCCTGTAAGTTACTCAACATTGTATCCAGGTTAGTGTTGCTGCAGCAGAGGGCCATGTCATCAGTGTAAAGGACTACTTGGGTGATTTGACAGATGGAAGGGAGGTTATTGATGAAGAGCGAGAACAGGAGCAGGCCTAGGATGGAGCCCTGGGGTACCCCATATTTAACTGGACATTCAGCAGAAAAATGGCAGTTGATATTAGTTTTCTACTTGTGCCAGTTTTGTCCCGCAGCTGTGGGAAGTTCCGGAACTTTGAAAATCTAGCCCCAGGTGCTTGACTTTGGATGCAAAGTAATCAGATGCGGATACTGGCAGATCATGTAGCTGTGTCTGTGTCTGACCCTGACCCTTTGGAACTTATTGCCCTGTCTTCATAATTCCAGTACCGACTTGAGTCATTATTTACAAGTGATTGCACTTGTTTTTATTAAGTTATTGTTGTGCATTTGATTGGATATTTATTTATTAACATAGAAACATAAAATTTGACGGCAGATAAGGACTGCTCAGCCCACCTAGTCTGCCTGTTTTCCCTACCTACTGTAACATTGCAGACCCTACTTGATCTCCAGCTTTACCCCCATACCTTTCTTTTGTTTAATTATTACGATCTTGGATTATACCAGTGAGCGAATGCTCATTTTATAGGTTCCACGTCAGTTGACAGAAAACAGTAAGGTACAACAGGTGAGGAGTTTACATTTGGTAAAGACAGTTACAATACAGTACACATGAATTGAAACAGCTGAGGCAGTATACAAAGTTTGCCAGCGTCTGGAAGTTAGTAACACCCTACTAAAAGCGGACACATAATGGATAGCAGATGGAGAAGACAGGAGAGGACAATGGGAGAGAGAGGGAGTGGGGTAGGTGGGCCCAGTATAGGGGAGGAGTGGTGGAGGTGCATAGGTGGGAGGTACCACTAAGGTTCCCTTATGCCTGTCTCATGCATTCTTGAAACCTGTTACCATTTTTGGCCCCACTACCTCCACTGGGAGGCTGTTCCAGGCATCCAACCCTCTTTCTGTGAAGAAGTACTTCCTCACATCTCCCCTGAGTCTACCGCCTCCAGCTTCATAGCATGTCCCCTTATTCTTGAGCATCTTTATTCTGAAAAATGCTTCTCTCTGAACCTTATTTATACCTGTGAGGTATTTGAAAGTTGCTATCATAGCCTCCCCTCTCCCTCCTTTCCTCCAAGGTGTACATATTGAGGTCCGTTAGTCTCTCCTCATAGGGCTTTTGATGCAGACCCTGCACCATTTTATTTACCCTCCTCTGGACCGCTTCTACTCCGTCTCTGTCCTTCTGGAACCGGATACGGTACTCTAGGTGAGGTCTCACCAGTGATCTATACAGAGGTAACACCACCTCACTATTTCTGCTGCTGATACCCCTCCCTATGCACCATAGTATCCAACTAGCTCTCCCCACTGCTTTGTCACATCATCTGGCCACCTTTACATCATCAGATATGGTTACTTCCAGGTCTACTACTCCTCCCATTGTGTACTCTGCCCCAGGGTTTCTGTGTGCACAAGTGCATGATTTTGCACTTCTTCACATTGAAACTTAGCTGCCACACCCTTGACCACTCCTCTAGCTTTTTAGATCTTTATTCATCCCCCTCCCCCGGAGTGTATACCCTATTGCAAATTGTAGTGTCATCTGTAAAAAGGCATACCTTCCTTTCTAGCCCCTCTGCAATATCACTAATAAAAACATTAAAGAGGACTGGTCCCAGTGCAGATCCCTGTGGTACACCACTGGTCACCCTCCCTCCCTTCCCCAGAGTGAACTCCATTTACCACCACCCTCTGCATCTTGTCCCCTATTAATTCTTTACCCAGTTTACCACCTTTGGACCCACTCCTAGGCTGCCCAGCTTTTTTACGACTCTGCTGTGTGGAAGAGTGTCGAAGGCCTTACTCAACTCTAGATAAGCCACTTCCACCACTCCACCCTGATCTAATTCCCTGGACACCCAGTCAAAGAAATCTATCAGATTTGTTTGACTTGACCTCCCCCCAGTGAATCCACGCGGCCTCAGATCTTGTAAGCCACTGGATTCAAGATATTCCACAATCCTTTCCTTCAGCAGTGATTCCATTAATTTCCCCACCACTGAAGTCCGACTGACTGGCCTGTAATTGCCAGCCTCCACCCTGCTATCACTTTTGTGAAGTGGGACTACATCTGCCCTCCTCCAGTCCTGCAGAACCGCTCATGACCCCAGAGAGTGGTTGAACGGGGCTGTTAGAGGTGCAGCCAGCACCTCTCTGAGCTCCCTCAACGTCCTTGCATGCACCCCATCCAGCCCCACTACCTTGTCCACTTTCAGATTTGCGAGTTCCTTCAGAACTCTCTCCTCTGTAAATGCACTAGTGTCCACCACCCTTCCTTTGATGCTTCTGACACTTATCTTTGGTCCCTCGCCGTCTCCTTCCTCTGTGAACACTGAACAAAAGTATTTGTTTAGGATGTCTGCTTTTTCCTGGTCCATACCACACAGTCCCCTCCTTTACTCTTAAGCCTTACTATCCCTCCCATGGTCTTTCTCTTTTCACTTACATACTTGAAAAAATGTATTGTCCCCTTTCTTTGCTGCCTGGGCTATTTTCTCCTTCGTTTGTGACTTTGCTAATTGCTTTCCCTGCCTCCCTCCCTCTGTTTCTTTTGATACACCTACCGGTCCTTCTTCCTCTGCTTCTCCTTATACCTCCTGAATGCTAAATTTTTTTGCCCTTACCTTCCCGCCCACCTCGTTAGAGAACCATAGTGGTCTCTCTTTCCTCTACTGCATCACTACTGCAATGCAGTTTTCTTGGTTAGATTGACATTGTATATAAGAATTCACTGACAGGGGTTATAATTGATTAAATAAAGGTTTTAGTCAACTTTACCACCATGGACCCTGATCCTATCAGATCTCAGAGTCTAAGTAGGGTTGTGCCTGATCTGTAGTCAAGTGGGACACTTCAAACACCATGTGTTGCAGGAGGTGGAGTTGGTAGCTCAGCAGAGGGCACTCTATCCTTGGCAGAGGGCACTCTCTCCTTAGTTAAAAGTAACCATACTGATGCCCCAGTATTGTGTTACAGAGACACTGTACTATCATGAGGTGCCGTCTTTCAGATGAGATGTTAATACGCTAGTGTACAGTCTGCCTGTTGTAGTGGATGTTAAATATCCTGTGCTATGCACTGGCCTGTCATCACAGCAGTAACATAGGAACATAGAATTTGATGGCAGATAAGGACCACTGGCCCACCAAGTCTGCCCATTTTTCTCCTACCTGCTGTATTACCACAGACTCTTCTTGATCTCTGGCGCTACACTCCTCTTGCCTCACCACTAAGGTTCCCTTATACCTATCCCATGCATTCGTGAACCCTGCCACAGTTTTTGGCCCCGCCACCTCTGTTGGGAGATTGTTCCAGGCACCCACCACCCTCTCTGTGAATAAATACTTCCTCACATCTCCCCTGAGTTTACCCCCCTCCAGCTTCATAGCATGACTCCTTGTTCTTGAGCATCTTTTTTTCTGAAAAATGCTTCCCTCTTGTACCTTATTTATACCCTTGAGGTATTTGAAAGTCTTTATCATATCTCCCCTCCTCTCTTTCCTCCAGGATGTACATATTGAGGTTCTTCAGTCTCTCATCATAGGGCTTATTATGCAGACCCTGCACCATTTCAGTTGCCCTTCTCTGAACCACTTCCACTCTATGTCCTTCTGGAGATGAGTTCTCCAGAACTGGACACAGCACTCTAGGCGAGGTCTCACCAGTGATCTATACAGAAGTAACACCTCTTCACTCTTTCTGCTGGTGATACCCCTTCCTATGCAACCCAGCATCCCACTACCTTTCCCAACTGCATTGTCACACTGCCTGGCCACCTTTAGGTCATCAGATATGATTACTCTCAGGTCTCTTTACTGTTTTGTGGTCATCAATACTACTCCCTCCATTTGGTACTCATCCCCTGGATTTCTGTGCCTTAATTGCATGTTTTTCACATTGAAACTTAGCTGCCACATCTTTGACCACTCCTTTAACTTTCTCAGATCACTACTCATTTTTCCACCCCCCTCCTGGAGTGTCTACCTTTTTGAAGATTTTAGTGTCATCCACAAGAAGGCAGCCCTTCCCATCCAATCCCTCTCAATGTCGCTAATATAGACATTAAAGAGGACTGGTCCCAGAACTGATCCCTGTAGCACCCAACTGGTCAACCTCCATTCCTGAATGAACTCAGTTTCCCACCACCTTCTGTCACTTTCAGTATCTCCTAACTTATTTCTTATCCAGTTTACCACCTTTGGACCCACTCCTAGGCTGCTCAGCTTGCTTACGAATCCCCTATGACCATACTGATACCTAGGTAGGCCACATCTACCACTCAACCCTGATCCAGTTTATTGGTCACCCAGTCAAAGAAATCTATCAGATTTGTTTGATATGATCTTGACCCTGTGAATCCATGCTGCCTTGGATCATGCAAGCCACTGTATTCAAGATATTCCACAATCCTTTCCTTCAGTAGTGATTCCATTAATTTCCTCACCACCAAAGGCAGACTAACTGACCTGTAGTTGCCTGCCTCCCCCCTCCTACTACTTTTGTGAAGTGGGACTACATCTGCCCTCCTCCAGTCCTCAAGAACTGCTCCGGTCTCCATTGACTGGTTGAACAGGACTGTCAGAGGTGCAGCCAATACCTCCCTAAGCTCCCTCAGTACCCCTGGATGCACCCTATCTGGCTCCATTGCCTTGACCACTTTCAGATTTGTGAGTTCTTTCAAGACTCTCTCCTCTAAAAAAGGTCTGTTGTCCACCTCCCTTCCTTTGATGCTGTTGTTACTTTTCTGTGGCCCCCTCACCTTCCCCTTCCTTTGTGAACACTGAACAAAAGTATTGTTCAGAATTTCTGCTTTTTCGTGGTCCCTCTCCACCCAATCTCTCTCTTCCCTTCTTAGTCTCACAATCTCTCCCCTGGTCTTCCTTTTTCACTTACATACTTGAAAAAAGTCTTGTCCACTTTCGTTATTGCCTGGGCTATTCTGGGCTATTCTCTCCTCCGTTTGCACCTTCACGCTCCTTATGATTTTCCTGCTTCCCTCTGTTTCTCCTGATACACCTCCCTATCCTCCTTCTCCTCCCTCTATGTCTTCTTGTACCTCCTGAATGCTAACTTTTTTGCCTTTACCTTACCGGCCACCTCCTATGAGAACCATAGTGGTCTTTTTTTCCTCTTGCTTTTGCTCACTTGTCTGACGCAGAGGTTTGTTGCTTTCACTATAATCCATTTTAGCTTTGCCCACTGAACCTCCACTCCACCCGAGTCCTCCCCTCCTGCCAGGGCACCCCAGAGGCATTCACCCATCTTTTTAAAATTGGCCCTCCTGAAGTCCTGGACCCTCTCTCTTGTGTGGTTCAATCTGGCCACAGTTCTTATAGTGAACCACACTGTACAGTGATCACTGGTCCCCAGGAGGTCTCCTACCATGACGTTTGAAACCCTGTCCCTGTTAGTGAGTACAAGGTCCAGTATTGCCCCATCATGAGTGGGCTACCTTACTAGTTGCCTGAGAAATGCCCCCCTGCAGGGAGTCCAGGATGCCCATGCTCCTAGCTGAAGCTACAGCTGGGAAGCTCCAATCTACATCTGGCAGATTGAAGTCCCCCACCAGCAGCCCCTCCCCTTTTGGATGACTTCCACCACAATTTTATCCGACCCCCCATGCTGGAGGTCTGTAGATCATGCCAGTATGAATAGCGGCTCCATTCCCTGTCTCTTGGATGACCCACAGTACCTCTGCCCTTCTCCATATTCCCTGTATGTCTGTCACTTTTATGCTTTCCCTCACATAAAGCAGCACTCTTCCCCTTTCTTTCCCACCCTGTCCTTCCTGAACAGATTATAGCCTGGTATGTCTATGTCTCAGTAATGGTGACAAAATCTAGGTCATCCTCTGTCATAATGGCCTCTGGGTCCAGATGTTTATTTCCCAGACTTCGAGCATTTGCACACATGCCCTTCCTGATTTTGCTACTACCCTGCTTGTCAACCCCCCCCTTTTTCCTGTTTGCCCTCTTTGTTTACTCCCTCTGCTCTCATACCCATCTCCCTTCATTACTACCACTACCACTGCCACTCACAATGTCCACAACCCAGGTTTGGAAGTGAGCCCGGGACATCGAGGCCAGTTATGGAAGGAAGAATGAGTGTCCCTGGGGATGGTATCTTTCTCCTGGATGGAGGGCAGCAAGCTTAACTATAACACTGCCACCAGAGTGGCTACAGGTAATAGTACAGTCAGAGCAGCTCCCAGGAGGAAGGATACCAGCTGGAATCCTGCATTGTCAAGCATCTGCATCTGTATGAGCATGCACTAATGATGCTCTGACCAATGGCGTCCTGTGGGTGAAGAGCAAACTTAAAAAAAAAAACTCAGAATAGGCAAGATAACAGCAGCACATCTCAGGCCATGCTGAACTCACTAGCTATCCCCCTTCCCATACATGAAATTGACTTGAATCCAGCTACTGCCACCCCTAAAGGAATCCACAACAGTTGCAGGAGCTGTACTGCAGCCTCCCCTTCCCTGGAAAGGAGATGTAAAATGCCAGTGAAAGGATGGGACTGAGGGTAATTGTGCAGCATGGGACAGCACTGGTGATTGGAAATAATGGATTCTATAAATAAAGACCAAGTAATACTTGTTGAAAAGAGTAGGGAAACATTTTTGGTGTTCTAGCCAACTTTTCCCATTTCACTATATTACCAACAGTTTACCCTGGTTTAATTAAGCAATAATACATGACAGGGTGTGGTATATCATGAGATATCATCATGCCTTGGGTGCATTGTGAGGCACGAGACCACAGGCCGAGTGTCTCATACATCCGAGAAGTGACAATATCCCATGATATACCACACCTTAGAGTGTATTATTGCAATTATAAAATGGCCATAATGTGTTAATAAATGGATAATCTTGGTAATCAGTTTTGGACTGTGACGGTATTGTGAGATATCATCACAGGTCAAAGTCTGTTTCAGCCAATCAGCTTCCAGGATTTATTCTTGCCATTTTATAATATCAATTATACCCCCACCTCCCCGGAGAGGCTGAAAACAGGAAATATTTCCTAGCTCACCTTTTCTGGTCAATAAACACAAAACAAACAGACAAGCCATAATTATTTTATTGCTTCCTGAAATGGGATGTTTAAGTTATATTGACAGTTTTCAGATTTGCATACATAAAATATTACATAGTAACATAGATTTTGTCGACAGAAAAAGACCCAGAGGCCAATCCAGTCTGCCCTTTTCCCTGCTGGTTCCATGCTCAGCCTACTGCCTGGCTGGATTCGGTGATCTGATGGCTCTAGCAGCTGGTCAGCCCTTCCACCGGTATCTCTACCCCTCTTCTGTCTGTGGATCCCACCATTCCCTTATACTGTATTTGTCCCAGGGCATAAACCCCTTCACGGTCTTAGCCTCAGCCACCTCTCTGGGCAGTCTATTCCATTTTTCCACCACCTGGTCGTTGAAGAAGAACTTCCTCATGTCACTCCTGACACTCCCCCTACCAGTCTCCACCAGTGCCCTCTTGTTACTGTGCCCTCATTTCTTGTGAACAAGTCTTTACAGCCAGCCTTGTTGATTCTTTGCAATAACCCATATGTCTGTCATATCTCCCCTTTCCCTCCCCTCCTACCTCTGGTGTATACGTGTATAGGTCTCCCCACCTTTCCTCATGTGACCTCCTCTGCTGCCCCTGGATCATCTGCGTGGCTTGCCTTTGTATGGTCTCCATGTAGTCCCTGCCTTTCCTGAGGTGTAGACTCCAGAATATTACATGCAGTGGTGGTAATTTGCCATAAACATAAACAGTTTCCACATGTAAAGATATTATTCTATAAGAACAGTGACTCTTTATGAATTTGCAGGAAGGTAGAGATGAAATGCACTACCCTGGCATTTGTTGCTGCTGACTCTGCAGATACTTCAGACCTATACTGTGTTCTGGAAATCTGCTAAGAAAAATTATTGAACTAGTGAGTGAGTCAGTGCTGTACAGTGCCATAGGCCAATGGGTGGGAGTGGATGGAGCTAGAGAGAGAGAGAGAGACAGAGACACAGAGAGAGAGAGAGAGACAGACAGACAGACAGAGGAAGGGTAATATAGTGGGAGATTCCATGCTTAGATTTGGAGGCAGGGGGTTCTGCAAGATAGAATCTGGATGATAGGACAGTTGTTTGTTTGTTTGCTTGGCACTATAATTAGAGACATATAGAAACCAACAGTGGAAATGATTATTAGTGGTGTAATTGGGACCATGTTGCAGTCATCATGTTGAGATGAATGATATTAGAGATAGAAGATAAGACATTTTGAGAATGAGGTTTGAGGAGTTAGACTAGTATACTGCCAGCTGAGAGCAGAGCAGGTGAAATTTAGCAGATTAGTTTTCATTCAGAAATGCTGTGTTGGAAGGGAACTTGGTGGCTCAGTGTATTGGTGACAGATTAAGTAGCCTTTTACCTCCAGGTCACTGGTTCAAATTCAGACAGCTTGGTAGTGGATGAATGTCATTATCATCTGAGGGCTGTTCAGTGGCCGATATGAGATGAGTTGTGGTGCTCTCAGTCCAGTTTCCAGTGGGCAGGTGGCCACATTACAAAGCCACCAACACAACTGGCACTAATTGGCACCATTGGTGGCAGTCTCATACGAGACCAAGGATTGAATGGGCATTGAGTCTGAATGAACTTCTCACTTACGTGGTGGTCTCTGCATGTCAGGGAGGGCTGAGGCACATTGGTGAGACTGTGTGGAGAAGCTTGATCTGTGATCACCTGTGCTGGATCTATGATGTGAATAAAAAGAGGGCTTCCATTTCATGTGGTGTCTATCAGGCACCTTTCATGATCATGAAATTTACACACAGAAAACAACATTTTAAAAAAGAAAAGGAATGCTACAGTATGTTGGTGAATTAGGTGGCCAGGTTTGTGATTTGTAGAAGTTTTAGGGAAAGACCTTACTTAGATGGTCTATCCCTGAAACAAAAGGGGCAAATGTTCCCATGTATCTCCATGTTTAATCACTGAAAAGCACAATATGGACACTCAGAATGTAGGGCAATGGGGGGCATCAGATGTCTTAACGTGAAACAACAATAGTAAGTCATTGAGATGCAAGTTCAGAACACTGAAAATTTAATGGTTTTATTTGTGCAAAGTTTGATTTTAATTTAATATAATAAATTATGTATTTCTGCCTTAAACTCTGAGTTTACAGTGTGACACAGTGCCTTCCCTATAAGGGACCTAGCTTTTTCCATATGTAACTTAGTAGTTCTGAGTTGTACAATGAGGGGTAGCCATCATAATTTGGGAGAGATGAGAGGTATGTATGTATGTTGCAGCAGATAGCAAAGAGGCAGTATAGCGTAGTGGTCTAAGTCTCTGAGCTACAAATTTGGTGACATCCAGCAGACCAGACCTGGGTTTGAATCCCACAGCTTCCACTTGCATACTGTGTGACCCTGAACAAGTCACTTAACCTCCTTGTGCTCCCAGGTTGCTCCTGTAAAAAAGCTTTCAGCTTAGTGTGCTATACCTGGTTAAACAACTAAATAAAAAAAAAAAAGAGGGCCCTAGATACAGTGAGTCCTGTCCACATTGCTCTGTTTAAAGAGCAACAAACACCTTCTGGAGAACTTTGAAACATAATTTTGGACATAATACACCTTACAGTATATTAGTGGTGTTTGGATAGTGTTTTTATGGATCTGATTACCCTCTGTCAGATGATACTGCTATTCAACCTACGATCTCACCAAAGCTGTATTCTGGAACCATTGTCAGATAGTTGTAGATCCGAGGTCAGATCCATCAGATTCAACCTCGGATAGTTGGATCTGATTGTCAGATAGCTGGATCCAATGGTCAGGTCCATCAGGTCTAGTTCAGATCCTTTGCTACCTCAGATACTTACTGTGGATCCTAGGAGACTAAATTCTTGGTTGGATGTCTATGCCATCCAAGGTTATACAATATCTGACCAAATGATGGTATACAATGGTATCCAACTTAATAGGATACTATCTGAGCAACACTAGCTTATATCTCAGTTCTTTATTTCTCTTCCCAGTTATTTATTAGTAAGGTAATTTTCATGAAAATATGGAATTTGTTCTTCATGGATTCATTTAGTTACTTATTTCCCACCTGACATCATAATTCTCTGCTTTTGACATCTCAGTCATCCTCATGACAATAGACTGAGATGTCACAGCAGAGGATTATGACTTAAAGTGGGGAATGAGCGTCTGAAACAAATTTATTCCAGGAATAATGACCCTGTATTCATGCAAATTTCCTATGTTATAAATAATGGGGAGAAGTATAGAACAGATAAAAAAATAAATAAATAAATAAAAAATACAAGCTGAAGTTGGTTTAAATATTATGGGGCCAATTCGAAAAGCACCCCTTTACATGTTGCAAGTTGCAACATACAAGGCATGCGGCATACCTCGGTTGTTCCAGGGACCTTGCGCCCGATTCTGTATTGGGTAGGGGTCCCTACGGCTAAGTCCTGCAACTTACACTAACCCAAAAGGTATGCTAAATGGAGAGCATATCTGAATGGGTTACTGCAAGCCTGCAGCATTGAAAGTGCTCCCCCCATGCCCCGATCCCCACTAAGAAATATGAAAAAGCCCCACATGGCTATCAGACACCGCCATGCCCTGTACTCCCCATGCCCCAATCCCCAATCATGTAACAGCCCCACAGGGCTAACAGACCTCCCCAGCCTGATCCCCGATTGGTCCCAGTATAAAAGCCCCTGTGGGCTACCAGCCCTCCAAGCCCTGAACCCAAATTGTTGAACTAAAGAAGCCCTTGTGGGCTAGTGGGTCCCCCAATCCCCGATAGATTGTTATGTCAGTCCTTAAAAAAGAAACAAACATTCTGTATTCCCGTTAGCTCTGGTAGACTAGTGGCTCCCCACCCGGTAGTGCCAGACCACCCTGATCCTCCCCCCAACCTGTACCCAGCTGGCAACTGGCACAGCCCACCTCTCACCACTATGGCCAGCCACCGACTGAACTCGGTATGTGCACGTACTGTATATAGTACTTGCTCAATGGCTGACAGCAACTGTCATTCACTGAGTGCTTACTATGTACAGTACTTGCTCATACAGAGCTCTTTTGGTGGCTGGCCATAGTGGTGAGAGGTGGGCTGTGCTAGTCGCAGGCTGGGTATGGGTCAGGGGGAAGTGGGGTGATCTGGTACTGGCAGGTGGGGGGGTGGTCCTTGACTACCACAACTAAAGGGAATATGGAATGTTTGTTTCTTTTTTTATAGACTGATATGACAATTTATCAGGGATCGGGGATGGGGGGGTCTGCTAGCCCACAAGGATTTCTTTATTTCAAAAATCAGGGTTTTGGGCTTGAGAAGGTGGTAGCCCACAAGGGCTCTACTGGGGGATCGGGGCTTGTGTGTGGGTTGGGGGTGATATCCACAGGGCTGGATTATTACTACTATCAGGGATCGGGTGGGGGCATCTGTGCAATTGTGGGGGGGTTGGGTCCACATGTAGCACATTGGTGTAACCCCCTGAGAATGGCAAAATACACTTACACCAGCTCATACTGTAGCTGGTTTAAATGATTTTCAATGGATATCCTCCAAGGGTTGTTTCTGAATCCCAAATTAAGGAATATGGCAGCCACCCTTTGTGAAAAGGGTGCAACCCCTTGCGCCATGTCACAGCCGAAGTTTTGGCGCAAACATGGCGCATGTCACCTTTGGCACAAGCAGCTTGCGTCATGTCACAGGCTGCTTTTGAGAATCCTACATGGTGCAACTAATAGCGCAAAGTACTACTTGCATCATTCCTGTTGGCGTAAGTCACTTTGCGCCATGCGTAACCTTTTGAGAAGTTGCCCCAAGTTGTCTTTCGTATGTCAGCAGCTCTTTAAATGGGTTTTGCTGTGCTAAACTGTATTGATGGTCCTTGTAATAATGTTCACAGCTACCCTGGTAGAATGTTACAACTATGGAGAACAGTGCACACCACTGGCTCCAACAGGTGCAGCAATCATACCAAGCAGCACAAAGAATAAAGGAAAGGCCCAAATGCCCACCTTTTCCACATCTTATAGGAGTGCCCACTCCTGAATATGTTCTGGCAAAAAATGACCAAGATCTGTGATGAAGTTGTGGGCTCACAAGTTCAGGTCAATGCTCCGCTTCTGTTGCTAGGCTGCTGTGTAGACACTACTTCAAAGCACTCTCCTGCAGTGCAGGGGGTCAGTGTGGCGGGAGTTGTGGCCAAATGGCTAATCTTATGCAACTGGCACCCTCCTACAGTTCCCACCTCATGTGGATGGCTCCATGCAGTTGGGCAACTAGCCACATACGAGACATTATCCAGTTTTGCAGCTAAAACTCTACTTCAGTACTGCGACTGTTGGGGTCCTTATCTCTAATCCAAATACTGTCATAATCCTGAGTACCACACTCCTGTTCTGGTGTTAATCAAGTCCCCCATAGGACCAAGCATCAGCCTACAGGCCTGGATCCATCCCCAAGGTATACCCCCATGTGTTTCTTTTCCAGCATAAGCAGTACCGGTATTTGGAACTTTGATCATTACGTTAGTGGCTTTCTTAGTTTCTGTGTTTACTCCTGTTTGTTTTTTCATTTGTTCTTTTACATACAGTATATGTATATGTATATGTATATGTATATGTATATGTATATGTATATGTATATGTATATGTATATAACACATTTTTGTATGGCCTAGACCTAACTTTGCCTGACTGAATACTGCTTGATGACCTGTACATGTCCTTTTCACCAATACGTCTGATTGGTATGTTTAAGTTGAAGGATATCAACCTAGCTGGAATATTTTCTCTCTTTTCCTCTGAGATGTCGTTCCTTAAGCAACCTATATATGGTCTACACAATCTGGATGGTATTCACTGGTTATGGTTATAAGCCGTATATGCTTTTATTTTGCACTGCCACTACCTGCCTACTCACTTGATGTATATTTCCTCTCACATGTAGGTTCTGTATTTGTATTGCTGTTTTTGTTCAATAGAAATATTAGCTACCAAGTATCAAGGAAATAGAGAAGTGACACAACACACAAGGACTAAATTTAATTTAAAAATGGCGTTTATTTTACCATAAAGCTCAAACAAACATTACATTATCCAGACTTGAACAACATAACTACCTAGGTGAAATAAAGTATGTTTTCAAATGAAATGCAGCCTAGGCATGTGTGCCAATTCTTTATTTTTCTGCCATGGTAAAGCGATTTTTAAATACCATTGTTGAGACCACCTATAGATCTATAGGAGTCTTCAACGTGGTTTAAGCTGAACAAGTTCTACTTGCAGTATGGATGCACAGGCACAGTTTTGTGGAGTTGTGGGTCTTCCCACTGCATTTATATATTGCTTAACCAGGACGTACACACACAGAAAAATTGCACCAGGGTCTGGCCGGGGAAAGGAGGATTGAGCATCTCATGGACTGCTCTCTTCTTTCAGGGAGAAGGTAGTGCATCTTGTTGCATTGACACCACCTAGCAGAGACAGGATGGTGCAACATGCAAGTGCTGCCAGAAGGGAAACTAGCACAGACCCCTGGAACCTACTGGTGCTTCAGCACAGACGCCTGGAACCTGCTGGTGCTTCAGCACAGACGCCTGGAACCTGCTGGTGCTTCAGCACAGACGCCTGGAACCTGCTGGTGCTTCAGCACAGACGCCTGGAACCTGCTGGTGCTTCAGCATATACTTCAACACAGACACCTAGATTGTGCCTGTGCTTCAGCACATGCTTCAGTATGGACAGCTGAAATGTATGAATATATGTATATATCTATGTTTCTGTGTGTGTGTGTGTTATATATATATATATCTATATATCTATATCTAATATATATATTTATATGCTGAAAGCTTGTTTACAGGTGCTACCTGGGAGCACAAAGAAGTTATGTGACTTGCTCAGAGTCACACAGTATGCAAGAGGGGGGCTGTGGGATTCAAACCCAGGTCTCCAGGTTTGCAGCTTAGAGCATTAAACCACTGCACTATATTGCCTCCTTTGTGCTTGTGCTTCAGCACAGTCACCTGGAACATGCTTGTGCTTCAGCACACATATGTGGAAAAGGCTAGGTTCTTCATAGGGAAAGCACTGTGTGACACTGTGAGCTCAGATTTTAAAGCAGAAATACATAATATATTATGCTAAATTAAATTCAAACTTTACACAAATAAACACATGACTCGGCCTCAGGTATGTCAGAGTGTTGAGCTGTGAGCACAGAGAACTTAGTTTGACTCCTACCAAAGCTGTCAGTCCCTGTCTGGAGAGGAAGGTAGATCACTGAGCTGTGAACCTGGAGACTCAAGTTTGACTCCCACCACTGCCACTGGTCACTGTCTGTAGAGAGGCAGCAGAGCACAAAGCTGTGAACATGGACATCCAGTTTTGACTCCCACTACTGCCACTAATTACTATCCAGAGAAGGAAGGCAAAGTGTTGAGCTGTGAACCCGGACAATCCTGTTTTACTCCCAACACGGCACTATCACAGGTCACTGTCTAGAAAAGTGAGGCAGAATGCTGAGCTGTAAAACTGGAGACCCAAGCTTGACTCCCACCATTGTCATCAGTCACTGCTTGGGGAGGAAAAGCAGTGCCAGTGGCATGCCATCTCTCAGTCTGTCCCATGCTAAGCCCTTCCTGGTGTCCAGTGGCATCCCTTCCCTCACTCCCTCGCATACCAAACACTGCT
This sequence comes from Neoceratodus forsteri, assembly GCA_016271365.2. Classification (NCBI taxonomy): domain Eukaryota; kingdom Metazoa; phylum Chordata; order Ceratodontiformes; family Ceratodontidae; genus Neoceratodus; species Neoceratodus forsteri. Next base: position 155,863,786 of record JADMNL010000023.1, on the reverse strand, counting down.
TGGTGTCCAGTTGCACCCTGCTACCCTCACCCTGTTCAATGCCAAGAATCCAGGGGAGAAATGTAGGAAAAAATGGCAGAAAACAGTATGTGCAATGGCCACTAAGGAGAGCATCACCAGTGCCCCCGGTCTCATCCCATGTGGATCCTCAATGGTGTGACAGCAAGGGCAGTGGAGGATGGTACTGGGGTGCAGAGCAAGAGCATGTAGTTGGAAGAGGCAGATGGGGGCCAAACAGCTGTATAAATAAAAACCTACACCTAGGCTACTTCACTGTATCACTCACTAATAGATGGTCTGAAGGCTCTGCAGCTTATTCCTGATGTAAGTCCCTCATGTATCTCCGCTCCTGCCAGCAATTGGAGGTCTTGGGCAACTGGGCCCTTATGATTAAAAAACTGTGTACCTTGTATCTTCCATCATCAGCCCCAGTTTCTGCTGGTGAGGGGAAGAGTGGAGTCAAGCCACTGGGCCGTGCCAAGCACTGCTGGTGTTGTGATGCCTTCCTTTCTCACCCTCCTCCATGTCAAGCATTCCCTTGTGTCCTGCAGTACAACCCATGGCAAGCTATTCTGGTGTCTGCTGCTCCCCACCCCTGATTTACCCATCACCACCCCCAGAAGGTGACCAGCACCATCCTCCTCTCACCTCCTTTGTGGGCCCCAGTCTGATTTAAAACAACACTAAATCACTGCAGCAATTTAGAACTACTTGTGATCAGATAGTGGCCAGACAAGGAGCTGAGAAGCGGGTCATAATGGTCACTTTCTGGGGTGAGAGAACAGGATAAACATGTGTATGGGGTGCCACTAGATACTCAGGATGCTTGGCATGAGGGGAGAGCACTGCATACCATAGAATGCTTGGCATGGGATGCGGTGAGACAGACATGGGGTGCAACTGCACTCCAGGTTGTGCTTGGGATGGGAAGGTATGAGAAAGAGGGGGTGTTATTGGACACCAGGCATGCTTGCTATTGAACTGGAAGAGGACAGCAAGGTGCAAGTGGACCCAAAATGGTGCTCGGTATGGGACAGGGTGAGGGAGGGGGTGGCACTGGAGACCAGGAAGTGCTTGGCATGGAACAGGTTGAGAGATGACATGCTACTGACTCAGTGACTGATGACAGTGGTGAGAGTCAAACTGGGTCTCCAGTTTTATAGCTCTGCATTCTGCCTCACTCCTCCAGATGGTGACCTGTGACAGTGCTGTGTTGGGAGTACACCAGGGTTGTCCAGGTTAGCAGCACAACACTTTGCCTTCTTTCTCCAGATAGCAACTAGTGGCAGTGGTAGGAGTCGAACCTGGGTCTCTAAGTTCACAGCCTGGTGCTCTGCTTCCTCTTTCCAGATAGGGACCAATGGCAGTGGTGAGAGTCACACTTGAGTCTCCAGGTTCACAGCTCAGTGCTCTACCTCACTCTCCAGACAGGGACTGACAGCATTGATAGGAGTCAAACTAAGGTCTCTGTTCACAGCTCAGCACACTGACATACCTGTCCAGAAGGTGACCAGTGGCAGTAGAGGAGTCAAACCTAATTCTCCAGGTTCACAGCTTGATGCTCAAACCATTCCTTCCCAAATGACTTGTTCAAGGTCACAAAGAAAGTAAGTGACTTTGGGGTTGTCAGATCTGGATCTCCATATTCACATCATGAGTAGCTGGGCTGGGGAGGGCAAACCGTCAAGTCACTTACCCCTCCACTCGCTCAGCTGAATTCTAAGCCAGGGTCACATTGCTCTCGAGGTCCATCACAGCTAATTCAGCATTGAAAAACACATACTGTAAAAATTTGTAACTGGATAAATCATATAGAGACATTAAGGGACACACCTGGAAATGAACTGTCATAGCTGGGTGTGCATTTCCTAGACAAAACATTACAAATATAGGAAGTAAATGTAACCCCCTCCTAAAAGGGGACTTGCCTTTGGCTCTCTCAAGAGCACTGCTGCCACCTTCTCCTGCACCAATCCTTCACCCCAGTCCTGGTCCAGACTGCAGCTGCAGGACCGGGGCTGGACTGGACACTGTCATTTGTTTTGTGTTGTACAGTGCCTCTCTCACCATGGCCGGTGTGCCGCCATCTCTCTTCATTTAACTGGCCCCTAGACTGACTTCAGGGTCAGGGAGCCCACAGCAAAGAAGTTGCTCAGTTTCAAGCAGCTCTCAAAGCATATAAAGTACAAAAAAATTTAATTATTACATCCTCTCCCTGTTAAACTGACATCAATTAAGAGACTACAATGGTAGTTATCTCAAAGTTGACTACCTCAAGGTACCTTGAGGTACCAGCGAGGCAATCAAGTTACAATTTGCATTAACTGTAATGTTATTCTGCCTCCGTATATCCAGGCATTCCTCAGTACTGATCAACTTTTGTACGTGTAGTTCAAGTCTGCAAAACAACTAAATTAGCACATCCCACCCCATGTGAAACTCACATCCATTTGGAGCTCAGCTCTGCAAAACAGTTCTGAATTGCAAGCTGGCTCAGGACTTGTATGCATGCTTTTCTGGTGGGACTGAGAGCCTCTGAGAGCCATGGGTTTAGCATAATGAATAATGCATGAAATGCTAGTCACTGTTACTTAATCCCTAAATTTCTGCATGAGAGAGATGTGCAAATATAATGGCTTTGTCTGAAACAAAACCACTGAGGAGAGAAGAACATTTGTGAATAGCTGTCACTTGCTGTTCTTGTCTGACCAAAAGGTTTGTCCACAACAGCTCTGAGACCCCTGGAAAAGGGGACTGATGCAACTAGAGTGCCAAGCCAGAGCTCTAGCACTGAATTAGAGCAGGGGTTGCCTTGAAAGCTGCTCTTTGTCTGGGAAGGTGGTGAACTACTGCCTTCTACTGCTGTTAAGATTTTACCTTGACAGGGGATCAAACCAGCTGAGGTCCCGAGTGACTGCTTATCTGTTGAGGTGGGTGAAGGCCGTTCCCACTGTGCTGTGTATAGTATCATCATCATCATCACCATCCCGAGCATCACAGCCCACATAACTTGCCATCAGAAGCAGGTTTGATCCATCTCACTCATAAGCAGCTTATAGAGCAGAGTTCCCTTCATCCCAAGTCATCACAGCCAACACTTTTCACCACCGGGAGTGCATTGGGTCCACCACACTTGTATCCAGCCTACAGAAAAGACCATCCAGCCACCATCTGCTTAAGCTCTGGAGACGTCCCCAAGGAAACAACATTAGCCTGTCCTCTAGAGGTCGTGAGTACTGGGTTTTACCATGAGAACATACTGTATCATTCCTGTTGTTTAGCTAGCTAGCTACTTTCTGGGCATTCCTGCATGACCTTACAATCTGACCCACAGCTACAGTTTACAGCCAGGAGCCACTGTTTTAGTATCCATCCAGTTGTGTAATCTGCCATTTAGCAACAGCATAATACCATAATGATAATAAACATCAATTATATATGTGTTTCATTTTTTGTGGGTGGGCAGGAGTACTATATATATAGATCTAGATATAGACAAGAAAAAGGCCCGTCAGCCCATCCAGTCTGCCATCCTATTTAACTACTCTGCACTGCCCCTAGTGGCCAACCCTTCCTTTTGTTTGTGCTCCCTTCCCCTCTAACTAATCCCATATGCTAATCCCAACCCTGCTTGAAGCTGTTCACTGATTTTGCCTGTACCACTTCCTCCGGCAGCTTGCTCCACACGTCCACCACTCTTTCTGTGAAAATGTACTTATGAACGTCCCTTTTTGAGTCGTCCCCCCTGCATATTTACTGGAGTTCCCTCTCATCTCTGAATTTGAACTCAAGGAGAACTGTTCCTTGACATCCATTTTATTAATCCCATGCAGGTACCTGCTGGGAGTGCAAACTGTCAATTTGTAGCTAATCTTGCAACCCAGATTTTGCATTTGTTTTTTTGAAAAAAAATCACATCAGTTAAAAGTCTGCAGCTATCAGCACAGCACCATCAGCAATGGGGGCATCCATCTTTGTTATTCACAATTTACAATGAAAGCAATAATGCTCTTGAAATACATTCAGCATATTCTTGGATTTAAAAACATCCTAGGGACAACAGGTTCATTGGCTGATATTTTTAAATGGTTTTCAAAAACAGTTCTATAGTTTAAGGAGGACCTCATTCTTAAGGGAGCAGTGTGTTCTAGTTGTTTGAGCACCACTGTGTAAAGCAGGTGACCCACAGTGACCATTAGGTTAAGCTCCTTGTGTGTTAGTCCTCCTGGCTGTAAGATTGGGCTGAAGCAGGGCCTGCCTGAAATCAGATGTTGAAGCTCAGTTTCAGAAATAAGTTAGACAAACTTCCTCATAACATGCTACTAATTAGGGCACAACTGGTCAGGATCCAGCAGTCAACACATAAGAGGGGACAGGGAATTGGTTACAAACAGAAAAGAGAGTATTATATGAGGAGTAACATCTGCGCATATGCGCTCTATGGGCACAGAGGTTACCATTCAGACCATCTTTGTTCCAAACTGGTTCAGTTTACCGATGACACAGAACTGAGGCAGAAGCTTTCACAGAAGACACAGAGCAAGAAACTCTAAATGATTGGGGCTTGCCACTTTAGATCATTTGGCAGACATGGCAAATTTAGTTCACAATTAACAAGTGGGAAGTAATGCATGCTGGTCACAAGAAAGAAAGGCATGGTGTAAGAATAATAGATAAGAGTAAGAGGAGGAAGACTTTGAAAGGCAACTGGGAGTAAGCAATGACACTTCCCTGTCAGAAGCTGCGTTCACAGCACAGTTGTTCCCTTTCAATCTAAACTGCTTCCTCTGGAAGCTCTGTCACTGGCAAATCACCATATGAGCGTGCAGACCTCACGAACACTTTCCTAGCATGCTGTCTGGGTTTGGACAACACTGAAAAGTAGGATGACCCAAGGTTTCATTTTCAGAATCAGTGCTTGCTCAGCCATCTGTGTGAATGGGCTAATGTTTCAGCATTGCGGAGAAGCAAGCAGAAAAGTGAACAGAGTGCTGGGATATGCTGTATGGCTGGAATATTTAATACCAATTGAAAGAAGTCATGTTGAGGCCACACAATGCACTGTTGTGTTCAGTCCTGGATTCCACGTTGCAAAAGACATGACGGTGCTTGAAATGGTATAGAGGGGGTGGCTAGACTGATCCCAGGAGCCAAGACTATGAGCAAAGATTACAAATATTTAACTTGTTGTTTATAGCCTAGAAGGCAGTAGACAAGGGGGAGGTCTAATCTGAGCATGACAGATACTTAATGGTTTAGATAAAATAAACTTGGGCTGTTACTTTAAACTCAGCCCAAATAGTAACATGATGGGACATCATGAAAAGTTCGAGAAACATAAATTCAGGACATGTTAAGTCACTCAGCAACTACTGCTTTATTCATTTTTTTTTATTTATTTATTTCAGATTCGGCGTTGCAACCTTTGAGTCAGAAGGGGCTCTTTTACAAAGGCTCCAAGTCAAGTAGATGCAAAACAATGAACAATACAATATATGAAACACAATGCAGTACAAAAAATAGATGCGTTTGACAAGGAAGGCGGTTACAATATATCAGGATTGATTAAGGTTGCAAAATAGTAATGCAGATTGATCAAACAAATTTCAAACAGTAACACATATTTCCAGAAGTCTGATGATGTCAAATTGATCCATTGCTAGGTGCTTGAAGTAGAAAGGTAGCAGCCTAAGATGGCTTAGTCAAGGAGAGTGGGTGTATGGTAAAGGAGACATGAGGTGGGGAGGAAGGAGGATGCTGAGTGTGGAACACCCAGTACATTAGATTCAGTATGTGGATAGGTAGCAGCCAAGAAATGGCTTTGTCAAGGGAAGGGGACATAAGGGTTGAATAGAGGATAGAGGGTGAGAAGAGAGAAAAGGGAGACAGATGAGGAGGACCTGGAACAGGGATAGGATGGCCTCTAATTAGGGATTGCAGTCACAGTGGTTGGTGTCTGCCAGGAGGGTATGAAGGCCTTTTTTAAAATGTCTGAGTTTCTTATATTGTAAGGGGGGGGGTAGGTTGTTCATCCACTTGGGCCCACAGTAGGAAAGTGACCGCTGGGCAAAGGAGGTTCTTTTAAAAGGGACATGTAATATGCCCTTAGCTGATCTACTGGTGGTTTTAGAAGTTAAGTTTCATTGGAATAAAGCTCGAGTAGAGTCAGGTGCTAGTCTTAGGAGGGCTTTTTTCTGACTAAGCATGCTTGGTACATAGTCCTTAGGTGAAGAGAGAGCCAGCCAGTGGAGGAATAAAGGCTGCGGGTGTGGGTAAGGTGATTAGCTCCTAGCACTGGATGACATGCTTTGTTGAGGAGTAATTTGACATGTTTTAGCACAGTTTCAGTGGCAGCACTGTATATGACTAGACCATAGTCTATAATTGTCAATATAGTGCTCCAAGTGACAAGGTTGAGGGCCTCCGGGCTCATGGCTTTACTATGACGGTATAGGATCCCGAGTTTACTATTAGCTGATTTTATCACGTGGTCAATATGGGGGTGAAGGAGAGGGTGTCATCTACGTGGATGCCAAGATATTTGAAGGTAGAGACCTGTTCAATGATATCTCCTTTTAGGCTATGGCTAAATTCTAAGGTGAGGCAGTTTGTCCTCGTGGTAAGGGAGCAGAGCTCTGAACCTTGAAACCTGGATTTGAATTTTACAATGACCGCTTGTTCAGTATGCAACTCTGAGCAAGTCACTTAATTTCTCTGTGCTCAACCTCTCTATAATTTCTCCCTATTGCTGTGCTCTTTAAATCTCTTTGCACCAAAAAGGGCAGCAGTATTCTTTCCCCTCCCTGTCCTGAATGGTAAACAGCTTTGGGATACAGTTTGTATGAAGGGCACTATATAAAACCCAATTTGTTTCCTTCCTTTCCACGCTACTTTTATTATTTATTTTGTTAATTAACTTTGTTTTGAAGAGGTGGTGTGGGAGGCTTCCACTAGATACAGTGTCTCCTTTTCTTGGGGTAGAGCAGGTTACAAAATTGTTTAGCTTTTATTGCAGTACAATAGGACACATAGCTGCTTGTACCAAGCTTAAACAAAGGCAGGTAACTTATACAGGAAAAGGCAGTGCATGGCAACAACAGAGAGCAATTACTTATGCAATGGATAAAGAAATGACAGCTGCAAGTGTTGAGGGTGCCTGCTAATACACGCAGTCACTAAGTATGCAATACGATGTACCAGGGTAAGTAATTATGAGTCAATAGTCACACAACTCAAGTGTGTTAAGCACAAGGTGCTCACAATGAGTGCCTTCAAACACATGGGAGGAAAGTGCAATTAATGATCATAACTACACATACGTGAAATGACTAATTAAGCAATAAGGCATGACCAAGGGTTATGTTAATGGTCTGTTAATCACCTTATAGGGGTGTACTGTGGCATGAGGAGTAGCAGAGTGCCACATGCCCCTAGAGGGTGATTAACTGACCATTAACATAATCTCTGGGAGTGCCTTATTGCTATTATACTAAGAAAAACATTTAAACAGTGTTAAACCTTGCTTAGCAAATGGCTAAATTCTACATGCATGTTAATAAAAGATTAACATAAGGCTGTTAGAATGTTTACAGCATTAGTTCTCACACTTTGTGATAGTGAGCCTCCCCCAAGCCATGAAAAAGATTTCGAGCCTCCCTCAAATTTGGAAAAAAAATCTTGGGCCTCCCCACAGAAAAAAATAAATCCTACTTTGCACAGTACACCAGGAATAAAGTAAAACTAGTAAAGTTGACTGAGTATATTCTCTTTTTATTCAACTTATTGCTCTCCAACCCTGACCCGCAGCCCAGGTTATACTTGTCACTCCTTTTTCTGACCCTTGGGCCCTTGTTACTCTGTTTCCTCTCTATCTGGAACAACCAAACCTAGCCACTTCATCTCTCCTCTCTTACCCTGTTGTTAAGCAACTTTCTGTACCTTACCTCAAGTCACACCTGAAAACATGCATCGGATCTCTGTGTCTTTCCCAGTCACTAACTTACATATAATTACCTACTATAAAAATGAGCCTTGACTCAGTGTGTTTTTCCAAGTTACTAATTTGCATATAAATATCTATTGTAGAAACAAGCTTTGACTCAGTATTCTTCCCCAGGCATTCATTTACATATAAATACATACCTATAAACAAGCTTTGGCTCAACGGGGACTTCCTGGTCAAATATTTATGCATAAGTAAAGAAATTCACCTGCATTCATCCATATTAAATGTGTTTTATCCTTTCACACAAAACAGCCAAAACTTAAAATTGAAATACTGTACATTCTCAGACTTGACTGGGCCTCCCCTGGAACAATTTGGGGCCTCCCTTGGGAGGCTGGCCTCACCATTTGAGAACCACTGGTTTACAGCAATCAGAAAGCTCCATTTCTCAGACCCTTTTTATAATAGTACATAAAATGTGTAAGTTTTTCTATGATTTTTAATAAGAAAATATTGTATTCAGTCTGACATTTTTTGAAGAAAACAAAATCATAGCTCCGGTTGAGGGGTATTGATAATATAACTAAACTCGGTGCACTGGCTAAACAAGTACAAGATTGTACAGTAATTATGGTCAGATAATTACACTCTTGCTTTTATGTACTTATCTTTTAGCCAATCAGGTGGCTAGAATGTTCTTACATATTATAAGGAGAGTTGAAAGGAAGGCTGCTGATAGAAGTACACACAAATCTATAACTACTGCGGTAGATACAAGGGGGAGGTATGGCGGAGAGCAACTACATTGATCTTGGGGCTGCTCAAGCAGCAGCCTTCTCAAGGTGTGGTAGCAATTTGTCAAAGGCTCGGGAGGTAACTTTGGTGTAATAGTTGATGGGGACACAACCATAGGAGGATTTTATAGTAAGTTATTCAAGACTGCAGTGATGAAATGTTGGAGGGGAGAGCTGTCCCCCCATTCTCTCCCCCCTCATAATTACGCCCCTGCGATGGCCTGCCTTCCTCTCCCAGAAGCTAAAAATTCTCAAGCAGATGCCCCTTCAGACTACTGACAGCTCAATGTGGCATCCAAAGCTTGTGGTGCAGATATGGGTGTCCCATAGGGCAAGACATTCCTCAACTCCTATGCTAATAGATCATCCATTTACAGCTTTCGTAAACATGTAGCACTACCCAGGAATACTTCGTCCATAGTACACCACTCACAGTGATGTAAGAACATTTGTTTTGCAATTTATTTACCAAGGCTAGCCCAGCTGAAATGCAACATCTCCTTTTCACTGTTATATTTCTTCCACTGATCTTTGTAGGTGGCAGGACTGGAGCACTGGGAGAGTGCTACTTGGCCAAAGTCATACTTTGAGTATTTGGCTTTAGGAGGGTTTGAACCTGTGAACGTCTGGTTCCCAACTCAGTGTTGTAACCCTGAGACCACACTGCCTTCTGCTTCAACATGTTGAGGTTTCAATGCCACTAGTGGTAACCCTGAGACCACACTGCCTTCTGCCTCAACATGTTAAGGTTTCAATGCCACTAGTGGTCTATACTGTACCATAATGTTATTCTAGTACAATGCAACATCTCTGTAATGCACAGGGTGCAAGAAAATCCTATGTAGCCCACCTTCCAGTGATGTCTAGGGGTCCTGATGGTAATATTATTGGAGGCGGGCACAAGCCAGGAATCACCACAGAGAACCAGACATAATAGCAAAAATAGCTTGGCCTACCTTGACCATTGGATTCATGGAGTCAAGTGCTGGTACGTTTCATAGTGTGCACAGATGGAGGAATCAGGTGGACAAACAGGCAGGTATGGCACTGGAGCTAGACTGGGGGCAGAACTGGCTAGGAAAAATGTAGCACAAATGAGACAGGAGTACTAAAATTAAAAGAATAAAAGATTTAACTAATTAAACATTTAAAACCAAAGGAATGAGCTCCATGGGGCTGGAGGCACATCGGAGACAAGCACAAGGATGACAGCAGAGTATTTTCTGCAGCACAGAGCTGGGCACAACATTTAGTCCTAGGCAGGCTGAAAAGTGGTCTCCACTTAGTTGGCTGAGCCGAGGGGCTCAGATTTACTGGCAGCAAAACACACCAAGGCCTAAAACACACCAAAACTCCAAAAACCCACCCCTGGATACAGACCAGCCCAGAAAACAAACTGCTGCACAACCTCTGAAACTTGGAACCTCTCCAACCCAGGGAGTTCTCACACAGCCGGTTCCCAACCACCTCCACAACTTCCTGCTGCATCAGGCCTAAAGCACGGACTCAGCCAGATCCTGGACCAAGCCAAAGACATGGGGAAAGGTGGGCCTGGCTACTCTCACTCCAAGGCAGACCACCCAGACATTGAGTACAGCATGCCACATGGGTACGACCTGCCAGTGCTGCCACCACTGGGCAGTGCCATGCCACAGTGCTGCAACCACCATGGCTCTCCCACTGCCTCAAATCATCTTCCGGACAGGGCCTTGATCCGCCACAGTGCCGTGGAGCATGAGGCGGGTCAGACATCAATTCCTCCAGACCTCGGCTCCTGCTCCTTCATGGGGATCTCATCCCACTGGCCGCTTCCCTGCATACCTCCCACTGAACAAACTGAGTGCCGAACCAGCACCGCTGAGTTTAGGCCACTTTCCTGGGCCGGGGTATGAACACCAGCCCAAACTTGTGATCTGCAATCCTGCCGGCCTCCTGTCTCTCGCTCTCTCTCTGTCTCTGTCTGTCTTGACTTCACAATTTATAAACTACAGGGCAGGATCAACCACACTCAAGGGGCGGGCACCAACACAGGCCCTACCTCCCTACTAGTGCAATCCACAGGGGGTGAGCAAGGTAACTTTTAGTAAGCCCATGAACTGGGGGGGGGGCTTACACCTACAAGGGGGAAAATAACTTGGGTAAAAGGATAAGGAAAGAAAATATGTTCTGAGGGGATGAAGTGCATGAATTATTTGGTTCCAGGCACTGTAAAATGCAACACACTCCACTTACTTTCTTTGTTTGGCAGAGCAGAAAAAAAGAGGAGATAGACATGTTAGGCATAACCTCCATTTTTCCTTACTTGTTTTTAAGGACATCTCTGGAGTTTCATATCCGCATTTGTCTGATACTCCTGAAGAAGATGCCAAGGCTGTATACCAACACAATTAAGCAATAATGCACCACAGGGTGTAAGTTGTAGTGTAGTAACTGCATGCCAAGATGCACTATGGGGGACACCACTGAGTGCAGTTCTTATACTTGTATCTTGGAATGTCATATTGTGCTTTTGAAATGTCTTTTAAATGTATCTGCATCACAGTGCCCCAGGCTGGCAACTGGCTTAACTCACTTAAGCAATGCTGCCTACAGCCTGCTACAAATTTACCACGGACCTGTTCCCTTGCCCCATTTTACACCTTAACACACAGAATCAGGCATCGGGACTTTGGAAATCCTATTCACTTCAAGCACTCCTGAACCTGCTCGTGTAGTAGGAGCAGTCTCGCTTTACATACCAATATGGAAACTGACAGCAGAGAAAGGCCCACTGGCCCATCTAGTCTGCCCAGCACTACTTACAGTATGATGTATATGTTGTAGTGGTCACGCATGTATAACCCCTGACCCCTGCCTTTTTGCAAAACGACAGGTGGCATGCTGTTGAAGCTGACAGCAGTACCTGGTGGGGACTGGGTTCGAGGAGGATGAGGTTACTCAGCACAGGGGGCCTAGGTTTGGCTACTCTGCACAGGGGCACTCAAGTAAATCTGAACATAGGAAGCAATAACTGTAATTTCCAGAACCAGGAATGGGATTCTAAAGTGTGGCTTTTATTCACATTCAAACTGAACAAATAAAGCATAGATGGAACCCCACAGGGCTACATTCCTGGTAATGCAGATTAGAGACAACAGAACACTTCTTCACTATTTCCAGCCCTCAGGCTCTGAACCCAACAGGCACACAGCCCAGACTTGCACGCAGCTTTGGGTACACCGCCCGACTTGTACACTACTTGGGTTTTCCCCACTGGCCCGGCTCCCCCACCGGCCACTTGATCCGTGGTCCATTTCGGGAAATGAACCAGTTTTCCAATTGGTGGCTCCCCAAAACCACCTTAGAGCCTTCGACTCCTAGAGGGAATTTTCCTTCCAATCCCACGTCTGGGTACTTCCCTCATCACTGGCCAAGTGCATGAGGCAAAGTAGAAATCCTCAGAGCAAATCCGTAGAGGTGGACCTGGTTACTAAAGATGGGGGGGTCTCCCACCTCCAGCTCCCACAATCCATACCCAGCCATTTCTCTGGAAACTAAACAACTCTTTTGAAAGCTTGGCAATGTAGATTACTGGGTAGACATATATCACATCTCCTCTACATGTCTTAACTTCCCCTATGTGCTGGACTTAAACATACTTTTACTTTTGGCTACGCCTATTACTCTAGGCCTCCCACTACTTCAGTAGTCCAATCCCCACTATCACACAAGTCCCAGGGTGAAAACATGGGCCCTTTAGAAAGAGCAGAAACTCACCCTCTGATTGCAGGTGCTCCACAGGCGACTCATGAAATCTTGTTTCCCAAAACTCTTGGACCAAATAAGGCAGCTTCTCCACTAGCAGAAACCAGGGTGTTGCCCCTGGAATATGCAGGCTAAACTCTCCTGCCCCATCCCCTGAGGGATGGGGCACTGAGACCCGATTCAGCAGTCTCTACCACTTTAAAACTAGTTTCTGTGTCTCTCTTTAGGTGGAAACTCACACCTTTTTGCTAAATGTAGCCCTATGTCAGGGCTGAGGCTCCAAAAGCCTAACACAGAGCTGCTGTGCTCCTCTCTCAGCAAGCTCCAAACTCCAGCTGACCTACAGACTGCTGTTGAAACCTCCCAACATTCTACTCCAACTCCCTGCTGCAGATTGCATTGTGGCTCATGCAGCTGCGACAGTTCTATGGTGATGCCATCCCTCAGTCTCGGCTGAGACTGAGAACAGAGTGAGACAGTGTGAAACCCATTTAACTGGAGTTTCACAAGCTGCCTTCCCTGCCTACCACTAGTAATGCATCCCAAAATGCCACCAGCCATAAGGGCTGCCTTTTCGCACTGTCTGCTCACTTTCAAGTCATTTGATATTAAACCCCCCAGATCACGCTCTTGGCTGGTCATTGCTAGTCTTTCTCCTCCCAAGTAGAACTCCCTTTTTGGGTTCCCTCTTTCCACGTGCATGACCTGGCATTTTTTGGTGTTAAAATTTAACTGCCATGCTCTAGACCTCTCCTCCAATTTTTTAGGTCTGATTCACATTTTCATTTGTCCTGTTGGGGAGTCCACTCTGTTGCATATCTTGGTGTCATCCACGAACAGACACACCTTCTTTCAAGCCCATTTGCAATGTCAGCTATGAATACATTGAACAGTAGAGGCCCCAGCTTGGAATCCTGGGATACCCCATTGGTTACCTTACATTCTGCCGATAATGTGCCATTTACCTGCACCCTTTGCATTCTAGCATGCAGCCAATTTTTTACTCACGCCACCACCACCTCCTGTCCCACCCCCATGTAGTCCAACTTCTTTACCAGCCTTCTGTGTGGGACAGAGTCAAAGGCTTTGCTAAAATCCAGGTAGACTACATCCACTGCCCCCCCAGCCCCCATTATCCACTGTCTTGGTAACCCAGTCAAAGAATTCACTTAGGTTATTTTCGGAAAGACCTCCCCGCCGTGAACCTATGTTGTTTATTATGCAGTTGCCCACTGGTTTCAAGGAATGCTATTATCCTCTGAGTAATGATTCCATCAATTTTCTCACCACAGAAGTGAAGCTCACTGGGCAGTAGTTTTCTGCTTCCTCCCTTCTACCAAATTTGAAGTGGGACCACAGTTGCCCTCTTCCAGTCCTTGGGAACCTCCCCACTCACCAGTGATTTGGTGAAGAGTTCTGCCAGGGGTGCTGCAAGTTCCTTCCCCAGTTCCTTCAGGATTCTGGGATGCATGTCATATGGTACCATGGCCTTGTCCACTTTTATGTTGCTTAGCACCTTCAAGACCTGATCTGCTGTGAAGGGGCATGCATCAAGCCCTAGTCCAAGGGTGCTCTTCTTTCTTAGTGCTGGTCCATTTCCCTTCCTCGCCTCCATAAATACAGAGCAGAAGTACCTGTTTAGGACTTCTGCTTTCTCCCTATCCCCTCTTCTAGGTTCTCCCCTTCTGCTTGTACAGTAGTCTTGCTATTCCCCCCCCTTGGTCTTTCTTTTTTCCCTTATGTACCTAAAGAATGTCTTGTCCCCTCTTTTAACACCTTCTGCTATCCTCATCTCAGTTTGTGCTTTAGCCTTCTTTATTAATTTACCCGACTCCTTTAGTTTCTCCTTGTATGATTCCCTGTCTTCTTCTTTATTTGTTGCTTTGAATTTCCTGTAGGCAGTCTTTTTCTTTCTTTCACACTATAGTTGCCACCTCTTTGGATTAGCATAGTGGATTCCTTTTCTTTTTCACCTTACTTATTCAGTGTGCACTTAGCCAAATGCCCCTGCCCCAGACACATTTAAACAGACACAGGCTGTTAGAAATCATCAAAAAGCAACTTTAATATTTAAAAAGTGATAAAGTTTAATAAATATGAACTTTAAAAACACATGTTAAAGTTACATTCTAAAATCTATTTGTTAAACATCTCTGTAATTGTCAATTGCCATTTTTTTTTTACCAGAGACACTTTCTGACAGACATCTTCAAGCTTATAATATGTCCGGTAGTCATCCTCTGATGTGCCATTAATTTCAAGGAACCTCTGAATTCTTCTCAAGCAGGTTAGCACGTCTGAGGCTGTGGTGGTGGTGGTGGGGGGGGTTCTTCTTCTGCCTCCTCATCCTTGTCATCTTCCTCAGTAGGTTGTGATCCCAGAATCTGAGCAGTGATTTAGATGTTGATGATTTCACCATACCAGACAGTGTTGTCGCCTGTGCTGACAAACTGCTGGTAGGCATTGGGGTCCATAACACTGGTGGGGCAACCTTTGCCTCCGGCAAGTCTGGATCCACAGCCATATCACTGTCACTCTCACTGGACAGAATAAAACCAGCCTTACAGAAACAGTTCTGTATGGATGCTTGCCTTATGTCACCCCAAGCCTGATGCATCAGGTGTATCATGTCAAGTACTGTCTGATGCAAGGCAAGCTCAGCTAGGGATATCATCTCACCATCATCATATGCACACCTGTATATGATACAGCCCAGCATTCTCCTTCTGTATATCCCTTTAAAGTTCTTAATGATCCACTAGTCCACAGGTTGGATGACAGAAGTTGTGTTTGGGATGGAGGGGGAAACAGTCTTTACATTTTGTAGTGTAAGGTGAGGTGAGGTTGTGCGATACAATTGTCAAGGAGGAGGTAATTTGTTTTCCATTTCATTAGTTTGTCAAGGTTTCTGGCCCATTCACTGAACAGACCAGCTGTCACACAAGCATTACAGCGGGCCCTGCAGTGCAACAGCAGCCTGATAATGTTTATACTATGGAAGCACCAGGGATCCTAACTTTTACCAATGACCATTAGTTTCAGTCTGCCCATGCCTGTCATATCTGTACATGTCAAGATGATATCTGTCCTTTGCTTTTAACTGCCAGATATGCACATGGACTTAAAAGAAAGTGTCCCATCAGGAGTTGCTCTGTAAAATATGCAGATTTCATTGGCATTGTAAACAGTTTCAGGAGTGAAGTCTGAGAGAACGGTTGGCAGTACTGTGTGGACTAAATTGTCATTATGTTGGCATCTTTTATTTCACCATGTGCCATCTTAAACACTATGCTGTGGTGAGTCTTGAATCTGGTGGGCCACCCATTCATAGGTTTGAACTTGGGTTTCTTGAAGGACTTGGTCAACCTGTTTGCCTTGTGGTTGAGAAGGGGGCCAGAAAAAGGAATGTCCAATGCTCGGGCATGCTCAAACCAGACCAGTAGTGCATCATCAACAGTGGAGTCCTTCCCCTCCCATTTTCATTTACGGCTGTGGTTCACATTGCCCTGATACTCAGCCATGATCTTGTCATAGTTCTTTTGCAGGTGACAGATTTATGGCTGGGAAATTTCTGTAGTCTCTTCAGATCTTATCTCGCTGTCATAACCCTCTCATCACTGTCCACTCTACCACACATTTTTGTGCCATCTGCAAATATGATCAGCTTCCCTTGGATCTCTTCCCCAATGTTGCAAATAAAGATTTATTTATTTATTTATTTAGCTTTTGTTAACCAGGTAGGTACACTAGACAAGACAATTGCCTATTTTCAGGTATAACCCGGGAGAGTACAGGAATAATAGATTTAGGTACATACAACAACACTGTACAAATTAGACATGTTACAGTTCATGTGAGGATATGGATTCAACACAGCATATGAAAAATGGTAAGGCATAGATTATCCAGTATTAACATAACAAAATAAACACCTTGTGGGAGATAAGAGCAGTAATGTTAAAGATTCAACACAGCGTATGAGTGTGGTAATGCATAGATTATACAGTATTAACATAACATAAACACCTTATGGAAGCCAAGAGTAGTTCCAGGGGCACAGAATCGAAGATATTGAAATGTACTGGGCCTAAGACCGATCCCTTGGAGCACCACTTGTGAATTCACTTATCTCTGAAAATGTCCCATTTAAGTCTACTGTTTCTGTTCTCAAACCCAGCCTGTTTCTAACCCAGTGATAGCACTGGGGGGTTTAAAATATGGGTCAGATTAGATGTAATGGTGTAAAAAAAAAAAATATGAATCAAAATGAGAAATGACTGATTAAAACCTAATAGAAAGTACTAATTTCTCCACATGCCAAGAAAAATACTTTCTTATTGTTTACGTTTCCATCTTTCTGCTATAGTTATAGACCAGGTGTACTCCTATGGACCCACTGTCAAGTGAAAGGTTGGTCTGGGCAGGTGGCTTCTTTTTTTATTTTTAACCTATCTAGCACTGTCCATGTCCTGACCCATCCAGCAATCTTGTCCCCTGTCCCCAGGTCCTCTAATTTCTTAACCAGTCCACCATGTGAGATGAGTCAATGGCTTTGCTAAAGTCCAGATACAGTATGTCTACTACCTGCCCTTTGTCTGCTGCCTGCATGCCTCAGTCAAAGAAGTCAATTAGAAGTGTCTGACATGACCTCTCCATTGCTAATCCATAATGTTTTTCGTCATAAAATCTATTAACAGCCAGAAATTCCACCATCCTCTCCTTGATAATGGTTTCAGGTAATTTGGCCCCTAGAAACATCAGACTGACTTGTCTATACTGTAGTTCCTGGTTCATCCCAGCTGCTGGTCTTGTGCAGGCACCTTATCAGCTGCCTAGTGATTCACAGGCACCACTTCTTCTTCAGCGAACAATTGAAGAGCTCTGTAAGTGGGTCAGTCAGCTCCTGCTGCATTTGTTTCAGCACTTTAAGGAGCATCTCATCTGGGACCATTGATTTGTCAATCTTAAGAGCACTTAGACCCCTTCAGCACCTTCTTCTCAATAATTGGCTCCATGTTAAAGTTCATCCCCACCCCCACCCCACAATCCACCTTTTGACCTTGAGACTGCATTCAGGTAGTGCCCCCTTGTCTGCTACCATGAATACAGAGCAAAAATACTCATTTAGCATTTATACCATGCCCATACTTTTATCCTCCTCCACCAATCACTTACCCCTATCTATAATCTAGCTATCCACCTTTGGATGTGTGCTTCTTCCTAATGAGGCAGCAGAACACCTTATCCCTCTTCTTCACCTCCTCCACTCACCTCTGATTTTGACTTACACTCCTAACCCTCCTGTTGGCATCTCTCATCTTGGTCTGATACACTTGCCTGTTTTCCTCCTTTCTGGTAGGCCTTGTATTTTTTGAAGGGCATCTTTTTCTCCTCACTGCCTATGTACCAGATTGGTTTTCTTCTTTACTTGTTTTCTATTTTGTTTTATTTTGTGTTGTGTTTTTGCTGCAGCCTTAATACAGAGGCTCATCACTTCAAAAACCTTTTTTCAATCAATCCTCATTTGCCATACATCCTTGCTGCTTGCCCCAACTCTCGCCTGTTTCTCCCTAACCAATGACCAATCCTACCAAATCTACCTTTCTATAGTCTAACACATTAGTTTGTGAGTGCTTGCTTTCTGGTTCTGGTTTTATGTTACACTTCACATTCAGGTGGTCTCTAGTTCCCAGGGGTTCCGTTACTGTAACCTCCCAAATGCTGTCCGTATTTGTGAGGACCAAATCCAGAATGATCTTGGAATTTACCTTTGGCACATGCTCATGGAGACAGACCATAGAACTGTCAGTAAAATAAATTAACTGTACTTTTGTAAAAACACTGCACAGTCACCGATGAGTTAAATGTCAAATATTCAATATCTACAGAATGTACAGGATACACAACCAACAAATGGGGAAATGCTAAACACACCAGCAAAATCAAAATTAACAGGTTTTGTAGGAAAGAATTATAAACAGAGAATGAGCTAAACATTTACCTTTTAAAAGGCCGCTTTTAAAAAGAAAAAAAAGCGGCCAGGCTATAAAAGGCCCAGTGGAGCAGAGGCACACTGAAAAATTGGGGAATCCTGGTGGCTGTAGCTGCACCAGCAGGAGTGGAAAAGTGCAACAGAAGGAAGAGGAGGCTCAGCAGGGGCAGCGACCAAAGCAGAGGCTGAGGGAACGTTTTTTTGTCCCACCCATCCACCCCAGTCCCAATCTCTATTAAATGGCCAATGAAGGAGGCAGGAACTTCTCCAGGGAAGAACAATAAGCCTGAGAATGAACAGCAGTGGAGGGGCTGCCCACTAGAGGGAAGGACCTGATGCAGAAGAAGAGCTAAAAAGGTCAGGAAAGGGCTGATCACTACTTGAAGAATTTGGACTGTGGCTGATGGTAAGACTTTGAAATAGTAATTAGTGTCTAAGCAGGGTCATACTATGGATAATTGAGGGAGTGTATGACGATAAGTAAGGCATCTCAGTGGAAGTGCACAATATAGGTTGCATGTATTAAGGGTATCAAAAGTACGGATTGTAGCCGGGCCTGCCGGTGCAGCAGCAGTTGGATTTCCACTTGTGACACCAGCGACCCAGGTTCAGGAGCAAGCCTGGACTGCTGGTGGGCCAGCCGGGGAAGAAGACTTGAGCATCTCATGACTGCTCATCTTCTCCATGGGGAGGGGGGGGAACCAAGGTCAGCAGCTTGCCTGACCCCGGGCAGAGGCTCAAGGTATGGCAAGTCCTGCAGTCGCAGGAGGGACTGGTTGAGACATGTGGTGGATGACGATGCATGGTGTCTTGATGTCAGGGCGCACGCTGCATGTGGGGAGAAAACAGGAGGAAAAATGCATCTCGGAGCGCGGGTAGATGGAGTGCCAACCTGACTCTAATTATGGCTGCCTGCCTGACCACTGGAGGACCTAAAGACACTTGAAGATATCGAGGTGCCAGGGCCCCACCCCATACCTGCCTGGGGTATAACCATGGCTCCATGGGGGAACCTCCAGGGATTCAAGGTAAGGCAAGTCGTGGGGTAGGTCTAGGCAACTCCCGAAGAAGCACAGCTCCGGGGTGAGGGGAGGAGAATAAATAGAAAGTTAAAAAAAGAGTATGGATTGTAAGCTGCAAACAGGGCATTAGGGAATCATAGAGAAAGTATAGCAATATATAGAGTGGAGGCATTCAAGGTAGGTGGAGAGAAGCTCTCGGATAAGGACAAAATGAGTTACTCAGGAAGGTGGTGAGGGCAGGGCCATGAGTTTTCATGGAGGGGAGGGGTCACCAGAGAGAGGCAGGGGACCAAGGGGCTTCAAGAAGACAGGGACAGGGTCTTCTTGGATGAGAAAAGGGGCTATGGGGGCATGGGCAGGATAGTAGGGTGCAACAGATGTGAGGCAGTGATGTTTATGGAAACTATGTGGAATATGGGGTGTTGCCTGATTTGTATTAGACTGGTGCAACTGGAGGTGAGA
Source organism: Neoceratodus forsteri (assembly GCA_016271365.2). NCBI lineage: Eukaryota > Metazoa > Chordata > Ceratodontiformes > Ceratodontidae > Neoceratodus > Neoceratodus forsteri. The sequence goes on along the minus strand of JADMNL010000023.1, from coordinate 155,843,827 downwards.
GATCAACTCGCTGAGGGAGAAAATGATAAGGGCGTGGAGGGCGGGGGGAATGTGGGGGACTGCAAAAACAGAAAGACAGTGCAAAGGGACCAGCTGGGGACAAGGTGATATGGGGTAGGATAGGGGAGACCGGGAGGAAAGGTTCCAGGATCAGGAGGTGAGGGGAGATATGCCTGGCAAGAAGTAAAATCTAGGGGAGGGGTCAAGGAAGGCTGCATAACTCAGCAGTAGGGGGAAGGGAAACACAAGATGGGAAGGGTATTACAGTGTCCAACAGGTGCACTTCTGTAGCAGGCAGACTTGGGGAGGGAGTGCTAAATGGTCCAGGGGGAGCAACAGGTATGGCCCAGGAAAAGGTGGTAAACAGAAGGAAAGGGAGTGAGGAAACACGGGAGGGATGAGGTAGCATGGGAAGGGGTAGAACTGAGAGTGAAAAGGATTTTGAGTTGGCAAGAGGAGAAGGAGAGAGGCTGTGTAAAGGAGGATAAGGGAGAGGGGGAAGCCGAAAGGAAGCCAGGAGGTAATGGAGTGGCTCAAGTTAGCAAGTGCCTAGAGGGCAAAACGGGCAAAACCGAGGAGGCGAATGAGAGGGTTACCAACTCAAAGAGAAAATCTGAGGGAGCTCTGGAAAAAAGCACGCAGACTGAACACTGCAGAGGACTGGAACCAGTTCAGGAGACTACGAAATTTATGTACCTAAACAATCAGAGAATCGAAGGTCACCTTCTTCAAATCCAAACTCGACTCTGCCACAAAGAGCCCAATCAAGCTCTGGAACACAATCAGTGATCTGCTAGGCCACTCCCCAGGAAATTCACTCCCGACCAAGATTACCTCTGGCAACTCGACTATAACCGAAAAGATGGATATACTTGATGCATTCAATAACCACTTTGCTACTGCAGGCATGGCATTTGATAACTCCCCTGCAAACATACTTCGCTCCCAGACTGCCAGCCAACTGCCTGAAAATAGTTTTGCCGCCTTTCTCACTTCAACCTGCCCTGCTGAAAGAGGTAGAGGACCTCTTGCTTCAGTTGGATACTAGAAAAAGTGCTGAGGCCAACACCCTTGACCCATACTTCCTAAAAATTGCCTACCATGTACTAGCAATACCCGTGACCCACCTTTTTAACTTATCCCTGTCTCAGGGCACCTTACCACTTATATGGAAGACAGCACATATCATACCACTGTTCAAATCAGGTGACCCTGGCGATCTCAATAACTACAGGCCAATTTCTCTCCTTCCGGTCCTGTCCAAGCTCCTAGAGAAAATTGTAAATGCACAGCTGAGGACTCACCTTGAATCTAGGGAACTGCTAAACCCTATGCTGTCCGGATTCAGAGCTAAACATAGCACTGTCTCAGCCCTCGCCAAAGTTACTAACGACTGGCAGCATAATCTTGAGAGAAAAACTTTATTTGTGCTGTTTTCCTTGATCTAAGCAAGGCTTTCGACACCGTCGACCATAGTCTGCTCCTCTCCTCCCTTCAAACCATAGGTGTGGACCCCTCCTATCTGCACTGGCTTACTGACTATCTTACAGAGCGCCTTCAACAAGTTAAAGCCAAAGGAGGTCTTTTCCCCCTTAAAATCTCTACAAAGAATGGTACCTCAAGGTTCTATATTAGGGCCTTTACGTTTTGCAATCTACATTAATAACATCGACTACTGTATAAAAGAAGCCAACATCCATCTGTTTGCAGATGATACAGTTCTCTACATGAGTCGCCCAACACCTGAAACTGCCTGCAATGACCTACAGTCAGAATTCAACCTTATGCAAAGTCAACTCCTCCAAAAAAAGCTACTCCTTAACGCCAAAAAAACTAAAGCGATGGTCCTCTCCACTTTCATCCGTACAGCTAACCCTGTGTCCAGTGAGACAGTTTCCCAAATTACCACAGTTCTAGGTGAAAAACTAGAATTTGTTACAAAATTCAAGTATTTGGGAGTTTGGATAGACCAAAGACTCTCCTTTATTGAACATATCGAGGACTTGCTAAAATGACTTCGGCAAAGGCTTGGCCTGTTTTTAGAATCAACCAATTTCTCACCATAGATGCCAAGAAACAACTGGTCCAATCCATTTTCCTATCATTGGTTGATTATGCTGATTTCTTCTACAGCCAATGCCCCAACTCTTACATGGCTAAACTGGACACACACTACCATCGAGCACTGAGGTTTATAACGGGACTTCCCTTCGACATGCATCACTGCAGCCTATATGCGGCAGTGAGGTGGACATCACTAAAGTTCAGGCGCCACAAAAACGCTGCTCTCTGAACCTATAGCGCCATCTCTAATAAGCTGCCTTACTATATCTCCTGCTGTCTTCCCCTGAGTATAATTGGGAAATACGAGTTAAGAAGTTACTCAGCTATTAGTATCCAAAGCAAAATCCTGCTTCGGCAGGGCAGCCATAAGCTTCGTGCTACCTACCTTATGGGACGATCTATAAAAACCCCTCAAATTAAGCACTCTAATCGGTATAAATGCCTTCAAGACACTTTATTTCCATACAATCATAGAAGTATGTAACTGCTTCCCCCACTCAGACTCAGTACCGGTGTCTGCACTGGTATATAGTCATGCCTAGACCCGATTTTAAGTACTGACCCCCAGCTTGCTTCTCACAGGTCTAATTGTTCTCTCTTTCTTATCACCCTGTCTTATCAACACTAGGCCCGTCCATCTCCCCATCCTTCCTTTCCCAACCTCGGATAGGAGCTCACTACCCTGGGTTGTGACATCCTACCATGCCCCGTACTTTATAGCATTCAATCCCGGGGCTCACACATATTCCTTTTCTCCATCCACCTTCTCTACATCCCATTTTACCAAATCCTCTCTGTGCACCATGCCTCCTAGCCTTTCTCCTACTACCTTCCTCCCTTCCCCCACTTACCTTCGCTTCTACCTGTGGTATATTTTTATGTTATTTTTTTCTTCCGTTACTTCCTCCTGCAACCTTAAATAACCTGCTTTATCTTCCTAGAGACACTTCTATGTATGTAAATACTCTGTAATCTGTACAATATCTGTATGATTCTATGTACATATGAACTTCTTTTTCTTCCTGTCTGTTAACACTATTATCTGTATTGCTTTCTAAATACCTGTGTTGACCTGTATATACAATTGTTCATGCTCCACCCAGGTCCATCTTGCAAATGAGCTTCTGCTTAATGATGAACGCCTGGTTAAATAAAGACTTGATTGATTGGCAACAGAAGGACAAGGGGGGAAGTGTTCAATGGAAGAGAAGCAAGGGGGAGTAGAGAAGCAGGTAACACTAGCAGGGAAAGTAGAGAGGGAATCACAGGAGTTGAAGATATAAGGGAGTTAAAAGGGACACCTAGAACTAGGAGAAGGGAAAAGAAAATAAATAGTAAGCAAAGCTAAATGGGGGCATGGTCCTACTCATTGAGGACTCGATTTTAAGAAGAATTAAATGGAGGGCAGGGGAAGTGCGGTTTGGGTGGAGTGCTTGCCACGTATGACAGCATCAGAGGTAATTCACCATATTCCATCATGGGGCAAACTACAGGATGAGAAAACACTACTAATTTTCCACCGGGGGACCAATGATTTGGATGGGAGCAGCCTGTCAGAAGTACAGGCGAGATTCACAGCACTTGCTAGCTTTTTTAGCAGCCTGTGTTTCCAATCTATAGCTTTTACAGAGGTGTTGCCTGTGCATAAAGTGAGCACTGAAAGGAAACAAAGGATGAAGGAGTTCAACCAATGACTTGAGGGATGGTGCAGGAAGAGGGGGTATGGATTAGTTGGGGACTGGGGGACAACATGGAAGGACAAAAGCGTATATGCCCAGGACAGACTGCACCTAAACGAGGAGGGAAAGGCAGTACTGAAAATCAAATTGAAGGAATTCATAGAGCAAACATATGATTTAAACTAAATCGGGGGAAGGGATAGGGAAAATGACATGTCAAAAGACAGGAGTATCAGGGAGCATTCAGGCCCCCCCCCCCAGGAAAGTGAAGAAACATTAAGTGAAAACATGCTTTAAGGGGGGAAGGAACAGGGAGGAAAATTGGTGGAAGGGACTTTCCACAAATGCCAGAAGCCTGGGGAATAACATGGTAGACTTAGAAGCATTAATGAAGGGTGAGAGATTAGATATTGTGGCCATAACAGAGACCTGGTGGTCCAAGCACCATGACTGGGAAGTGGGGGTCCTGGGGTACAGGTTATTCAGGAGGGATAGGATCGGTAGGAAGGGGGAAGGAGTAGTGCTATACATCAGGGAGGGAATCAAGGTCACAAAAGGGATGGAAGAGCAGGGAGAAATGGAAAGTATATGGGTCACGCTGGAGAGGAAGGCTGGGACAGCATTAAGACTAGGGGTGGTATACAGACCCCCTACACAGAGTGAGTAAACAGACATGCAGATGCTGTGGGAGGTTCAAAGAATGGCTCTGAAGGGGGAGTTTCAGCTGGTGGGAGACCTAAATCTCCCAGATATAGACTGGGATATCTCATGAGGAAGGTTGGCTAGGAGTGGGGAGAGCCTATGGACACTCCAGTATGCCTTCCTGCAGCAGCTGGTCAGGGAGCCCACAAGGGAGGGAAACATACTTGACATGGTCTTAACCAATGGAGCTAGCATGGAGGGAGTGGGGGTTGGGGCCAGCCTGGGAGATAGTGACCACAGCACAGTGGGCTTCAAGGTCAGAGTAGGTATGAGGCTAGTGAAATCACCACAAAGGTTCTAGACTTCAAGTGGGCAGATTTTCCCAGGATGAGGGAGATATTCCAGGAGGAAGTGAAGGGGTGGGAGGAGATGGAGGAAGGGGCAGAGGATCTATGGAAAAAGATCAAGGGAGTCTCCTTAAAGTGACAGAGGGATGTGTAAGAAGGGTGAGGAAGAACAAAAGGAGGAGGCTGCTGTGATTCAATAGGGAAATGAGTGGGTAATAGGGGTGAAGAAAAGGGCATTCAGGGAATGTAAGTGGACACAGGGGAAGGAGGATAGGGAAACTTACAAAGAGAATCTGAGGGTGGCAGGGCAGAGAATTAGGAAGGCTAAAGCAGAAACGGAGGACAGAATTGCTAGACAGGCCAAATGGTGGGACAAGATGTTCTTTTGGTACACAGAGGAAAGGAGGAAGGTAAGGTAGGGGATGGTAAGGATTAAGGGGGAAGAGGTATCGCAGGTGGAAGGGGATTGCATCAAAGCTGAAGTGCTGAATGAATATTTCAGCTCGGTTTTCACAACAGAGGGGGAAGGAAGGGACCAGCACTAAGTGAGAAGGGAAAGGGGAGAGGGGATGGATCCTAGCTTTAGCCCAATCAGTGTCGAAAAGGTAAGGGAGGAATTAGGTAAATTGAGGGTGGACAAGGGCATGGTCCCAGATGGCCTGCACCCTAGAGTGCTCAGGGAATTATGGGGGGGTACTGATGGATCCATTGACAGGATTATTTAACTTGTCCCCAGATACAGGGTGGATACAGGAGTACTGGAAGAAGGCAGACATGGTGCCACTTCATAAACGTGGCAGCAGAGAGGAGGCGGGCAATTATCTCCTGGTCAGTCTCATATCGGTGGTGGATAAAGTAATGGAGATAGTAATGAAACAGAGGGTGGTTAGCTATTTGGAAGGGGGGGACTGCAAGACATTTGGCAGCATAGCTTTACTCGGGGATGGTCATGTCATCTGAACCTGAGCAAATTATTTGATGAGGTGATAAGGGTGGTCGATCAGGGTGGGGCAATGGATGGGGCCTAACTGAACTTTGGGAAGGCCTTCAACACTGTGCCCCACAGAAGACTGGTTAATAAGTTGGGGAGTTTAGTGGTGGGGCAGAAATTAACAAGATGAGTGTAGTGCTGGCTGACGGGTAGATGGCAAAGGGTGGTGTCAATTGGGTGCACTCTGGGGAGATGGGGGGTGAGGAGTGGGGTCCCACAGGGGTTGGTGCTGGGGCCCATTCTGTTTAACATCTATGTCAGCGACACAGCAAAGGGGCTTCAGGGGAAGGTCTGCCTTTTCATGGACAACACACAACTCAGCAACAGGGTGGACACCCCCGGGGGGGGGTGGAGGCAACAAAGAATGATCTGAGATTACTGGAAGAGTGGTCAGAAACATAGCAGCTGAAATTTAATGCCATAAAATGCACCGTGATGCACTTGGGGAGGAGGAATCCAAATACCACATGCACACTGGGGGGGAGATAATGGCTGCAAACAGGTAGGAGAAGGATCTAGGAGTTATAATCACTGATGACCTTAGGGTGGGGACCCAGTGCAGCAAGGCAGTGGGCAAAGCTAACAGGATGCTGGCGTGCATAGGGAGAAGGATAACCAGCAGAAGGAGTGAGGTGCTGATGCCACTTTACAGCTCCATGGTGAGGCTACACCTGGAGTATGGGGTACAATTCTGGAGGCCCCATCTATGAAAGGACATACATGGCATGGAAAGGGTGCAAAGAAGGGGCACGGAAATGGTACATGAACTAAGTGGGAAGACATATGAGGAGAGGTTGAAGGAGCTCGATATGCATCATCTGGAGACAAGAAGGGAGAAAGGGGGGATATGATTGAAACATTCAAGTATGTGAAGGGGATCAATAAAGTGAGGGACAGCTTATTTTCAGGGAAGTTAGATACAAGAACTATGGGACATGGACTGAGGGTGGAAAGAGGAAGGTTTAGGGGAAACATTAGGAAGTATTACTTCACAGAGAGAGTGGTTGAGCCCTGGAATGGACTGCCAGAGGAGTTGGTGAGGACCAGTACAGTGGAGGGCTTTGAGAAGGCCTGGGACAAACACAAGGGGTTGTCAAGGGCCGGGGGAATAGTGGAGGAGGGGAATAGGCAGACTCAATGGGCCAGGAAGGTCCTTTTCTGCCATCACATGTCTGTGAATCTATAAACTGAATTATATGTTCTTACTACTCAGGTCTTAAAAAGGTTATTTGCACACCGTTTCATACATGTATTTAAACAGGCCTCTGTTGGTTGCAGGATCGAACAGCATTCTCGCAACACTTTCCAAAGCATATGCCTGATTGATCCAAGCTGTCTGGGAACTTGCAAACAAAGAGGTGTACATGCTGATGGGAAGTATTTTAATTAATCACATAAGTTAAGCCAACACCTATGAATCCAGACTCTGGTCTGTGCCTTTTACTGGTAGCTTTGTGTTATTTTAATCTATTGATGTGCATTATTTTGGTGGCAGTTTGCATTAGTGTGTACACCTTTGTGTTTGAGGTTTTTGTTTGGGAGCTGGGAGCTCTGATTTGTTCTTCACCAGATGTCCTTGCATGCATAGCTGACTTGTGAACCTTTTCGCCAAAGCTGTTTGTGCAGTTCAGGATAAGCGCTTTAGTTTTCCAAAATTCTACTGGGTTTTCTCACCACCTTGTCATACCAGAAGTCATGATGTCTGAACTAAGAAGCTGTTCCTCCCCTTGTGGAAGCTTCAGGAGGATCACACATCTCAAGGCTGTCTGACCTTTATATAAATGGTAGGCCACTCAACACAATTCAGCTGCCCACTAGTATTTGAACAGGAGCTGGATAACTTTGGTCACCACAAACCTTCCTATTTACTATGAACCAGCACTGGAGCTTTGTCTGCCAGACACCAAGCTTTGTCTACTTATGACATCCCTATTAGAAGTTAACTATCCCATTACAGGGCTTAGCCACCAGCAATCCTATGACGTTTACAGTCAGAGCAAAGAAAAGCCGTCTGCTTGAAAGGTTTTTTCAGCATGCACAGAGAAGCAAAACAAATGAGATTCAATAAGAGTAAATAATTTTACATAAAGCTGAGGAGAGGAATCTGTCAGTCTGATTTAGAATGACTATAAATGAAAATAAATGATTTTAAAAAGTAAAATAGAAGAAATTTCATTAAAGTATGTTTCCATTTAACTTAGGAGACAGCACATCTATGCCAATACCTGAGCGGAGGATGAGCAATAAACAAGAAAACACAATGAAAACCATATGGAGCACTTAAGTGTAGTAAAATAATTGCCTCATTTGCATTTCAAACCATTTTAATTACCATGTGAACATGTTTAAAAATGTTGAACCTGCCAGGATGGTGGTAGTGGGTTGGAGGACATAGACCCTGGACAGGATATTCAAAGCAGATGTGCCCTATGCAACTGAGTTGAGCTGGTGTCCCCAAAATGTGCCCCTTGGCCATATTCAAAAGGTGCAGATATGTCACACAAATTCAGATGCGCTGCAGTGCAAAGATAATATATGCAATGCATCCAGAGGGGGCGTTTCTCTGCATAAGTGGCACATCTCCATATTCAGCTGTGATGTGTGGCGCAGCTGCCCTCACATCATGGAGGTGTGCTGCTCAAAGAAAGGCATGGAAAAAGCATGCCTAAGTCATAGCCATCCACAGGCAGGCTACCATATTGCAGAGCACACCATTGCAGCCCAGCCCCTGGCTGGCTACACCCCCCATCCCCCAATACATGCCACACAAAAGAGCAGCTGTCCCTGGTAGTCTAGTGTTCCATTCCCCTGCACATCCCCAATCATAAAATAAAAGATAACCCCTATCCCTGGCAGTCTAGTGTCCTTCCCCAATCATAAAATGAAAGATATCCCCCATCCCTGATAGTCCAGTGGCCCCCCACCCTTCCCCAACCCATGCCTGAATAATAAATAGTCCCCGAAACACCCTGGTGGTCCAGCGGTACCCCCATCCTGTACCTGAACTATGTCCCAATGATAATATTGCTATGTAATGCCCTGGTAGTCTAGTGCCCCCCTTCTCGATTAAGTGGAATCCCATCCCCAGACATCCCTGGTGGTCTAGTGGACCCCCACTGACTGAGGAACCCCCGCTGTCCTCATTCCAGCCTGTCCATATGGTCGGCAGGCAGCACAACCCACCTGCACACTGCCACGGCTGCCCGCCAACTGAGCCGTCATTGAATGACAGCATACAATACCCCTGTAAGGCCACTGGTAGACACTGTTGACCAGTGGGCTTGCAGTATGTACTGTACACTTTCATTCACAACTTTGTGTCATTCACAAAGTTGTGAATGAAAGAGTACAGTACACACACCAAGCCCATTGGTCAACAATGTCTACCAATGGCCTTATAGGGGTACTGTACACTGTCATTCAATGACAGCTCAGTCGGCAGGCGGCCGTGGCAGTGTGCCGGTGGGTTGTGCAGCTCGATGACCATTTGGACATGCTTAGATGGGGGTTCCTCAGTGGATGGGGGGGGTCCACCAGACCACCAGGGATGTCTGGGAACAGGCCTCTGTCATGGGGTGTTTAAAAATGACTTTCACAGGAGACGGCATATAAGGTACAACATACCTAACGGGTATGATTTTTATTGAAAACAAAATTAAAAAAATATTAAATGACAAATCAATAACTTTCAATAACAAAATAAGCTAAAGAAATCAAAAAGCACAGCTTGGCTAGAACATATAGGTCTATTTTGCCAATATCAATCTGTGCCTGACCTCTTTTCAGAGATCCCCCTGGGACAACCAAACAGGTCCTCTCCCAATGACTAGCTGACCTGGGAGACTCAGCTTAACCCTAATATAGGTCTGAAACCCCTCCTTTAAACTGAAAGCCCTCCAAGTAATTACACAATAACATTTTTATTACACACATAACATAAACATTTCATGATTTATATATATATCCCCCTTGCTTCTCCATAGAAATAATCAGCATTGGCTCATTGCATTAGAAACCAAACAGTTTGGGTAGTTTAATTTTGTCTAATAACTACCAATGTGGGCTACATTATCTGAAACTCTACCCAGATAGACAAGGGAGGGACTTCACCAACTGCATAAGAGCAGCAACTGTTGAGCCGCATTCTCCCTATACAGACACACCTTTAGTTGCAGGGTGTGTTTGCTACCTGCCTACTAGACCACACCCTTGAATGTGGTGAACAGCAGGTAAGGAGTCTTGTTTATAACAAATATGCTTGTTCTACTACATGTATTTACAGGGACACTGCTTTCTACCTAAAGTAAGGAGGCAGGCTAAAAAACAAAGGGTTCATAAACAAACCTCTTTTGTTTTGCCCCTCTAATTCCTGGCTGTATGCTTAGTTGGTTAACATATGCACATCTCCTATGATATCTCCGTGCAGCAATAGAGCAAGCCAAGGAAAAACAAGCAGGTTGGAGGCAGTATAGCGCAGTGGTCTAAGGCTCTGAGCTGCAAATCTGGTGACATCCAGCAGACCAGACCTGGGTTTGAATCCCACAGTTTCCACTTGCATACTGTGTGACCCTGAGCAAGTCACTTAACCTCCTTGTGCTCCCAGGTCGCTCCTGTAAAAAAGCTTTCAGCTTAGTGTGCTATACCTGGTTAAACAACTAAAGAAAAAAAAAAAAAGGTCCATAAACAGACCTGCTACACGGAAGTGCCAGCACTTGTACTAGGTTGCAAAGCATATTCAGCTTTTGCTTGTAACTGGGAAGGGGGGGGGGGGACAAAAACAAACAGGGCAGGGAAAAAAAAACAGCACTTTGCTCCAAACAGGGTCCTGCACTTGTAGTTAGTGGTAAAAATACACAGGAATAGTGACTAACGGCTAATATACATTATTACTGTGTAGCCATTGGGAAAATACCTCCACAGGGAAAATATTCTAAAACAATGAGGGTTTTGTGCCGGTTTTCAAAGGGACCGCCAGTCCATCACAGAAGATAACAGCAGCACTAATGCAGTCTTCTTTAAGGCACCACACTACATCTTCCGACTGCAATAGTATACATTTTAATTGTACCCAACAGCGTCAGAAGTCCTGAAGTTGGAAAGAAAGTGTCCTTATTTAGCGAGTGGACAACATGCTATAACAGGATTATAGCTAAGTTAAAGGCATAGAGAAAAAAGGAAAGAAGGGGTAAACAAAAGATGCTGTTGCGCAACTGACTGGGGGGGAGAGAAATAAATGTAACAAGGCTGTTAAAAGATAAAAGACAAAGTCTTCAGGTTCTAGACTGCATGGCATGATTAAAAACATAAAAACAAAAAAGGGGGCCACCACCACATACACCCCCTACCCAAAACCAAACCAGTCTTGAATGGTTTGACCATATAGTTCACATTCCCATGGGAATGCGATGGGGCTTCCACCCTCCCTCACAGAAGTCCCACCCCAGGGCACCCTAAATGATATAAATAGGATGTAGATAATGCCAACTACTAACTTACTAAATTACATACACAATTCTTTATTTCTTTGCCATGGGGTTTACAAAATTATACAGCACCATACCAGGACAGAAAATCAACATTTTTATGTTTAGCTCCAGATCTATGCTTGATTTCAAATGTATAGGGTTGTAGTGCCAAATACCACTTAAGGATTTGTGCATTCTTATCCTTCATTTGTTGTAACAAGCAAAAGGGATTATGGTCGGTAATAAGAGTGAATTTATTGCCCCATAGATAGAATTTCAGAGCCTCAATTGCCTATTTAATCGCCAAACATTCTTTTTTGATAGTAGCAAACTTATGCTGTCTTGGAAATAACTTGCGACTAATGTAGAGAATAGGATACTCTTCTCCCAAGATAGTTTGACACAATACAGCTCCTAGCCCAGTGTCTGAGGCATCAGTGTGCACTTCAGATGGCTGTGTAAAGTCAGGGGAGCGTAGCACAGGTGATGCATATAGAGCAGCTTTAACAGTTCGGAATGCCTTATCACAGGCATCAGACCAAGGAACCTTATTAGGTACAGATTATTTTGTTAACTCAACTAGAGGCATAGCAATGGTAGTGAAGTCAGGGATAAATCATTGATAATACCCTGCAAGTCCCCAAAATACTCTCACCTCTGTCTTGGTTGTAGGGACAGGGCAGTTCGCTACCGTTGTTACCTTATTTACTTCAGGCCGAATTACCCCATTCCCTAAAACAAAACCTTAATATCTAGCTTCTTGCATGGCTATACAACGTTTTTAAGGATTTATGGTGAGCCCTGCTAGCTAAATAGTTTTTATAACTTTATTCAGTTGATCAAGGTGGGATGTCCAGTCTTTACTCTAAATGATCATATCATCTAAGTAGGCGGAGCAATACTGTACATGTGGTATTAATAACTGGTCCATGTATCGTTGAAATGTTGCAGGGGCTCTGTGTAAGCCAAAAGGCATATGCATGAATTGAAAAAGACCATAAGGGGTACTAAAGGCAGTCTTATCCTTAGAATCAAGATCTAAGGGTATTTGCCAGTACCCTTTTGTGAGGTCTAATGTGGTAATGTAATGGGCTTGGCCTACGTGGTCAATGATATCATCTACCCTAGGTATGGGATAACAATCAAATTGTGATACCGTATTTAATTTCCTAAAATCTAAACAGAGGCGAATGCTTCCTTTCTTCTTTGGAACAATAACCATCGGAGATGACCATGGATTTACAGGGACTTACATTATGGGTTCAATAATCCCTAAAGCTAGTAACGTGTCCATTTCTTTCTTGACTGCTACACTGAGTTTCTCAGGTAACTTGTACACCTTCTGTCATATAGGAGCAGCAGTAGTCTTAATCTGGTGTGTCACATTAAAGGCTCGGCCTGGCTTGGTGGTGAAAGCAGCAGAAAACTGACAAAGAAGGTGATCAATATAATTTTGTTGTTGTTCTGTCAAGCAAGGGTTAATGACCACATCCTTGTTGTTTCCTGTGTTTTGCAGTCTTCGATAAGCTATGTCTAGATCTGTACCCTGGGTTTCTGTGTATACATAACATGGATTTGGTTCTGCTTGCTCCTACCATTTCTTCAACAAATTTAACATGATATATTTTATATGATGATCGTTTTTCTGGGGTTTCGAGTTTATATGTGACAGGCCCAGTTTGTTCTATAACATTATATGGACCTTGCCACTTCATTAGTTGTTTATTGTCTGAGGATGACAGGAGCAGTAGAACCTTGTCACCTGGAATAAACACTTTTTCCTTGGTTTTTACATCATACAGAGTCTTCTGTTTGATTTGAGCTTCCACATTATTCTTATGAGCCTGTTGGGTATAGAGAAGTAACCTCTTTTGAAAGTCTTTCATATACTCCAAGATGTTAATGTGTTTTAGTTGGAGATCACCTTCCCAGGCCTCTTTTACCACATCCAGGGGTCCACGAGGGTTTTGACCGAATAACAATTGAAACGGTGAAAACCCAGTGGAGGCTTGAGGGACCTCTCGAAAGGCAAACAAGAATAGGGGAAGGTAGTGATCCAAATACTTTCCTTCATCGTCCACAGATTTGCATAACATACGCTTCAGAGTCTGATTGAACCATTCAACAAGGCCATCTGTTTGTGGGTGATATGGGGTTGTTCTTATAGCAGTGACCCCAAGTAGCTTATAGAGTTCCGTGAGCAGGGCTGCACTAAAATTGGCACACTAGTCGGTGAGTATCGCCTTAGGAATCCCCAATCTACTACAATAGTCAAGAATCTCTTTGGCTATCTTGGCAGTAGTGATAGTCCTAAGTGGGTAGGCCTCGGGATATTTCAGTGCATATTCACATAGGACCAGAATAAACCTGTTTCCCTTAGTGCGTTTAGTTAAGAGTCCAACAATTCGTTCAAAGGGCTGGGACACCGGGGCAAGGGTCTGCGAGGGGCCTGCTCCTTTTTGGTTACCTGGCTAACCCATTGGCACTCGAGACATCCTCAACAGTAATCAGCAATGGAGTCACGGATTTCAGGCCAATAAAACCATTGCAGGAGCCTGGCTAATGTTCTCTCCCTCCCAGCATGCCCAGCACTGGGTATATCATGAGCAAGGAACAATAAGTCTGTTCTATATTTCGTAGGAACCACTAGTTGCTCAACTTGCTCTTGGATACTGGGATGTATACAAATTCTATACAAAATATTCTGTTTCAAGACTATAGGGTTTTTAGTTGGGCTATCTGATCCTACCTGAGCAAACACAGTGGTGAGAGAAGTATCATCTTCCTGCTCTTGTGCAATAGTGTACATGTGCAATACTGGCATTGTTTCTGCAGATCTCTTATCCTTTTTCCATTGAGTTTGTAGTTTCTTTTTTTTTCCTGCTCTGGATTTCCTAGCCTTCCCTACCTCCCCAAATATGTCATCCTGAAAAGAAAAAGGTATGTTATTCTGTTCATGTACTGCAGCTGTTTGAGCTCTAGTAGACACAGCAACCAAACTGCTAATATTTAAATTCTGACAAGAGGACAATATTTGTGAGAACTTATCATAATCTTGCCCCAAAATAAAAGGAACAGGCAAAGTTGGTACCACCCCTACAATGACATTATCCTCGAGTCCATTAACAGTAACAGTCACAGTAGTTGTTGGGTATTGATGGACGTCTCCATGGATGCATATTATGCCTGTTGTGGGTGTTGGTTGGTTCAAGTGGACTAGGTCTGCTGGTATACGGCTCTGCTTACTGCCAGAGTCCACCAATCTATCAATAGTCTGTCCATTTACTTGTACAGGAGTGATAAAGTTACCCAAATTAATAGATGCAAAACAAGCTGGCTCCTTCTTCCTGGGACAAAATCTGGCAATATGTCCTAGGCCATGGCAATAATGACATTCCACTGTTGAGTCTACAGTTTTAACAGGCACAGTCATACCCTCCTTTCTATTACCCCCGGTGACATGAGTAGGTGAAAGAGTGGATCTTACCGGTGTTGTTGCACTAGCAGGGGTACTAGCAGAAGAACCATCAGTCCTTCGATACCCTTTTCGCAAGGGTTGTTGAGCTGCCAAAAAGTCTTCAGCCAGTGTAATGGCAATGTCTACATTGTCCGGATTATGCTCCCGAATCCATAATTGCACCTCAGAAGGCATGATCTGTATAAACTGTTCTAAGATGAAAATATCCAGGATAGCCTTGACTGTTTTTCCCTGAGGTTGAATCCACTTAGTACAGAGATCCTGAAGTCTAGTATAGGTTTCTCTTGGTGGTATGTGGGGCACATGTTTTAAAGTCCTGAATCTTTGTCTATACATTTTCGAATTAATATGAAAACATTTCAAAATCTCTCTTTTAACTGCTGCATAGTCATTAACAGAGGCACTATCCATATTGGTATACGCCAACTGGGCTTTATCCGTCAAGTAAGGGGCAAGGCGAACCACCCATTGTGTCTGTGGCCAATAACATGCCTGTGCCACACGTTCGAACGTGGTCAAATATAATTCAATGTCATCAGTTAATGTCATTTTCATTAGTTTGTCTCTTGAAGTGGTTTGTGCCCCTAGCCCTGCCCTTGCCCCTAAAGTCTGGAACATCTGCACAGTATCTGCCCACTGCTAGTCTTGTCTTCTATGTTTCTTCTCCCTTTCCCGGTACTCTCGTTCCCTTTGTCTGTCCTGTTCCACTTGCCTCAGTGTCAACTACCATAACAGCTCCCATAAATCTTCTGGGGGTACATTATTCAGTCGCTCTTCTGGCTCCTCCATGTTCACAGCCTGCATGCAGGTGGTGATGTCCTCAATGTCACCAGTGGCCACACCTGTCTTACTCTTGGGTCTGGTCACAGGAGGGAGTCCTAATAATAACGGCTCTCCAGTCAGAGTCGTCTGGCTCCTTGTCTAGACCCCATGAGATTCCTCCATTTTGTGAGTCATGTACCTACTATGTCCTGGATAAGTCAAAATACTCAAAAGCAATATCTATTTCTGGGATCTTGTTAACTTGGATCACCAGAATACCCCACTCCTGGTACCAATTGTCATGGGGTGTTTAAAAATGACTTTCACAGAAGACAGCATATAAGGTACAACATACCTAACAGGTATGATTTTTATTGAAAACAAAATTTAAAAAATATTAAATGACAAATTAATAACTTTCAATAACAAAATAAGCTAAAGAAATCAAAAAGCACAGCTTGGCTAGAACATATAGGTCTATCTTGCCAATATCAATATGTGCCTGACCTCTCTTCAGAGATCCCCCTGGGACAACCAAACAGGTCCTCTCCCAACAACTAGCTGACCTGGGAGTCTCAGCTTAACCCTAATATAGGTCTGAAACCCCTCCTTTAAACTGAAAGCCCTCCAAGTAATTACACAATAACATTTTTATTACACACATAGCATAAACATTTCGTGATTTATATATATCCCCCTTGCTTCTCCATAGAAATAATCAGCATTGGCTCATTGCATTAGAAACCAAACAGTTTGGGTAGCTTAATTTTGTCTAATAACTACCAATGTGGGCTACATTATCTGATACTCTGCCCAGATAGACAGGGGAGGAGCTTCACCAACTGCATAAAGGCAGCAACTATTGAGCCACATTCTCCCTATACAGACACACCTTTAGTTGCAGGGTGTGTTTGCTACCTGGCTACCAGACCACACCCTTGAAAGTGGTGAACAGCAGGTAAGGAGTCTTTTTTATAACAAATATATTTGTTCTACTGCATGTATTTACAGGGGCACTGCTTTTCTACCTAAAGTAAGAAGGCAGGCTAAAAACAAAGGGTTCATAAATAAACCTCTTTTGTTTTGCCCCTCTAATTCCTGGCTGTATGCTTAGTTAGTTAACATATGCACATCTCCTATATCATCTCCCTGCAGCAATACAGCAAGCCGAGGAAAAACAAGCAGGTCCATAAATGTACCTGCTACATGGACATCTCCAGCACTTGTACTAGGTTGCAAAGCATATTCAGCTTTTGCTTGTAACGGGGAAGAAACAAAACAAACAGGGCAGGAAAATAAAACATCACTTTGCTCCAAACAGGGTTCTACGCTTGTAGTTAATGGGGAAAAATACACAGGAATAGTGACTAGCAGCTAATACACATTATTACCGCGTAGCCATCGGGAAAATACCTCCAAGTTCAGGAAGAGTTTAGGAAACTGGGGAGGGGTCTCAAGCAAGTAGCTACTTCTGTCACTTTCTCAGAAGTACTACCTGTGAGAGGCAAGGGAGAGCATAGGAGTGCATCCACCAGGAACTTTAACTCATGGTTGAAGAACTGGTGCTGTGAGGAAGGGTTTGGATTCATTGGTGACTGGGGAACCACCTGGAGGGATGGAGGTTTGTTCAAGCCTGACGGCCTGCATCCATCCTGAAGGGAATCCAAACACTCAATGATAAGTTTAAATGCTACATTGACAAGCATTTAAACTAGCAAAGGGGTGGCAGGCCAGCAAGGAGGGTACCTGTTGCTCACCCCCACAGCTAGCAGTGGAACCAGTGAACCAGAGGAGTGGCTATCTCTGCAAAGCAGTGTGCAAAAGATGGAGATTAGTGCCCAAGAGGTGGATAAGCAGAAAAGGGGCAAAATTCAGCAGAAGGGCAGACAGCAAGGAGAACCAGGGATAAATGACAACCAAGGAAGGGGCTGGAGTAGAACAGTGAAACAGTCTAGGGAGGTAAAATCATGGAAAGCCATGTATGCAAATGCCAGGAGCCTTAGCAACAAGATGGAAGATCTGGAGGCTGTCATGGTACAGTCAGACCTGGACATTGTGGCCATCACTGAAACCTGGTGTAATGATAACCACAACTGGGATATGGCCATACCTGGCTACAACATATTCAGAAGAGACAGAGCAGACAGGAAGGGAGGAGGAGGGCACTGTATGTGAAAAATGACATAAGGGCCACAGAGATCCAGGAGGAACAAATGGGGAGAGATACTGTGGGTTAAGCTGGAAAGGAAAATGGGGACAGCCATCCTGCAGGTGTGGTCTATAGACCACCAGCCCAGGAGGAAGAAACAGATACGGAGTTGATGCTAGCCATCCAAAGGATGGCAGACAAGGTGAGGTAGTACTGGTTGGAGACTTCAATATTCCAGACGTGGACTGGAGCATCCCAGCAGCAGCATCAACTAGGAGCAGATTTATCCTGGACTCCTTCAGGTTGCCTTCCTCAAGCAACTGGTCATGGAACCAACTCGGCAGAAGGCAATACTGGACCTTGTGCTCACAAACAGGGACAGTGTGATGGGGGTAACAGTGGGGGAGCACCTGGGAAACAGTGACCACCAGTCATTGTGGTTTGAAATCACAGAAAGAGCAGAACCAAACCACACAAAAACACGTATCCTGGATTTTAGGGGGGCAGACTTTAGGAAAATGGGGAGATACTTGAAAGAGGCATTAAGGGGCATGGGACAGGAATCAGGGGTTGAGGAACAGTGGGCAGTATTTAAAATGGGGATTACAAGAACAACAGAATTATGCATTAAGCAGGTTAGCAAGAGGAAAAGGAAGAGAGACCATTATGGTTTTCCAAAGAGGTAGCAAAGAAAGTGAAAGCCAAAAGATTGCATTCAGGCAATACAAAAGACACAGGCAGAAGGGGATAGGGAGAAGTATCAGGAGAAGCAAAGGGAGCAGGGAGGTCAGTAAGGAAGCCAAAGCTCAGACAGAAGAACACATTCGAAATCAGTGGGTAGAGGAACAAAACCTTTACAGGTACATAAGTGAAAAAAGAAAGACAAAGGGAGGATAGTGAGACAGAAGGGGGGAGGATGGGGCGTGTGGAGGATGACAACAGTAAAGCTGACATATTGAACAGGTATTTCTGCTCAGTCTTTACTGAGGAAGAGGAGGGCATGGGTCTGAAGGAGTACAAGGGGTGAGAATGGTGAAATGGACACAAGTCCTTTACACTGAGAAAGGTCCTGAAGGAACTGGAAGTAATAAGAGTTGATAAAGCAATGGGGCCAGATGGGGTGCACCCCAGGGTCCTTAAAGAACTAAGAGAGGTGGTGGCTGAACCTCTGGCTATCCTGTTTAGCTGATCACTGGAAACAGGGGAGGTACCCAAAGACTGGAGGACAGCAGATGTAGTCCCCTTATACAAAAGTGGGAACAAAGAGGAAGCAGGGAACTACAGACCAGTCAGCCTCACCTCGGTAGTGGGGAAGATCATGGAAGCACTACTGAAGGAGAGATTGGTGGAACATCTGGTTGTCAATGGACTACAGGACCCAAGGCAGCATGGTTTCACCAGGGGGAGGTCATGTCAGACCAACCTCGTTGAATTTTTTGACTGGGTGACTAGGGAGGTGGATCAGGGAGGGCAGTGGACATGGCCTATCTGGACTTCAGCAAGGCCTTTGACACTGTGCCACATAGAAGACTATTACACAAACTGGGGAATATGGTGTGGGCAGGACAGTAGTGTGGTGGGTAGGTAACTGGCTGGGTGGCAGGACACAGAGGTGGTGGTAAATGGCTGTCACTCCACAGAGGGAAGAGTGACCGTGGAGTACCACAGGGATCAGTGCTGGGACCGGTCCTATTCAACATCTCTTACTCAGTGACATTGCTTGGTGACCTAGAAGGCAGAATTTCACTGTTTGCTGATGACACAAAGCTCTGTAATAGAGTAGACACACCAGAGGTGTAGACAGAATGAGAGCGACCTGCAGAAACTTGAAGAATGGTCAGGGGTTTGGCAGTTGAAATTCAATGCAAAGAAGTGCAAGATAATGCATATGGGGCACAAAAACCCTGGCACAATATATCAGTTGGGGGGTGAGGATACAGCATGCACCAAGCAGGAAAGCGATCTTGGGGTTGTCATCTCTGATGACCTCAAGGTAGGGAAACAGTGTGACAAGGCAGCAGGTAAAGCAAATAGGATGCTGGGATGTATAGGCAGGGGCATCACCAGCAGGAAAAGGGAGGTAATAATTCCGCTATACAAGACACTAGTGAGGCCCCACCTGGAGTACAGTGTACAGTTCTGGAGACCATACCACGTAAGGACAATAGGGTAGAGAAGGTTCAGAGGAGGGCAACAAAGATGGTGCATGGATTGCATCACAAGTCCTATGAAGACAGGTTGAAGGAACAGAACATGTACTCCCTGGAGGAGAGGAGGAGAGAGGGATATGATGAGAGACATACAAGTATCTTACAGGGAGGAACAGGGTGCAGGAAAACACTATTTTTAAGCGAAAAAGATGTTCCAGGACTAGAGGCATGGGATGAAGTTGGAGGAGGACGATTCAGAGGAAACATGAGAAAGAATTTCTTCACAGAACGGGTGGTGGACAAGTGGAACACCCTGCCAGAGGAAGTGGTGGGGGCTGAAACAATCACGGTTTTTAAGAATGCATGGGATAGACATAAAGGAATTCTGGAGGTCAGGGGTAAGGGGCAACAGACTTCTAGGAAAACAAACTGAACTTACAAGCTCAAATGGGCAGACTGATGGTGGGCCATAGGCCCTTAACTGCCGACACTGTCTATGTATCTATGTATCCACAAAGAAAATATTCTAAAATAATGAGGGTTTTGTGTGGGTTTTCATACAGACCGCCAGTCCATCACAGAAGATAACAGCAGCACTAATGCAGTCTTCTTTAAGGCATCACACTACATCTTCCAACTGCAATAGTATACATTTTAATTGTACCCAACAGTATCAGAAGTCCTGAAGTTGGAAAGAAAGTGTCCTTATTTAGCGAGTGGCCAACACGTTGTAACAGGATTATAGCAAAGTTAAAGGCCTAGAGAAAAAAGGAAAGAAGGGGCAAACAAAAGATGCTGTTTGGGGGGGGGGGAAAAATAAATATAACAAGGCTGTTAAAAGATAAAAGACAAAGTTTCAGGTTCTGGACTGCATGGCACAATTAAAAACATAACAAAAACAAAAAAGGGGAGGCACCACCACAGTCTCCACGTAACGATCGGCAAGGGTGGGCCACTAGACTACCAGGGATGGGGGATATCTTTTATTTTATGATTAGGGATAGGTGGAGGGGGCAGACACTAGACTACCAGGGATAGAGGATATCTTTTATTTTATGATTGGGGATGGGTGGGGGACACTAGATATCCAGGGTATGCTGTGGGATGCTGACATGCACCACGGAAGTTGCAGGGTGCCCATCGCATTCTGCCACGTGCAACCATGCCTCAGACATGCAAATATGGCCATAATGACATGCAAATGGCCCCATTTGGACCTTGCATGGCTAATGACCCCATTTGCATGTTTTGGGCTGAATATCTGGAATGTGAGCTCAGCGCATCCACAAGGTGTGCTGCGCATTCCCGTCCCAGGTATTTAGTCCTGGCAGGGGATGTGCCATTGCAGCATTGGCAGCCCAATTTGCGCTGCACACATATCTTGATAAATTCAGATCAGTTATGCTATTGTGCATCCAATTTGAATATAACCCTTTTGTGCTCCGGTGCATCTCAGTTGTGTGGAGCAGCCACTTGTGCCCTTTCTGGATGCAGTTTGAATATCCTGCCTTAGATTTTTGCTGGACAGGTTCATCCATCCCTGGTTCCAATACAAGTGCTTTTAATAACTATAATGCTTTTTATTTTTCAAAGCAGTTCAATTAAACTCTCTGCCCCCACCTTCCCACTGTTTTATATATTGTTCTCTGCCTTCTTACCTTTTCTCTTTTACTACATTCAATAGATGGGATCATTCCCATTGTATGTAATAATTCAAAAATTCTGCACAGTTCAGCTGCCAGCCACCCCCCTTCCAATGTCACACACACACACACACACACACACACACACACACACACACACACACACATAAGGTCTTACACG
The DNA here is from genome assembly GCA_016271365.2 of Neoceratodus forsteri. Lineage (NCBI taxonomy): Eukaryota > Metazoa > Chordata > Ceratodontiformes > Ceratodontidae > Neoceratodus > Neoceratodus forsteri. Next base: position 155,822,276 of record JADMNL010000023.1, on the reverse strand, counting down.
GAACCAGTGCCCAATTTTATCTGTGGCAGGTAAGCAGCAAGAATTTCCCTGGTGAGCAGGTAATGATAGGAAGGGCATTTTTTATGGTCGGCAAAGGAAGACTAGGAAATAAAACTATAAGTCGTGCTTCATTTTTAAATTTGCGTTTGTGTTTGAAGAGGGACTAGTGAGGAGAAACAACATTGGATTATCTTTTTAAATTTAAAGACATTTTAATTGCAGGGTCTAGTTCAAATGTTTTCATGAGTAAAGGTGTCGGCCATGTTTGTGATGGCAGTCAAGGATGAGGGAAGTGAATTGCAATGTGAGTTGCTTAAAATAAGTTCCAAGCTCAGTGACTGTTAGGGATTAGCATACCCTTGTGTGACCACTGTTTTTTAGCCAATCAGGTTACTGGATTATTCTAGCACGTTGTAAAAAGTCATATATGTATGACACTATTATTAGATTAACTATACACCTTAGTATATATCCTGCTTAGGATCTAAATTGGATTGCAGTTAGGTAATACAAATCTTACAAGCTATTGGTGTCTTTCACAAAGAGTAGGGGACATTCTCAGTGTCCTGGCCAACATTCCCCTTCCCATAAAACCAGTTCATGCAATTGTCCAGGCTGTGGGTGGGTGTTGATGTGCGATATGGCCACCACTACACATTCAGTCACTTCACTACCAGTCTAGCATTGCTTGTAAAGTGTATTGGGATACATTGTGTATGAAAAGCACTATATAAATGCTGATTCTTCTTCTTCTAGGATGCTCTGTGTACATGTCTGTATGTCTGTCTGTCTAGTGTAGCCTCATTTCTTTAATGTTAGAGTACTTGTCATTCTACATGCAGTTTGGAATTCTTTTATTAACTTCGTGACATGTCTCATTATATTAACCACACCAATTGTAACTAAATTGCATAAATAAATGTTGTTATTTTTCAAATAGTTAAGTATAAACATTCATTTTAACTTAGAACACGTGTTATTTCCACTAAGTACATGTTATTTTCACTTAGAGTGCAATATTAGAACATATTATTTCCACTTAGAATCTAGAAATAGAACTCAGAGATTAAAGGACCAGATAGAGAGTTTACAATCGAAAGAATGTCTGTTTTAAGGTACAACAAGTAAAACACTAATAAAAACATTACAAATAGCATGGTATATACAGCATAAAATACATCATGACTCATAGACAGACAAAACCATGGAACTGACACTGCCCTGATAAAATTCTCGGTTGATGTACTTGGAGCCATGGACAAAGGAACCCCTACAGGGGTGGTCTTCACAGGCATGTCCAAGGCAAAAAGATCTTGTCAACCACCAACTCCTGCTGACTAAATTGGACAGGATTGGTCTAGACCCTCACGCTATCACTTGGTTTGACAACTGTCTCTCTTGCTGAATTCAGAGAGTTACGTGGAAAGGAGTAACATCCGACCCACTTCCCCTGAAGGAGGGGGTACTGAACGGTTCCATACTGGGCCCCCTTCTCTTTTCCCTGTTCATCAGTGACCTAAGTAGCCATTGTGGTGGTAGCTTAGTTGTCCAGTACGCAGATGATGCTGTCATATACAGATCCATGGACAACCTAGCTGACCTTGGCCTTCAGCTACAGGCTGAGTTTGTTAAGCTGGAGGCCTGGCTAACAGAGAACAGGCTGGTCCTCAACACAAGCAAAACCAAGGCTATGCTATTTGGACCTAGATCCATGGGTCAAGACAGAACCCCATCACTCCTACTTACCTCCTCAGCTGGCAACTGCATTGAGGTGGTGGGCTCTCTTAAATACTTGGGTCTAACACTGGATCAGGGCTTTACCCTAAAGAACCATGTCAACCATGTAACAAAAACTATCCACCGCAAACTAGGAATGCTCTACCGCCTAAATGACCAACTGATCCCCGAGGCCAGAATAACCAATGCTACAAGTGTCCTCCTCCCCACCCTGACCTATGCTGCTCCAGTTATACAGGGCATGGCAAAATTGGAGAATAACAGACTGCTTGTGCTGTACAACAAGGTGGATCACTTTGCCTCTCAGTCTCATGCAAGACGCCACCACTGCGAAGCCTTGTCTTCCCTAAATTGGTCATCCTTTGACTTTCACCTTCAGTACCCCCCACTCTGCAATGTGTATAAGTTCTTCCGCTCCTCCCCTCCAGCCAGCCTTGCAGGGCTTCTGGTCCCCAAGCACTCCAGCTGAAATCTCCGTGCAACAGGATGAATCCTCCTAGAAGAACCCAGGGTGTGGACCAAGGCAGGCGATAAATCCTTTGTCTCCTCTGGCCCCCTGCTGTGGAACAAACTCCCTCCCTTTGTACAGGAAGCCCCCTCCCTCAAAACTTTCTGAACCAGGCTCAGTGCCCACTTGCTCAATGCCAGTACCTGTTCTTGCTACTGCACTTGATCTGACCACTGTACCACCTACTGTCCACATATGGTGTATTTATGTCTTGTACACTGATCAGACATTCTGTACCCCTGTTCTTATGTATTGCTTAACACTCCTTGTATACCACTATGTATGCCTTATATCTGTACCCCTGTAAATAAGCATTGTTTAACATTCCTGTAAACCATTATGAATGCCTTATCTCTGTAACTAACTCCGGGTTGCCCCAGAAAAAGGGACCTTCGGGGCTCAGTGGGCCTATCCCATCGCCAAAATTGAATGAATAAATAAATAAATAAATAAATAAACAGTGGAATTACACATGTATCCCCACATGAGTAGTAAGATTATTATAACTAACTCATGGTCTTATCACTCACTAGTGGAAAGAAATGTGTTATTCCATTGCAACCTGTTGTGCATTCCCTGTTTACTGGGGTTTTTTTTTTAGTTACTTTCTTCTTTAGCATCCTAGCTCTGAAACTGCTGCCCTCAAAGCAGATATATTCAAAACCATTGTGGCAACACCTATCTTTCTTTATATTGCTATATTTACTACCAGATTCTGCATGTAACAGAAATGTTTCATGCACTGCCGATGTCACGGGATTTTTATGATTTTATCATAAATATATACACAAATGTCATTCTATTGTGGGATGCCAGTACAAGTGAAGTGCCATAGCAGTGATAATTTACCGCATTTCATTTCACTAGTAGAAAAATAAAGTAGCGGTGACAAATGCTTCCTCCTTGTTGTATTTCATCTTTAGCACCTAAAACAATTGGTCTTCTAACTAATAAAAATATTCTGACGCTTTACTGTTTTTTTTTCCAGCATGGGACACTAGGTGTCACCAGAAAGCTCAAACAAAACATGGACACCAAAGGCTGATTGTTCTTACGTTTGTGTTTATTTGAATCTTGTTAACTGGGCAGGCCCACTAAGACATGACGTCTCTTTTTCAGGGCTGACAAATCACAGAAGTGCAGTCTTCAGTCTTTTAGGGAAGGCTGCCGACTTCCCTATGCACAAACATCCCCTGCCAGATGGCTGTGCAGCTACATTTACATCGGTTGAAAAGGCAGATAGTTCTGCTCACCTTATAAGAAAAAGGCACTGCTCTGGCATCTACTGAGAGATGATACATAGATAAAGGAAACACAGGTAGAAAAAAGTGCAAAAAAAATTATTTATCTTATTTATTTAGTTTTTGTTAACTGGGTAAGTGCACTAGACAAGAACTGTCTTTTTTCAGGTATGACCCATGAGATTAAAAAGGAATGGGATTAGCACAAGTATCATAAAATACACAGAGATATAATGTTTGGAAGAGTAAAAGAATACAGCAGTTAGTACAAAGCATCATCAGAGAAGGAATACAGCAACAAAGGAAGGAGTCAACATATTATAAGAGTCACTACATGGGAACAGGATTAAGTCCACAAACATCTGCTTACAACTTGGAAAAGCAATTGCACATTTAAGTACTTAGTAGATGCCTATAAAATGCATTGTAAAAGCCTCGATTCTTCAAAGACTCAAAGAAATCAGACTGCATTTCAGTAATAGTGCCCAAAGGCATTGTAAGACTGTGTATGTTGAAATGTAGGTGCGATACCAGTTATACTTGGCATTTATAGGCTCATTTCTCTGGTACATTCTTTTGCATGACTTTGATCATGTCCTGCTTGGCTGCTCTGCGATACTTAAAAAGTGTGAACAACATTTCTCAAATTGATAAGAGAACTGGTTGGGAAAACACTTAGGAAACTAATCCGTGTTGTTACACTTCTGTCAGTTGTTTGTATTTTACAGCTGGTCCCTAGCTGTATTGCATTCATACCAGAATAGTTCTTATAGTCTGCCTGTTGCTGCCTATGGATGCAAAATATAAACTGTCAGAAATTGAGAGTTTGCTGTGGTGGGTCCAGAGGTGAAGAAGCTTCCATTAAATGTCCAATCCGAAGTCTCATTACACTGTTCCAAAATTTGGGACTCTCCGTCTGCAGCTTTACCATGTCAGGTATGCAGGTGCCAGAGACAGGAAAGAGTCTTCAACGTCTGCCCATACAAAACTAACACAGGGGGCTCTATTTTAAAAAGTCCATTTAGATCAGCGCCTAACTGCCATCTGCTGCAAACTCAGGTGTGCCAGGGACCCTGCACTTGATTTTAGAAAAAGTGCAGTCCTGGCACTGAAGTCCCTGAGTCTGCTGCAAGCTGACAGTTGCGCCAATGAAATGGCACACAGGAGGGGAATGCCACAAGTTGTGGGATGGGCTTGCAGCAGCAGTGGCCAGCCCTGGTGGCTGCCAGGTCATTCTGGGCATGCCCTGGCTCATGGGGAGTGGGAATGGATTGGGCTGGGGAGGGGGGATGGCAACTGCTCCAAAAGGTCTGTGTGGGGGCAAACACACCAGTGCCACCATGGGGGATTGCAGGCTTGTTCATGCCATAGACCACCGCCACTCCAGTTGTAGTCTGACAGGTGTTGGAGGCTGCTCAGGCACCTTCCCAAGGGGGACACAGGGTCACCCCCCCACCCAGTGATGGCTCCAGCAACGGCACGCCACAGGTTAGACCAGCTCTGGGCTGGTCTAACAACAGGGTCCATGTGCCCATTGTGGGGGGCTTGCAAAATCTCACTTATGGGGAAACTTCAGTGCTACCCCAGTGCAAACCCCCTTTCACCATGGCGCACCAGTGCGACTGTCACAAGGACAGCACAAGCCCAGTTGGGGCAGGTGGTCCCCTCAGTATTGCAGGGTGCCTTACAAAATCAGGACTGGTGCAAGGTACAAGGCAAAAAACCCTTTGCACCATTTCTCCTTGATGCAAGCCCCTTGCACCAGTCCTGATCATTTTAAAATCGGGCTCAGGAAGTCTTACAATACTCAGATGCTACATACAGTACTGCTAGACTTACTGCAAGATATCCCCCACCTAATCACAAAACGTACAGTGTTACCATCTCCCCCTTTCCAGTGCATCCCTGAACTAGCCCCACTCTTCGTCTGCTTGACACTATTGCTGTTGCCTTTGACTTTATTATAATAGATGGATAAGTCATAAAATACCATTGAAATCCATACAGAAAATGTCCTGTAACACCATACTTCAAACATCGTAATGCCACAGTTGGATTATCCTAATACTATGGTTCAAAGCATGTAATACTATTGTTCCAGACTCTCAGCGATAGTACTATGAGACAGATCCATGTCTGCGCTCCTGCTCAACAGTGAGCCAGCCTTTACACACACACACACACACGCACACACTGCTGTCTAACTCCCACTTTTAAAGCACTGTGACTGCAGTGCCCCGAGATAATGACCCCATCTTAGAAATCACTTCTTTTTTAATTTAAAGCTGTTTGTTAAATCCTCTCCTCATTCACTCACCTAGAACAACATATCCTAAGTAGCAAAGTGACAATGGTCCAGCTCCTCTTCACTCTAGCTCCCACCTACTGGATAACCCAACCGCTCACTCTTTCGCTAACACACCAGCAAGGGTGCAACATACATTTATTTCTCATGACCCATCAAAATGGAATGAAATCTTTTCTTTTTTTCTCTTTTTATTTAGGTCAGTAAAAAAATAATAATAACTAAGCCACAGCAGTAATACAGGAAGGGCTCTCCTTCTTGACCACTCACATAGACACGCTGCTATTTTCCGCTGACAACTATTCAAAACACACATGAACAACCAATAGAAATACACACTGGGAGCTTCAAAGGGATCTGGACATTATGACGGTTACAGCAATCCCTGGCAATTGGCAAAAAAAAAAAAAAAATCACTGCCTTCAACTGAACATTTGCACCACATTTGGAAGAATTCTTGCAACTGCTTGGACACATGTATTAAAACAAAGTACAAGATAGGTGACTGTGATTACTCGGCTATAACACCATCTCTAGGTTCTGAGAACATGTTGGAACCTCTTTAGCTTCACTCTCGAGGATGGCATGTCTCCAGAACCTCTCGATGATGTTATAGCCTTGTAATGCACAGTCTCCTATCTATTATTCTATTTGTACACCTAATGTCTATTTCTTTTGTTAGTGATGTAACTTTCCTTGTATTGTAGGATTTGATCCTTCCTAAAACTTGCTAACTTGTTTTTCACAGTAATCTCCTGGAACATACCTTACAATAGGCACGTACTTGTCTAGTATGTTGGCATGGTCAACAAAAACTAAAATAAAAACATAAATTCCAGTCCCACTTCAAGTCTGGCAACTGGGTTGAAGGGATCAGCAATACCTCAGCACCACATCATCTATTGTCGCCACATCTAGAACTAAGGGTAGGCCTTGGCAACCAGTGACTCCAGCACCACAGATCCAGAACTAAGTGACAGTTCTCTGAACAGTGTCAGTGCTTCACAGATGAAGTTACAACTTAAGATGAAGTAGGGCCAGTGTAGCTATCAGTCAGAAGTGTGGCAGTGAGCAGAAAAGATATGACAGCTCCCAACTCAGCCAGTGGCAACTAACCACAAGTAGGGGGCCTTAACATTAAGTGCAGCGGTGTGCAGTAAAGACATGACAGCTCCCCCACACTGCAGGTGGTAACCTAACACTAGCAGTACGCCTCATCAGTAACCAGAAGCTAACAGGAGGCCTCAGCAGTGTTGGAATTACACTAGGCTTGTCATGGCTCGCTCCTCCCCCCCCCCCACCTCTGAAGTGAATCATGGTAGCTCACACATTATAACCATTGACTTACAATGGGAAGGTGGGATCAATTTAAAGACATGACACTTAGGGCCCCCCAAGCTCTGAAATTGAATTCCAACACTGGGCCTCAGTATTTAATCATCAGTGAGATGGTAAACAGAAACAATGCTACACTGTCCTCAGATTTCTACTAAAGATATAGTTTTCATGTCATGCCTACATAACAGCTGGCTACACGTGGAAAAAGTAGTTATTCTACAGAGTGGTTAATTTTAATTTGAATGTTCTTCCCCCCTCAGTATCTCTAAATCCCATTAGTAGGCATTCCTTCACTGTTACTGAAAGTGGCTCCTACTGGGGGAAGGCTGAGATTGGTCTTGTTATAGCTGGCCCATAATAACACTGCAATTGTACCAGAAGTAGTTCCTAGTGTTTCCAGTCCTCACTCCTCATGCAAAACATTAAACCTCCACAAATAAAGTGTTGTCGTTCCCTCTTCACTTTTTCTACTTTTCCTTCTCAACATGGACACTCAAACATGTAGAGTAGACATTATTCCCATTTCTGTCTGTCCCTAAACCCTTCCTTCACCCCTGCCTGACCTGGACCAAACTCATAGAACATAGAACAGTAAAGAGTTACTGTGCATTCCCTCTGTATTTCTGAACCCTTTCGGCTCTCACAATTGCCGGGGACTTCCCAAAATACAGAAATACCATTTCATCTGTGTCCTTAAATCCTTCCCACACCCAACACACAAGCTGGAGCCTTTCATTACTATCATAATAGAGGATATGCGAATCCAAGAGCAGCTATTTGTGGAACCAATCAACTTTTGTTTTATTTTATTTAAGATTTTTAGTACCAACATAGCCTCATTAAGGTGTATATTCTAGTTTTCAAGAGGGTACTTGAGCGCAATTGAAAAGTAAGTAGCAGCAGCTATTGTTACATATTGTAGATTACTTATCTTACAAATATTCTTTGGTTACATAGGTACATAGCTTGGGTTACATTGGTATAACGGTGCAATTTATCCATTAGCTATGGAGGCACAGTGCATAGTTAAATCCTAAATATTATACTATTACACCACATGTAAAATAGTTATTTAAAATAGTGAACACTACAGCAGACTATGAACAGGACATGAGCTATGCAGTGCTAGGCAACAGGACTTTTCTAGGCAGCAAAATGGCAAATGAACATCTACACTGAGGAGTGCATGGTGACATAGACATTTTATTTTTATTTTTTATTTAATATTTGGTAACTGAGTAAAATCCAAGGGCATCAAATGTCCATTTTCATGGGTGACCCAGACATAAAATCAGTAACATTTCAATTCAGACAAATGAATTAATTACAACAACAGCAAGTAGAACTAATAATGCAATGCTGCTTCAAACATGTTTTTTTTTTTTTTTCCCCCTTCTCACCACCAGGCTCCTGCACCTTCTGGAGTCTCCAATGGCCTGATGCATCCTCGCTCCTGCTACCGGTAGCCAGTGCAGTCCATCCCTCCCACGGAGCCTTCGTTGTTATACCCCAGGTGGGTACGGGGTTGGGCCCTTTCCACCCCGACGTGTCTTGAGTTTCATCGGGGGATGCTGGTACTGGCACTGGCAGGGGCGTTGAGGATCATGGCCAGGAGCTCCGTCTACCAGGAGTCTGGTGGGGCATTTTTCCTGGTTTTCTTTCCCCGTCCTCCGGACGTCGAGCACTAGGGGAGCCTAGGGGCGGAGCACGTCATGACGTGCTTGACGCTCCGGCTCCCGGCAGACGTCCTTCCCTTCCCTATTCACAGTCCCCGCTTCACCTCCACCTGTGGTCACCCAGGCGGCAGCATGGCAGCGGGATCTGCATCCCCACCCACCCCCCTGGAAGAGGAGAGCAGCCGTTGGGCACTCGATCCTCTTCTCCCCGGCTGGCCCTCCAGCTACCCGAGTCTGTTCCCGTCAAACATGTTTAAAAACATATAAATAATTACAAGATAAAATACAATTAAGCAAGTCAATCTACAATTTTATGACCTGAAAAAGCCAAGATCTCTGACCCAGTGAAGACCTGTAACAGGGAAGTTTCAATGCCCCATTATTTGCCAATCTGATGCAGTAAGAACGAAAACTAATTTATACATTAGGCATAAATGAAAACGGTATTTGAGAAGACTGAATCTGCTTAAATATTAACAAATTAAAATGATTTACTCTCTGTTCCAATGAAACCAACCTAAAATACCATACAAAGTACAATTATGAGCAGTACGAGAAAAAGAACTAGCAAATCTACAGACTGAATGATATAGTAATTTTACATGATGCAGAGTAATAGTGCTAATGGAAGAATAAATTGGAAGACCATAATCAATAATTGGTAACAATAAAGATTGTGCTAGAACCTTCTTTGAGAGAATTGATAGTTGCTTAATCTATATAACTCATATCTCAAAGAAAAATGAACATGAATGCAAATACTCGATGAATGGCGTGGAGCTTACCTAAAGAAAGCAAGAAAAAGACCAGGGAATACTGATCTCTGGCAACACTGATTTGGAGCAGCAGTGAGAGGCAGCAGCTAACAAGACAGCCAAAATCATGGCTTGTATGAAAGGGAACTTCATACGTAGGTCTAGATATGTTACAATATAATGCCCTTCTACAGATCATGGTATGTCCCCATCTTGAGTACTTCATGACATTCTAGTCCCTATAGCTATGGAATGATAGTGATACAATGAAGAAAGTACAAAGGAGAACAATCTAGATGGTTGATGGCTTGGAGAACATGGGCTATGAGAACCAGTTAGCAAAACAGGGTTTGTTATGCATGGAAAGGAAAAGAACCAGGGAGGAACGGTTACCGTATTTAATTGTCTAAAAGGGATAACACCATTAGACAAAGTGCAGCTATTCAAGAGACACAAGAATAAGAGGACAAAGGGACACTCAGTGTCACTGAAGGGAGAGAAATTTAAGGGAACATCTGAAAAAAAACCCTGCTTAACAGAATAAGCAGTAAACACTTGGAATAGACTGTCAAAGTGGTATTAACTGATACTATAATACACATCAAGCTCAGACTCAGTAAATGCTTTAAAGAAAATGGGGTGGCAGGGTGTTCTCACTGAGCTGACACGAGGGAGGAACTCGATGGATTGCTGGTCTTCTTCTTCACCCCCTAAATATGTATGTATGTAACTGAGTGACAATAAAACTAAAGGCTAATATGTAATGCATGCCGAAAATAGAAAATGGAGTTAGAATCAAGGTTTCAAACAGAGGGCTTCTGCAGAGAAATTATAATTGTCACTGACAAGAAAGCTGTTCTTCAGAAATTGGTTAATGCACTTACAATTCAAAGGTAACAAGAAATTGGAAGTGCAGCTGATTTATAGAAAACATGTTCAAGTCAAATTCATTTCGTGTTGAAAGAAAATTCCCAAACACACAAAAAATGTTTGTTATTGCTGACAAACCATGGGTTACTCCATCCCAAAATGATTGCCAAAAGGCAAGCTGCCCAGAAAAAGGATCATAAGACATTATAGATTTTAGAGAACTCAAGTTAATAAAATGAGTAAGAAACTGAAGGGAGCTTACTACAATTATAAGGTTAAACAGCTGTTCCCTACTGATCCACATAGATGGTGGGATGGAAAGGGATGAAAATACTTTTTCACGTAAATAAGGGAAAATGTAATAACAGTAGCAGCTTGAATGAAAATTAGATTTTAATAAAATGTGAAAAGATAAATATAAATTTTTGTGAAATCTCCAGAGATTTTGGGAACTGGAAAGTGTTTTCAAAACACATACCCAATTAATGTGTTGTGTCATAGAGCAGGTTGTTGATTAGTTTAAAACAGCAAATCCAGAAAAATCCATTGGAATATATCAAGTTTCAGGGTGGCTGCTTAAAGACGGTACCTTTACTTTAGCCCACTTGTTGACATTTATAATTAATGCTTCAGTTTTAAATGGAAATGTACCACAAGAGTGGAAAAATGTAGATGTAGTACCAATCCCCAGAGTAGCGCTGAGATGTAACTGTTCAGACCCATTTTGTTAGCACGTGTTGCATCAAAAATTGCTGAAAGTTTTAAAGTCTGAGTACATTATAGAACCAATACAAAAGAGTCAGGTTCTTTTCAATATGGCCATCTGCAAGGTTGATCAACAACACATTGCTTAATGAAATTGTTACCCTACAACTAACCACCTTACTTGGAGAGAAGCTGGAATTCGTTGATAACTTCAAATACCTTGGAGTCTGGATTGATAACAAGCTTGACTATTCTGTCCATATTGAGGAGCTACTAAAGAAACTGAGACAAAGACTTGGTTTGTTTTTTAGAATAAAGTACTACCTCAACAGAGACTCCAAAAAAAGATTAATCCAGGCTTCATTCCTATCCCTCATTGACTATGCTGACTTTCTGTACGGACATTGTTCACTCCCCCTTAAATAAACTGGACACCCTATACCACAGGTCCATCAGATTCATTACTGACCTTCCCTTCAGCACCCATCATTGCTCCCTTTATAAGGCAGTTAACTGGACATCATTACAACACAGAAGAAATAAGAATGCTGCAATTTGGATATTCAAAGCCTTATCAGGCAAGCTACCTACCTATATCTCAGACTGTTTTACTCAAATTACTTCTAGGCCATACAACCTAAGGATCAGCAAAATTATCATTCTTAAGGTCCCCAATGTCTGCACCCAGTTTGGGAGGGCTGCTATCAGCTACTCACTAGCAATTGTTTGGAATTCACTCCAAAAAAACATGAAGCTAAATAACCTCCTACCCTTAATATCCTTCAAAGGATTATTCACCACCCTATTCCCAGAACTCTGCAACTGCTTCCACAAGGCCTAAACCCGGCCCTACTCTCCCTTTTGTGCCCATTGCCTTCTGTCTCACAGATTAAAAGTTTTAATGTGCCTTGTACATATGTATATTGTTATATATTAGCACTTATGTCATTGTATTACTGTTTATGTTACCCTGTCATTGTATTACTGTTTATGCTACCCTGTCAATGTAATAACACTTGCACTTCTTGACCACTCAGGTCCATCTTGTAAATGAGCTATGCTCAATGATGTTCACCTGATTAAATAAAGATTTTGATTGATTGATTGATTGATTGATAAAGTACATGTGGCTTTTGAACAGGGACTCACACAGATTTAGAGTTGGTGTAGTTCAACAAGGCAGTTGACAGAATTGACCACAATTTCTTGATCCTAAAGATGGTCTTGCTTGATATTCACCCAGTGCTGCTCAGGTGGGTGAGTTCCTTTCTTCTGATTCAACAACAAAGAGTCAAGTTGGGTTTGATCAGTTCCAGTTAGAGTGCTATCAGTGGAGGTATCGCACAAGGGACAAAATTGGGACTGTTGTTCTTAATAATGGTAAATGATTTAGTTCTCATGTGACCTTAAACATGTAATTCATGTTGATGACATAAAAGACAATTACAGTACACTTCAGCTGGACCTAACCCAACCTAGCTGCTTTGACACTGTCAAATGAAAACAAATAAGAACAAAACAATTGGAATGAGAGTTGATTTTGTTAAAGGAGCAAAACATGACCCTGGTTTTGAGTAATAGGGCAAGATAGTCAAAACTTTGCACCGGGCCAAAAACGTTTGCACAGGTTTAGTGCGGGATTAGCGTGGGTCTGCTATATTCAAAAGGCCAAATAGCATGGGCAAACTGCATTAGCGCCGGACAAAATCATAATGTATGCAAGGGGCAAACTGACATGCATACAGGTGCAATGCTATATTCAGTGACTAGCGCTGCTCTAAATGGTTTTGCATGACTTAGCGCGACGCTAAGCGTGGTGCACATTACTTCCCAGGAAAAGTTTGTCTTAACCCTGGGCAATCAGCTTTGCATGGTGTTTGTATGGCTTTTGCATGGCTTTGCACGACCCTAACAAATAAATATGACACATAGACAAAGCCAAACATAGAGGATACATGCTGCTAACTGATGGCATCACAATGATGCCATCATCTTCCACCAGTCCCAGCCATGCAAGGCAGTAAGTGGTGACCCTGCCACCAGTGGACAGCATGGCAGTGTGGCCATACAGCACACACCTATGAACCACTCTTTTGTGCACACCAACAGATGCCAGCACACACATGCAGCACTGTGGGCATGGAGGATGTTGAGTGGAGAGTGTATAGGTGGCCAGGCTATGCCACAGACCAGGTGTGGCCACAAGGCTGGGACACATCATGCAGTACACATAGGCCAGTATTGGGAATACCCCAACACCAGTGTGCCTTTCTGATAATATATGCCCCCCTGGCCACATACCGCACAGCTGTACAACTGCCACAGCACACAAAGTCAGACATGTATATGTCACTGTGAGCATCCCATGCCAGAGGTGCAACATTTGTGGGTCACACAACAGTGTAACAGTAATGTCCACTGTCAGTAAACACCTGCAGGTTGGGCCTCTCACTGTGTATAGTGCAGTCATCATCACTGCCCTACACACCATAGGCATCGCTGTGTCCACACACTACTGGCCCCCTTGCTACTTGCTACTGTAGTGTCTGCTGTGCACTGTAACATGACCTACAGTGTGACAGTTACATGCAGCACCACCACCATCTGTGCCTATGCCATGTTGTCCCAGTACAGCTGCAGGCAGCAACGCATGTGAAAGTACAGTGTTCAAAACTGTATAATATTCCCCAAACTGTTTGTGCAGAGTTAATATGTTTGCGCGGGTTTAGCGCAGGGCTAAACCGATAGCCCGGTGCAAACTACATGCAAATCAGGGCATCATGAGATGCTAATTTGGATGTTTGCCCAGAGATTACATAAGTAGGCTCATTTGCATGTCACTTTTGAATATGGCAAAGTTGCGCTTGGGCAAGCGTGTTTGCACGGGCTACTTGAGTTTTAACCCTAAACTAAGCCAGCATAAACAGTTCGGGGAATATTTTACAGTTTTGCACACTGTACTTTCACATACGCTGCTGCCTGCAGCTGTACTGGGTCCACACATTTTCTCGCACACACATTGGCCACATAGTTCACCTCTACCTACCTTCACATCGCTGTGCACTGTGTTGCTATTGTGGTTTACAATTCCTGGTTGACATATTCAGAACTGTCTTATTCCAGGGCTAAGTTTGCCCTGCACTCCCAGCTCAGTTTGCCCGGCCTCATTCCCATGCTATATTCAGAAGCTGTTTGCCCTGGGCTATTCCTTTTGAATATGGCTTGCTTTGTGCTCCGGGCTAAGTTTGCTCACTGAGCAGTGCTAATTTAGCCCCAGGGCAAAGTTTTGAATATCTGGCCCTTAATCTGCAAAATATAAATCTTGTAAAAGAAACAACATATCTTGGAAATATACTCAATGACAATTTGATTGGCCATGTACTGTACATTCTGGATATATTATAAAAAGGAAAAAAGATCATACTTCTTAACAGTTTTACAAAATCTCATTCTGACATCCAGGACTGTATGTTAAAGGTAATACAAGTTTGGAAAAAGTACAGAAAAGGGCTTGTCATATATTTGGAAATGCTGGTCATGATGGATATCAAAAGGCCCAGTTCTTAACGGGGTGCAAACACTTCTGATGAAAACAATGAATTGTGTAAAACCCTTTTAATAATTTAAAAAAAGATCTCAAGAAAGGATCAGATTTGTATAGGGCAGAGAATGAAAAACCATACCAACTTACAGTAGGAAGAAAGAAGTATCTTATAAAAAAAGTAGAAATAAATACTCTTGATGCCACTAATCCTGTTAAGGTAAATGAGAAAGGCTTTAACTGAGAGGAGTCGGTCCAGAGCTAAGAAAAAATGTTTCTGCAAAATGAGGCACAGTCTCACTTGCCCATTAAATTATCATAATAGTAACTTGAATTTATTATAGCTTTTACATTGTCAGTTATTCAAAACCTTATAGTTTCTTCTTCAGGGATAGGTGTGTGTATGTATATATATATATATATATATATATATATATATATATATATATATTCTTTTTAATATAAGTTATATAATTTGGATATATGGATCTTTGGAGCCTTAAGGTAATAAGCATGATCCACTTATTTGAAAACTTTTGAATAAATTTGTGCAATAACATTTTTTTAGGAATAATAATTCCAGTTTTTATGTACTGGAATTATATAACTTATATTGAAAATAATATATATTTTATTTCTATAAGCCTGTCCCTGAAGAAGAAACTATAAGGTTTTGAAATGTTGGTAATGTAAAGGCTATGATCAATTCAAGTCACTATTATGTTAATAACCTCATGGGTGAGTAGGACTGTACCTCATTTTGTAGAAATGTTATAACAGGGATTATTAAAAGAGTCTGAGAAATGGAGCTGTCTGATTGGCTGCAAACATTCTAAATTTATTAACATGCATGTAGAGCTTAATCATATGCTGAACAAGGTTTAACACTATTTAAACATTTTTTTTATTATAATAGCAATAAGGCACTTCCAGGGATTATGTTAATGGTCAGTTAATCACCCCTCTAGGGAGCATGTGGCACTGACTACACCTGGCGCTACAGTACACCCCTAGAAGGTGATTAACAGACCATTAACATAACCCTTGGTCATGCCTTATTGCTTAAAAAACAAAAGGGTACAATGCAACCTTGATCCCGTGGGCAGTAAAACCTTTAGATGAATTGTGTTATAGTTATATGGTATTACCCCTTTGAATCATATGAAACCCTTCTTTGGAATCAGACCTATTCTCTGGTTTAGGATTTCAACCTCATATGACATGTACCACCTTTTAGTGAATGCTGACATGTTGCTGTGAAAATTGCTATAGAAAATTAGGTATCATAAAGAGTAGGAAATATTTAGCCATTTTCTCACCTCAACAATTTTATGTGTTTTAAGCTAGGAATGTACACTATAAAAACATTTGCCAAAATGGTAACCTGTGATATGGGTAACTCAAATTGAGGTACTCAGTTTGAGTGACTCAATTTGAGCACCTGAAACCGTAGTGAAGGATAAAATATAGCGAAGGGGAAAAAGAGTGAGAATAGAGTTGTAGGGTTAAGAGAGAGAGAGGAGATGCCGGATGTAGTTCAACCACTGTGGGCTGCAAACCAAGCTGCCGGCTTAGTGTGGTGGCTAGAGCTGCCAACTTCGAATAGCTAGGTCGTGCAGGCAGAGCTGGGTTTGGTTCCCAGCTGGTGGTGCTTTGTTATTTTTTTTTTTCTTGCCCGGGGAACATCTCACATCCTGAGTTTCTCCCACACCCTGAGTTGCCCCCCCCCCGAGATGGTTATTTTAGTTAGAGGGTGTGGGGGGCAAAGAACCCTGCAAGGGGGGGTGCAGAGGGTGGAGACCTCCTCAAAAATACAGTAAAGTTGGTCACTGAAATGGCAGTAGCCATAGTGCTGGTCGTTCTGGTTGTCATCATGGTTTTGGCTTCACCATTATGTGATGGTATCATTTTCTCCTCACTTATATTACATGGTACCTTGTAAAATGCATGATGTTTAATATTGTACTAATTTGTCTTACTGATTTCAGATGGTATGGTATGTTTTATTAACTTCAGGCAGTATACTGGCTGCAGTGAGTTATACAAATCTTGAAACATCTTGAATATTGAAAATGACATATGAATTCCAATGCTGAGAAATACAAGGTGATGCTTGTTGGAAACAAAAGCATGGAGGCAAAGTATTGCCTAAAAATGCCCCAGTACAGATCTCTGTCTAGGTCCCACCATGAATGCAGTATGCAGTTCTGGTCCCCATAGATATTGATATTATTAAGAAGTTTCAGAGGAAAGAAACCAGAGTAGAGGTGGGCGAAAGTTGCAGATTTCGCTTTCGGGGAACTTTCACGGAAATTTGGAAATTTCACAGAATTTTCTGAACTTCTGCCATTGGCAAGATTGGAATCTTCCAAATGTGTTTGGTGGATTTTCGTCCTGTTCTACGGAACGTTTTGGCTGAACTGCGGAATAATGCACATGAATTGCGGAATAACGTTTCTGAGAAATGTTTTTCCGCAGTTTAATGAATTATTCCTCAGTACATGTAATTATTCCGCAGTACAGTGATCAGTTCTGTGGACTTTTTTCTCTGCAGTTTAATGCAGTAATCCACAATTTATAAATGTTTTCTGTCGTTCTAAGTCAGAATGTCTATGAAAGTTGTTAATTTGATTTCCACACTTTTGCAGAAGCGAAAACCTGCTTTTCATTGAAATTCCACTTGCAGAAGTTTCTTTTCACACACCTCTAAGCCAGAGTGGTTAATGATGTGTAAAAAATAGGATATGAAGACTGACAATACTGGGGATGTTTTCCATGGGGAAAAAGAAGTGTGTGGGGGAGCAGGACTATGGACTTCCAATACCTGAAAGGGATAAAAATATCTAACTAAATGCAGCTCTTCAGGACATAGAAGGATGAAAGGACAAGGGGACATACAATCTCACTAAAGGAGGAAGATTCAAGGGACATGTTGCAGAACAAGTGCAATGAAATTGGGCAAAACATTTGACCCTACCTTTTTTCACTTTAAAAGATTCCAAGCATCTTCAGGCTGTATTTGGTTGTAAAATTGCCTAGCTCCACCAACATTTGAGAATTTTAATAAATGTTTAATTTTTTTTTTCTTAAGAAACATTATGGCTGCCACATTTGGCTTAACAATAGCAAGACCTGGCAAGAGTTAAGACTGAAAAAAGTTTTAAAAGCTCGTGGTTTGCAGCATAGGAGGTACTTAGAAAAGTAGGGGAGGTTCTGATAATGGGAGACTTCAACATGCCGGATACAGATTGGTCAATACCAGCAGGAACATCTGCCAGAACTAGACTCATAGTGGATTCCCTGCAGGGGGAGGGCCTCAAACAACTGGTACAGCAACCCACAAGAGACAGGGCTATCCTAGATCTAGTACTGACTAACAAAGAAGGGATCACAGATCTCCAGGTAGAAGGTCACCTGGGGCCAGTGACCATCACATGGTATGGTTCAATTTGGCTACTACATCTAAATCATCCATTCCAAGGCAAAAATATGGGACTTCAGAGGAGCTGACTTTGATAAGATGGCCAACAGAGTTAAGCTAGCCCTGGCAAAAGAAACACAGGTGAGGTACAGGCAAAGTGGGCAAGCATTAGGATGCAACACTTGAAGCAACATCCCATTGTGTTAGACAGAAAATGAAGTGCAAAAGAAGAAGGAAACCACTTGGTTCTCAAATACAGTAGCAGAAAAGGTCAGAGCCAAAAGGCTGGCCTTCAGGAAATATAAGGGAACACAGCGGATGAAGATAGGAGGCATACCAAACTGCCCTAAGGGAAGCAGGTAAGGCAGTAAGGCAGGCAAAGTCCCAAACTGAGGAAACACTAGCACGAATAGTAAAAGAAGGTGACAAGACTTCTATAGATACATTAGTGAAAGGAGAAAGTCCAGAGGGGTATTGCTAAGCTTAATGGAGAAAAGGGAGCATGTGAGAAGGAGGACCCTGTAAAGGCATCTATCCTAAATAGATACTTTTGCTCAGTATTTACTGAAGAGAAGGTAGGGCAGGGCCCACAGCTCAGCATCATGGACACAGGGGGAGGAGGTGAGCACTACTCCCTTCACAAAAGAAAGGGTCCTACAAGAGCTTGCTAAGCTCAGGGTGGATAAGGCAATGGGACCTGATGGCATACATCCCAGAGTACTTAAGGAGCTAAAGGAGGAACTAGCAGAGCCATTAGCAGAATTGTTTAGTGAGTCTCTGAGCACAGGAGAGGTCCCAGAAGACTGGAGAAGGGCTCATGTGATCCCACTCCACAAGAGTGGTAGCAGGGAGGAGGCGGGAACTACAGACCGGTCAGTCTTACCTCAGTAGTGGGCAAGATTATGGAGGCACTCCTTAAGGAAAGGATAGTGCAACACCTGGAATCCATAGGGCACAGGATCCAAGACAGCATGGGTTTACAAAGGAAGGTCCTGTCAAACTAATCTCATAGATTTCTTTGACTGGGTAACCAGAGTGGTGGACCAAGGGGAGCAGTTGATGTCGCCTACCTTGACTTCAGCAAAGCTTTTGACACTGTTCCACATAGAAGATTGATAAATAAGCTGGGTAGGCTCGGATGGGTCAGAAGTTGGTCAACTGGGTGGCAAACTGGTTGACTGGCAGAGAGAGTGGTGGTAAATGGTATACAGTCAGAAGAGATGCAAGTCACAAGTGGGGTACCTCAGGGATCAGTCCTGGGGCCAGTCCTCTTCAACATCTTCATTAGTGACCTTGCAGATGGACTAGAGGGTAAGGCTTGTCTGTTTGCAGATGGCACCAAGATCTGCAACAGAGTAGATGATCCAGATGGGGTGGGCAGAATGAGAAGAGATCTGGATAAACTAGCAGAATGATCAGAAGAGTGGCAACTGGGATTTAATGCAAAGAAGTGCAAAATCATGCACATAGGGAAGAGAAACCCTGAAGCCACCTATAGGCTGGGAGGGGAGTTGCTAGCAGTCACAAAGGAAGAAAGGGACTTGGGCATCATCATCATCACTGATGACCTAAAATCATCCAAGCAGACCTCCTAAAGCAGTAGGTAAGGCTAGGGGGTGTTAGGTGTATTAGTAGGGTATCACAAGTCGTAAGAGGGAGGTAATAATCCTCTGTACAAGACACTGGTTAGGCCCCATCTGAGTACTGCGCAGTATTGGAGGCCACACTTCACAAGGACATTAACCAAATTGAGGCAGTCCAGAGAAGGGCAACCAAAATGGTGCAGGGACTGCATCAGAAGACATATGAGGACAGATTAACGGAGCTCAATATGTATACCCCTGAGCAAAGGAGGGAGAGAGGTGATATGATCGAGGCATTCAAACACCTTAAGGGCATAAACAAGGTGAAAGAGTCTAACATGTTTAAATATAAGAAAAATAGCAGGACAAGAGGACACAGCATGAGATTAGAGGGAGGCCGATTAAGGGGAATGTGAGAAATTCTTTTTCACAGAAAGGGTGGTGGATGCATGGAATGGCTTACCACAAGAAGTGGTGGCTATGAATACAGTGCAGGGCTTCAAACAGGCATGGGATAGGCATAAGGGAGCAATACAAATGACTATGAATAGATAGGCCACTGACAGAGCAAAGGCCGATGGCACATTTATAAGGTAGAAAAAGAAATGGGCAGACTGGATGGGCCTTGAGGTCCTTATCTGCCGTCAACTTCTATGTTTCTATGTTTCTATGTTTCTATGTAGACTGGTCGGGTATGCTAATATTTTTATAAATTATAACTGAAACTATCTTTGGGGAAAAAAATCATTGCACTGCTGCTTTAATAAGAACTGCTTCATGGAACATATGGTTGACACTTGGAATAAACTTCAGAGCAGGTTGACTCAGCTGATACTGTAACAACATTAAAGTTTAGATTCAAAAGGTGGATTAAAGAAAGAAGATGATGGGGTATTCCTACTGAGCTACTGGCAGGGAGGAATTTAATTGACGGATGGTACAGTATGTGCATATGAACGTATGTACAGTATGTATGTTATTCAGGATGTAAAGTGGCACACATTCCAGTGTTCCCCATTATAGCAGCAGTGCAGTTTAAATGTAAAGTACAGTCAAGGTGGCAACATAATTTCAAAAAACTAGTTTTGTTTAGAAAACCTGACCAGAAGTAACATCTTATACCAAGGAATACGGAAACTTATCAAATTATTTTGAGGGTGGACAGTGTCATTGGTAACACAGGGTGCAATAATGTGTGGTAGTATGACTGGGATGAACAGTCTGGTCTGTTGGCCTAGTATTCCCAGAGGTTTCCACCACAGACAATTTTTCTTGTTCTCATACTCTAGATTCATATTGGTAGTGGCACATGCTAGGAATGGAACAATAACCTGATCATGCAGAATTCTGCAGAATTTTACAGAATTCTGCAGGAAACAGACTAATTCAGTCACAGTTGTCATGTAGGAAACTGTGACAAACTGTGATACCATGTCTGATCCTGACGGACATCACTAATAACGTAGATCCATCAATGGTTAAGGGCAGAACAAGATTAAAGATACATTGTATCCTGGATGTCCCCTTGGGAACCCGGTGACCTCTTGTGGGTTCCCATGAAACCCAAATACTTAAATGGCACTTTGAGGATTTTAATGATTCTGTATTGTATGTTGCATGTAATTCACCTGTACTGTTCTCCTCTGTATTACCACACATTTAGATTGTTCCCCTTCCTGTGACGAGGTGCCTTTGTAAATGAGTCTCTGACTCAAAGGTTGTAAATCCGATATTTGTCTAAAATAAAAAAAAAATAAAAAATAAAAATATTCATTTGAGTCAGTCCTGTTGTTCCTACATAGCTTAATTCAGCCCTCACAGAACCTTCCCTCCCTGTGCCGCATTTGTATTCTTAATTACCCCCTTGAAACTATCCTATTGGGTTTTATAACCCAAGATAGTTCTAGCATTAATCAGGTTGCTTGGTAGATTGCTCCACCTATCCAACATTTTCTCAATATGAAAATATTTCCTATTTCTTAACATCCTTCCTAAATCCCCCCCCCCACACTTGTTTAAGATTATGACCCTGGTGTGGTGTGGTGTTTCTTAGCATAAATAACTCTGAAGAGTCCACCCTATTATATCCTGCATGTATTTGTGGGTTTCTATAATGCCCCTCTTTCCCTCCTTTCATCCAGCGAGTACATGTTAAGTCTGTCCAGTCTTTCCTGATACCCTTGTTGCCCCCAGATCATTTCTGCAGCTCTTCGCTAAATAGTCTCTAACCTCTACCCCTCTTCTTCAGATGTGGGTTCCAAAACTGAACACAGTACTGCAGGTGCGGTTTAACCAATGACCTGTGTAATAGCTACGGTATGTCACCTTTGTTTTGACTAGTGAAATCACTTGATACATCCTTTTAGCTTTCCTATTTACTGTAATGCACTGGGAGGAGACTTTCCAACTGCTGATTATTATAACCTCTAGGTCCCTTTCTTCCTTTGGGTGATCTACTTTGACCCGATTATTGCAGCATTCAGTCTGTGTATTGAATTTAACTTTTCATATGTTAGACGACTGATCTAGTGATCTAGTGCTGCTGATCCCATCTTCATTATTTACTCTCTTTCACAGACAGGTTCTCCCAGAACTCAATCTGCACCATGCTAACAATTCTCAAAACCTTTCAAATGCCTGCATGATGTGACAGGGCCAGAGCCCGTCTGAATTTGTGCTGCATTTTCTTTTACACTGACCAGTCCATGTAAGTTTACTCAGTGGCATAGCATGGTTGGCATGGGCCCCAGTGCAAGAATGAAATGCCCTCCCAAGGGTGACGCCAGATGTAGATGAGCAGTCAGTGTTCCCCAACACAATGACTTTATTAGCAGTCACACAATTCAAATGATAACATTAGTGCAAGTCCCAGCCAAACAAGTAAGTTAACCCATCAATAAGCCTGACTCAGCGAATGCCAAATACATTGCAAAACTGGGTCAGGACTGAGAAACAAGACTGACACCGATTCTTTGCTTCCTATCAATCAAAAGACAAAACTGGGCCAAAGCAAACAAAGCTGAAAGTCCAGTAGCTGTGTCATTGCCAATTCAATTGCTCATCCATTTTAAGAATCCAATTTTAAAATCCTCCAGTCCTACCTTGTTTTTTAGCATCCACACCAGTCACCAAGCCAAGGATTTGTTCTAACTGACCAAAAACAAGAAGGTGTAGCTTTTTGAGTGAGCTGACAGCAGAATCAGTGAGTGTTCACTCTCTCATTGTGTACTGTGGTAGTAAAGGCCTAAGCACAAAGCCCAGTCACTGCGTGCCATCCTAACTTATCACATCCGCCCTGCTCGAGTGTGAACTAATGGCAGTCCATCACACTAACTGCCTAGAATGTCCCTGCAACTTCCCACTCAAAGAGCTCGTACCACAACAAAAAAAAAAGTGAAACTCCACCTCACTGTATGATTGCAGCTGCAGCCAGGGCTAGAAATAGTGGCCTCGAGGGTACATTTCCTTTGCAAATGTGGGGTGTGCTAGATACATTTCCTGGGCAAAAGTTACCTTTCCACATGCAAAAATGGTGGGAAAAAAACTATTTTTAGTAATACGGAATGATTTTTTTGATATTTGCCTTGTACTATATTGTTTCTAATTCTACCCCATCGCTTTTTAAATGTTTTAAACCCCCCCCCCACTCCCCAAGTGTACAAAGGAAATATTTTTGTTTGTTTGTTTTGTTAAGCCATGTTCAGTTGGAGGGACTGATTTCTATTACAGGTCTGTAAAGATCATTTCTTCCCCACCCATCACTCCAAAGTTTTTATCCCCCATGTGAAAAAGGGCTATTATTTATTTTTAAGTCCTTTTCAGTTACAGGGATTCATTTTTATTTCAGATCCCCCTTCCAAAGATGGTTTCTCACTCCAAGAATCCACAAAGGTTTTATTCCCCAAAGCGTGGAACTGGAGCTTTTTTCTTTTCCACTTGCAGAAATATTTATTTCAGGTCACTATCCATGTAACAACGATTTCTCTCCAACCACACTCCTCAAAGGTTTCATCCAAAAAAGTGTAGAAAAGGGATGTTTTCCTTTGAACTCTTTTCAGCTGCAGGGCAGGGAGGAATTTTAAATACAGGTCCACCTACTCCTAGTAAGGTGATCGTTTCTCCCCACCACAAGTGTTTAGAGGACTTAATGTTTTTTTTTAATGCCCTAGCCCTTCCAGCTACTGAGAATTTATTTTGCTAAATCTCCTCTTGAAGATCATTTTCGAGCCCCAGTGCTACCTCTCCTCCACACACCATTGCTTTCCCTCCCAGCACTAGTGTCCCCTCCAACACAGCAAGCATCCACAGAATGTTTTATTTTTTTAAGTAAAACATACAGCTCATGTCTCCAGTTTAGAGTGTCCACTTCACCTCTCTGGCTCCAGGAACACAGCAAATTTGCAGAGCGTGCCCACGGAGATCAACATGCTAGCCACACTCCGATCTACACAGCAGCAAACCGCACAATGAATGGTAAGACACCCCTGGCCAATCAGCACTTCAGAAAACAGTCAAAGACCTGTGCACGCTGCCTTCGATGCCTGTTTCCAGGTCATGGCTGATTTGGAGACTAAGCACCCCGGCCCCAACCAGAGAGTTAGACAAGCGCTCTCTGCTGTCACTCTGCTGCACGGCCATATAACAAACTGTGGCAGAGTAGCACAGCATTTCCAGATGGAAATGCTGGGATCTGAACTGACAAGGCTATATTTTGAGCCCTTTGTGTCCGTGCCGTGCCTGGGCCTGGGCCCCTCCAACTCATGGGCCCCAGTGCAGTTGCACCAGCTGCACACTCTATTGTGGCGGAAGCATCTCATAGTACATGCAAGTTTTCATGTGCTAGGAATCTATTTGGCTGGAACAAAGCCTGGAAGTTGTGCACTGAGGGAATTGTGCACTGTTTCTCATAATACATGCAAGTTTTCATATGCTAGGAATCTATTTGGCTGGAATGAAGCCTAGAAGTTGTGCACTGTGGGAACTTGGCACTGTTTTTGCAGAACTGAAGGACTAATCACCTGTTTCCTTTCTGTATGTTTATTATTTTATTTTGGGAACATAAATACTGCAAAGTGCTTTCTACACCTTTTACCTGTGTTTGATGCATCTGTGTCACCCATTAACCTTCACACATAATCACCTTGATATGCTGCTGCCACTCACTTGACTCTCACTTGGGTTATAGTTAGGTCAGAATCCCACTGCAGTCATTGGTCTCACAGCACATTGACTTTTCTCAAACACCAAATGACCCACCCTTTTAGTCACAGTTGAGAACACTTTGCTTTAGACAGCTTAGTAGCCTGTCTCTTTGGAAATGGATCACAGACATGCCAATTACCCCAGATTATCTGAACCTTTAAATACATAGACACAGAAAGCATGAAGTATATAAAAAATAAAGTATATAAAAATAATCTTTAATACTCCATGATATTTACATATGGTACAGGATTATACACGCTAGTGACTAGTGGAATACAGTACACCACAGAAATGGAAAACAAGACATTTGAAAATATAGAAATCACACAAAAAAATAACAAAGCTCTTTTAGGTAGATAGTTAAGCTTACTCTAACTGAGATCTAGTGAGTCTTAGCAGACTGGATAACGATGGTGTGACTTCCCAAATTCTAAGATAAGACTGACTGTAATAAGAGAAATACAGGGACAGAAAAATCCCTGACAGGATGGCTCCTTCTCACACATCATGTGCACTGCTTCTTACATCACACACTGGACAGTCCTTTGATATTTCATCTCACCTCCAACATAGAACTAGTTTGAAGTGGTTGTATGGATTTGGACTAGATCCTATTGGCTCCATGGCTCATGGCCTGGCTAGATGCTGTAGCCTTGTTTAGGGGCTCAGCCACAGGTTGTTATCCAGAACATTGATTCTTTCTGATCACACAAACTCAGCTATGTACAACCAGCTCTCTGAGACCATCTTCTGATTGCTCCAGCTGCACTTTGGCACCTTTTTTAAATCTAAGGAACTGCTGCTGTTGTGCCTAAAATTATCCTGCTAGAGGTTTACCACTTGAAATATATATATTTTTTTTACATGTAATCCTGATTCGAATAATTTGTACATTTAATCCTGATCAGAATACTTTGTACATTTAATCCTGATCTCTGAAGTTGTAATTAATCACTTGTTTACTGCACCACAGGACTTTTGCCTATCATATTTTTGGCTTTTTTGTTCCTTTCCTACAGTTGCCTGATGAACGTGATGAATGCTTGCTTGCTCTGATTTCTGCTGAATGAATTACTGCCTGTTTAATCCTGTGTTGTCTGTCCTGTAGTTCCTGTCTGCTACTCTTTAATTCTCCTGTCTCTGGCTTCCCCTCTTTGATATTATAATCCCCTGACTGGCTCCTTTCTTTTCTGCCCCCTGGTCCTGTCCTTTCATCTCTCCCTTTTGTTCACCCATTTATTCTTGGTGCCTCTATTCCTGCCATCCCCTAGCTATACTCTACTATGCTCCATCCCCCATGCACTCCTACTTTCTCACTTCCACCTCTGCTTTTGTTCCCCCTCTGGACCGCCCCCAGTTAATGCTCGGTGCAGCCCTAGAAATTCCTTTAACCTTCTGACCCTCTGCTCTCCTCTTTCTTTCAGGACACTGCCCAAGAGATGGGCGCTTCTGCCCCAGGTGGCTCTGCTTCACCTCCACACTGGCTGCACAGACGCTGCTGCCTGCCACCCTGAAACCAGGTATGCTTACCTCCTCTGTGGACTGCCAGATCCTAAGACATAAATATCATTGGCTGGTTCCCTCATGAGGCAGCCCATTCTCTCAGACCTTCTCCTGATTGCTCCAGCTGTGCTTTGGTGCCTTTTTCTAAATCTAAGGAACTGCTGCTGTTGTGCCTAAAATTCTCCTGCTAGAAGTTTACTGCTTGAAAGTTTTTCACCCACCCCCATATCCCCTCCTACCACCTTAATTAAATGCTCCTACACTAAGCAGGTCTCCTCCCCCTCTCGTTCTTACTGGCTGTTGCCTCATGAAAATACCCACCTCATCATGATGGTTTCTCCACTAGCCTACCTCCCCTAAAGACACAACAAATTCTCCCACTGTGTTTTGATGACTTGATAGGAGTCCTTTCTGCCATACTTCCCTTCATTCAGTTTATCCCTCCCCTTGTAATTGCAATTAGCCTGCTCTCTCTCTCTCTCTCTCATACCTCCTGACCAGGAGCACCCATGCTAAACCCTACGCCCCACAAGTCACCATCTACTAGGCAATGCTGGTGCTCATGATTAACCTAATCATACTCCTCCCACTCCTCCCTCTGGTAGGTCAGTGCCTTCTGTTCTTTTCACTCAGTGCCCTGTGCCTTATTCTGTCTCACCACCATGTGGCAGTCTCCTCCTAGGCACACTCTCCTATGCCTACAGCACTATGCATCTTAGTCCCCCCCCCTCTCTAGACCCACTATACACTATTAGTAGCTGCTGCAACATTGTCCTTATGCAGCTGCTTACTCCTTCTTATAGAGGGGTCTCTCCCTGTCCTCGACAACACACAGTAAAAAAAAAAAAGTAAAGTTAAAACATCCCTACTTTGTGCAGTGAGGCAGCTCTTTCTGCTGCTCCTTCTTATCACGGGAGATGTGCACCCCTAACCCAGGCCCACCCCAAGGAGGGATGCAGGGCAGAAATAAGGTCTCTGACCTAAAGATAGCTGCCATGAACATATGCAGTCTACTTCCAAAATTCACTTAGCCACAAACGTGGATACAATTACAGAGCCCAGATGTACTCTGCTTAATGGAGACCTGGCTTACCCCTAAGGTCAAGAATAATTCTATAGCCCTACAGGGGTACTGTACCTTCAGGATGAATAGATCAAGAAAAAAGGAGGGGGCCATCTTATTTATGTTAAGGACTCGCTTCAGGGTAGTGTGCTGCTGGCTTCAAGCAACACTAGTGACTAAGAGCTGCTCACGGTGAAACTTCTTAATGGGAAACACAGCAGGTCGCTCACCATTGCTTCTGCCTACCTTCCCCCACCAAGTCTAAACTGGCTATTGACCCCGTTTTGGACACAATCACAAAACTTAATAGGGGTACCGAGGTCATAGTCACTGGTGACTTCATCATAAACCGGAACTGCAAAGCATCTAATCCTATCAAGGACCAACTTGCCAGTATGCACCTCACCCAGATGATATCCGAACTTACCAGAATGAATTATAAGACTGTGAATGGCACTCTTCTTGATTGGATCTTGGCTAGTAGCCCTGCCAGAATCAAGAAAGCTGTGGTGTTGCTCAACTGTCTTGGTGATCACTCCCCGGTCACCTGCACCTGGGTACATAAAGAAGATAAAGTTCCCCCAGTTACCATCCACAGCAGAATACTAAGGTGAGGGTGATTAAATGCATTCAAGGAAGCACTAACACTCATTAACTGGTCTCCCATCGATGAAGCCGAGGATGTTGACACAGCCTTGGAATACTTTACCGATAAGTTCAATGGTATCTGTGATGTCTATGCTCCACTAAGGAAAAGGAAAGTCAGGGGAACCACTAATGGGTGGATCACCCAGGACCTCCTCGATGAAATGAGGGCTAGAGACAACTTGTGGTATAAGGCAAAGAGCTCTGGCAATAGTACTGACTTTCAGAATTATAGGGCAGCAAGGAACAGGTGCACGCACCTAGCCAGGCTTGCTAAGGCTAAATACTATAAAGACAGACTGGACAGGAACTGGGGTAATGGGAAAAGGTTCTGGGAGAACTTAAGGGAACTCATGGGAAAAGAAGATAGGAAACACCCTACTATGCTTAACTTGAATGGATCCCAGATGTTGGACCCCCTAGTCATTGCTGAGGCTTTCAATTCAGCTTTCACCAATCCCAGCACCGTCCTACCTCCCGACTACTTAAACTCCTCAGTACTAACCCAGCCAGCACCAAGAACTAACCTTAATTGCCCAAAATTCTATTTTAAGCATATCTCTGTTAAGGTGGCTAGAAAGTACGTGCTAAGGGTACTCTGTAAAACCAGACAGGGCAGTGACAGTGTTGACATGAAGCTGTTGGTGTTCATTCTCAATGAGGTCATCACTCCCATTTCCAAAATTGTCTACAAATCTCTTGCCTTGGTGGCATTCCCAACTACCTGGAAACAGGCATCAGTGACCCCAGTGCATAAAAGTGGAGAATGCGCCAATGTTACAAACTACTGTCCTGTTTCTATTTAATTCCCACTCTCCAAAGCACTTGAGAGAATAGTAGCAGCTCAGATTTCTGAATACCTTCAAAAGTATGATCTTCAATGCCCCCAACAACATGGCTTCTGGAAGAACAATAGCACCACCACAGCTGTCGTGGATTTCTCTGACTACATTCACAAGGCAACAGAGGAAGGCAAATTTGTGGGATCTGTCTTTATAGATCTTACAAAAGCCTTTGACACTGTCAATCATCCAATCCTCCTGGAACAAATGCTATCTGTGGGAGTGTCTGTGGATGCAGTTCACTAGTTCAATGATTACTTGTCTCACAGGACCCAGACGGTCAAGACTGATTCCGCTACCTCCACATCTAGGGATGTCTCTACTGGAGTACCCCAGGGTCCATACTGGGCCTTTACTATTCAGCCTGTTCCTAAATAACCTATCAACAGCCTGCAGCAGTAAAATTATTATTGATGCAGATGATGCTGTCACACTGGGCAGTAACATTTATCATGACCAACTTCAAAAGGAACTTTAGTCCACCTTCAACCTTCTTGAGGATTGGTTCAGGGAGCAGAAGCTACTACTTAGCTACAAGAAGACAAAAACTATGCTGATCTCAAGCCACCAGTTCAAGATAAAGCATCCAGTGCTGTCTATCCTCAATAATCAAGGCACCCCACTGGAGCAGGTACACTCTTTCACCATTGACGATACTCACTCATTCACCCAACATATTGACCAGGTGGTAAGAGCAGCCAACATTAAATTGGGTATTCTCCACTGACATAAAACATACCTGATGCCATCGGTCCTTCATCTATCAGTCTCCAGCTCTATCCTGTCTATTATCGATTATGGTTTGGTCGTGTATGGTTCGGCTTCCAACACAGCCCTTAAGCATGTTGAGACTGTCCTTAACAAAACATGCAGACTCACCCTAGGGGGCCGATATACAAACTCACACATGTACGATCTACAAGCTAATCAATTGGCTTAACCTTAGGAGCAGAATAAAGCATCTGACGTGCTTGCTTGGAAAGAATGCAATGCTCGGCAGTCCTCCCCCCAGTATTACAGAATTACTGGTGACCAAAAAATTGAGTTATTCAATGAGGGGTATGTCTCACAGTCCCTTCAGTGTACCCTTCATGAGAACCTCTTTAGGACAGCAGTCCTTTGCATATAGAGTGCCTCTCTGGTTGAATGGGGTCCCAGAACATATATTAAGCATGGATACCCTCCCCCCTTCAAAACCTCACTGAAATACTTTCTCTCTGAAACCAAATCCCAAGTGTAAGCTAGGGTCCTGTACCAGTTGCCTCTTGTAGGTTTTCTCTAACCCATCGCTGCACACTCAGTACAAAACCACACAGTCCAAAACCATGCTAGATTATATATACAAACTCTGAAACCATGCAGAGCTGTTGTGACTGTGTGGTTTTTGACCACGTGTATTTGCTGTCGCAGTTTTGATGGGACGCCTTCAGAAGGTAGTTGGGATATGGAACAACCTGCCAGCTGAAACAGCAAACAGTACATAATGATGCTCAAAGACAGGCTAGACAGATACATGAAGGAGGGTAACGTTATATGATACTACCACCGATAAGTGGGAGGTTAATGTCATTTCGCATCATCAGCTATCCTTTGCCATTATGACCTTAGTATTGACCTCAGTATCTGTGTCACTGAGTTTAAAAAGTCAGTCAAGTTCCTTTGACACCATCTGCCCCTCATGACACCATATACATTCCCATCTGTGAGGCTGCTGTCCTTCAGCATGTTAACTATCTGTTCATTTATGTTTGACTCCAACAGTTTACCCACTATTGATGTCAGGCTCACCAGTCTATGATTCCTTGGATTTTCCCTATGCCCACTCCTGTGCAGGGGGACCATATTAGCTACACTTCAGTCCTCTAGCAATTCTTGCATAGCCAGTGCTACATTATGAAGGTCTGCTAAGGGGACATCCACAGCCTGAATTGTCTCCATTACTACCTTTGGATGATGTCCCTAAGGTCCTCTAATTTGCTCACATTCAGATCCTGCAGACCTTTTAATACTTTCTCCCTAGTTATATACCTAGGACTTAGTTTTCAAAAGGTCCTCTAGACTGGTGCACATTATGATGATCCCTACCTTACAGCATCTAAGGCAGATCCATGCAGGTGCCCTATGACACTGTTGGGGGCTGTCACCATTAGATACTTGAGTGTTGTACACTATGCACCCACCAGACATGTCAGTGGCACTGTTCCACTTTGGTAGGGTACAGTGGCAGGGACGGGGCTTCTCCACCCCTGTATCTGTGGTAGCAGGTCCATTGTCATTCCTTCTCTCAGAGTCATGTATGTTACCTACCTATAGGGGTGCCCACCCAGCTGCCTATGCTACCATGTCACCCGTAGACGCAGTATGCTAGCACATAGAGGGCTGTGCTGCAGAGGCATGTCATGTTGTGAATGGGTATGTGCCTGCCACAAAACTGCACTGCATGCCATGCAGCCAGGGGCAGTCCCCACTTGTCAGGGAGTTTGACAGCTATGGGACAGCTGGCAGGGCTGATAACACCAGGGGGTCTGGAACAGGATGCTCGGAAGTACCCCATCTGTGGGTCTGTGGGACTGTACAGGGCATAACTGCCCAGTGCCACCATTCTACCCTGCCACACCCTGCCATGGCACACACCACCCAATAAGGCACTCCCAAAGAAATGTTGACACTGTACCATGCAGGTTACAGGATTCCTCCCCCCCCTCCACCCAGCACAGTCCCAATCTGTGGCACAAGGGCTGTTAGATCAGCTCATGGCTGGTCTAACCACTGCCATGACTTGTGACCATGTTGGAGCTTTCAGAATCTCAAATTAGGGGATGCCGAAGCCCCACTATGGCACAAGACCCTTTTTACCTTGGTGCACCACCACTTTGGGTGCTGGGATGGTGCATGGCTGGTTTGTTGCACACAAGAACAGTGGTGCTGCACTCAGGACCAGGGCAGAGAGTGGGTGCAGGGGCAGTGGCCCTGAAATCAACACGAAAGAAACAAAACCACACTCGCATACCAGAGCCAGGAGTTGGATGCTCCAGTGAAGTAAAAAATGCAGAAATTTCTTTTTTTCCAAAAAGTAAAGTGTTTTAATACACACTTAAGGTTGTTTAACACACTGAAGTAGCAGAGGAATCTCCATTAGTAGGAGTGCCCCAGCACTTCGCCACATAAGGCTTCATCAGGGGACTGAAACTCCAACTGAATGAAAGACTTATCAATGATGTCACAAACTGACATAAAATTCATAAATCAATTCATCAATTACACAAACAAAAGCTGTCACGTTCAGTGCTTCTAGTTATCAACACCTATTAATTCTTGAATAAACAATGTAAAGGCTTGAAATTAAGGTTAAATTGATCACTGTGCTGACCTTCAATAGGACAGCATATTCTAGTACAACCAGGAATTACCATCACTCAACATCATTCCATTTTGAAGCATTTACATATGTATATAAGCAAACCTTACTCCCCGCACATCAAAGCAGGTGAAAAAGTGAGATAATCATGACAGTGTAGAAGTTGATGGCAAATCCATGTGACTGGGTTGTAAAATAGCCCAAAATAATGTGGTAGCCAGGTTGCTAATGCTCTCCATCTTTCTCCAACTGTAAGAGAACAGAAAACAAGAAAGAATATTAAACATATTTTCTCAATGCTTGTAACAATATCGGTATTAGCATTTCTCATATAGTGGACACAGTTGTGGCAGCACATATACACATAACCATTACTAGTAAATCTATGCTGGACCAACTCCTTTTTAGTCAGTTGGTGGTGTTTTAGGAGTTTCATATTACTGTAGTTCAAAGATATGGTTTCAAATCCAACTCGTGGTTTAAGCCCTCTGGTGCAAGTGCATTGAAAGTATAAATCCAGAAGCTGTTGCTTTGGGACAGTCTATTTGGATGGTCACCACCTCTTCACCCTATTTTCTCCTGTTCCAACCCCATGGATGTGAGTGATTTGGGATCACTGTTGTGGTGTTCCAGGAAATGCATGGCCACTGGGCTGTTGACATGAGTTTTTAATATCCCTGTCGTGTTCCTGAATTCTAGTTTTTAGGTTATGTGTGGTTCTCCCTCTATATTGTTTGTTGCACCCATACCACAGTGCATAGACAAATACAGTGATACAAGAAATAAATTGGCCAATGTTTATTTCTCCGTGGTTTGTGAGAGCAACAAAGTGTTTACCCTGATAGCGTTACATACAAATGTTACAGTTTCCACACTTGTGCATCCCCAAGGGTTTAACAGGTAACCAAGTAGTAGTTCTGGGTTTATATCTACAAAACTGACTTTGAACAAGAACATCTTTGAGGTTTTTCCCTCTTCTGAATGTCACCCTGGGTCTATTGTCAATATGTTCCGATAATGTACTGTCGCTTTTAATGACGGGCCAGTATTTAACAACCACATTCCCTGCTTTGCCCACTAGGTGATTATATTCAGTAATGGAATTAATTTTAGAATTAGTGTCTTCATGAAGTGTCCTAGGTTTCAACAACTCTTTCCTGCTTAAGTTTTTAGCTTTAATGTTTTTCACAATGAAAAATAGTTCCTAGAAGTGCCTGGTCCAGAAGTACTGGGTCATAGCCTGTTGCTAAAAAAACAGGATTTTAGTTCTGCAGCCTGTGAGTCATAAGTTTCAGCTTCACTACGGTTTTGTTTAAGGTACAGAAATTGTAAATAGGGTATCTAGTCTTTAAGTCTCTCGGGGTGTAAACTAGTTGCAAAAAGTAAATTATTCATGGCAGTTGGTTTTCTAAATCCTCTTGTAATTATGTCATTATTCACACCCCTAGATAACACAATGTCCAAAACTCTGTCTCCTCAGGATGGCATTTATGGGTAAATCATAAATGCTTGTCAATTTGACTGAGCCAGTGGACAAATTGTCCAGCCTGTTTCAGTGCCCTGCCAAATACACAGCACGTCATCAATAAAGTATGCCCATTTGATGAAGTGATGTAAGGGTTGCATTCCATGTTGAATAGTACTTGTCCTTTCAATGCCCCAGGAACAGGTTGACATAAGAGGGGGCCATGACTGCCACCATTGCCGTACCACATTTTGGTAAATAATATTCACCGTTAAAGTCAAAATAGTTCAAAATAGTTGTGATTCAACATGAAATGAAGTCCCTCAGATATTAATTGGAGTAGCATTTTATCTTTCAAAGGAGCTTGTGAAGCCACCTATAGGCTGGGAGGGGAGTTGCTAGCAGTCACAAAGGAAGAAAGAGACTTGGGCATCATCATCACTGATGACCTAAAATCATCCAAGCAGACCTCTAAAGCAGTAGGTAAGGCTAGGGGGGTGTTAGGGTGTATTAGTAGGGGTAACACAAGTCATAAGAGGGAGGTAATAATCCCTCTGTAGAAGACACTGGTTAGGCCCCATCTGGAGTACTACGTGCAGTATTGGAGCCACACCTTCACAAGGACATTAATCAAATTGAGGCGGTCCAGAGAAGGGCAGCAAAATGGTGCAGGGACTGCATCTGAAGACATATGAGGACAGATTAGCGGAGCTCAATATGTATACCCTTGAGCAAAGGAGGAGAGAGGTGATATGATCGAGGCATTCAAACACCTTAAGGGCATAAACAAGGTGAAAAGTCTAACATGTTTAAATATAAGAAAAATAGCAGGACAAGAGGACACAGCATGAGATTAGAGGAGGCCGATTAAGGGGAATGTGAGGAAATTCTTTTCACAGAAAGGTGGTGGATGCATGGAATGGCTTACCACAAGAAGTGGTGGCTATGAATACAGTGCAGGGCTTCAAACAGGCATGGGATAGGCATAAGGGAGCAATACAAATGACTATGAATAGATAGGTCACTGACAGAGCAAAGGCCGAAGGCACATTTATAAGGTAGAAAAAGAAATGGGCAGACTGGATGGGCCTTGCGGTCCTTATCTGCCGTCAACTTCTATGTTTCTATGTTTCTATGTAAATATATTCACAAGCCTGTAAACTGTCCTGATGTCTCATTGAGGTGTACTCTATATCGACAGAACTGTCAATGGGCATACTGTAATGTGTATGCGATCAGCAAATACACATTACACTGTGCCCAATGACAGTTCATTCTGTGGTCAGCTGCAGAGGTGTGAGGTGGGCTGTGCTGGTCATCATCTCTGATTCGGGATGGGGGCAGGAGTGGGGTGGTGGGCACAGTGTGCTAACACAAGGTCAATGCCACCACTGCGAACACCAGCACAGTGACAGAAATTGCCTGTCTGCAGTGAATTGCTGTGCTGGTGTGAGGAAGACACGGGCAGTGCATTTTCCAGTGTTGAGCCCCCCGGTCCAACTCTGACTCAGAGTTAGATATTTAGAGACCGAGGGTGTGTGAGGGGTTGGGTGCAGCCTCCTGATAGACACACACCGGCATCCCCGACGGCACAATGCCGACACTTGGCAGTGTGTCTCTCACTGTGGGGGATATTGGTGAGAGCGCTGTCGCAGCACTATAGTAAAACCGGTGGGCACTTCCTGCAGGATTGAGGGGTCATTATACCACCAGGACAAGGGGAACTATTACTTCATATTAGTACTGAAAACATCAGGGTTCAGGAAGGGGGCCGCTAGTCCACCAGGGCAGGGGGATATTTAACATCCTTTCATGGGTACCATCAGGGATCATGGGGGGGGGGCGCTACACCACCAGGTTCTAGAGTGGTGTATGGCTGCCCTGTGACTTGTGGCAAACACTCCCAGTGCACCCTTTGTTTGGCACCCAGCTATGGTTGCCACATGCTGCAGAACTTTGCTACTGGGACACTGCCCAATAGAGAGTCGGGCGCAGGGTCCCTGGCCCACTGGACTTCAGTGCAAGCTGTTGTTTGCCGCAGCTTATGCTGATTCAAGCCCACTTTGAGAATCAAGCCCCTTGTGTTTGTATACTTCCGCTTCCATTTGCCCTTAATCCTGCCCCTCATCATAGGAACATATGGACATACGACAATGCCAGCAAATTTAAGCCATAAGGTCTATCATGCCTGCTTGAACACAGCTCTCAGTAAAGTCACTGCAACTGCCCCTCCTTTTCCTCTCTCCTTCTATAGATTGCCTCCCTGAGTCCCCCCCTCTGTTCACTTTCCTCCTAACTTGTACCTTGCCCATGATCCTATCCCATCCTTTCTTAAAACTCCCCACTGATTCCAGTGTGATCGCCTCCTCAGGTAGCGCGTTCCACAGTGCCACCACCCTTTCCATGAAGAAGTGTTTCCTCAGTTCTCTCCTGTACTTCCCCCCACCACCACCACCACCACCAGTTTCCAGCTATGTCCCCTCATGGTCCCTTCCCCTTCAATGTAAACAAACCCTCAGTGTTAACTCTGTTGATATCCTTCACATATTTAAAAGTCTCAGTCATATTCCCTCTGTCCTTTCTGTTCTCCAGGTAGTACATGTTGAGCTCCCTCAGTCTCTCCTCATAAGGCTTCTCCCCCATTCCACGGATCATCTTAGACGCTCTCCTCTGGACTCTGTCCAGGTGTATGACATCCCTCTTTAAGTATGGGCACCAGAACTGCATACAGTACTCCAAGTGAGGCCTCACCAAGGATCTGTACAGTGGCAGGATAACCTCCTCCTTCCTTGAAGTGAGCTCTCTAGCAATGCAACCCAGCATTCTGTTTGCTTTTGCCACTGCTTTCCTACGTTGTACTGAATGGTTCATTCTACCTGTGATCACCACCCCCGGATCATTCTCCTCCTCCTCAGAGGTAGATAACTGCCCCCCCCCGCTTCCTGTTACTCAGCCAGGTCCCAATCCACTTAATCATCTTAACCCCCACCCTCAAGTTCCTCAGCTTGCCCAGAAATCTTCCATGTGGCACCAAGTCAAATGCCTTACTGAAGTCCAGATACAGGACATCCACTGGCCGACCTCCATCTAGAGAGCTTGTCACCCAGTCAACAAATTCAACCAGATTAGTTTGACAAGATCTCCCCTTGGTGAATCCATGTTGCCAGGCCTCCAGAAGGCCATTTACTTCCAGGAAATTCACCAGTCTTTCCTTCAGGGTGGTCTCTAGTAATTTCCCCACCATGGACATAAGGCTAACCGGTTTGTAATTTCCCTTCTCATCCCTATACACTGCCTGCACCTCCCCTCCAATCTTTTGAAGCACAAGCTACTGCTTAATGCCAGAAAAACTAAAGCTATGATCCTCTCTCTGAGCACCGCCTCAGAGTCTATATGCAACCTGCAGATTCTAACTTTGCTAGGCGAACCCTTGGAAACCATTGCCACCTTTAAATACCTAGGATTCTGGCTTGACAATAAGCTTAATTTCCTTTGCCATTTGAGCTAATTATTGAAAAAACTAAGACAATGCTTAGGTATTCTCTTCCGCATTAAACACCTTCTTACCACTGATGCCAGAATGAAATTAGTACAATCTACATTCCTACCCCTATTGGATTACGCTGACTTCCTCTACATTAACTGCTCTCCTACCGTACTCCAGAACCTTGACACTCTCTATCACAGGGCCCTTCGGTTTATTCTTAACCTGCCTCTTCGCACCCATCATTGTCTGCTGTACCATGAGTTGGGATGGACCTCGCTTACCGTAAGGACGAAAAGAAATGCCCTCCTTTGGATACATAGGGCCTTGTCCAACAAGTTACCAGCGTACATATTGAGCCTATTTGAGAGTGCAAAGGGGTCGTATGGGCTGAGAAGGTTCTCATTAATCTGCTTTCAAACACCCAGAGTACAGTCATCACATGGTTTATCTGCTATTAGCTTCTCCCTCCCTTCCATCTGGAACACTATGCAAAAGTCATTGAAGCTCATGACCCTCCCCGGCCCCTTCACCTTCAAGGCATTGATTACAAAGTACCTTAGAGAAATCCGCATCTGTTACAGATGACCAATGTGACACTATTCGCCTGCTGTACCCTTTGACTCTCCAGAAACTCGCAGCTCCCTCCTAGTGAACCTCAACTCTTCTCGCACTCTCTTCCCCCTACCATATCATACAACCCGGTCTTAAATATCCTCACTCACCTATGCCCCCCCTTACTCATTCCCCAGCTGTGTATCACCAACTATTTGCACTAGACGTCCATCTTACCTTACCCACCGTCCTGTCCTCTTTACCTCTCACTCATTACCTCTACCCCTCTCAACCCTCATCTGTGAACAACCACCAAATAACTATGATAGCACTAGCCCTAGTATCTTTGGGCTTGGTTTAACTTATGCAATAGGTCACAAATATGTTAGCTCTATTAGTTTAATGCCTGTGTTACCCGTGCTTATGTTCATTATTTACTGTTTTTTTGTTTTCCTTCACTCTTTTTTGTATACTGTACTATACCCTGATGTGAATCATTTGTATATGTCCAGGACCACTTTGAAAACGAGCTTGCACAATGGTGTTATTCCTGGTTAAATAAAGTTTTTGATTGATTGACTAGTGGTGGAATCTGGTCACCCGGGGGCGAGTGTGCAATCTGGTTGAGTCTTCGGGCTGAGGCTTGGACACTTCCAGTTGCTCACTTCTGTCAGAGTGAGGAATCTTGGTGTTGTTCTGGACCTTAGCCTAACACTTAAATCTCAGGTGTCAGCCATGGTCCAGTGTTTTTTTTACCATCTGAGAAACATTGCCAGGATTAAACACCTGATACCCCTGGGTGATCTGCCATCACTGATCCATGCCTTTGTGACGTCATGGCTCAATTACTGTAATGCCCTTTACCTGGGGCTATCAGGGGCTGATCTTTGCTGCCTTCAGCTGGTGCAGAATGCAGCAGCCAGGTTGTTGACTGGTCCATCGAGATCATGTCACATTGCACCTGTGCTGTGCTCTCTACACTGGCTGCCTGTTAGGTGGTGGATCACCTTCAAGGTCGGTTTGCTGACCTATAAGGCCCTACATGATCAGGGGCCCAGCTATGTGCAAGACCTCCTACAGCCCTACTGCTCTTCCTGTCCCCTCCATTTGGTAGACAAGGGATTTCTGGAAATTCCCAGGGTGTGTTTAAAAACATCAGGTGCCCGTGCCTTCTCTTTTATGGCACCAACCCTGTGGAACTCCTTCCCTCATTTCATGAGCAAGATTCCTACACTGGAAGCTTTTCAAAGGGTGCTAAAGACATTTTTATTTAGACAGGCTTTTCCACCTAGCCAGATTTAACTGACCTAAACATTAATTAATTAATTAGAATCATATTTTTTTGTATGTTATGCATTTTAACTGTTTTAGATAAATTTGTTTGTTTGCAAAGCACCTTGGGTCAAAATGAAAAAGTGCGCTATATTAAATAAAAAATGAATGAAAATATGAATGAATATAGAATAGTGTATGGGTGACCATACCCAAGAAGGCTGTGTTTCAACCAAGGGGATATGAAGGCATCATACAGACCTTGGGAGTGAAACTCGAGAGGTCTCAATGATGGCGTTACATCCCCGAGATGGAAACACAGCCTTGTTGTGGATAGTCACACATACACTGTTTTATATAGTATATTGTTCCCTGAGAGTTAAAATTTAATTTCACAAGGTTTCATACCTTGTGTGCATGCTCCCGCTTGCTTTAGGCACCTCAGTCTGCTACCAAGTTACTCGCTGCTAACAGTCATTCCTGCTCCGCTTCTGACCCAATATTTTTTTTTTTTTTTAAAGAAAACTGGAAAGTTAGTACAGTTTGGTAACATGGAGCAGAGGGGATATATGATAACGGCGATCGCAGAAATTTGATTGCCGTTAGGGTGAATGTACATTGGCGAAAATCCATTTCACCGATGTACAATCCCGCACACAGCAAAAGGGCATTGGGAATTTATGTGGGGGTTTTGCCCCTGCACCCCCTACTAAAGATTCTCAACCCAGGGGTGCATGTTGGGGGTGAAAATAAAAAAGGTATTTCTTAGACCGGTGCAAAAATCCCGATGCACCCAGCACTGAACCTGGCACCCTTCCAACCATAGCCTGTCATGACCCCACCACACCACGAGGCCAACCCAGCAATCCACCATCGTGCTACAACTCACAAACCCTCCCTCCCCTTCTGCCCATCACATGGTGTGCTCATTCCCCCTGTGCGCGCGTATACATATAGCAACAGGATTCGCCTGTCTTGTCGATTAGCCCTGAGAACAGGTGCCGCTGTTGAGTCACCCTTTTTGTAGGCACTCAATAGCAAGCACCCTTCTCACGGGATACCCAGAGCCAACTATGGCTGTCCATGTCCAGCCTGTCTTGGTGAACCACTTGCTAAGCAGTATTGCCATTTTGCCCTCCGTTTTTTGTGCAGAGCATGTTTTCATCCAATCAGGTGGCATGTCAATGTGGAAACATTGTTGGGGTATCATTGTGATGTCAGAACAATACTACTTCAACTTTCTGTGACCTTTGAACTGTCCTACAATAACTTTTTGAGAGCCACTGAATTTCATACACAGTAAGCCCTAACCATAAACTATAATACAGTTGAATCTTTATTCCCAGTAGTTGTTTGTGACTACCTTGACAGTCAGGAGGCACATGATAGATGCACTAGTCTGATGTAATTTCATGAATCCTGCATTCTTATAAATGTTGAAATCAAGGAAACTGTAGAAGATATAGTAGTGTTCAAGCTGCCACTAGCAGAGGTATTCTTGCACAAACAGGGTTAACTATTAATTCTGAAGCCAAATACTTTGTAACATTCCTGCACAGTGAAAAGAGGCAGCAACTATGTGCATTCTGGCCAAGAAACATTGGGAGGAAATGCTTATAATATTTTTTAAATACGGTAATGAATATTTGACTTGGCCATGTTTACAAAAATTCAAATAAAAATGTCTGACCTCATTTGTAATATGATTTTTTTACTTAAACTTTGGAAAGAAAGGGTTGTGGTAATACACAGTACTACAGTTCAGTATATTTAAGCAGTGCTACAGTATGATCCTACAACAGTATGAATAATGAGAAGAGACATTTCAGAATGCCTACTGAATTTCAGAGTGCTTTAGAAACGCCGATGCTTCCAACTTGTAGGAAGTGTTGAAGTGCTTAAATATGCAACACACTCTTTGAAAATGGTTTTGTCACTTTAACCCTGAAATAAAAGTAAGGAGCAGCTGCACACCATCAACATTTTCAAGTTCATTACAGCAACATTATAAATAAGACTATTAGGCTAATAGGCTGTATAAAGAAAAGCTTTGCTTCCAGAGATAGAAGATGTATTATGCCATTGTATAGGGCTTATGTGAGGCCGCACCTGGACTATTGTTCCCCTTTGTGGAGTCCCTATCTCAGGCAAGACATAAACAGAATAGAAGGGGTTCAATGGAGAATAACTAAACTAGTAGGTGATATTTCCAGTAAAAGTTATGACAAAAGACTGGAAGAGTTGGGAATGTATTCCTTGGAACAAGGAAGGAAAAGAGGGGATGCTCTATTTATGCATAAGATCCATAATGACGACGAGTTACTTATACAATTTAATATGTCTTATAATAAACACAATTGTAATCTAAGAAGTCATAAATATCAGTTGACCCTTACATATTCTAAAACAAATAAAAGGAGATCTTATTATACACAAAGGATAATTCCCTTGTGGAACTCACTCTCTAGTTCTCTAGTAGAAAATGTTGATCACGTTAGTTTTAAACATAAACTTGACACATTATTGTTATAATAACTATGGAATATACCAACTTGGCTGGAGACATACTTATATGGGCCTTGGCCTTTTGTATGTCTACATCTCCTAGTATAACTCCTAGTATAACAGAGCAGCAGTCTAAACCAAGAGTATTGAAACCACCACTTATCACCATAGTTACCATAACATAATTCAATGCCCAAACTGCACTTCGAAAAAAATTAAACAAGTAAGGTACCACAGAGTATAATTTGATACTAATTAGGGTATCACTTTACCTCAGTTGCTAACTCCAAGTCTGATCCAAATGTTGGAGAATAATTATGAACTGGGTAAAGTTAAATTCAATACTCAGTCTGATTGGCTCAAATGAGTGCATAAAACTGTCTAAAACAGAACTCACGTAATCAGCGGTAACACATCACCTAATGCTTCTATTTCAAACATACTTTAGTATTCTTTTTTTTTTTTAATGAAATAATCATTTTAACTAAAACAGATCATTTTGTTATCACAATGACAGGACAC
Organism: Neoceratodus forsteri; assembly: GCA_016271365.2. NCBI lineage: Eukaryota > Metazoa > Chordata > Ceratodontiformes > Ceratodontidae > Neoceratodus > Neoceratodus forsteri. Next base: position 155,780,177 of record JADMNL010000023.1, on the reverse strand, counting down.
TCGTTGAGGGTGTACTATAACCACAAGATGCCCACAAACCTCTGGGGAAACCTCAGCTTTAACTCAAACCTCTCAACCAAACCAGAGATGAAGCAAAATAACAGCACCCTAACCACGTTGTTTGTGAGCTCAGTTCTGATACTCCAGTTTTAGTGAAACAATGCTCTTTCAGGTCTTGCACACCACAACAATGTTGTTATGTTGTCACGACTACAAGAACTGAAACTGCTGTGCTTAGTACACTGAGCAGTACATATCGAGTATATTTTTCTGACCCCTATTATCACACATCAGGACTTGGATTCATAACATAAATGCTAGCACTAAGTGCATTACTAATGGGATGCTGTACTGTTAGGGTATGCCATCCATTGGATAAAACATTAAACTGAAGTCCCTTCTGCCCACCTCTGGTGCTGTTCTGGTGTGTGTTCAGATGGAAATCAAAGGACCCAAGGCACTTTCACAAAGAGCAGATGCTTTCCCTGATGTTCTGGCCAACAGTCCCTACTCTTATAGAAAGTCCAAGTAATTGTCCATGGCTATGTGTGTGTGCGAGAGTGCATACATGCATGCATGTGTCTGTGCATATGTGTGTGTGTGTGCATGAAATGGTTGCTACTGCACAATTACAGTCACTTCTCCACCAGTCTCGTATTGCCTGTATAACACTTTGGGATACACTGTGTATGAAAAGCACTATAAAAGTATGACTTGTTCTTCTATGTTAAGGTATCACTTTGATGCCTTTAGTCAACTTTTGTGTTTTCTTACTATGCTATGAAAATACTTTTGCAGTTTCCCTTTTCAAGGAAGTTTTTCTAACCTTTGGAAATATAAAGTAACTAGAACCATACATTTTACTTCTGTGCCACTATAGTTAGTGTTGCAAATGTTGTTCTGTCTTGAACCCCAGTCTTGTAGCATAATACTGCAGCTGTCCTTAAACATAATAAACTGAAATTTGGTGTGTGCGTGTGTGTGTGTGTGTGTGTGTGTGTGTGTGTATGTGTGTTGTTGGTGCAGAATCACTGGATCCTGTAAATTTGGTTTGTTCAGCAATCTGAACGTTTTAAAAGGTTGAAAATGTGTAGGTTTTTAAGACTTTCTTTTCTCAGCAGTAGTACAAAAACATCAGACAGTTGAAACCAAATCACTTAGGTTAGTTAGAGTTTGGCACAAGGATGATTCTTTGCTATATGGCTCTACTGAGAAATTTGTAGATTTTAAAATATTGGCTTTAAAGGAATTACAATTTGCACATATAGAGTTAATTTTTTCACAAGATTTTTAATGTTAAGATATTTTTCACAAAAAATTGCATACTTAGTTAATGCAAGCAAGTACATATTCTGCCATTTGCATGATGTATAGTCGTCACCAAACAGTGGAATCCCATTGCCCCCAAACAATTATTTTGGGCGGGATTTATGATTGACCATTTATGTGGTCATGAGGGGGTTCTAAATGGGGATCTCCAAAATGTTGCAAAATAGAGAAGTTGTGAAGCAACAAAAAGTTCTGTGTGGAAAAAAATGCAGGCACAGTATACAATTTGTTCGACTTCTTTTCATGTCCATTGACAAACAGACAATTAAAAAAAACACAAAGTCTGAGAAACTGTGTGCTGTGCCTGCACATGGATCTACTTTTTATTTTAATACTAACATTTTTTATGACTCATAACTTCGCGATTTCAAAACATTTTTGGCCCCAGCTTGGATCATCTTGTGGTTTGGACAACCCCAGGACAATATAAGTGGTCTGTCATAAATCCACACTGAAATGTGTTTTTGCACGTTGCCCAGCTTATGCACACAAACTTACCTTTGTTTTACACAAACACATATTTTTTTTTGCCTCATAACTTCACTGTTTTGTAATATTTTTGGCTGCAGTTGCTTTATATATATGCAAAGCAAGTTACAGGTTATGGGACATGCCTGGCAGGGTAGCTATTTTGCAAATGTGAAGTAAGCTAATATGGTTATCTATCTAAAAAAGAAAGAAAGAAACTTCATTGCAAAAAACTATGGTAGTATGAACATATGAACTACGAATGTGCCAGCAGATAAAGGCCCTATGATCTGTCTTGTCTGCTTGATTGTGCAGGTTACCTTGTGTCTACAGTGGGAGCTGCCCCCTCCCCAAATCACCGCGACCCCACTCAGTTCCCCCTTGCCTTCCCCCATCACCTTTCCTCTTCATTCTGTCCCATCTTCTCTTGAAGCTATCCACCGTTTTCAGGGAGATCACCTCCTCTGGCAACTTGTTCCACTTGGCCACCACTCTCTCAGTGAAAGAGTGCCTCCTCGTCTCCTTCCTAAATCTTTCACCCACCAGATTTAGGCTATATCCCCTAGTGGACTTGTTCTCACTGAGCCTGAAGAGGCCCTCAGTATTCACCTTATTAATACCTTTAAGGTATTTGAAGGTCTCGATCCTATCCCCCTCTCCCATCTGTGCTCAAGGGAGTACATGTTGAGCCCTTTGAACCTCTCCTCATAGGTGTTGCCCTGCTGCTCCTGGATCATCTTGCTCACTCTTCTCTGGACTGTCTCCAGCAAGCTGAGTCTAGCATTCTTTCTTTATGAAAGAATCATTTAATCATCAGCAAGTTGACATCCTTCATAAGATAAGGGCACTGATACTGCACACTGTACTCTAGGTGTGGTCTCACCAATGACCTGTACAGCGGTAGTATGACCTCTGCCTTCCTGCTGGTAATCCCCCTGGCTATGCAGCCAGCATCCATTTTGCTTTTGCTGCAGCTCTCCTGCAGTATGCCAAATGTTTTCGGTCACTCTTGATAATAACCTCTAGGTCCTTTTCTTCATCAGACTTGGTGACCTGCATACCACCCAGTCAGTATTTGGTCTTTGGATTCCTTGCCTCTAAGTGCATATCTTTGCACTTTTTAGCATTGGACCCCAGTTGCCAAATGCCAGACCACTTCTCTAACCAAGTCAGGTCTTCCTTTAGTTCCTGTCTTCCCTCCTCCACGCCCACCCTCTGACGGAGCTTTGTGTCTTCCATGAACAGGTAGATTTTGCCCTTACTATCAGCTATGTCAATGATGAAGTTGTTAAACACCACCACCAGACCAAGCACTGAGCCCTGTGGGACCAACCCCACTGGTCACCAATCTGGCTTCCAAGATCCCCCCCCCAACCACCACCTTTTGGCTTCATCCTTTAACCAGTTTTTGATCTTCCTGTAGCTTTCTGACCAATCTCCTATAAGGTACAGAGTCAAAGGTCTTGTTGAAGTCCAGATACAGGACATTAACCACTTGGCCCCTGTTCACTGCCTTGGTCACCCAGTCAAAAAAAATCAGTCAGATTAATCTGGCAGGATCTCTGTGACAGAAACTCACGCTGCCTCTCATCTTGTAGCCTGTTTCCTCAAGAAAGGCCACTAGTCTCTCCATCAGGATAGTCTCCATCAGTTTCCCGACTATTAAGGCCAGACTGATTGGCCTGTATTCTTTGGTTCATCCCTTGGACTGCTTTTAAGGAGGCACCACATATGTGGTTCTTCAGTCCTGGGACACACTGCCAAACTCCACAGAGGTGTTAAACGGGTCTTCCAGGGGCCCTGCCATCACCTCCCCAGTTCCCTTAGGACCCTTGGGAGCATTCCATCTGGTCCTGGGGATAGTCCATTTTCAGGGCCTTTAAGCTCTTTAGCACCCTGTCCACCTCTATTATGCAGTCGATGCCACCTCCTTCCCACCCACCCCACCCTCCTCTTGGCACTTGTCTGTCGACTCTCTAGTGAAAACAGAGCGAGTACTTGTTAAGCACCTCTGTTGTCTCTTCACTTCCTTCTGCTCAACCCCCCTCATTTTCTAACCTGAGAACTGTATCTTTAATATCCCTCTTCTCTCGTATTTTGAAGGCCTTCTCACCCGATTTTACTCACTATGGCAACCATACTTCCCTAGCAGCCTTTCTTTCTCTTTACTGTTCAGCATGCCGCCCTTGATTTATCATTATAGACCTCCTATCCTCCTCATTCTGAGTAAGTCTGTACTTCCGGAAGGCTACCTTTGTTTACCTTATTGCATTTGCCACTTTCTGAACCTCTGGGCTTTTTGGCCTTGGATTTCTTGCTTTTATTTATTTATTTCATTTATTTATTTATTTCAAAGTTCGAAAATACACCTTTGAGCAGAAATGCTCATTTACAAAGGTTCCTCGTCAGAACAACAATTTGTTTACACCATGTCAAACACAGTATTAAAAACTAATTAACAAAGGCTGGATAATATTGATTCAGTGACTGACATAACAAAACAGAATGAGTAACATAAGTAATGTTTCGGCAGTAGAGAGTGAACAAAAGTTAACATTCAACAGGCCAAATAATACAAAGCATAACACAGGCACTAGGAGCTATACAAAGGTAGCAGCCCATCTGGGCATCCTCAGAGGTTAAGTCTGTGCACTTTTACAGTACATTGGAAAGGAGGAGAGGCACATGAGTGAGGAGACCGTGTGGTGGGTAAGACGCTGGCATCACATGCACGTGTAAGAGGGGACCTTAGGAAGCAGAAGAACCACGATCAGATGGTACAAGAGTTGGGTTGGGTAGGGGTGCAGTTGGCAAGTGACAGTGCATGGGATGGGGTTTCATTAGGAGAAGCAGCTACGTTTGGAGCCAGGTAGGAGTAAATGTAGAAGTTCCCATTTGAAAGGACCCAGCTTAGTTGGTGTCTTTTGTATTACCTGAAGTTCTTTAAGCCAGCTGGTCGTTGGGAGATGGGTTTGTTGGTGGGACAACCCTCGGGGCTTTGGCTAGGGGTGTTCAGCTGACTACCTCAGATCAGGTGTGGAACCTGGGCATTATTTTTGTCGATGGCCTGACCCTTAAATCTCAGGTGTCAGCAGTGGTCAAAACCTCCTTTTACCATCTGAGGAATATCGCCCAGGTGAAACATCCTGTTCCTCCTGATGACCTTCCAATGTTGGTCCACGCCTTCATAACCTCCTGCCTTGACTACTGCAATGCCCTCTACTAAGGGCTACTGGGGGATGATATCCGCCGCTTGCAGCTAATGCAGAATGCAGCAGCCAGGCTACTGACTGGTACTTCTAGGACCAGTCATATAAAGCCTATGCTCCGCGGATTGCACTGGTTGCCAGTACAGTGCCGGATCACCTTCAAGGTCGGGTTACTGATCTATAAAGCCCTACACAATCAGGGACCCCGTTACTTGCAAGATCTCCTTCGCCCTTACTGCCTCCTCCATCCTCTCTGATCCACCAACGAGGGATTGCTGGAGATTCCCAGGGTCCGTTTAAAGACATCTGGAGCCTGATCTTTTGCTTTTGTAGCCCGACCCTGTGGAAGTCTCTACCTCGTAGGGTACGAGATTGCCTGACCGTCCAGAGTTTTAAAACTGCACTAAAAGCAGATTTATTTAGCCTAGCATATCCAGATTCTTTTTAGACTGGCTGATGAATTTTTTAGGGAGTTGCAGTTTTTAAGGATTTAAAGTTGTTTGTTATGATTGTTTGTTATTGTCATGTTTGTTTTAATGTATGTACAAGTGCTTTGGTTTGAGAAAGGTGCTTTTTATAAATAAACGATGATGATGAAAGATGTGGTGGTGGCAAAGGAGTGATTGGCTAGAGCTGTTTGGTTGAATGGAACAGCCAATGTACCGATAGTCGTACCTCTGGTTAGGTAAGGATTTTGGGCAGGTTGTAGCAGACCTTGCAGCCCTGGTGGAGTCATGCTCATGACAGCTTTCATGCCTAGCAGGCAGATTTGATATTTTTTTTTGTCCTGCAGGGAAGCCAGTTTGTGAGAGAGTAAAGAGTGCAGATGTGCACCCCAGTTACAAAGCAACAGGCTTTGTTCAGGACTAGCCAGACCCTGTTTAACACACTGTCTGTGGCACTCCCATAGACTGTTAGGCCATAGTCAACTATGGGGAGGATGGAACTTGTAACTATCACTTTTTTGGCTTCCGGGGTAAGGTTGTGCCTATGTCTATATAGTGCTCCTAGTCTCCTGTTAGTGTTGCAGATGATTTGGTCAACATGTGGTGCAAATGTTAGAGTCTGGTCGATGGTGACCCCGAGGTATTTGAAAGTTTCTACCTGTTCTAGAGGGTCGCCCTTACTGTTGAGGATGTTGAGTGCTTGTACTTTAGTTCTCTTCTGTGCACTTGAGGAGAGCATTGCTTTGGTCTTCTCATAGTTGAGCACAATCTTGTTCTGCTGGAACCAATTCTCGAGGGATGAAAAGTTGCATTGGAGGTCTCGAGTAAGTAAGTCCTGGCAGGGGTTACTTGCACAGATGACTGCATCATCTGCGTAAAGTAAGACACTGGAACTAGGGCAGGCTTCGGGAAGGTTATTGATGAATAGGCTGAACAAAAGGGGTCCCAGGATGGAGCCTTATGGCACACCTGATGTGACAGGCCTGGCATCAGAGAGCTCCCCATTTATCTTAACCCGTTGCGATCATCCTGAGAGATAGCTTTTAGACCAGAGTACAGTGTCCACAGAGATACCTAATGTAAGTAGATTTGTTAGTAATAGCACATGGTTCACTAAATCAAAGGTCTTGGTGAGGTCTATGTAGATAGAGCCCAACAGGTGTTCTTTGTCAAGAGCCTTGTGTAGTATGCTTGTGTATTCAATTAGTGCAGTGGAGGTGCTGTGTATTTTATGGAAACCATGTTGTTGTTCACACTGGACATTATACTGGCTGAGGTATGAGAAGAGTTGGTCAGATAAAATTTTCTCGAGTGCTTTGGACAGTGGGGAGAACATGGATATAGGCCTGTAGTTTGCAACTAATGTGCAGTCTCCACTTTTATGGATGGGGGTGACCAGGGCACTTTTCCAGTCCTTGGAGAACTGTGGGAATCTGAGAGAGCTGTTAAAATGTTTAGTCAGGGGGATGGTGAGCTCATCCAGGACCAGGGCAACTAGTTTTATGTCAAGTGAGTCACTTCCCATCCTTGTTTTCCCCAGTACTCACTTAACATACGGACTGTGTCCTTTACCAAGACAGATTTGAAGTGGAATTGTGGCCCACATTGGTCTTTTTGGGTGTTGTCATGGGATACAGTGATGGCAGTGGGCTTGTCTTCAGGGGGAAGGATGGCGCTAAGGTCAGTGAAGGCTTTATTGGATGAATTGGCTGTCTCAATAGGGTTAAGTGTGATGCTTCCATTTGAGATGAGCATTGGTGGTGACATTTTATCACCGCTACCAAGGAGATCCTTTAGCGATTCCTAGAATGCCTTCCCCTTTCCCCAGCAGCTAGTTTGCTGCTGTTTATAAAAGTTAGCCTTAGCCTGTCTGATATTATTAGTACACCTATAAGGCATACTCACTAGTGGCCTTCATCAGTACCTCCTTTATTATGGCCCATTTTTGTTCCATCTCCTTACTGATTCCATCAAGGTACCCTACCAGAATTTCTTCTCAACCTATTAGAGTCAGCCTTCCTGGAATCCAGAACTCTCATTTTGGTCCTTACCATCCCTCTGTGCATGTCCAGGTGAAACCTGGTCACACCTTGCACATGGCACTTTCACCTTTACATCCAGGTCATGTCTGCAGTTGTATAGGACTAGGTCCATTATGGCCCCCCCTAGTGAGTTCCATAACCCCCCCCCCCCGTGTCAAGAATCCACTCTGGAATGCACCCAGCAGTACCTTCTCTCTGGTGTGGAGGTAACTGGGATGTTCCAATCCACCTCAGGCAGACTGAAGTCCCCCACAATTACTACGTCCCTCTTGTCTGCCATTTCCATGATTTGGGACCCCAGTACCTTTTTCAAGTCTTCATTCCATGATGATAGTTTGTAAACTATTCCCATCATTAGTTTTCTCTCCTTATTGGCATTGACTAGCACCCATAATGCTTCTGTCTTTCTGTCTGCTCCTTCCTCTCTGGTACAGGTTATCCCCTCCTTCACATACACAGCCACTCCCCGATCTACCTATTTCCCTATCCTTCCAATACATCTTATATCCAGGGATTGTGAGGTCCCAGTCGTGGTTTAGTGTGGTCCATGTCTCTGTGATGGCCGCTATGTCCACATCTCATTTAGCCATTAGCACCTGCATCTCAGCCATTTTATTTCCCAGGCTTCTGGCATTCATAGCCACTTCCCTCCACCTCGACTCTGGCCCCCCTTTACCACTGTTCCCCCTCCTCCCTTATCCCACAGTCTCTCATTCCCCTTCCCCCCTCCTCTAGTTCCTCTGGCCCTCTAACTTGTCCCAACTCCCTATTCCCCTCCCCAGTCCCTTGTTGCTTCCTCCCCACTAGTTCCTCCCTAGTCTGTCCTGACTGGGGGGAGGCCTATCAGCTTCCTCCTCCGCCAAGTGACTGAGGGTATTTTGCACCCTGTTGCCCCCCCACGTCAATTTAAACTGAGGTCTTTCCCCATGAATTCCTCCAGCTTGCCCGTCAGGATCCTTATGCCCTTTTTACTTAGATGTAGCCTGTCTAGTGCATACAGGTCATTACTTTTCCAGGTCCCATTCCAGTCACCAACTAGCCCACACCCCTCCACCTCACACCATCTTCTGAGCTATGGCACTCAATGAATTCCTCAATAATAGCTTTCCTCACCTTTGTGGCCCTTGGGAATGGTGGCACCTCCCAGAAGGCTACTGTACTCCCTACCTCACTGCAGATTTTCCCCACCTCCCTGAACCTCTCTTGCACCACCCTCACCTTGCATTCTGCAAGGTCATTTGCATCCAGAGGTAATATTATGCAAAGTCTCCCATCCTCCTGCCCCACATGCTTGACTATCAGAGATCCCACTTTCCCTGCCATTATCTCTGGCATACATTCTACCCACCTACAGTTTGGTCTTGACCCCTTCCCACCCCACCTCACCCCCTTTTCTATTGAATTCCCCATGATCACCACCCTTTCCCCATCTTCCCTGGCTTCTCCCCCCTCCGCCCACTCCTGCCTGTCCCCTCCTTCCTCTCTTCCACCTCCAGTACTCCCCCTCAACCCATCATACCAAAAACCCCAATCCCAGCCCTCTTCACCTGACCCCAAGTTCCTCCTGGCACTCCCCCAACCTTTCCCTTCTTCTTGCCCCTCTTCCTGCCCCCTCACCCTCCCATCCCCACCATGCCTGTCCCTTCTTCCTCTGCCTGCTTCCTCACACCTGAACCTCTTTTCTCTGATCCCCCACCTACCATCCCTGAATTCCTTCTTCTTACTGCCTCCTTCCCTCCCCATCTCACTGTTCTTACCCTTCCCTCCAAAATCTCCCCCTCCCCTCTGTCCAGTGGGAGGAACCTGTTTTACAGTGGCACCTCTGGTGGAGTTCCCACTGGAACTCCTCCTTGGCCACTCCTTTTACCATTATCCACCCCTCAATCTGGGTCTTCTTTCCCATTGGGGGAGATGAGCTCTGGAGACATGCTTACTCCCTTCCTCCTCCTCCTCCCCCCCATACCTTGGCTCCCTTCCTGTTCTCACCTTCATGCCTGCCTCCAGGCCCTGTGGTTCCTTTGCCCCTCCCATCCATACCTACTGATTCCCTTCCCCCACCAGTACACTGATCTCCTGCCTCGGTTGGCACATCTTTGACCTCAGCTGTCCAATATGTCTGAACATTAGGCATCCCCCATTCTCCTAGAGAGTTCCCAGGAACACTGTTGCCCCACACCCTCTGCACCCTTTCTCCACATTTTACATTCTTGGCACTCCTTAATAATGCACTTAGCTATCCCCGTTACCCTTATGGATCTTTTCCCTTCTGAGGACAGATCCCAGATTGGTAGTTGCTGTAGTTGCTATGGAACACCCACCTACTTCCTCTGCCTTACCTACCCTCCTTTAAGCACTCTGGCCTGTTGCCTGTGGTCCTTCCTGCAGACACCCTACCGATGACTGACTCAGATGCCACACTCCTGCTTCATGGCACTCACGCTTTGGGGTCACTCATGCGAGGGGTCACTTGTGATTCTGGTATTCATACAACAACTGCAGCTGCCCTATTGGCTGGCTTGTAGCACATATGGTATGGCATCTGCTGAGTCCTTCCCTCACCGTCCCTCTAGTGGCTCCCTCCCTCCTCCCTTTCCCATACACAGTCCCCACACTAGCACAAATCAGCATATTTCTGTACTTTACAACCCTCGAAAAAGAAAAATAGCACTTCCCTGTTCTGACTCTGAATCTCCTGCTCTGCTCAGTGACAGCTTCAGCTAATGCAGAATGGGCCACAGATCACGGCATCCTTATACCCCTGAACTACAGCCCCCCTATTGACTGGCTTGTAGGATGTGTGGTATGGCATCTGCTGAGTCCATCCCTCTAATGGTCTCCTACTTTCTCACTTTCCCACACACAATCCCCACAGTAGCACAAATCAGCATATTTTCTTAATTTACAACCCTCAGGAAAGAAACATAGCACTTCACTGTTCCAGCTCCAATTCTCCTACTCTGCTCAGCTGTGGCTTCAGCTAACAGAGGATGGTCTACAGAGCATGGCGTCCTTATACCCCCAAACTACAGTTACCATATTTGCTGACTTGTAGCATGTGTGATATGGAGTCTGCAAGTCCCTCCCTCACCCCTCCCTCTAGTGGCCTCCTCCCTTTCCACACACAATCTACACAGTAGCACAGGTCAGCACATTTCCTTACTTCACAACCCTCAAGAAAGAAAAATAGTACTTCCCTGTTCCAGCTCTAATTCTCATGCTCCACTAGGTGGTGGCTTCAGCTAACAGAGAATGGACTACAGATCATGCATCCTTCTACCCCTGAACTACATCTACCCTATTGGCTGGCTTGTAGCACATGTGGTGTGGTGTCTGCCGGGTCCCTCCCTCACCCACCCTCTAGTGACCTCCTCTCTTGCCCACACACAGTCCCAACAATAGCAAAAATCAGCATCTTTCCTTACTTCATAACCCTTGAGAATGAAAAGTAGCACTTCTCTGTTCCAGCTCTGATTCTTCTGCCCTGCTTGGCAGTGGTCTCAGCTAACAGAGAATAGACTGCAGATCACAATGTCCTTATACCCCCCAACTACAGCTGCCCTCTTGAGTGGCCTGTAGCATGTGCAGTATGCATCTGCCAAATACATCCCTCAACATCCCTCTAGTGGTCTCCTCCCTGCTCCCTTTCCCACACACAATCCCCATAGCAGCACACATCAGCACATTTCCTTATTTCACAGACCTCAAGAAAGAAAAATAGCACTTCCCTGTTCTGGTTCAGATTCTCCTGCTCCAGCTAATGCACAAGTTAAGGATTATTATTAAAGTCACAAAATTAAGGAAATACAATGCAATTTTTTAGTTATATAACATGATGGACACTACACTTATATCTGTGAGTCACAAGACCACATGATGTAGACTTGGGGCACCATATGTGATGTTGCTGTTGCTTTGTGAATAGCACACACACACAACTGCCAATGATCTGTTTCTTGTTGCCTTGGGTTTCATAACATACCAGTAGAGTGCTTATCAAGGGGTGTAACTGTGTTCCTCCTATGGTATTTATGTCATTATTTATCATGTTAAAACACATGTGTGAAACCTTGGTTATGCTTTGGCATTCAGTTCACTGTGGTTAACAATGGTGGTGGATAGGAGTGGGTAGACTTAGCAGTTAAAAGATCTAAAGTTACATTTCCTTCCTTTTATGATTTGTGGTGAAGGTATACCTATATATATTTATTTATGCAATAGACATGGACACTGGAGCCATGTAATAAATTTATTTAGTTGAGCTACTATCTGTATAAATGCAGTATGTTACATTTGTACATACAGTAGATGAGTCAAGGCTCATTTACAATATGTGTATAGTATACAGGTCATGATCCTCTTCCCCCCCGGCACTACTTTCACTCTGTTCCATTCTCTTACTACTGTAAACCCCTCACTAGCAATTGTTTTATGTCACCTTTCCCTGTCACATCTTCCCTATAAAAAACACACACACAGCATAGAAATTTTACCTCTTTCTGACATCTCCTTTGCTTTCTCTTCTCTCTACAGCACTCAGGTCCTGACATACAATCAACACAATCAGTTTTAGAAATGGTCTTTTGCTCCGGTCCACATCCCCCCAAGCCTCCCATACTCAGTTCGCCATCCCGTTGCTCTCCTCAAGTAGTGTTGCATTTTGAAACTGTATTAAATTTGCCAACTACACACTTTTATCATTTAACTCAAGCCGGACTCATGCTCACTCTTTAAATTGTCACCCAAAGATTTGCTGAACTGCACAAGAAGCAGTCACACTCTACAAACTGCCATCATCCAAAATCTAGCCTGACCCCCCCCCAAAAAAAACATGCAATTCCCTCTTTTTAGAAGCATCAAATAAATCCTCAAACAGACATGTTAAGCCCATACTTTCCAGCTTATCAGGTTCCCAGATTAAACTGGGCTGCAATCTTTAACATGAAATGGCCATGGGTATGACAAAGCTAAATGGGCACCAAAGTAGCAGAATAAAAAATAAACCTAGACACTCTGACAAATCTTTCAAAAATGAGGAAAAAACACAAACACAAGGTCTCGGCCTATTGCATTAATGGAACATGTATCAAGGACCTTGTGTGATAACTGTTTTATTTATACTTGTAATGTTTGACCTCAGGCACCTCACTTGTGGCTAATGCCACTCACGAGGTTACCCAAGGTCAGACAGCATTTGTATAAATAACAGTTATCACATACTGTAGGTCCCTTCTTCATAAGAGATGGATGGATGGATGCATAGACAGACAGACAGACAGATAGGTGCAAATAAAACTGCTGCCCCAGACAGACATAAGAAACCTATTCCACACTCATATGACACAATAAAAACTGGCATTTATTTATAAAAAGCACAGTAAAAAAGACAACAATTCTCTAGGTACTATAGTGTGGTAGCATCCCCCAACAACACACATCAATGTTTCACATCTTACTCGTGTGATAAAGCATCTAGTAAGACGCGAAACATTGGCGTGTATTGGGGGTTGCAATGCTATAGTACCTAGACAATTTTGTTTTAATTTTCTTTATAAATAAATGTTTTATCGTGTCCTATGAGTGGACAATTATTCCCTATGTTCATCTGGGCCAGCTGTTTTCTTCGCACCAATATTGATATTTTGCTTTTGGCTCTGGTCAGTGTATTCTAAGCCACCCCACAGTTTGTAAGATAGATAGAGATAGATAGATAGATAGATATACAATGGCAAAGTGTGGTATATCAGAAAAGAATACCATCAAGAGGTTTAACAAGCTGTAAATACATTATCCTGATGGGTTAGTTGCCTTTATGAGCTTTTTCAACCCAAGGTGGTATTATTTCATGAGTATGCCAGACTTAGCAATTTTTTAGTAGTTATTTATTTGTTGAAAATTGGTAACCAGAAAAGGCACATTGAACCAAGGCTCATTTCCAGGTGTGACCTAGGGGGAACAGAATGAGAGGAACAAATATATTCACAATTAAAGTACTGTCAATGCAAATAAAACAGTATCTGGGTGCACATGAATTGCCAGTGTTATTATACAACAGTAAACCAGTGAAAATTTTAAAAATTAAAAAAAAAATTATGTGCAGTACATACTATAAGCAGAGTGCAAACAGTGATGACATTTAGGGGGAATTGCAGGATAAATGAAAACATTTTGAACAGGTTGTAACTAAATTAGGAAGGTGTGTATGGGGAAATAAGGACTAACCCATGCTAAAACATTGGAAGGGGGGGTTGAAAGACAAAAGCAAAAACAAGTGCAAGAGCAAGAATGGACAAAGAGAAGTTTGAGCTGATGTTTGACAGAAGTATGGGGGAGACATGCAAACTGGAGGGGAGAGGGAATTTAGAAAGGAGAGGAAACACGAGGAGAAAGAAGATTGTCCAGAAACAGATTTGGAGTGAGGAATGAAGACTATATGCAGGTTCCTGGAGTTTAGAGCATAAGTGGAGGAGGATTTGGGAGAGGGGAGAGAAGAGAGGTAAGGAAAGAAAGATGAAAACCAGTATTTAGAAATGAATGATGCACAGTGAATGAGGTGGTGGGAGGAAAGAGGAGGAATTGAGAAGTTAATGTACAAAGTATCATAACTTTCATCTAAATTATATAATGCATTATGTTGGACACTTTTTTGTTGTGTCCTATGTTTTTCCTGTAGTGTAGGGATTTTTTGTAGCATAGTGGTATGTATTTGGCAGTGTCAGTGGCTCAGTAGGTAGCACACTCACCTCTGAGGCCGGGAGATCAGAGGGCTGTGGGTTCAGTTCCCACATCTGGCATGTGGGTTAATATCCCAGTACTGACACTGTAGTGCAGCATGAGGGGGTGCTGCACTTCTGAGGTGCCGTCTTTCAGATGAGACATTAAACCGAGGTCCCATCTGCTTGGATTGGTGGTAGTTCAGGTGGATGTTAAAGATCCCATGGCACTTACGGAAAAGAGTATGGGAATTTCCGGTGTCCTGGCCAAATTTCCCTCATTCACTAAAAATACCACCAACAGCTTTATCTGGTTCAAGGTCAGTTGGCATCCATCTGTATCCCCCTCCCCAGGGTCGTGTCTGAAAATAGGCAGGATTTGTCTAGTGCACTTACCCGGTCAACAAAAACTAAATAAATAAAAAATTAGTGTTTTTTTCTGTAGTGTAGTGATTTTCTGTAGTGTAGTGGTATATACTTTTAAGTAGGTACATAGTGTAAAGGATTAATTTGGAGTTCAGATTTTTTTATCCCGGTAGTGTTTTTGTAGGGCAGGGCCTCCTATGAAAGAATGAGTGTCTCTGGTGGTCTTTCCTTTACCGTGTCATGGTGGGGGTTAGCTGTGTGATGGTTGGTTAGTAAGAAGCAGAGTACAAGTATTAAGTGGAGTGCAGTCTTCCTGGGAGCTGCGAGCTTTGCGGTTGGGAGCAGCCTTTTGGAACAGGACACATCGTGAGATGCTGAAGGGGGTCAGGAGTATCATGGGTCCAGGAGGAAACGAATGGCAGCAGCACATAGACAGCCTGTATAAGAGGCTTGGAGATTCGATGGATGGCATTGTTTGGTGAGTGAGTTGGAACAGAAGGGTGTTGGGTGGGTTTTTAGTGTAGTCTATGGTGATTTTTTGCAGGTAGAGGTATGGGGGTTTTGAGTGACTGTTGCATGTGTTATTAAGGTCTTGTTCCATGTGTTATTTAGGGGCTTGTTACATGTGTTATTGTGGTGATGGTTGTGTGCTAGGTTTTAATGTGTTATTAAGGTGTTAATAACACACTAGTACAATGTAATTAGCTGGTTGGACTCATATACCGTAATTGTTTTTTTCATTTATACTAACTGATTTTTTTCATATAGACTAATGGGTATCATAGTATACAGATAAATATATGATGGCGTTTTCAATGGGGATGAGGCCCCAACCATGTATTATGTGGCTGTCTGTCTGTCTGTCTATCTGTGAACTTGGGTACAGATGGAGTCCAGGCAAAGTTCAGGATGCAAAGACTTCAACTTAAATTTATTAATCAGCAGACAAAAATAAGCAGACTGAGTACGGAAAATAAAGTAATAACAAAACAAAAAAAAAGGTCTAATATTAGCATCTCAAACAGCTTCTGACATTCACCTAGTAGCAAGCTAGGGAACAGGTTGGGTAGAGCTCCTGCCAACAACTAACATTGCTCTACTAATACAAGCACATTTATACTAGTTACAGGTCTCATGACCCACTAAACACCTCCTACTTTATACATTGAATAAAAAAGATATCTATAAAGGCTACAAAATTGAATTACACTATATAAACATTTCATAACAAACTGTTGTATACAGATAGCAACACAATAGTACAAATAAAATGGCTTATTAAACGAAAACAAGGAATATGCCATGGAATCAGGCTCCTCCCAGCAGTGACTGTCATAAATAGGTAGAAAACATGGCCCGCCAGCCGGCTGGTTCTAAGTAGCAGTCATTCTGCAGTGAGGTCCCGAGGTTCAACAAACAACAGTTTGCGACCTAGAACACAGGTACATATGCAATTGCTTCTTTTTATTCACCTAAAGTTTCTAAACAGTAGAGTACCATGATAGAAACCCTTCTTTCCTCTGTATTCCTTAAAATATGTTTTATTGCAGCTATTTATCTACATTTATATGTCTTTTGTAAAGGCAGGTCTCATACACCATGCTGTGCAGCCTAATTAGTAAGGTGTGTCCCTACACAAGCTAGCACAAGTTCTGCTGCACTATTAACTCCTTTATCACCGTATAAAAAATTAGGATACTTGCAAGCCAGAAAAGGAGTTTCCTGTGCTTCTTTAGGCACTGTTTTTGCCTCTTGCAAGGTTTCTCCAGTTTGCACAGAGTAAAGAAACGAGTCGCTATGCTTGTTTAATAATCCTGAGGCTTATTTACAGTTCGTTAGCTTTTTCAGGCAGTTTTATTCTAGGGTTCAGGAGTGATGCTAAAACGAAAAGGAAAGTGATAGAAAGAATACCCACAAGTGGCCACAATGTGAGTAGGGAGACGACAGAGACAGCAAAAAGAACAGGGACAGGCTAAAATTTGAAAAAACGCACTGTTGCAACAGATTTTGGAAAAAGAAACAGCACTCCAAAAGCACAGATACTGTTAAAGCTGCCTCTTGAATAAACAGAAATGAACCAGACACCTCTGGTTTAAGAGCTGGACTGCCACAACAGAGTACTCCCTGCATTCAGGAAACACAAGATGGGGGGGGGGGGTTTACACTACACCTAAGCTCCTTTCACACTATGTATGTATGTATGTATCTATCTATCTCTATCTATCTATCTATCTATCTATCTATCTATCTGTCTGTCTGTCTGTCTGTCTGTCTGTCTGTCTGTCTGTCTGTCTGTCTGTCTGTCTATCTGTCCAGTCAAACCCGCTTAAACACATACCCTTGGGACATCCACGGTTTAAGCAGGCTATTCAGGTATATGATCTTGCCTTGTGTGAGGGTAGTTTAATAGGGGATTCATTTATGTTTGGTTCATTTGCAATGCTTGGTGTGTTTCACTTCAGAGGGTTACTGGATTGAGTTCTTGTGTTTGTATGCTTTACAGTTGTGGGTTTGCCTTCTTGACTGCTAAAAAGGCATCTGGGTATTTAGCTTTATTATTTCCCTCACTTAAAAATACTGTACTGTACAGTGTAATGACGTCTTGGAGAGGATTTCAGTGACTTTTGCCTGGTGCAGATTCTCCATAGCAGAAAGGGAGCAGAAATTCTCCGGGTCATAAAATAAAACTAGTGATCGGCCTTATTTCAACCATTGTGCTTTATGTATCACCTGATAACCAGCAGGCTTTCACGTAAGTCTTTAGCTGATGGTGGAGCAGGGGAGCCTCCACTGCCTCACCATCCCTGTCCAGTTGGTCAGTTTCTGCAGCCTCTGTGGCAGTGATTTCTTCATCAGTTAGTAGCCCTGTACACTGTAGATTGTCATCCAATGCCACAAAACTCTCAAAGACATATTGCGGTATGATTCCCGGTGCTACCGCTGTCTCAGAAAATTCCCAGCCATCGCCACCTGTGTCTGTGGCTTTTTGAAAGCAATTCTCAGTGGTCATTTGTTTAACTTCTGACTCAGCCTAGTGAAGCATGTGCACTGCATCCAGAACTGTTAGCTTTCTGGCGAAGTTGGTCGAGGATATGTTGTCAGCCTTGAATGTTAAAGTGCTCTCCAGAGTTGCCTGCTAGAAAACCCCTGTCTCACTGGCATTATAGACACACTCCGGTGGGTATTCTGCTGGATCTGAGTGAGGACAGAATAATTCTAGTGATCAGCTGAGTCACTGTTTGCAACTTTTTTCTCGCTATAGCTTCATTTAAAGATGATGTTCTGCTGTATTTTAAAATGGCATAACCAGCTGTTACTTGGTTCAAAATCTGACCTGCCCATTGCCTCCACAGGTTTCTTTGCCCTCTCTTGAAGCAGAGGACCAGACACTAGCATGTCAGCAGCCCTGTTGTGCTCAAACCATCACAGCAAGACATATGCAACAGCAGTGTCCTTACCATCACGATTCCACTTTCATTGAAAGTTTCCATTGCTGTGGTACTCCTGCATAACTTAGTTCTGATTTTTTTTACCAGCCAGCATGTTTGGGATTGTGAAACCACCATCTGCCTAGCCATATCATTTTGTGAGATGTGGGGGGGTAGAGAGCAGAACGAGAGCCTTGACTTTATCAGTCAATGAGAGCTCTTTTTTCTTGAGATGTTTTCATCTTGAATTTGTGTCTTCTGTGAGTAAATCTAATCACTTTCAGTTTTGTGTGCCAGTGTAGTGTGACGAAGCGGCATTTCTTGCAGTAAAAATGTTGAAAAAGTTTATATTCAGGAAGCTTTTGTGCACAAAAAATGTAATCTATGTGGTTTTAAACTCAGTTTAGTTTTCAGTAAAAGAAAAATGGCAACTCTTTAGTGAGGAGAGTGAGTGAGTCAGCAGCTTCACAAGTGTAGTCACATGCATGAGCAAGTGTTACTATAACAACACTCACTCGCCCTTGTGGCTACACTTGTGAAGCCATGGACTCACTCGCTCTCCTTACTGTACAGTCAGTGGCCTTTTTTTTTGCAGAAAACTAACTAAACCGAGTTTAAAACCACATGGATTACATATGTTGTACAAAAGCTTCCTGATTGTGATCACCGTTTATTACCACAAGGAATGCAGCAGTCAAGCTACACTGGAACACAAAAGTAAAAGTGATTAGACCGGAGATTCTGTAAAAATGGCAAGATCAACCAGATGCTTTGTTTTATTACTTTAAAATGGCCTTATGGCAGGATTAAACAGATTACCTAAATGAAACTCTAATTTATTCCACAGAGGGACTACTTTTTCCCCCCACCCAAAACATTTCTGGCCATTTTATAAGATAGATAATCCACTTCATGGCATGCAGTCATGTTCTGATATGCTCACACCAGTGTGTGTGTATATCAGAGCATGACCACATGCTCTGTAGTGAATTATATATATATATATATATATATATATGCCAAAAATCTAGCACTTTCATTGGCTGACAGATGTCACCTGACTGTGCATGAACTCTCATAAACACATGGTTAGGTGCCACTTCTCATTTTTCTTCCTCCCAAAAAGCTACTTAGGGCTATTTTATAAGAGTGATAAGCCCCTCCATGGTGTGCATCACAGGATTTCAGTGCACTCCTCAGTGGCACATGAACACTCGGCCTTTGGCCTCATGCCTTACTACAACCCTGGGGCATGCATTTAAATGCTATAATGCACACCCTGTCATGTCTTACTACTTACAAAAAACTGTGTCACTGCACCAGTTGGGGTTTAGTATAATGCAACAATAATAGGGAAATGCGGTGTTAGGGATCCAACCATACCTCTCCAGCCCCTCAATCAAATAAAGTACAAGACAACACAAGCAACCAGAGACAGCCATCATCAGGTAAGATAAACAACATTATTTAAAGAGAATAAAAAGGTAGTAGAACTGGTGTGCTACCTTCATGGATTTGTGTCTGTGGTGTGCACACTGACAGACAGACACACTCACTTCTGACCTTAGATAGAAATCCACAATACTCAAATCACAATACTGCTTCTGTCTGTAGAAGCACAGACCCATGTGGCTACAGATATAAATCCACAATACTCAAATTACAACAGTACTTCTGTCTGCAGAAGTGCAGGCCCCACATGCACAGTGTAAGACTTTCTTTTTTTTTTGAAATTCTCTTTTTATTGATTTCCAACTGTAGTTACATCCATTTAACCAGTAACATCTGAACATGATACAAATATTCAGTATAGCCCAGAATAAGATGTCAGGTAAGAACCGGGCAAGGAAAAAGAAAAGAAAAAAAAAAAGGGGGGGTACAAACAGAAACTAGAAAACAGCAAACAGGAAAAAGCCAAAACATCAACCCCTCCCCAATGAGGTGTCACCACTGAAGAAAAGAGATGGTACAACTGACTCAAGTAATTAAGTATTATAAATATCGTAATCCGAATGCAGGCCGGGAAGCCAGATCATACAAACTAGCGACGAGAGGTTATGGAATTAGTGTAGAAGGGAAATAAGAGAGAGTCGGAAGCTCAGACAAAGAAAGAGTGTTCTTCCTCACTCCGTTGTTCTAAAAGTCATGGGATCTCAGTCAGTGGAGATACAGAGCATATAACTTGCCCCATTTCTTCTGGAAGGCCATTGGGAGGATCTAATATTAGCAATCAATTTCTCCACTTTAAAACATTGAGACATTCCTCCACCCAATCTAGGTATGAAATCTCAAGACCATCTGTCCAGTGTCGAAGGACTAGCCTCTTAACCGCCATAGAAATAAGAGCCATATGGTATTTCCTTTCCCTAACCTTGATACCTGTGTAGTCCTCTATGATACAAACCTCTACTGTAAAAAGGTCTTTCAGACCTAATATGGGATCTAAGTTGTCCTCAATGGCCTTCCAGAGAGGAGCAATCTTAGAGCAGTGCCAGAAAATATGAGGAAGGTTACCCTGTTCTGTCCCACACCTGAAACATTTTGGGGGAACGGAATGGTCAAATTTCGATTTCAGCACTGGTGTAATATACATGTTATTGACTATAAAGTATTGGATCAACCTATTCCTGTCTAAGGTATTGTATGTGTACAAATTTTTCCAGATTTGTCCCCATGTAAACGGAGATCCTGAGGGAGGTAAAGGCCAGGATTTAGAGCCAGTTAGAGGGATGGGATGAACAAGCCTCAGGAGGTAAGTGTACAGTTTGGACACTCCATGGGGTTTAACCGCACAACTTTTAACCTCCGTTAATAGCGGTTTAACAGTTGAGGAGGATACTGCTGATCCAAACTCTTTATCGACCAGGTGTTTTAGTTGATATATCTTGAACAGGGCATTGGTGGGGATGTTTAAAACCAACAATAGATCAGCTATTGAGCCCTGCCTACCCTGCACATAAAGATCTTCCACTGAAAGCCCTTGCATTTGGGGTAGCCACTTAGGAACTAACGGTTTGGTCCCTATCCTAATATTGGGATTAC
This sequence comes from Neoceratodus forsteri, assembly GCA_016271365.2. NCBI lineage: Eukaryota > Metazoa > Chordata > Ceratodontiformes > Ceratodontidae > Neoceratodus > Neoceratodus forsteri. The sequence goes on along the minus strand of JADMNL010000023.1, from coordinate 155,759,137 downwards.
ACATCAATGGCTGACCAGGGTCCCTAATATATCTGATTTTGGCAGTGGAATAAAGTTGATTAAGTACTTTAACTGTGGCGCCCACTGGGGAGTCCCGAATCTCTCTGGGAAGAGATGCAAAACGACAGTAAAAAAGACTAGTGGAATCTATATTATGCTGTTTGATGAGGTCAAGGTCCAGATTCAACCATATGGGAGAGTAAGTATCTTCCAAATCCCTAACCATTTCCCTGCTTTGACTAGGTGACTAGACCAGTAGTAGAATTCAAATTCAGCAGTCTAAGACCCCCCATATCTTTAGGTAGGCATAGTTTATAGAAAGCTCGCCTCAGAGATTTATGGTTCCAAATAAAGTCAATCAGGGTCGAATGGACCTTTTTAAAAAAGGACTTAGGTAACCAGATGTCTAGGAGATTCAGGGGTAGAAGAGACGGGGTAGGACGTTCATTTTGACAATGCTTATCCGGGCGCCCACTGATAATGGCAGTTTCCCCCATCTTTGCAAATCAGACTTAATTCTGTCTAGCAGATCCTCTAAATTGAGCTTCTTAACTAGAGTAGGATCCCGTGCCAGATAAATGCCAAGATATTTTAAATAAGATGGGGTCCACTTCATGCCCAGATGGGACACAGAAGCCCGAGTAAGATGCATATTAAGGGGGAAGAGCTCCGTCTTTGCCAGGTTAAGTTTATAATTGGATAATTCCCCAAATTGTGCTATTATCTCCATTACCACCCGCAGGGAATCAGCCGGGTTAGCTAACTGCAAAAGGATGTTGTCCGCATACACTGAAATCTTAGGAGTCTGGTTGAGGACGGGGCATCCCTGGATCCCTGAGGCAGTTTAAGGCTAAGCAGCAGGGTTCCAGGTAAAGATTGAAGAGCAGGGGATAAGGGGCAACCTTGGGTCCCAGAATGTAGTTGAATGGAAGGCGAGAGGATCCCATTGCAATAGATCTTTGCCGTGGGGACTTATATAGTGTTTTCACCAACACATGAACTCCTCCGAAAACCGAACCTGGACATAGTGTACCATAAAAACTCCCAGTTAACTTCGGTCGAGACGCTTTCTCGCGTCCAAGCTACCAACGCCATAGGGACCTGGGAAGTTTGAGCTGCCCCAAAAACGTGAGAAAGCGATCTGATATGGTCCGCCACTGACCTGCCCTGTACAAATCCTACTCGTTCACTGCTCAAGAGTGAGGTCCACACCTGTTTAATGCGGGAAGCCAGAATCTTGGACAAAATTTTAATATCACAGGTGAGCAGTGAAATAGGTCTATAATTGGCTGGATTCAGAGAGGGCTTTGCCGACTTGGGGATCAGAATGATGATAGCCTCCAGTAAGGATGGGTCCAGAGTATCAGCTGATAAAATATAGTTATACAATTCCAGGAGCAAGGGGGCCAAGTCTTGGCAGAAGATCTTATAAAAGTTGGCAGGAAACCTATCCGGGCCGGGAGCTTTATCTGGCGAGAGACTATGAATGGCCTGTTCCACCTCATCCTGGGACGGGGCAAAGAGAGAGAGGCTACTTGATCTTCCGAGAGGTGAGGGAGTACCAGTGACCGGAAGAATTCCCCTAAACCTGAGTGAGAAGAGGGGGATGCTTTGGTGCTGTATAAGTTTTGGTAAAATTCTTTAAAGATTGCCACAATATCTCTAGGCTCTGTTTTAACGGATCTGTCTTGATCTTCCAGGGCTGGAATCAACCTAGAATTCTCTATTTCTTTAAGTTTCAATGCCAGGAGCCTACTCGGTCTTTCCCCCTGATCCAGATATTTAGCCCTGGTTCTCAGTAGAGCAAACTCCGTCTTTTCCCGAATCAGCCCTTCGTATTCATTTTTAAGTTTGTGCAATTGTTCTAAATTATTCAGTGAATTGGAAGTAATCAGCAAATTCTCTGCTATTTTAATCTGATTTGAGAGGGAAATGAGATTTTGGGACCTGAGTTTCTTTCTTCTGGAGGAGATCTTGATAAGTTCACCCCTCAGAAAGCACTTTAGTGAGCACCAAAGAATATCCATCCTGGTCACTGAGCCCCTATTGGTGTCCAAATAGTCACTGATAAGAGATCTAATCTGGGTGAGAGAGTGTTCTTCCTTTAATAGCTGGGTATTAAGTTTCCAAATCGTGTCACGGCACGTTAAGGACTGGGGAGAGAATTTGAACCAGACTAACGAGTGATCGGAAATTACTATAGGTTCAATACCTGCCGAGGGAACTTTAGTCATGAGAGAGGTAGATATTAAGAAATAGTCTAACCGCGACCAGGAATTATGAAGTGGGGAAAAAAAGGTGTAACTTTTATTAAGGGGGTGGAGGGTCCTCCAGGGATCTACTAGGCCCAACATATTGCTCATATCACTCAACGCCAATTGTGGCGGTAGCAACAGTCTTAATGGTCTGAGAGTTTTATCCAGCTCCTGGGTAGGGGCTATGTTCCAATCCCCTCCTAGGATCAAAGGGGTTGGCAAAAGGGAACTGAGTTTATCAATTAACTGCATGACAAAGCTAACATTCCCTCCTACTGAAATGCACAGTGTAAGACTTTCTCACATTGCCTACTAAACTGAAGTGTAATCTGGCATCATGCTCTGCTAACAATAGCTTATCACCCCTGTAACTGGATGCTACTGTATATTTTCAGTAATTATTGTAACTACTGTAAAGAATGCGTGTATGTGTCTTTTTTCTGTAAAGAATGCTATTATGTGTCTTACTCTGTAACTAATTCTGTGTCGTCCCTTGCTAATGTACATTTACGTAACTATTGCATAGAGTGCTTGAATGTGTCCTTTTCTGTAAATAATGCTATTGTGTATCTCTCTCTCTGTAACTAATTCTGGGTCACCCCTGAAAAAGGGACCTCTGGTCTCAGTGGGCTTACTCTGTTACCAAAATACAAATAAATAAATAAGACATATGCACTGAGTTGTGGCTGTAGAAGTGCAGGCTCCTGTGGGGAATGCAATTATGCAGCCACAGATTGAAATTTACAATACATAAATTACAACACTAATTCTGCCTGCAGAAGCACAGTCCCTGTGGAGCCAGTGTTTCTGCAACCAGAGATACGTATGCATGGTGTAAGGCATGCACATTGAATTCTGGCTGCAGAAGTGCAGGCTTCTGCACATCCTGTAGTTCTGCAGCCACTGATACAAATCCATGATACCCAAATTACAGCACTACTTATTTCTGCAGAAGCACAGTCTCCTGTGGGACCAGTACTTCTGCAGCCTCAGGTACACATGCACAGTGTAAGACATACACATCATCTTCTGACTGCAGAAGACCAGGCCACTGCATGGCCTGCACTTCTACACACACAGATACAAATCCATGATACCCAAATTTCAGCATTATTCCTGTCTGCAGAAGTGCAGGCCCTGTGGGACCAGTATTTCTGCAGCCGCTGGTATACATGCACATTGTAAGACATACTCCCACCCTTCTGGCTGCAGATACAAATCCACACTATATAAATTACTTGAGTACATCTCTCTGCAGAAGCACAGTTGCCTGCATGGCCAGAACTTCTGTAGCCACCGATATATAGGCTCTGAGGATGGGATCACATGACCCCAAAACATCAGCACATTGAAGAGGACTCAGCTGTGTGGTCCGATATGACTCATGCACCATGAGTAAGTGGAGCAGCTCCTAGCCTGGAATAAATAAAATTAAAATAAAATTTTCCGACTTGCCAAGGAGTGCTGCATTTCTGGTATCACAGATGAGCGTCCTGTACCTGCACCTGCACCTGAATATTACATTAACAGCAGTTTGCTTTTTTGAACACTGGTGGATTTAACAATGAATGCCAGTTATCAGTACTTACTACTTATGGATGTGGATTAGGTAGTTGATCCACGAAGATATCGACTGGTAAAGTGACTATATGAATTGAAAAACTTTTGCACATGAGAACAGAGCAGTTTGCACACATTTAGAGAACACTTTGCACAATAATTTTAGAGTGGCAGCTATCAGTTTGTTGGTTTTGTACCATCTCTAAAATAAATTGGTGATTCCATAAAAAAGAATGGCTACAGTCCATTTATTTAAGGTGTGTGGATAGACTGTGCTTCTTGCTTATACCACACCCAAACATTTAAACCCTGCTATCTAGCATCCTTTCCCCTCTCCATATTACTTATAGAATAAGGGTGAGCCCAACCAAGCAACCCCCACCCTTCACAGATGAAGAGGCATTGAGCTTGTCAGTCCTACTGTTCACCCCATTCCATTAGAAAATAAGCTGGGTGGGTGCTGCATAGGAGAATGGGGTGAGCATTAGGGCTGACTACCCCAATGCTGCCCCCAGTACCTCTTTGTCTGTGAAGGGTGGGGTGTTAGAGTTGGAAAACCTAACACCACATTTCCCTACTTTTGTTGCTTTAACCCTAACTGATGCATTAATTAAGTTGTGTGCAATTTATTTCCTTACTTTTTGAGATAGTGTAATCATATCCTAATGTGCTTGTCGGAGCGCAGGGCCTTCCAGGCCCTGCACTCCGATTCCTCCATAGAGGTGTATATGTACTTACCTGTAGAAGTGCAGGTCTCGGAGTGATACAGTTGTCATCATAGCCATGTTATTGCCCCATCCGATGTACCCAGTGGCGAAAAAATTAAAATCCCCACTGAGACATAATTCTGTGCAACTGCAATGCCATTTCTAAGCCGCAGGTGTGAAAACTCATTTTATTCAGGAGTTCAAAAATGACAGTTGTGGCATACATTTGGTGGGGTAATAAGAATTCTATGTTCCAAATTTGGGGTCAAAATATTTTAAATTGACAAAGTTACCAGAGTGCGTTGCACAATTCCAACAATCTGTCATAACGCCATTATTTTTTGACTTTTTGACCCCAAATTTTTAACATAGCCTTTTGGGGACCCCACCTCATGGACAATATGACTGTCATTATGCAAATCCTGGCTGAAAGGTGAATTCACCAACTGACTGCGAAATCACCTTCAGGGATTTATTTAACTCCAAAAATTGATTAGCGTTTTGCTCATAAAAGTACTAAAACATTGTGAAAATGCATAGCACTTGCTTCACTGTGTTTAACAAACATAACACTTCTAGAAAACCTATATAAATACTTTCTGTACAGTTAGAATTGTCCCAAGAAAAAAAACTGCTAATCAATTATTTAAAACCCTGACCTTTCAGGCAAGAGTTGCTTAATGACAGTTATTTTGTTCATAAGGTGAGATCCCTAAAAGGCCATGTTGAAAATTTGGGGTCAAGCTGTCTCCATAGCACCAAATGAAGGGATTCACTTGGCATGCTGGTGACCTAGGTTTGCACCCCGAGTCCAGGTACCAGGAGTGGAGACCGGCAGGGAGGGAGATTTGGAAGTGTCCATTGGACGCTTCCCTATCACGGGAGTGGGATAGGGGGATTCTCTTGTGGCCAGATTGTGTGATGAGTTTGGGCGATGTGCTGCCTCATCCCCACCGAAGGTCACCTATGCTCAAACGCAAGGCCCAGAACTGTAGTGGGCAGGGCAGAAAATGAGAAAACAGCTCCCTGTCTGGCAGGGTGATGAGCATCAGCTCCTGCCACCATGAAGCCTCTGAGTCAGCCCAGACCAGCCTCACAGCCCTGGGATGCGTCATCTGCCAATAAGGCAATTTCCCCCATGGAAGAGAGGGACCTTCCCAACATAGGAATATGCCGGGCTAACCAGGTAGGCTGCTAATAGGGGTTGGTGGATGGTGGTAGGGATCAAGAGGGCATCAGGAGACCTAGGCACTTTGAAGGAGTGGCTGGATGGGGAAGCTACAGGGAGGCACATAAATAGAAAGTACAAAAAAAAAAAGAAAATCTGGGGTCAAAATCTCACAAGATGGCAAAGTTATGGACCACAGTTATCCTTTTTTGTCAAACATTGTCCTCCTTTCTCATGATGTGAAAGACGATTATGATGCCTCATGAAAAAGGAATTAACCTGACAGAAAAGGATTAGGGACTTTACCGACCAGAAGGCCCTGCTGGTATTCCTTTTTTGCCAGATGAATTCTTTTTTCATGAGGTGTCAAAATCCTTTTTTGATCATGAAAAAGGATTATGACACCTCACTAAAAAGAATTACTGGCAGGCTATCTGGTTGGAGAAGTCCTAATCATTTTTCACATCAAGAAAAAGGATTATGTCATCTCACAAAAAAGGAATTTGCTAGTGAAAAAGGATTTGGTCATCTCATGAAAAAGGATTTAAGAAAGTCATTCTGTTTTGTGAGCTATCTTAATCCTTTTTCATGATGCAAAAAAGGATTTTGACATATCACAAAAAAGGAACGAAAACAAGTCATGAAAAATAATTTTAAAACATAAAAATAAGCATTCTGAAGCCACATAAAATTAAGGTAAAGGCACACAACAATAATGGACATCCTGATGAACAAGATACATGCTCGGATGTCTGCAGAAGACATCCCTGGGCAGAGTTACGACAGTTTGCCTGGGCTTAAAAAAAAACCAAGATGGCGGCTGACAAAAAAGGATTTTTTTTCTCATGAAAATGGATTCTAAGGATCCTTTTCCATGAGCTGTCAAAATCCTTTTTCATCAGACCAAAATCCTTTTCCGTTCCATGCAGCTATCCAGAAGACTGAATGCATGCTCAGAACCCAAAATTTCAAAATTTGATAACTTTGGAACAGATTAATATTTTTTCACCAAACCAACGCTGACATATTCTTTGGGGCAAACTCTTTCTACCCTGAAAATGTCAGACCAAAATTCCAATGGTGTGGCCACAGGACGATGAGGAAACAAACTGCCAAAAAGGTCAATTTTAGCATTTTGTTTACAATGCACAGCTCAAAAATTGCCAATCTGACCAACACAAAAATTGATACATCAAAATATCTACCCCACAGGACATATCATACCAAATTTTATGCAAATCCATTGAAAGGTTGCAAAATTATTAAAATGCAAAATTTCAGGTTTAACATTAAAGTGCCTACTCAACCCAAACTATAGGGGTGCAACTGCGCCCCTATCATATATCTATATATATAGATATATACACACACACACACATATATATATATATATTTATATCTATATATGTGTATGTGTGTGTGTATCTATATATATATATATATTTTCATATGCTTTCAGATGCCCTTCCTTTGTGTTCCAGTGTCATATTTGCCTTAGTATATGTCTTGTTACTTTCAATTGCTTGTTGCAAGGAATCCCTAATGATGACTGCTATTTCTATTTCCTCCTTCACCTATTCCATCCAGTATTCTTATCACACACAACAGTAGAAATACCACATGACAGAAAGAATTTAAACATGATTATTTGAATTGCATGACTACAGTAAATTGATTCAGGTAAGCATAGGGTTTTTTAATATAGTATGTTCACAATTTTATGTGTGCCTTATGCTTTCTCCAGATTCTTAATTATACCAGTGCTAGTGGCTCAGTAGGTAGCACACTCAGCTCTGGGGCTAGAAGATAAGATGGTTGTGGTTTCTAGCCCAACACCAGGTACTTGGGGATATTACCCATAACTGACACTGTAGTGCAGCATGAGGAGGGTGCTGCACTCTTGAGGTACCATCCTTCAGATGAGATGTTAAACCAAAGTCACTTCTGCCCATCTCTGGTCACTGTCTACATGGATATAAAAGATCCCATGGCACTTGATGAAGAAAAGCAGGGTAGATTTTCTGTTGGCTGTCAGTAAAACAGGCCCATACAACCCCCCCCCCCCCAGAACATGCATGGAAATACGCTATAATAGCTTAGTGTGCCTTCCTGGATCAAAAATTCACAGATAAATTAAATTAAATTATTACTAAAGGCCTCAATTGTGATGATGCTAAATGGTCACCTTCATATTGACTTTTTTTTGTTTGTTTCATTTTTTTTTTACTCTGGATGCCATTAAATATCTGTATGGAAGCTCAGTAAGGTGATGGCTTTGGGGTTGTGTAGAATGATGACTGTTAGGCAACAGGAAATAATTGTTTATGGAACTAAGTATGGACAGTGTGTGTGTGTGTGTGTGTGTGTGTGTGTGCAGAAACAATGGAATAACTGTATCCCATTATGGGTGATGGGTGGTAATAGCAACCAGGAAGTAAAAATGTACATATCCCTGCATGGATGATCAAGAATGCGGGTAAGAGGTTAATTACTATTTACCTTAAGAGAGGTGGGGCACTAAATAAAGAGAGGACTGTGGTACTTACAAATGATTGATATGCAGCTTTGCTCAGCAAAGAAATGAAAACATAGAATAAAACATACAAGAACATGTAACAAAGGATCTGAAATGCTGTTTTGTTCATCCCACCATGGCATGTCTCTTGGTCTCTCAAGCATTTCAGAGCAGATTGTTTTGTGACCTGCTACAGTGGGTCTCTCAAACCTTGGTCTGGAAGAGGTAGTGTGACTCAGTAGCCTACCTTCATCATCATCTGGCTTCAATGTATCATACCAGCACCAGCTACTAGGAGGCATTGTAATCCATGTCCCAGTTTTGGCATGTGATAGATACAGTGATGCTGGATGCTAATGAATCTTAAGTTACATTGCATCTACTGGCTGAGGCTTGAGAAATCCACTGTATTGGGTTACAAAACAAGTTGCCCCTTTAGGGCTTGAAAACCCACCATAGCAGGTCATAGCACATTGCCCATCAGGGCTTGAGAGACCCACTGTAGTGAGTCACAAAACTAGTTGTCATTCAGGGCTTCAGAGACCTGCTATAGTGGGTCACAAAACAGCTTGCCCCTTGGAGCTTGAGGGACCCCCTGTAGCAGGTTACAAAACAAGTTGCCCTTCTGGGCTTGAGAGATCAAAAGGTACACCACAGCCGGAATTAAAAAACAGCCTTTCAGGTCCTTCACTCCATTTTTTTGAAATACTGTCTCTGTCAAGTAAAGACGGTCATTCTTAAAATGGGACTGTTTAAAAAAACATACACCCAATGCAGAAATCTTAATTCATGGAGAACAAAATAACATTAGATTTAAGATAACAGGACAATTAGATGCAAAAGAGTTGCAAGAACCATATTATTTATGAGTGCCTGTTTATCTGTGTCTGTATGTTGGAGAAGGGGTGTAGAGGCTGTGCAATCAAACAGGTAAAATTAAAAAAAGAGAAAGTAAATGAAACAACAATCATTCTAGGTACAGGTATGCAACTCATACCAAGAATAACTTTAATCAAATAAGTAGTATTCACTTCTTTTAAGACAAAACATAAAAGAAAAAAATCCAGAGTTACGGCACATGTACTAGTTACATTTAGTAGTCGACACAGAGTGCACTGAAACAGCAGCTACAGTATGATCACATGGGAGTTAATAGTGGATCACAAAACAAGGTGCCCCTCAGGAGCTTGAGAATCTGAATGACATACCCTTGCAGGATTTAAAAGGCAAAAAACAGCATTTCAGATCCTTCTCTCTGTTTTTTACACAGTACAGCCATTGTCAAGTAAAAGACAACTGTTCTTGAAATTGAATTAAAAAAAAAAACATACACCCAAAGTAGAAGTCTTAATTCAGGGAGAACAAAATAACATTAAATTTCAGATAACAGGACAACCAGATGCAAAAAAATGTTGCAAGAGCTATATTATTTGTGAGTGTAAATTTATTTTTTTAAATTGAATAAGCTTTATTGAAATTTTCAGGAGTGCAAAAAAGACACAAAGAACAACATGAAAACAAGAAATGAATGTCTCAAACTTTCTTAACATAAGAAAAGAAAAAACAATGAAACAACAAACCATACCACCCACCCCTAAACTCTGGAGTGTAAGGAAGTTTGACTCCCAAATTATAAGGTACAAAAGTAGATATTAACTCAAATATACAGAGATATCAAGGGAGACATAATCCACAACTCAAGCTTAAAAGAAATTGGAGGGTAGGGTGGCCTACGAGTCAAGGATGTAACAACAGCAAAGTGTACAAGGGTTCCCATTTCTTTTGAAATGCAGCCAGATTGTCTGCCATGCTAGCAATCACTTTCTCTGCTTGGAGGGCAAATAATATTTCTTTTTACCACTCAGCATAAATGGGGAATGCCTGATCGTACCAATGTCTCAAAATTGCTTTCGCTGCTCAAGCAGAGATTAAAGCCATATGATTTTTCTGCATTCCTAGCGCATGATTTCAGGGTCCGTTTATGTGTGTCTGTATGTTGGAGGAAAGAGGCTACATGATCAAAGTGATTGTGACGAGAAAGAGGACCAGAACCATGTATTCTTTTGATTAAGGTATTCTTTTCTAAATAGGCATCTGCTTCAGGTACAAGATGGCTACCAGATCACATGATCAAGTTGTATATGACAGCTTATGTAGAGAACTGATGGTTCTCATGAGAAACTTAACAGGAAAGTCAGGGATGAGGCAATAAAGCTATAAACCCAGTGGGGGCATTCTTCCTGGAGATGTTCCCATGTTGAACAAAAGGAACCAGGTGAACATCATTATGGTAGCAAGGAGGTGCTGAAGGGTGGGGACACACACACACACACACACACACACACACACTCCAATAGGGCTGGGCAACCTGGGCCTGTCACTCAGAGTGAGTAGGATCCTCCCCACTTGGAGCAAAGCAATATATTGAGGGGCTTAAAACAAGCTCACTCTCTTGGACTGAAACACCTAAAGACCAGGGCCCCTGCTATTACAAAGACTAGCTCAGGTAAGATAGCACAGTGAGGGGAAAGTGCTTCTTTAGCTAGGGCAGGTGAAGGATTTGTAAGGGAGGATAGCTTAGACTTCAGTTGTACAATACCTGTTTATTTATTTAGTTTTTGTTGATCGGGTAAGTGCACTAGACAAATCCTGCCTATTTTCAGGCATGACCTGGGGGAAGGGGATACAGATGAATGCCGACTGACCTTGAACCAGATTAAGCTGTTGGTGGTACTTTGTTAGTGAATGAGGGAAATTTGGCCAGGACATCGGTGAACCTCCCCTACTCTTTTCGATAAGTGCCATGGGATCTTTAACATCCACCTGAACTACCACCAATCCAGGCAGATGGGACCTCGGTTTAATGTCTCATCCGAAAGATGGCACCTCAGAAGTGCAGCACCCCCCTCATGCTGCACTACAGTGTCAGTACTGGGATATTAACCCAAGTGCCAGATGTGGGAACTGAACCCACAGCCCTCTGATCTCCCAGCCTCACAGGTGAGTGTGCTACCTACTGAGCCACCTATCTGTTTAATGTGATTTTATTTTCCTCTTCTTAATAAATGTGCAACCCTTTTGTTTCCTGTAAATACATCCTGTTGTAAATACTTGTAGTATTCTAGTAAAGAGTCTATTTTATAGAATCACTGACTGCTTATGTGTTATTTAAAAGGGTAATTCTATTTCTGCTGGACTCTGTTTGCAGTCCGTCTCCGAGAGAGCACTCTACCCACAGTTATTGTGTTGATCTTCCTGACCTTGTGCAAAGGAGGAAGTCCTGGGCCCTGTTGGTAAAAAAAAAAAAAAAAAAAAAAACAGGAGGTGGCTGTCTCATGATAGACCTTATGATGCTTGGCCAGCTGGTTATGATTGTTCTATGATTTTTGTAATATAAAAATGTAGTGTGTGATTGTCTCCATAAGACAGCTGGGCTATGGGTGCTTCTCTCCCCCTCCCCCCAGGTTTTAATGAGAATAACAGGATATATGTAACTAACCAGGAGTTTTCTGTAATGTAATTAACTTCTTTGAGAAGTTGCATTTTATAGCCTTTTTATGATCTCCTGCCTCTGAAGCTGGGAAACTAAAATATACATTTTATGGCTTCAGATAAGCTGATTCCTGTTGGCTATATTTCCATTTAGGTGAGAAACTGCAGAGTTGTTAAAAATCTTTGATGTGCTCGTGGAAGAGTAACTGCTCAAAGATCAAAGAGAAGGAACTGGGAAATCACAGACTTATAATTAGGGAAATTAGTTTTTGCTGAAGTCACAATATTTTAAATATCTCCTGACAGGAAGATCATTGTTTGTATATTTTTTTATATTCAGCAGGAGGAGCTAGATGACATCATAGAAGGGGTGGAAACACAGAGTTTAAAATGTATTCTGTGTTTCTACTGAGAGACATTTTCTTGTTGGACTCTTAAGAAACAACATCTAACTATAAGCACTGTAAGAAGGTAATACATTAGCTAGAAAAAGTCTAATTGTATTGTGGTAGGAGTTTGTACTTTTCCTTGTTTTCTTATAAGTGATTGTATGCTTTGTGATATAGTGTTCTGTGTTTACATTTTACATATTGTTATCCATTTTTAAGTAAACCTTTCATTTAAAAAGACTGCCTGGGTGTGTCCAAAGCTCTTTTTCATGTGAAGTATAGATGGTTAAATCTGACAACTGTTCATAAGCTTGATGGTGTTACCAGACTGGGAAATGGTAAGAATATGCCTAACGTATAGAGTTTTAAGAGTTCATTTTGGATACCTGGTTAGTTGCACTTAGGCGAAAGATATCTGGCATCCCCCCAAAGAGCAGATTATCTGAGCTTGTACATTTGGGTATGCTAGCATAAGGTTCACAGTTTGAATCCCCCCAGAACTTGAGACCAAAGGTGATTCAGACCCACAAGCAGACAGGAGGGTTACCCTGTTATGTAACTGTTCACAATACTGCGCTTGGAGGTTGGCACTGTAAGAAGGTAATACATTAGATAGAAAAAGTCTAATTGTATTGTGGTAGGAGTTTATGTTGGTACTTTTCCTTGTTTTCTTTTAAGTGATTGTATGCTTTGTGATATAGTGTTCTGTGTTTACATTTTACATATTTTTATCCATTTTTAAGTAAACCTTTCATTTAAAAAGGCTGCCTGGGTGTGTCTTAGAAGTTATTTTGCATGTGAAGTATAGACAGTTAAATTTGACAACTGTTCATAAGCTTGATGGTGTTACCAGACTAGGAAAAGGTAAGAATATACCTAAGGTCTTTTACAGAGTTTTAAGGGTTCATTTTGGATACCTGGTTAGATGCCCTTAGGTGAAAGATATCTGGCATCCCCCTGAAGAGCAGATTATCTGAGCCTGTACATTTTGGGTATGTTTGCATAAGGTTCATAGTTTGAATCCCCCCAGAACTTGAGACCAAAGGTGATTCGGACCCACAAGCAGACAAGAGGGTTACCCTGTTCTATTACCTGTTCACAATACTGCGCTCAGAGGGTTGGCACTGTGGGAGCAGAGGGTCTGACCTGCTGAGTGCATTTGTGACAGGCCTATATCCATTTATGTGGTTCATATTGTATATGCTGTAATGTACTTTAGAATAAAGACACTGTCTCTTTAAAAGGCTTAAGGAATGAAATTACAAAAATAGTCTTAATTGTTCTAATGGCTAGGGTGGATCTGGTACATCTCCAGAGAAGGGAGACAGTTTTATGGGGCCCAGAAACCATAACTCTTGGAGAAAACTGGGTATCTAGCTTCCCATAACACCAGAAAGGTAATGTAGTGACCAAGGGGTCAGGGGTTAAGCCAAATGCATGACCCAGATGTTACTGAGGTTGACATGAAACCTGACATGGAATCACAGTGACATCCACAGGGAAAAGTAAACTTTTGCACCCCATCACACTGTGGGTGTGGCTTGAAAATGACGAGCATGTATTTATGACACACACATTTTGAACTCAGGGCAGTTGAATAGTGTTTAGGTTGGAGTCAGGTTGTCTGGCCCAACTGACATATACTTTTCCACCAGAAAGTATATGTGTAGGTCTGGAAAAATCTCTAAAACCAGACCTGAGTGTGTGGGAATTCCGCTCTTCCCTTACTGAACAGAACATTTTTATTTTTAAGTCAGAATTTTGGAAACCAGGACTTTGCACTAAGTGCCTGAAGACTTTTTAAAAAGGACATTTCAGAGAACTGACTTGGAATACACACTTGCTACACAACTGTTGCTTAAGATCTCATCTCTACAAGGACATTTAAACTCTTGTCTGGACTCTAACATCAAAACAATGTATAGCTTAGAATAACAGTATCTAGTGTTTTCTGTAAACCATCCAGTTTTGCTTTTGATATTGTCTGCATTTCAAAGTTCTTCCAAATTGTAGAATTTTCTGTATTGCTTTTATTTTAAGTAAACTTTTATGATTTTCTTATCAACTCTGCTTGGGATCTAGTTGTGTGATTTAACATTTTAAACAGAAGGGTTTTGAAAAGACTTTGTGCCTGAAAGATAGAACTGTTCGGCTATCATATAAAACTACTTAGGCAGGATATAGCCAGTGGCCATGGTGGGATTAAAATACCAAAAGTAGTGCAAAGTCAAGGGAACTCAGAACTATAGTTTCCACCCTCCCACTGGGAAAAGGAAAGTTGGGAAGTCTTCCTGAACTCTTACTCCTGCTCACAAGTTCTTAAAAAGGGGGATCCTCTCTGCAAACAGGAGGTCCTGCCGGGCTGCCTGGGGAAAGGGGGCCAGGGGCGCATGACAGATTTGGTGCCAGCTACTGAGATTTTGAACAGTCTTGCAAAACCATCACACAATCAAGGGCAGAATTTGAAAAGGGGAAAAATAAATTTGTTTGCAGACAACAGACCCTATCCTGTTTTAATTTTTTTGAGCAGAGCAGTGTAGATAGAAGAATCTCGGTCTGGCACAGCAAGACAAACCTGAAACAACTAAGGAAGATGTGTGGGGAGAAGGGCATGCCTAGTGAAAACAAAAATAAAAGACAATTCATGGAGGCCCTTCTGGCAGCTGAGACGGAGGATGCACCACCCCACTTAGAGCCACAAGTGGTGACTTCGGAGGTCCAGAGCCCAGAGGAGAAGGAGCCATCTACAGACCAACAGCTTAAGCTGAGGAGGCTGTGGATGCAGGAGAAACAGCTTGAGGATGAGCAAAAAAGGTTTGAGATGGAAGTGAAGGATCGATGGCAACAGAGAGAGTCCGAAGAAAGGCAGCACCAGGTGGAAGCAGAAGAAAGGCAGCGCCAGAGGGAACATGAGCTGAAAAAGCTGATGCTCCAACCTACACCAACCCCTGAGCAGGTAAGTGGTGGAGTTGGTTTAGAACCTCCAGGACTGGGGTACAATTAAATTCAAAATGAATAGCCGAGTTTAAAGAGGTGGAGGATATGGACATGTTTTTAAATTCATTTGAAAAGGTCTGTATCCAGGCCAATCTGCCCAAAGAGACCTTGTACTTTCAGCTGTCTCCATTACTTATTGGCAAGGGGAGGAAAGCATTGGGGCAGATGTACAATGTTGAAAGTAAAGATTTTGACAAGTTAAAAACTGCTCTAAACCCTGATGCATACAGAGCATTTCTGGAAACTCCGAAAGGGGCCAGAAATGAGCTTTGAGGAGGTAGCCACAAAACAGCATCAATATTTAAAACGTTGGTGGGAGGGGTGAAAGAAGATTCTGTTGAAGTTATTGAAGGGGTGGTATTGCTTGAACAGTTTTATTGGATTTGCTCACCTGACTTAAAGCTTGGGCTAGAGGTCTGAGATCCTAAGACTGCTAAAGAGGCTGCAGAGCTGGCGGATCATTATGCTCGAAGCAGGGCTTCTCCCACGGGGAATTCAGAGGTGAAAGGGAAAAGTGGGCATTTTGGACAACCAAAAACTACTGGGCCCCTGCAGAAAGAAGGGAATCCCCAGGTGCCCAAAAGTGAGGTTGGAGACAAGAACATGGTGAATGCTAGTATTGTCACCAGATAGGCCATATGTCTAGGCAATGTCCTAAGAAAGCCAGGGAGGTAAACAGGCCTGTGCAATCAGAAACAATAGCCCACTGTATCACTGAGGCTCTCCATGACATTATGAGGGGGCACATTCACCCAGTCACAGTGAATGGGGTACAAACTAGGGAGCTAAGGGATACAGGAGTATCTCTTACCCTGGTGAAAGGGGATTTGGTGGGGGCCGAACAAATACTGCCAAATCAGTTTCTCTCTGTGAGGGATTTCTCAGGTGAAAGGAAATCTTACCCATTAGCCAGTGTTACCCTGGATTGGGGAAATGCAGGTGAAGGGGCAAGGAAAGTGTCTGTAGCTGAAAAATTCATTATGGATGTTATTGTGGGAAACAATATTCCACATGGAGTGGTTTGTGCTGTTGCCAGGAGCCAAAAGAATAGAAGCTCCTGTGATCCTCAGGACCCCACAGAAATTCAGACAGGAGAGGTTGGGAGACAGGCCAACCAACCAACCTGTAGCTCTTGTAAAAGAAGGTACTAACAAGGGGATGGAACTTCCCCTAGTGGCAGTTAACCCAACTGCTACTAAAGGTTGCTTTCAGGGGGGAAGGGTGACACATAGCCCAAGGGAGGAAGAGGGTTGTAATACTGAGTCTCTTACTGCCACAGCTATGGACTTCAGCCCGGGAACTAATGGGGGCATGTCCTCTGCTCTGGGTAAGTAGGAAGACTTAGCAGCAACACAACGGACAGACCCTAGCTTAGAGAAGCTGAGGGACTGAGCAGTCTGCTGGGACACAGGGAGGTGACAGAAAACATAGGGTGTATTGGGAAAATGGACTGTTATACACACAGGATATCAGGACAGAGGGAGGGGTGCTGGGCAGGCAGCTTGTTCTCCCCCCATAGGAGTATCATGGGTTATTGCTCAAGATAGCCCATGATATTCCCATGTCTGGACATTTGGGGATTGCTTGCACTATGCAATGCTTAGCCCAAAATTTCTATTGGCCCAATATTACCAAGCAGGTGAAAGAATGCTGCAAATCCTGTCACCGGTGTCAGGAAATAGGGAAGGCCGGAAGCAAAGCTAAGGCTGCCCTGATTCCCTTACCACTTGTGGAGGAGCCATTCCAGAATGTTGGAATGGATATTGTTGGTCCTTTGAATACCCCCAAGTTCCGCGGAAAAAAGGTATATATTGACAGTTGTTGATTATGCTACCCGTTATATACCGAAGCCACCGCGTTGTCCTCCACTAAGGCAGACAAGGTGGCAGATGATTTGCTGGGGATTTTCTCCCATGCTGGGTTGCTACTGGAGGTTATCTGATTGAGGGGATAACTTCATGTCAGATCTAATGAAGTGCTTGTGGGAGAAGTGTGGTGTCATACAGAGGCGCAGAATACCTTACCACCCACAAGCCAATGGACTCATAAAGAGATTTAATGGGACCCTAAGAGCTATGCTTATGGCATTTGCAGAACAGCATGGGTGGGACTGAGAGAAATACCTGCCCCACCTGCTGTTTGCCTACAGGGAAGTACCACAAGAGTCGACTGAGTTTTCACCCTTCGAGCACTTGTATGGATACAGGGTGAGGGGGCCCCTAGATTTAATACTGGAGGACTGGGAAGGTAAGCATGCCACTCAGGGGACTCCCATAGTGGAGTATGTGTTAAACTTCAGGGAGATGCTGAAGGAGATTTTGGGCATGGTCAAGAGCAACCTGGCAGCTGCCCAGCAAAAACAAAAGACCTGGTGCAATCATGGGGCCAGAGGTCACTCATACGGGATAGGACAGGAGATAATTGTTCTGATCCAAGTCTGAAGAGACAAGCTGCAAGCTGAATGGGCAGGGCCATACAAGGTAGTCCAGCAGGTAAATGATGTTAATTACATTGTAGAGTTACCTGACCAAAAACACACTCACAGGATGTATCATGTGAACATGATGAAGCCATAGTTTAATAGGGCTGACATGGTACTTACGGATTTCCAGTCCTGCAGAGGAGCTAGGTGGGGAAGAGCCCCTTCTTGACTTGTTAGCTGAGAACAAGCAGGCATCGTCTGTTGAGATCATCATGCTGTCACCCCAGTTGACACCTGGTCAGGCCCAAGAATTGAGGATCATTTTGTGAGACTTTGCCCCTTTATTTACAGCACAGCCTGGACAGACACCACTAGCAATGCATGACGTAGACACGGGGACCCAAGCACCCATGCGTAGAACAACTTACTGGGTGTCAGAGACAGTTGTCAAGGACATTAGGGTTGAGGTGGGAGACATGCTGGATCTAGGAGGGGTGATCCAGAAATCCCACAGCCCCTGGGCCTCACCTGTAGTCCTTGTACCAAAACTGGATGGGACTACACAGTTCTGTGTAGATTATTGTGTGCTTAACGCCATCATGACATCTGATGTCCACCCAGTTCCACATACAGATGAACTGCTTGACAAACTGGGAGGGGTGACATACTTGACTACAGTAGACCTGACAAACCAGTACTGGCATGTGGAACTGACTGACGGGGCTAGGGAAAGGTCAACATTCATCACCCCAGTTGACCTGTTTGAGTTCAAGGTCATGCCCTTTGGGATGAAGAATGTTCCAGCTACATTCCAGGAGTTAGTAAATCAGGTGTTACAGGCTACGGAGGACTTTGCAGTCACCTACCTGGATGATATTGCTATCTTCAGCAAAAGCTGGGAGAAACACTTGATACACCTAAGGGAGGTATTGGACTGAATACAGGCCACAGGTCTGACTATTAAGGCAGAAAAGTGTCAGGTGGCCATGGCAGAGGTTGCTTATTTGAGACATGTGGTGGGGCGAGGCCAACTCCACCCAAACCAAGCAAAAATAGAGGGGATTGTATCATGGCCTATGCCTGAAACCCAGAGACAAGTTAAGAACTTTCTTGGGACAGCAGGGTATTATAGAAAATACATTCCCAACTACAGCTCCCTGGCCGCTCCTTTATCTGGGTTGCTGACAAAGAATAAGCCTAAAAAGGTAAAATGGGATGCAGACTGTGAGCAGGCCTTCACACAGCTGAAAATCACACTGTGTAGGGCCCCAGTGCTGGCTAGCCCAGACTACAATGGGCCATTTGTGGTACAGATAGATGCCTCAGATGTGGGAACAGGGGCAGTCCTTAGCCAAGTATCCAATCAGGGGGGAGAGCACTCCATTGTATACTTAAGCAAGATGCTGCTTCCACAGGAACAAGCCTATTCAACAGTAGAAAAGGAATGTCTTGCCTTAGTTTGAGCATTATTAAAACTGGAACCATACCTGTATGGGAGGCATTTTAAGGTCCACAACCCATTAATATGGTTGGGCCAAATGAGAAAAACAAATGGGAAAGTTCTGATATGTATTATTGCCTTGTAGGCTTATGACATGGAGATTTTGCATAGGCCTGGATCCAAAAATGGGAACGCAGATGGCCTATCCCACATACTGGATTTATAACAGAACTGAGAACTGCCTCCAATAGGGGCGTGTTCCCCCCAGGTTCTGTTTTAGTAGGGAGGAATGAAGCATGATAGGCCTATATCCATTTATGTGGATCCATATTGTATATGCTGTAATGTACTTTAGAATGAAGACATTGACTCTTTAAAAGGCTTTAGGAATGAAATTACAAAAAATAGCCTTAAATGTTCTAATGGCTAGGGTGGATCTGGTACATCTACAGATAAGGGAGACAGTTTTATGGGGCCTGGAAACCATAACTGTTAGAGAAAACTGGGCATCTAGCTTCCACTAACACCAGAAATGTAATGCAGTGACTTAGGGGTCAAGCTAAATGCATGGACCAGATGGCAACGGGGTTGACAAGAAACCTGACATGGAACCACAGTGACACCTACAGGGAAAGATAAATTGTTGCACCCCATCACACTGTGGGTGTGGCTTGAAAATGACCAGCATGTATTTAAGAGACACACATTTTGAACTCAGGGCAGTTGAATAGTGTTCAGGTTGTCTGGCCTAGTTGGCTTATACTTTTACACCAGAAAGTATATGTGTAGGCCTGAGTGTGTGGGAATTAGTCTCTTCATATACTGAACAGAAAATTCTGATTTTTAAATCAGAATTTTGGAAACCAAGACTTTGCACCAAGGAAGTGCCTGAAGGCTTTTTAAAAAGGACATTTCAGAGAACTGACTTGGAATATACACTTGCTACACAACTGTTGCTTTAGGACTCATCCCTACAAGGACATTTAAAATTATGTTTGGACTCTAACATCAAAACGAGGTATAGCTTATGTAACCCCCCTGCAAATGGGGGTTCCCAAAAAGTCTTCCAGGAGCTTGCTTGAATGCTCCAAGCCTGAATGGTGTTTGGCGTTTAAGCAGTTTATCTGTGAGTGCTTTTAGAGCCTCTGGTACTGTCTCTTTAAGAGCTGTCTGCTTGCAGACATAATTAGTTTGTTTGGGGGGACTGTGTGTTTTCCTGCTTGAGTCCCACTTGAGCTACTGACAAATTGCTCCATTTCTGCCATCGCTAAGTGGGCAGAAGGAGTACTCTTCAAAGATGTAATTGTTTGCTTGTAACCTGTTAGAATAATAATGAAAATGCAATTTGATTTAACCTGTTTCTTGTAGCAAGGACAATGCAGAGCAAGCTCCCTCATGTTGGTTCTGAACTGCTGAACTGGACCAATCATGGTGGGGATCCTTTAAAATGGAGCCTGCTCTGGGCAAATCAGAACTTGGACTCTCTTCTGGAGCCTGCTGTAAGGGGATTGTAAGGGGCAGTGACTCTGGGAAATGTAGTTTTGATTGACTTCGGCACCTTTTTTCCACCAACAGGGGGAGTTTACTGTGAGTGACAGCCAAACCAGCCAACTGAACTGGGAGGAACTCAAAGGAAATGCCCGGCTCTGTCTACTGGAAAGATCAGATCAGTTTGGGCTGTGAAGAGACAGGGAGCTGTGTGCTTCTTCGGTGTGTAGTTTTAGTGCGGGAATCTCGTGTAAGACCCTAAGTTTCAGTCTGCAGTTTGTGCAAGCGCCTGTTCAGACTGAAACCAACCTGTGAAGAGAATCAAGGAGATCTGAAGAGTAGAAACCAGGCTCACCCTGTAGAAGACTGGAGAAATTGTTGAATCGCTCTCAGTCTGTCAGGAACTGAATCTGCTGTGTGTTCTCCCCGGGTATTGTGCAGTAATTGCGATCGGGATAGAGAAGCAGCCTGCCTGGTATAGTACTTTCCTTTTACATACAAATATGTGTAGTGCTTGTGGGGAATCACGTTTCAAATCCCCTGTACATTGAATAGAGTGTATGAAGCTGGAATAAACCCCAGCTTAATCCAGACTACATCCATTTGCTCTAAACTGCAGTGGGGTCCAGTCACAAGGACCTTGTCCACATGGTCTGCTCCTCCTGGCAATCCAGGACAATCTGCCTTCCATCCAGTTCCCAGCATTGAGTTTGTGAGTACAAAGCAGGGTAGCTCCCTGCCATCTGTTTATCGAATTGCAAGTGTGTCATCTAATTGTTGTTTGTTTTTGTCATTTCTTCATGAACTGAGCCAACCGGCTCCGGATTACAATTTGGGTATTGTGCCAGTGTTTTTCCATCACAGGGCCTCAACCAGCTACAACCAATCCTGGCTAGCCCCCCCCCCATCCTGGGTACCCAGTGAAAGTGACAATTTGGGACTCTGAATATGCGCACAGTACTGTGATTATTAATGTGTTTAACCTAATTAACCTGATTTCCCCCTTCCTTGTTACAGCTCCTTAAATAAATCAGATCTGTTGGTTTCAGCAGAGTTACACTGGCTGAGGTATTCGTTTATATTAAAGTATTGTACTGTGGTTTTTGCACAGTATCATCTTGTTTTACAGGGGGTCCCCGGGGTCCAGTCGACAGAGCCAGTCCTGGGGGTAAGTGTACATTGTGAAGATATTCCTAATGCATTGCGTGAGCCACTAGTGGAAAGAAAGGGTGTTACAGTGTCCCAGAGGGCTGTGACCAAGTTAGTTTAACTACTGCAAACCCTGACCTCTGGGTGGAGGCACCCGCCATTGGACCTAGGCCCCTCAGCCTGTTAGTAGTTAAGCAGGAAGGGGTAGTAGCCCTTGGGATAGCGCCACCTAGGGGGTTACACTTAGAATAACAGTATCTAGTGTTTTCTGTAAACCATCCAGTTTTACTTTTGATATTGTCTGCATTTCAAAGTTCTTCCAAACTGTAGCATTTTCTGTATTGCTTTTATTTTAAGTAAACTTTTATAATTTTCTGATCAGCTCTACCTGGGATCTGGTTGTGTGATTTAGCATTTTAAACAGAAGGGTTTTTGAAAAGACTGTGTGCCTGAAAGATAAAACCACTTGGCTATCATATAAAACTACTTAGGCAAGACGTAGCCAGTGACCATGGTGGGATTCAAATACTGAAAGTAGTGCAAAGTCAAGGGAACTCAAAACTATAGTTTCCACCCTCCCACTGGGAAAAGGAAAGTTGGGAAGTCTTCCTGAACTCTTACTCCTGCTCACAAGTTCTTAAAAATGGGGATCCTGTCTGCAAACAGGAGGTCCTGCTGGGCTGCCCGGGGTTTAGGGACAGGGGCTCATGACAGTCCCTGGTGAGGGATTTGCATTACAACTGGTGGCAGAGCCATGGGATCCTTGTGGCAACTGGTTCCAGACCAATGTACAGCAGCGTACAGTGTGCTTTCCTGTGAGGCAGGAACTCAGAGAGAGAGAGAGAGAGAGAGAGAGAGAGAGAACGAGAGAGAGAACACACTGGTGCTGAAGTGCCGGCAGAAATATACCTTTTAATAGTCATGAAACAGGATTTCAAAAGGTTGCATTTTTTTACTACTGTTTTATTTATTTTATAGACAGTTTAGTGCAATGTAGCTAGAGAAAGTGAGCTCCTCAAGCTATGTAAAATGTAATGTACAGCAGCTTCATGAGCTGTGCACAAAAAAAGGGATTGCATATGAGGGCATGACAAAGAATGCACTCATGGAAGCCCTGGTGGCACAGGACCAGCTGCTGGAGGACCAGACAATATCAGATAAGCAGGTCCCAATACCTGATCAGCAGGCAGTCACAGAGGACAGTGACTCAGGTAGTGAGACTTAGGTCACAGTGGCTGAGCAAGGGGGGCACGTTGTGGCGGAAGCTGGGGGAGCTGTGCAGCCCACTCAACCTCGGCTGCAAATTCTGAACACAGAGCTTGCTCTGAGGGAGGCTGAAAGGGAGAGAGCAAGGCTGGAGGCTGAGGACAGAGAGAGAGAGCCCAACAGCATGAAATCCGGATGCAGGTGGAGAGAGCAAGGCTGGAGGCAGAGGAAAGGGAGAAGATTCACCAGCATGAGATCCTGATGTGACAGGAAAGGGAGAAGATTCTCCAGCATGAGATCCTGATGCGCGAGGAAAGAGAGAAGGAATAAGCAGAGCACGAGAAAGAACGACAGCATAAGTAATGGGAAAGGCGGTTCAATCCACGAAGCCACGATTTATTCTAAAATGTTTCCATAATACCAAGAGGGAGAAGATCTGGATTTGTTTCTAAAATCATTTGAAAGGGTCTGTGGGCAATTTAAATTAGATAAGGCTTTGGGGAGGACCCATCTGACCCCATTACTTACTGGTTGTGCCTTGCATGCATTTGCTCGAATGCATGATAATGATTGCATGGACTAAGATAAAGTTAAAAGAATGTTATTAAAACATTTTGAATTGACCCCTGAGGCTCATAGATTGAAATTTAGAGTTAAGAAAAGGTCCAGGAGACAGCAATGTAGAACTGCATGTTCAAAAGTATGCTTATTTAGACCAAAGGGTGGATGGGGCTAAGGCATGGCCTGTAGAGCAGGTTAAATATTTAATTGTAAGGGAACAGTTTCTTAAAATTGTAACCTGATGACCTGCATATATGACTGCTTAACCGGGCAAGCAACTCCATAAAGGAGGCAGCAGAAAGTGTTGATTTGTATGTGGCCAGCAGACCACATTCACAGCGCAAGAACTATGGGGTGGGACAGCATATGGTTTTAATGAGACCCAGAGAGGACAGCCTAGAGTAAACCAACCTGCACCCAAGCCCAAAACAGAACATATCAGTTCAAAGGGAAATAAAGAGCTGGGGGCAAAGGCATGCTGGATTTGCCAGAAAATGAGGCATCTATCCTACGACTGCCCTAAAAATAGGAGTAAAGGGTAAAAGCCTGGGGGAAGGGGTGACCAAGACAGTACACTGCAGTTGATAAACTGTGCGCACACTGTAGTGCCACCAAACTCCACCAAGCGTGTGCACCCTATTCTAGTCAATGGCACAGTAACACAGGGATTGAGGGACACTGGTGCCTCTATCTCCATGGTAAGGCAGGAGCTGATCCAGGTGGAGCAGATTCTACAAGGGCAGTTCTCCCAGATTCAGGAGTCACGGGTCCAGTGGTCCAAGTGCCAATGGCTCGGGCCTTCCGGAGCTGGGAGGGTGGCCATGGGGCATAGGAGGTGGGAGTGGTACCTGATCTCCCTGTGGATGTGATCATGGGGAATGATTTTGACCACAGGGAAAACCTAGTATGTGTTACTACCTGTGGCCAGGCAAAAGGGCAAGCTTCTGAGGGGGAGGAGGTGGTGACACAACCCATGCAGAGCGATCCCTCAGCAGCTGAGGAAGTGGCTAGTATGAGTGAAGGGCTAGCTAGGAGCAGCATCCCTGAGCCCCAGCTGCAAGCGGAGGAGGTTTCCACCAGGGGCAGCTTTCCTTCTAAAGAAGAACTAGGGAAGGTCAGTCATGAGGAGCTGGGCAGGGCACAGGGAGCTGATCCTACCCTTAAAAAACTGAGAGAGATAGCAGATAGTGCTGAGGCCGCTCAAGGGAGTAAAAAGTCAGTTTATTGGGAAAATAGGTTGTAGTACAGGGAGTGTACACCACAAAGGATAGAGGGAGAGGTACTCCAGCAGCTGGTAGTCTCCCGGGACTACTGAAAGCGGCTTCTGGCCCTGGCCCATGACATTCCTTTTTCAGGCCACCTGGGTATTACTTGCACAAAAAAGCAGCTTGCCAACAACTTCTTTCGGCCAAGCCTGTACACAGATGAGGCAAATAACTGTCGGACTTGTCCACAGTGCCAGTGGGTTGGGAAGGTCAGAGACAAAGCTAAGGCAGCTTTGGTGCCCCTGCCTATTGTCGATGAACCCTTCAAGAGAGTAGCCGTGGACATGGTGGGGCCCCTAAGTACCCCAAGCCACACAGGCAAATGATACATACTGGTTGTGGTGGATTATGCAACCAGGTACCCTGAGGCAGTGGCAATGTCCTCCATTGAGGCAGAAAAGATGGCTGATGAGCTCCTGGGAATCTTTAGCTGAGTGGGATTACCCCAGGAGATTTTTGTCAGATCAGGGGATGAATTTCATGTCTTCCTTAATGACCAGTTTGTGGGAGAAGTGCCGGGTGACACAGCTCTGTGCTTCACCCTATCATGCCGAGACAAATGGCCTGGTTGAGCAGTTCAATGAAACCCTTAAAACTATGCTCAGGGCATTTGCAGACCAGCACAAAAGGAAGTGGGACAAATATTTGCCCCACCTTCTGTCTGCATACAGAGAAGTTCCACAGGAGTCTACAGGGTTCTCATCCTTCAAGCTCCTATTTGGTCACAGGGTAAGGGGGCCCCTAGATTTAGTCAGGGATGAGTGGGAAGGTAACCATGCCACCCAAAGGGAGTCTGTTATGGAGTGCACCCTAAATTTCAGGGCCAGGCTTAAGGAGCTTATGGGGCTTTTTTTTTTTTGCTTTTTACTCCTGAGCTGCCTTGCCGCCGTATTTTCAGACCGGTCACGGGCCGCCTGCCTCTGCCCCCCAGATCGGCCGCTGTCCCCCAATACCCCATGGCTTTCCCCCATGGTGGGGCCTGCGGCATACCCATGAACCCGACTGACTGGCGGCGTGGGGCTGCGCCCATTGGTTTCTTGCTCTGCACCAACCGTGCAGCCAGCTCATCAGCTCGGCAACCAACAGGGGTGGCAAGCGGGTTGCTGCTGGAGGGAGGCGGGGTGGTAGGGCCTCATGGGTGGGTGGGTGGGGGACACTAGCACCAGGGAGATGTTTGGGTGGGGGTCAATATACATTCTGCCTGCGATCAGGCATTATGGTCCACTGGACCACCAGGGAGATATTCAGGTTGAGGCACTTTACTTACCGCCACGATTGGGCATTGGGGGGTTCATATGACATTCTGCCGTGATCGGGCACTAGGAAAGTGTTCGGGGGTTCTTATGACATTCTGCCCGCGATCGGGCTGCAGGGTCGTCGGTCCCTAGCGGCTGCTGCCTGGCAAGCGACCAAGCGCAAATCCTTGGGGATCGGCGCACCTACATGCTAATGGCAGTACAAATGGGGCCATAATCAGATGCAAATGGCCCCCTGTGCCTTGCATGAATTATGGCCCCATTTGCATGTCACCTTTTGAATATCGTGATTTTGCAAGCGCAATGGTACTTAATGCCACGCAAGTTGAATGCTCCACTCTGACAACTTGCGGTGGCGCAAGTTCCACTGCGCCATGCACAGTGGCTGTGGATGGGGGGTGATATTCAAAGGAGTTGCTCAATAGCGCAACTCCTTTGAATATCACCCCGGCCACACCCCTGCGCAACTATTTTGCGCAGCGCAAGGGCTTGCGCCTCAGAATGGCGCAGTTTGAATATCCGGGCCAAAGAGTCTATTTTTATAGAATCGGTGACTACTTGTGTGTTATTTAAAAGGGCAGTTCTATTTCTGCTGGGCTCTGTTTGCAGTCCTTCTCTGAGAGAGCATTCTATCCACAGTTATTGTGTTGACCTTCCTGACCTTGTGCAAAGGTGTAAGTCAGAAACGGGCTTCCTGGGCCCTGTTGGTAAAAAAAAAAAAAAAAAAGGTGGTGGCAATGAACTGGAAGTCCCTGGTGAGGGATTTGCATCACAGTGATAAAATAAAAAAAAAAAAGAAAGTAAATTAAACAATAGGCATTCAAGATACAGGTACATAACTCATACCAGGAATCAATTTAATCAAATAAGTAGTACTCGTTTTCTTTCAGGACAAAACTTAAAAGAAAATATCCAGCATTACAGCAGGTTTACTAGTTTCATTCACTAGCTGACACACACAGTACATTGAAGTATTTGCTGCAGTGTGATCATAAGGGAGTCAAAGAGCTAGTGTACTGCCTTAAACTAATAGTTTTTAAAAGCAGTCAACCATTACCTTTTATATTTGAGGTACTTTTTCTTTTCCCTTTGGGAAAAATAGAAGATTGTTTACCTGATGTTAATATGTGTGAAGTCTGAAACAGCACTTTGCCTGGCAGCTGACATATCTAGTTCTGTTTCTCCATTACATATTCAGTACTGTGACTTCATTGACAGTGACATCACTGCTGCTTGGGAACAGCCACTCAGTAGCTGCCAGGTCAGTAGCTGGTGATGTCACTGTCAGTGAAATCACAATGCTGATGATGTAGTGGGAGGAACAGAGGTAGATATGTCGGCTACCAGGCTGAGAGCTGTTCCACACATCCTGCAAAATGTTATCACTTAGAAACCTTCCTAACGAGCAAAAGAAAAAAGAAAAATATACTTCAGAAATAAAAAAAGTTACAATTGACTACTTCTTAAATTTTGTATCATTTTACTTTCTGTTTTGGTTCCACCAGCTAGTGGGTCAGAAAGCAAATTGCCCCTCTGGGTTTGAAAGACCAGCTGTACTGGGTCACAAGACATCTTGTACCTCAGGGCTTGAGAGACCCACCGTAGCAGGTCACAGAACAGGGTTTTATTTAACTCTAAAAATTGATTAGCGTTTTGCTCATAAAAGTGCTAAAACATTGTGAAAATGCATAGCACTTGCCTCACTGTGCTTAACAAACATAACACTTCTAGAAAATCTATATAAATACTTTCTGTACAGTTAGTGTTGTCCCAAGAAAAAAACTGCTAATCAATTATTTAAAACCCTGCAGAACAAGTTGCCCTTCAGGGCTTGAGAGATCCATCATAGTGGGTCACAAAGCAAATTTCTCTTCTGGGCTTGAGAGAGCGAAGGACATGCCATGCTGGTATTAAAAAAAACAACCTTTCAGGCCCTTCACTCCATTTTTTGTAAAATAGCAACATTGTCAAGTGAAAGATGGTTGTTTTTGGAAATGGGATTATTTAAAAAAACATACACCCAAAGAATAAGTCCTAATTCATGCAGAACAAAACACATTTTAGATAAAAGAACTAGATGCAAAAAGACATTGAAGAACCATATTATTTATGAGTGTCAGTTTATGTGTGTTTGTCTTGCATGTTGGAGGAGAGGCCGTGCAGTCAAACTGATAAAATAAAGAACAACAGAAAGTAGAGAAAGTAAATTAAACAGCAGTCATCCAAAGGGCAGGCATGCAACTCATAGCAGGAATCACTTTAATCAAATAAACAGTACTCACTTTCTTTCAAGTCAAAACATTTCAGAGTTACAGCAGGTTTACTAGTTACATTCAGCGGTCGGCATACACAGTGCACTGAAACAGCAGATGCAGTATGATCACAAGGGAATTAATTACATACCAGTTTTGAATGAGAAACTCATGATGCATGTGTCCGGATAAGAAAATGATGATGGATTCATCGAAGGAGGCCTGAAAAAGAGATCAAAAATAAAAAAAAGTTACTGCACGTAAAAATGATCAGAAACAAACAAGTATGTTATACTCACACATAAATACATGAATGAGCAACAAAACCACTTTGAAATTCATTTTCTGTCTCCTTTAAGAGATGTTTTAGGAGCAAACTGAAAATTCTTTGGTCACATCATTTTATGTGCGACCACAGAATTCTCTCTCATGACCCATTAATCGGACCTCTTGCTAAGCTGGGCACCCCAGATTTTTGAGGTACCCAGAAAAGTTTTTTTTTTATTTTTAAAGAAAACAAACAACAGAATCAAGCTAAATTGGTCTCATTTACCTAGGTTCAGGTGTTTGTTTTTTTGAAAATACAACATATGCATTTTGCATCTTTTTTTGTTAACACAGAAAAAAAGGTGGTGGCCATCACGACCTGAATTTGTTTGTTCTTCTGCGACCCAAAAACACAGTTAACCATGAACTGAAAATAGCTCACAATAGAAGAATTTTTGTGTTGTATCAGAGGGTTAACCCTGAAAACCCTACAGAGCATGCTCAGAAGCCAAATTTCAAAACCTTACAACTCTGGAACTCATTAATACTTTTTCATGAAAACTTTAAAAGGCACACCCTTGGCACAAGACACAAGCCCATTCAGCCCTGAAAGTTTCAGAACCAACTTACATACTATCTTGCCTGTGGATGAGGGCAAAAAAATTGCCGAACAGTTGTATTTAGTTACGTATTTTTTAAAATTGCCAGATCTTTTAATCCAGATGAGCGCCTGTCAAGAAACATTGCACATCTTGAGAACATGCTACCAGGACTGTGCATGCCATATTTTGCACAATTTCATCAAATGCCACCAAAATTATTGAGGTACAAAGGCTAGAGTTTAACACTGAGCACTCTGTTTGGCCCTAACTATACTTGGGCTAGTGTACAAGTATACTATATATATATATATATATATATATATATATATATATTCTTCAAAAAATCTGCATTAACGCACTCACTTAGGGTTCAAGTTGATGCCACAAAGATAGGGAAAAGTGGCGTTAGGGTTTCCAACCCAAATTCCTCACCCCCACCCCACAGTAACAAAATGAAAAAACAGAGTCATGGGCCTCCATAGTCCTGGTGAATCAGTTGGGGTCTTCCTTGAGGTTGTCAAACCTAATGATCACCCCTTCCCCTAGCCTGTGGCCTCCTGTCTTAAGCACAACGTATAGTTCCAGGTTAGCACCTCATAGTGATACACTCTTCAAAGGTAGAGAAGAATGCCTCACCACATGTTGCCAACAGAATCTATTGTAGCTTTCTTCACACAGGGCCCTGCATGAAACAAGCATTTGTCAATGCCGAATGTTACCTTGCATGATTTATGTGGCAGGTGTGTGTATTGTGTTACAGGTAGTTGAACTTCTGGTGGGAGGAAAAGCCTGCCTGAACTATGTTTTGACAAGCTGTCATATTTTGGACAGCAGTTGAATACGGATGCTTGGATAAGAAGAAAGCTATGTTGAAAATGTGGGGTGCATAACCAGTCTGGTGGTGCTGAGGGTTGAGGCGCTGGATTCTACACTTCGCGCCTCACCAGTGACCCATGTTCAAGAGTGAGCGCAGGCCGCTTGGGGTTGGCAGGGGAGGAGAAGGATCAAGTATCCCAGGGACAGCTCTCCTTCTCCGGGGAGAGGGGCGACCAGTTGTCGGTGCATGCCTGGCCCTTAGTGGTGGCTGGGGGCTGGCACACTGATGCTGCAGACATCGGGTCAGAGGCAGAGCAGATGCCTGATGAGGTACGCATACAGGAGTGTGTTCAGCACAGTTGCTGGTGTCCTTGCACACTCTGCCCCTGAAGGGGAGAAATTAGGAGGAATAAAGCTCATGGTGGATGATGGAGGGAGCTCGCAGGTCCCACCCCTGAATAGTCATGACGCCAACCCCTGTACTGGATCCAGTCTTGGTGGGGGTAGACCCCCCTACCACCCCAGCAGGGGGGTAAGCCCTGGGGGGAGCTGGTTGGCGTCCTCTGGTGGATGTCAGGGGGCCGGGTTAGGGCTCCCTCCAGATAGAGAGGACCATGGAGCAGAAGTACAAATAATGAAAAAAAAATGTAGGGTGCAAATATGTAAGATTTCCACAGTTACTAGCATGTGTACTGAAATTGCAAAAAGTGGGCATAACTTTGTCTGGGAGGAGGAGAAGCCTGCCTGAACTACATTTCGACAAGCTGTCATATTTAGGACAGCATTTGAATACAGAAGCTCGGGTAATAAGAAGGCTATGTTGAAAATGTGAAGTGCATCGCTGGCCCAGTAGCGCTGAGGGTTGAGGCACTGGATGCCACACCTCACGCCATGCTGGCAACCCATGTTCGGGAGCAAGCACAGGCCACTGTGGGTCAGCAGAGGAGAAGGATAGAGCATCCGAGGGATAGCTCTGCTTTTCTGGGAAGAGGGGTGACCAGTTGTTGGTGCATGCCTGGCACCTAGTGGTAGCTGGGGACTGGCACACTGAAGCTGCAGACATCGGGTCAGAGGTGGGGCAGATGCCTGAAGGGGTGCATGCATGGGACCATGCGCAGCACCATCGCCGGCATCCTTACACACTCCGCCCCTGAAGGGGAGAAACCAGGAGGAAAAAAGCTCACAGCAGATGATGGAGGGAGCTTGCATGTCCCGCCCCCAAATAGTTACAGCACTGACTACTGTACTAGATCTGGTCTTGGTGGGGGTGGGCCCCCCGCTGACCCTGCCAACCCTGCCGATCCCTCCGGGGTGGTAAGCCCTGGGGGTGGCTGGTCGGCATCAGCTGGTGGACATCAGGGGGTGGGGCTGGGGCTCCCACCAGATAGAGAGGGCTGTGGAGCAGTAGCACAAATAATAAAAACAAATGTGGGTGCAAATATTTAAGATATCTGCAGTTACTAGCATGCATACCGAAATTGCAACAAGCAGGCATAACTTTGTCATTTTTTTCATAGTTTGACCCTAAATGTTGAACATAGTCTTCTTATCACCCCACCTCATGAACCCTGTAGGTGAAAATTTTCAAATCCGTGGGAAAACGGCATTCCATGCCACAGGTGTGAAAACACATCATGGGCAGGATATGAAAAATGACAGCTGTACTGGTCATGAGGTGGTGTGATAAAAAGGCTATATTGAAAATATGGAGTGAAGGTATTGAAAATGACCAAAGTTACATGTGTGCGTAGAAAATTTTGAATGATTGGGTGTAACTCGGCCATTTTGTGGAGTTGTTTCACCAAGTTTTCAACATGGCCTTTTTGGGACCCCACTGCCATTTTGTTCACTTATCCCAAAAGGTGATTTTGCAGAGCAGCTGTGCCGTTCTACGCCACAGGTGCAAAAACACATTTTGAGCAGGATGTGAAAAATGGCAGCTGTACTGTTCATAAGGAGGTGTGAAAAAATGGCAATGTTGAAAATCTGGAGTGAAAATATAAAAAATTTGCGAAATTAGGAGCGTGCATAGAAATTGCTCAATGCACGCACATAACAGTCATTTTTTTTAATTATTTCACCAAATTTGCAACATGGGCTTTTCGGGACCCCACCTCATGAACAGTGGCACTGTCATTTCGTTAATCGGTCCCAAAGGGTGAATTCACGCAGCGACCGCAAAATCATCTTTTGGAACAGAGTAATGAAATGACAATAACAGTGTTCATGAGGTGGGGTCCCAAGAACTCCATGTTGAAAATTTGGGGCCAAAATTCCTTAAAATGGTTGAAATATCAGCCTACGTTGAAAATCCCATTGACTGCCATTATATGGCACTTACCTTTGATTCTTAAGTTTGCCGGTCGGCTTTGAAGAGTGCAGACATGTCCCGGTCCTCAGAAGATGACAGCGCCGACCTCCAGAGGTAAGTATGGGGTAAGGGGGGGGTGCGGGGAGGTTGGTGCTCAGTAGGAGGGTGGGGATGGAGGAAGGGGGACTGCGGAGACAAGGGATCGTTTTCTCTTTTACAGGTTAAAAAAAAAGAGGTTGGGGGATGGTTTTCTTTATTTACAAGTACAAAAAAAAATTGGGGGCACACTGGGGTGGGCTCCCAGTGTGCCACATGAGTTGGGGGATACATGATGCCAACACGAGGACTGGGCACCCTGATATCAGCACAGGAATTGGGAACTGAGGGTACGGGATGGACAGCACACAGTGGGAGGGAGTGGAAAGGTTTGATTAAGTGCCAAGGGCTGGGAAGGGAGCAGGGAGGACAGCAGAAGTGGGAGGGTTTAATGAAAGATGCTGAGCCGGTGGGGGAATGGAGGGTGTGGGGTGGACTGCAGCAGTGGGAGGGAGCAGGAGGGTCTGCAGGGTGGACTGCAGCAGTGGGAGGGAGCAGGAGGGTCTGCAGAGTTGCAATGCCGGTTATGCAAATGAGAGGAATGAAGCACACTCTCTCATTGGTGAGGTTCATTTCTTTCAAGTGCAGCCAGTTCCCCGCTGTGAACTTCCAGCGGTCGTCATACTCGGCTTCAGTGGTCATTGGTGTGTCAGGGTCGAGCCCACTGTACAATGCTCTGCATTGGACTCGTCCCTGATACACCTCTCAAATGCAGTACGTTCCCAAGGTGTTTCTTGTGTAAGCACAAGGAAACACAAAAAAGAGATCATGTCTGATCTTGTTTGCTTAGAGGAGGAGGGGGTGGGCATCAGGGTTAACAACTCCACGTAAGACCCCACCACTGGTTTGCCAAGACTCTGGAGGCCCAAAACCCTAATGTGTGTTCTTCTTGTTGCTTGTGTGGTGAGGTTGGGGATTTAGGGTTGGGAATCCTAACGTTACTTTTCACTACCTTTGTGTCATTACCTTGAACCCTAATTGGTGTATTAATGGATTTTTTTTTTTGCAAAGAATTCCTTTTTTTTTTAGCTAGTGGAATCATATCCTCATTGAGCAGGTCCCAACAGATGCAATTATACAGGACCCTCTGTACTCTGCACCAAAGGAAGACTCCATCCGCCTACAGAAGTACAACAACAGATTTCAAGAATTCATGGGTCTGTCTGGTAGACAGTGGAAGTGCGGGACCCTCTGTATCTTGTGCTTCTATATGGCCACAGATATAGTCACACAGAGCAAAGAATCCATCTCTCAGCCAAAGTACTTTGCCCTCTGGCACCCACGGCTGCAGAGGTGCAAGGCCCTATGCCAAGAGAAAAGTTCTCTTCACTATATGGTACTGTAGAGCTGATTTATTTCACTGTAAAAAAGGTCTTGCTATGTTCGCTGTAGAAATAGACCTGCTAAATTAATTGAACAACTAAGTTAGTTATCTATGTCAGACTCATTATATGGAAGTACAGGACAGTGAAATTTAACTGCAGCTAATAAGTCCCACAGCCTTGGACCGCTAAATTAAATGAACGCGTTATTTTTCAACTCTACAGTATTTGAGTCTGTGCAGACAATCCTGCACCTACCCTTCCCAGGTTGGGGGGTGCCACATGACAGCATCACCCCTAGCCTCTGTCTATGCAACTGGTTCACTAAGCTATCCCCCAAACTCAGCTCATGACACATGTTCACAAAGCACTATCTGCTGCATAAAGGCTGGTACTACACACAGCATTTCTTAAAGAGACACTATCAACCTTTTTTGTATCATATTATTTCGAGTTAAAAACCTACATTTTCTGATTGCTTGCCTTCTACAAAATTCAGTGCATTGCTGGTTGTTTTATCTGCCTTCTTTCTTAGTAGAACTGAAATGCATGCAAATGGTATAGTAGTACCCAGCCTTGTTTTGTTTCAAATTCTTGCTCTACTCTTATTGCACACTTCCTTAGCATCAGGAACACTCCCGAACAGTGCAGACACTCATCTTGCATTGTATCCTCTCCTCCTACTTCATAACTAGTGGCTTTATTGTGATAGCGGTGTTCCAAAGTCTAGGAAAGATGAAGTGGGAGCTAATCAAACAATGTAAACAACATGTTTTTGTGTAGTAACACCAGTATGGTAAAGAGTCAGTTTTTCATTTAAAAAAAAAAAGGAATAAGAATCAAACTCCCAGCAACATTAAGAATGAGAACAATTATAACACATTTTTTAAACCAGGGACACTTTTGAGGCATGAGTTGACAGTGTTCCATTAATAATTATTATTTTGCTTTAAAATTTGACCCCTGGATTTTCGAGACAGTCATTTTATGACGCCCCTAATAAACAAGACATGTGACATGTGGCATTTGTAGAATACTGGTTGCAACACTATTTTGCACCACATGTGCAAAAACACGTCTAGTCCAGGATTTGAAAAAATACATGTCATGTTTATGAAGTAATTTGAAAAAATGGGTGTGTTGAAAGTTTGGAATCAAAATATTGAAAGTTTGCTAAGTTATGAGTGAACATTTAAATATTTTAATGTTCACTCATAACTTGGTGATTTTATCATATTTAGAAAAAGAAACATAGAACGTGATGGCAGATGGGGACCAAAAATCCATCTAGTCTACCCTGAATGCTACCCCCCCTTAGAATTTCTTAGAGACAATCACCTTATGCCTATCCCAAGCAGATTTCAATTGCCCTACTGTTTTGGAATCAATGACATCTACAGGTAGGCTATTCCATGGAGCAACCACCCTTTCCATAAAAAAGAACTTACACATGTTATCATTGAACCTCCCTCCCCTTAATTTCATTTTATGACCTCTGGTCCTTGTGGAGCTCTTGATCAGAAAGAGTTTCTGGGTAGGGACTCTGTTTATGCCCTTCAGGAACTTGAATGTCTCTATCATGTCACCCCTATCTCTATGCTGCTCCAGTGAGTACATGTTGAGTTGCTGTAATCTGTTTTCATATGGCAATTCATGGAGCCCTTGTACTATTTTTGTTACCCTCCTCTGTACCACCTCTAGTCTATCCACATCCTTCCTGAGATAAGGCCTCCAGAACTGTACGCAGTACTCAAGGTGGGGCCTTACCAGGGACTTGTATAGTAGCATGATCACTTCTCCTCTTTCTACTTGTGATGTCCCTTTCTATGCATCCCAGCATTTTGCTGGCTTTTGCACCACTTTTTCACATTGTCTGCACACTTCGAAGTCATCAGAGATAATGACCCCAAGATCCCGCTCCTGTTTGTTGGGTGTTAGCTGCTCCCCTCCCAGATAGTAGACCATCCTTGGGTTGCTCCTTCCCAGATGCATCACTTTGTGTTTTTTGCATTAAATTTTAACTGCCACATGTTGGACCATTTTTCTAGCTTGAGCAGATCACTTTTCATTTGTTCCACTCCCTGAACATTATCTACTCTGTTGCAGGTCTTTGTGTCATCTGCAAACAGACTCACCTTCCTGCTCAGCCCCTCAGTGATGTCACTTATGAAAATATTGAAGAGCAACCCCGCCTCCACGTCATCCATCTCTGTCCTTTCTGAATAACCTGTAACCCGGGATAGCAACATCGCACTCATGGCTCTCATTTAGCCATGTCTCAGTTACTGTGACCAAGTTCAGTCCTGCTTCCGCCATTGTGGCTGAGAGTTCTGGGACTTTGTTAACTAGACTCCTGGCATTTGTTACCATTGCCTTCCATAAACTGGCATCCTTTTTCCTTTGCTTCCATGAGTTTCATTTCCTGTGAGTGACATTACCATGTTCTTTTTGTTTTCACCTTTGTGGCTGATAGGAGGTGTCCTTGCCTGTCTCTGGGGGGTGGTGTCAGGAGTTCTGCTTTCTTGCTCCCATCTGACCACCTCCTCCTCCCCACTTTCTAGTTTAAACTACTAGTGAATAGATCAAATTTTTGTCCAAGTGTCCTTACACTCTCCTTGGTAAGGTGAAGGACGTTGAATTTAAAGTATGCCCTTTCACAGAATTTCTTCCAGTCGCCAATGAAGGAGAGTCCTTTTTCTGAGCACCACGTGCAGAGCCATGCATTTAGTTCTTTGATTTTAGTGATTCTAACTTGTCCCTGCCCTCCTCCTTTATCCCATACTGGAAGTACCTCGGAGAAGGCCAGGGTGGACGAAAAAGAGGACAGTCTGTTACTCAGTCATGAGATGTGCTAGTTGACCAGTTCGATAGACTGGCTGGCAATATCATTAGTGCCTAGGTGAACAACGATGGCCCTGATATCTTCCTCCTTAGGGATGTATTTCTCAAATTGGCCTCCAACCCATTTTGCTGTGGTCCCAGGGAGACATCTGACCATGATCTCCAATTGGCTGGTCCCAGTTAGGTGTGATTTGACCACTTAAATCATGGAGTCCCCCAAAATAAGCAGTTTCTTTTTTCCCCTTATGGGAGTGATTGCCCTTGTGGGTTTGTCCCACTGATGTGGGTGGTACAACAACTCCTCCTTCCTTGGGCCCAAGTCAATGCCCTTACGTAAGTGTGACTCAGACCTTTGTGTGTTCCTACTACTCACATTCCACTCAGGTTTTGGGTTGATGCCTGGTTTGTGTTGTTGCATCTTAAACCCTTGGCTTGAGCAGCAGGTTGGTTCCTTGTATGTGCTTGCCAGCAGGGCAGACCTGTTTCACAGCTGAATCTCTGTTTTATGACTATTGTCCACCTGTTGATCCCTTTTGTGGTGGACTTTGCCCCTTTGCACTACCTGCCACCACCCTCGATGAGCTGTAATCTACAGTAGAGGGACAACATCTGGGCAATGGAGGTGCTGGGGCAGTGACCAAGCTTCTATGGTCTGGTGCAATAACTGAGTCAGGTAGGATATTGTTGTCCTTGCCTCCTTGAGCTGCACCTGGAGGTCATTTATGGCCCAGCATGTGGGGCAAAGACCTACTACCTGGACCCAGGCCCTGTGATAGAGTACATCACAGTGATTACAGTGCCTGTTGGTTTCGATGTTATGCATGCTAGGTATGCAAGAGGATGATGTTACCTGTTTCAACATAGTTTTCTTATGACCCCACTTCATGAAACCGGTAGGGTGAAAATGTTCAAATCCAGCCTGAAACATGATTTCACTGAGTAACTGCAAAATCACATTTCAGGGTCGATTTGAACAGTTTCACCTGCCTTGTTCATGAGGAGGGGGAGGGGATTCTCAAAAAGGCCATGTTGAAAATTTGTCGGAAAAATGTTAAAAATTGGAAAAGTTATTGGTGAGTATTGAAATATTTCTAAATCTTTTGGCAATCTGACCCCATTCCACTCCAACCACCCACTCAGCAACCACCACCCCTCACCACACACACACACACACACACACACACACAACGCATTCAACTAAAATCAATCCAATATTATACAGTAGATCAAGTTTCCAAGCAGAAATATGTCCTCCTCCAGGAACTGCGACTGTGAACTGAGGAATTAAGATAAGCATGGTTTATGTATTTCCAATGCATTTTGAACTTTTACTCATAAATTTGTCATTTTTTTAATTTTTTTGCACCAAATTATCAACATGGCCTTTATGAGACCCCACCTCATGGACAAGGCAGGTGAAATTTTTCAAATCTACATTGAAAGGGTTCACAGTCACTCTGTGAAATAATGTTTCAGGTGGGATTTGATGAATTTCACCTACCTGGTTCATGAGGTGGGGTCATAAGAAGACTATGTTAAAAATCTGAGGTCAAAATATCAAAAAACAATGTACAGTAGTTATAAAGATACATTGCAATGTTTCAATGCTCACTCATAATTTTGGTAATTTTAAATATTTTTACTCCAAACTTTTAATGTAGCTATTTTTTCAAATCACCTGAAGAATGTGACAGTAGTTGTTTTTCAAATCCTGCACAAATCAAGTTTTTGCATTTGTGGTGCAAAATGACATTTCAGCCAGTATTTTATAAATGACACCTATATTGTTGGGGAAGGTCATAAAAAGGCTATGTGGAAAATCTGGGGTCAAACTGTCATAAAAATAAAAAGTTATGAAGAAACATTGTGCAGGGTCAGCCATTGGCCCAGCAGGTAGTGTGTTGTGTTCCCATGCTGGTGACTCAAGTTCAAGGATGAGCTCTAAGAGCTAACTTGGCAACATGAGGATGGGAGTCTTTGGTGGCACTGGGGGTGGGCACCCCAGTGTCACCAGCTAAATGTGGGAGGTGGATTGCAGAACAGGAGAGGATGGAAGGGGCTGTCACTACAGCAGTACTGGGGATGGTCACCCTGGTCCATTTCTTACTCAGTAGGAGGGGTTTCTCAGCTGGCACCAGAGTGGGCACCCTGGTGTTGGTTTTTACAAATGTGTAATGACTGGCAAGACTGGGCACCTGCTGACCATTTTTCATTTTTTAAAACATGGGTCAAGATACCAGCCATGGGATGGAACACCCACCACTCAGTAATATAAAATGAAACATGGATTGGGAGAGGGATACCAATGATGGGATTGAGCACCCAGCATCTGGTAATTGTCATGGTAGAAGTGAGGCGTTCTGTGGGGGTTGTGCATTAGCAGTGTGAGTGAAAGTGATTTATTTAGCACTTCTTTTGTCAGCCAGCTGATGAAAGCAGTGTGAAGGAAATCACTGTTGATTACATCACTTTCCAGTTCCTTCAAACTGCTTTCATCAGCTGGCTGATTAGGAAATCATTTTCAGCCAAACTGCTAATGCAGAACTCCAGCTATCCTTAGAATTGTCAGTTTTGAACTGAGCATGCTCAGAAAATGGTACAGTTTTAACTTACATTTTATTTATTGATTTCAAAAGTTTCACTAAGAAAGACATACTGAGCTGAATAGCAGCTCGTTTCCAGATGCACCCTGGGAGGAAGGGGCATGGAGATGATAAACAGAGCATTTGCAGAACAGTATTTACAATATTACCAGACTAGTTACAGTATTTACAACTGGAATAGAACTGACCATATCTGCAAAAATATGCAGTAAGAGGTGCTCATCAATAAGGCAACTTATCAGAGTTAAGGCTTTAAAGTGAAAAGGAATAATGTTCCAGGGTGTTAAACACTATATAAGTCAAAAGCTTCAAAACTGCAAAACTGTGTAACATGGGCCAGACTCTAGTAAGCCTGTAAGTTTCAGATTTGAAAAAAGAGCAACAGTTTTTTTAGTTACAGGTGAGCAAAAAAAAAAAAACTCTTAATTTGGTTGAATTTTAGTGTTTTTGCACCTCTGTAACTTCCCCCTCAAACCAATTGAAACAACATTTTCAGGATCTAAGACCTTGGTCTAGATTCCATGCCTACCAGATCGGTTGAACCAGTGCAGAGTTATTAACGTACAAAAATCAGCAGCTTAACAACAGAAGTGCTTACTCAACTCTAATATACAGGCGTGAGCACACCTGTATAATATATTTTTTGCAAAAAACTTTGCTAATGCACCAGTTACAGTACCTTAATGCCACAAAAGTAGGGCTATGTAGCATTAGGGATTCAACCCTAATTCCCCGCCCCTACCCCCACCCACCAAGAAGCAAAAGGAAAAATCATTACGGTTTTGGATCACCAGAGTTTTGACAAATCAGTGGTGGGGTTTTTCCTTGGGGTTGTCAATCTTAATACTCACTCTCCAGCCCATAACCTCCAGTCTGAAGCACAAGATACATTTTCAAGCCAATGCCTCATAGTGATTCACTCTTCAAAGGTAGAGAAGTATGGCTCACCACATGTTGCCAAAACAATTTGTTTTAAATTTGTTCACACAGGGCCCTGTGGGGTCTTCATAAAGAAAGGCGATAATGTGAAATGTTGTTTGCTCAAGGAGTGGGGTGAGCATTAGGGTTGACAACCCCAAGGATGACCCCACCACTGATCCGTCAAGACTCTGGAGACCCAAAACCCTAATGTTTGTTCCATTTGCTGCTCGGGAGGTGGCGGTGAGAAGTTAGGTTTACAAACCCTAACGCCACATTTCCCTACTTTTGTGGCATTAAGTTACCCTGACTGGTGCATTTAACAAAATGTTTGCAAAGAATTTCCTTTCTTTTTGATATGGCAGAATCATATTCTTATTTATGCTCCTCCAAAGGGACCTGTGTGAACAGGTGCAGATGTGCACAGAAACTTCAGGAACTTGAATGTCTCTATCATGTCACCCCTATCTCTGCACTGCTGCAGTGAGTACATGTTGAGTTGCTGTAATCTGCTTTCGTATGGCAATTCATGGATCCCTTCTACCATTTTTGTTGCCCTCCTCTGTAGCACCTCTAGTATATCCACATCTTTCCTGAGATAAGGCCTCCAGAACTGTACGCAGTACTCAAGGTGGGCCTTACTAGGGACTTGTATAGTGGCATGATCACTCCTGCTCTTTCTGCTTGTGATGCCCCTTCCTATGCATCCCAGCATTTTGCTGACTTTTGCACCACTTTTTCACATTGTCTGCCCACTTTTAAGTCATCAGAGATGATGACCCCAAGATCCCGCTCCTGTTTGGTGGGTGTTAGCTGCTCCCCTCCCAGATAGTAGACCATCCTTGGATTGCTCCTTCCCAGATGCATCACTTTGCATTTTTTGTATTGAATTTAAACTGATACATGTTGGACCATTTTTCTAGCTTGAGCAGATCATTTTTCATTTGTTTCATTCCCTGAGCAGTATCCACTCTGTTGCAGAACTTTGTGTCATCTGTAAACAGACTCACCTTGCTGCCCAGCCCCTCAGTGATGTTACTTATGAAAATATTGAAGAACAAAGGACCCAGGATGGACCCCTGTGGCACCCCACTGGTCACCCCCTATCCCCTGATGCTACCCCATTGACCATCACTGACTGGTTCCTGTGACTAAGCCAGCTCCTAACCCATGATACCACTTCCTGTCCCACTCCTGTATGCACAAGCTTATTTAGCAGCCTTCTGTGTGGGACTGAGCCGAAAGCTTTGCTAAAGTCGAGGTAGATAACATTCATGGCTCCCCTCGGTCCACTATCTTAGTAACTGAGTCGAAAAACTCGATCAGATTAGTCTGACAGGACCTTCCCACCATGAAGCCATGTTGTCTGCTGTCCAGCTGTCCAGTCTCTTCCAGGAAAGTTAAAATTCTTTCCTTTAGCAGGGTTTCCATCATCTTGCCTACCACCGAGGTGAGACTAACAGGGCGGTAGTTACCTGCCACCTCCCTGCTCCCTCCTTTATGTGTGGGAACCACTATTGCCCTTTTCCAGTCTTGTGTGACAATTCCCTCTCTCAGGGATCTGCTAAAAAGGTCTGCTAGAGGTGCTGCCAATTCATCCCTATGGTCTCTCAGTATGCGTGGGTGGATGCCGGCCGGCCCCATGGCTTTATCTATCTTTAGTTTATTGAGTTCATTCCTTACCCTCTCGAATGTGAAAGGGCTTGTGTCAACTCCCCTTGAGCAATTATTAACTCCTTTAATGGTGTGCCCATTTCCAGGATCCTCCTTTGTAAAGACACAGCAAAAGTACTTATTTAAGACCTCTGCCTTCTCTCTGTCTTCTTCTGTCTTCTTCCCATCACTAGCTTAATAGTCTAACAATACCCCCATTTTTCCTTTTGTCACTTATGTACCTAAAGATGTTTTTTTTTTACCTCCTTTTACCCCCTTTGCAGTTTCCACCTCAGTTTGTGCCTTTGCCACTCTAATCACCCTAGAAGCCTCCCTCAGGCTGCTTTTATAAGCGTTCCTATCCTTGTTGCTAGTTGAGCCCTTGCATTTTTTGAATGCTAACCTCTTAACTTTTACCACAGCTGCCACCTCTCTTGTGAATCAGAGAGGATTTTTCCTTTTTCTTGTCTTACTGGCCAGTCAGGAAAATTTGCCAGTGACCTCTGCTATTGCCTCTCTAATATTACATAGATACATAGATAGTGTCGGTAGATAAGGGCCTATGGCCCACCAAGTCTGCCTATGTTAGTTCCGCATAGTTCCACCCCCCTTTTGGTTTACTTTTGAGGATATCTCTAAAGCATATTCTCATCTGATCAAAATCTGTCCTTCTGAAGTCCAGGATCTGTGTCTTAGAGTGATTTGTTTCCTCCTTGGTATTGATCTTGAACCAGACCGATTTGTGGTCGCTTGTCCCCAGGTGGCACCCCACCTCCTTGACCTTGCTACTGTTTGTGAGCACCAGGTCTAGGACTGCGTTTTCCCTAGTGGGAGCTGTGATGAGTTGATCGAGTCCAGCATCTTGCAGGGTGTCCAGGAAATCTTTGCTTTTGGCTGTGGATGCTGTGCAGGAGGACCAGTCTATGTCTGGGAGGTTGAAGTCCCCCATCAATATGACTTCTCCTTTTTCTGCCATTTTTACTATGCTTTCCATCAAAGCTTTGTCTGCCTCTGCCCTTTGTGGGGGGGGGGAGCTATAAATCACTTCCAGTCTGAGGGAAGAGTTTATGCTAGGTTTGAGAGTGACCCATACAGCCTCAGGTTCTCCCTGAGTTTTTTGGACTTCTATGGCCTTTATGTCTTCCTTTATATACAATGCAACCCCCTTCCACGTTATCCATCTCTACCCTTTCTGAATAACCTGTAACCTGGGATAGCAACATCATACTCATGGCTCTCATTTAGCCATGTCTCAGTTACTGTGACCAAGTTCAGTCCTGCTTCCACCATTGTGGCTGAGAGTTCTGGGACTTTGTTAGCTAGACTCCTGGCATTTGTTACCATTGCCATCCATAAACTGGCATCCTTTTTCCTTTGCTCCCATGAGTTTCATTTCCTGTGAGTGACATTACCGTGTTCTTTTTGTTTTCACCTTTGTGGCTGATAGGAGGTGTCCTTGTCTGTCTCTGGGGGGAGGTGGTGTCTGGGGTTCTGCTTTCTTACTCCCATCTGACCACCTCCTCCCCACTTTCTAGTTTAAACCACTGGTGAATATGTCAAATTTCTGTCCAAGTGTCCTTAAACCCTCCTTGGTAAGGTGAAGGCCTTCGAATTTAAAGTATGCCTTTTCCCAGAATTCCTTCCAGTCACCAATGAAGGAGAGTCCTTTTTCTGAGCACCACGTGTGGAGCCATGTATTTAGTTCTTTGATTTCAGTGATTCTGACTTGTCTCTGCCCACCTCCTTTATCCATACTAGGAGCACCTTGGAGAAGGCCAGGGTGGATGAAAAAGAGAACAGTCTATTACTCAATTGTGAGATGTGCTCCTTGACCTGTTCTACAGACTGACTGACAATATCATTAGTGCCTAGGTGAACAACGATGGCCCGATAGCTTCCTCCTTAGGGACGCATTTCTCAAATTGGCCTCCAACCCTTTTTGCTGTGGTCCCAGGGAGATATCTGACCATGAGCTCCAATTGGCTGGTCCCATTCAGGTGTGGTTTGACCACTCGAATCATGGAGTCCCCCAGAATAAGCAGCTTCTTTTTTTTCCCTTATGGGAGTGATTGCTCTAGTGGGTTTGCCCCACTGATGTGGGTGGTGCAACAACTCCTCCTTCCTTGGGCCTGAGTCAATGTCCTTACTTAAATGTGACTCAGACCCTTGTGTGTTCCTACTACTCACATTCCACTCAGGTTTTGGGTTGATGCCTGGTTTGTGTTGTTGCATCTTAGACCCTTGGCTTGAGCAGCAGGTTGGTTCCTTGTATGTGCTTGCCAGCAAGGCAGACCTGTTTCACAGCTGAATCTCTGTTTTATGACTATTGTCCACCTGTTGATCCATTTTGTGGTTGGCTTTGCCACTTTGCACTACTTGCCACCCCACTGGATGAGCTGTCCTCTGCAGTAGAGGGACAGCATCTGGGCAATGAAGGTGCTGGGGCAGTGAACAAGCTTCTATGGTGTCATGCAATAACTAATTCAGGTGGGATATTGTTGTCCTAGCCTCCTTGAGCTGGGCCCAGAGGTCATTTATGGCCTGGCATGTGGGGCAATGACCTACTAATTGGACCCAGGCGCTGTAATAGAGTATGCCACAGTGATTACAGTGCACTATGACCATACCTTTTGGTTTCAACAATATGCATTCTAGGTATGCACGAGGATGATGTTACCTGTTTCAACATAGTCTTCTTATGACCCCACTTCATGAACCCGGTAGGTGAAAATGTTTAAATCCAGCCTGAAACATGATTTCACGGAGTGACTGCAAAATCACCTTTCAGGATCGATTTGAACAGTTTCACCTGCCTTGTTCATGAGGGGGTTCTCAAAAAGGCCATGTTGAAAATTTGTTGGAAAAATGTTAAAAATTAGCGAAGTTATTGGTAAGTATTGAAATACTTCAGAATCTTTTGGCAATCTGATCCCATTTCACCCCAACCACCCACTCAGCATCCACCACATGCACACACAAGCCTCATTCAACTAAAATCAATCCATCATTATACAGTAGATCAAGTTTCCAAGCAGAAATATGTCCTCTTCCATTAACCACGACTGTGAACTGAGGAAATAAGGTAAGTATGGTTTATGTATTTCCAAAGCATTTTGAACTTTTAATCATAACTTGGTCATTTTTTTATTTTTTTGCACCAAATTTTCAACATGGCCTTTATGAGACCCCACCTCATGGACAAGGCAGGTGAAAATGTTCACATCTACCTTTAAAGGGTTCACAGTCACTCTGTGAAATCACATTTCAGGCAGGATTTGATGAATTTCATCTATCTGGTTCATGAAGTGGGGTCATAAGAAGACTATGTTAAAAATCTGAGGTCAAAATATTAAATACAATGTACAGTAGTTATGAAGATACATAGAAATATTTCAATGCTTGCTCATAATCATTAGTCAGACATTGGTCAAC
The DNA here is from genome assembly GCA_016271365.2 of Neoceratodus forsteri. Classification (NCBI taxonomy): domain Eukaryota; kingdom Metazoa; phylum Chordata; order Ceratodontiformes; family Ceratodontidae; genus Neoceratodus; species Neoceratodus forsteri. Next base: position 155,714,153 of record JADMNL010000023.1, on the reverse strand, counting down.
TGGGTGGCAAACTGGTTGACGGGGGCAGAAAAGAGAAAGTGGTGGTAAACGGTATACAGTCAGAAGAGATGCAAGTCACAAGTGAGGTACCTCAGGGATCAGCCCTGGGGCCAGTCCTCTTCAATATCTTCATCAGTGACATTGCAGATGAACTGGAGGGTAATGTTTCTCTGTTTGCAGATGACACCAAGATCTGCAACAGAGTAGATGATCCAGATGGTGTGGGCAGAATGAGAAGAGATCTGGATAAACTAGCAAAATGGTCAGAAGAGTGGCAACTGGGGTTTAATGCAAAGAAGTGCAAGATCACGCACATAGGGAAGAGAAACCCTGAAGCCACCTATAGGCTGGGAGAGGAGTTGCTAGCAGTCACAAGGGAAGAAAGAGACATGGGCGTCATCATCACCGATGACCTGAAATCATCCAAGCAGACCTCTAAAGCAGTAGGTAAGCTAGAGGGATGTTGGGTGTATTAGTAGGGTATCACAAGTCAGAAGAGGGAGGTAATAATCCCTCTTTACAAGACACTGGTTAGACCCCATCTGGAGTACTGCATGCAATACTGGAGGCCACACCTTCACAAGGACATTAACCAAATTGAGGCAGTCCAGAGAAGGGCAACCAAAATGGTGCAGGGACTGCATCAGAAAACATATGAGGACAGATTAACTGAACTCAATATGTATACCCTAGAGCAAAGGATGGAGAGAAGTGATATGATTGACACATTCAAACACCTTAAGGACAATAACAAGGTGAAAGAGTCTAACATGTTTCAATATAAGAAAAATAGCAGGACAAGAGGACATAGCATGAGATTAGAGGGAGGCCGATTAAGGGGTAATGTGAGGAAGTTCTTTTTCACAGAAAGGGTGGTGGATGCATGGAACGGCCTACCTCAGGAAGTGGTGGATATGAATACAGTGCAGGACTTCAAACAGGCATAGGACAGGCATAAGGGAGCAATACAGATGAGTATGAATAGATAGGCAATTGACCGAGCAAAGGTCTGTGGCACATTCATAAGGTAGAAAAAATGGGCAGACTGGATGGACCTTGCGGTCCTTATCTGACATCAACTTCTATGTTTCTATAATTTTGGTAATTTTAAATATTTTTACTCCAAACTTTTAACGTAGCTATTCTTTCAAATCACCTTGTTAATGTGACAGCTGTTGTTTTTCAGATCCTGCACAAATCAAGTTTTTGCATTTATGGTGCAAAATGACATTTCAGCCAGTATTTTATGAATGACACCTGTATTGTTGGGAGGGTCATAAAAAGACTATGCTGAAAATCTGGGGTCAAACTGTCATAAAAAGAAAAAGTTATGAAGAAACATTGTGCAGGGTCAGTCATTGGCCCAGCAGGTAGAGTGTTGTGTTCCCATGCTGGTGACTCAAGTTCGGGGATGAGCTCTAAGAGCCAGCTTGGCAACACGAGGATGGGGGTCTTTGGTGGCACTGGGGGCGGGCACCCCAGTGTCACCAGCTTAATGTGGGAGGTGGATTGCAGAACAGGAGAGGATGGAAGGGGGCTGTCACTACAGCAGTACTGGGTATGGTCACCCTGGTCCATTTCTTACTCAGAAGGGGGGTTATCTCAGCTGACACCAGAGTGGGCACCCTGGTGTTGGTTTTTACAAATGTGTAATGACTGGCAAGACTGGGTACCTGCTGACCATTTTTCATTTTTTTAAAACATGGGAAAGGATACCAGCCATGGGATGGAACAAACACCACCCAGTAATATAAAATGAAACATGGGTCGGGAGAGGGATACCAATGACGGGATTGAGCACCCAGCATCTGGTAATTGTCATGGTAGCAGTGAGGCATTCTGTGGGGGTTGTGCATTAGCAGTGTGAGTGAAAGTGATTTATTTAGCACTGCTTTTGTCAGCCAGCTTATGAAAGCAGTGTGAAGAAAATCACCATTGATTACATCACTTTCCAGTTCCCTCAAACTGCTTTCATCAGCTGGCTGATTTAGAAATCATTTTCAGTCAAACTGCTAATGCAGAACTCCAGCTATCCTTAGAATCTTCAGTTTTGAACTGAGCATGCTCAGAAAATGGTACAGTTTTAACTTACATTTTATTTATTGATTTCAAAAGTTTCACTAAGAAAGACATACTGAGCTGAATAGCAGCTCATTTCCAGATGCACCCTGGGAGGAAGTGGCAAGGGAGATGATAAACAGAGCATTTACAGAACAGTATTTACAATATTACCAGACTAGTTACAGTATTTACAACTGGAATAGAACTGACCATATCTGCAAAAATATGCAGTAAGAGGTGCTCATCAATAAGGCAACTTATCAGAGTTAAGGCTGTAAAGTGAAAAGGAATAATGTTCCAGGGTGTTAAACACTATATAAGTCAAAAGCTTCAAAATTGCAAAACTGTGTAACATGGGCCAGACTCTAGTAAGCCTGTAGATTTCAGATTTGAAAAAAGAACAACAGTTTTTTTAGTTACTTTAGTGTTTTTGCACCTCTGTAACTTCCCCCTCAAACCAACTGAAACAACATTTTCAGGATCTAAGACCTTGGTCTAGACTCCATGCCTACCAGATCGGTTGAACCGGGGCAGAGTTATTAATGTACAAAAATTGGCAGCTTAACAACAGAAGTGCTTAGTAAACTCTAATATACAGGCGTGAGCACATCTGTATAATATATTCTTTGCAAAAAGCTTTGTTAATGCACCCATTACAGTACTTTAATGCCACAAAAGTAGGGGAATGTAGCGTTAGGGTTTCAACCCTAATTCCCTACCCCCACCCCCACCCACCAAGCAGCAAAAGGAAAAAACATTAGGGTTTTGGGTCTCTGGAGTTTTGGCAAATCAGTGGTGGGGTTTTCCTTGGGGTTGTCAATCTTAATACTCACTCTCCAGCCCACAGCCTCCAGTCTGAAGCACAAGATACATTTCCAAGCCAATGCCTCATAGTGATACACTCTTCAAAGGTAGAGAAGTATGTCTCGCCACATGTTGCCAAAAAATTTGCTGTGAGTTCGTTCACACAGGGCCCTGTGGGGTCTTCATAAAGAAAGGAGATAAGGTGAAATGTTGTTTGCTCAGGGAGTGGGGTGAGCATTAGGGTTGACAACCCCAAGGATGACCCCACCACTGATCCGTCAAGACTCTGGAGACCCAAAACCCTAATGTTTGTTCCTTTTGCTGCTTGGGAGGTGGGGGTGAGGCATTAGGTTTGAAAACCCTAATGCCACATTTCCCTACTTTTGTGGCATTAAGTTACCCTGACTGGTGCATTAACAACATTTTTGCAAAGAATTTCCTTTCTTTTTGAGACAGCAGAATCGTATTCTTATTTATGCTCCTCCAAAGGGACCTGTGTGAACATTTGGGCCCTGTGCCATGAGAAGATTCCATCTGCCTACAGAAGTGCAGGGTCTGGCACATTCACTCTTTAGACATTCATTCTTTTCATATTCCCTCTTTACACATTTACTCTATTCATTCACTCTTCACACATTCACTCTTTATTTTTATATTTAATTTTTTTTTCAACTCTTTTTCCCTCTGGTTCATGGTTCAAGGAGCCTCTCTTGGGCATCCAGCCGGATCCTGCCCAGCCCGAAGTCCGCCCGTCTGAGCCGCCTCTCTCCTCCCACTCACCTCACAGCGGGCACCCCTGGCTTGACAGCTCCGGGGTGGGACCACCCCTCCTCTCTGGGGGCACTTCCATACACAGACTCCAGCTGCGGGTGCGGGCTCTGGGTGGAGGAACATGAGAGGCCAAACAGGATGGGCCCGGTTGTGGGCATAGGGGCTGGTGCCATCGCCTGCCCCAAGGACCAAGTTTTTCCTTTGTTCTGCAGTCTCCCCCTTTGCATGGTGCACACCCTGAAGCACTGGTGCACAGCAACCCTGCCTGCATCAGCCAGACTGCTCAGTGCTGCTTGGAATGCTGCAGTGCCCCCCGGTCTCCACCAGAGGCCGTTATCACTCTGGTCCATCCCCCCCTCCAACCAGAGAGGGAGAGCACCACAAGAGCACTCAATCCTCAACCCTCCCCTGCTGACCCCTGGCACCAAAGCTCGCTCCCAAACCTGGGTCACTGGCGTAGCGTGAGGTGTGTCGTCCAGTGCCTCAACCCTCAGTACCACTGGGCCAGCATTTATGTAATTTTTGACCCCAAATTTTCAAGAGAGTAATTTTATGACTGCCCTTACAAACATGACATTTAGCATTTATAATATATTGACCAAAATCACTGGGCGGGCGACCTGGGGAGGGAGAAGGAAGCGGTACCAGAGGTGGGCACCCCAGTCCACCTAAAGGTGAGCTGCTTTGATTTCAGGGCACCTATGTACTTGCAGCTAAGAAGAATAGTATCCATGGCTAGTACTAGCAGTGCTGCAAGTTTTAACCCCCCTTTTTTGAATTTAGAACTATGGACAAAGTGCACTGACAATGTTCATTTCAGGTGCACACCACATAGGTAATAACTCGCATTTTGACCCGCTGTGAAATACAGTAATTAAGAAGGGCAGTAAGCTATTAATCCTGACACATTCATAATTTTCAAAAGCATGAAAACCATACAACATTTTTATTTATGTGAATGTCTGAGTGTTATTTATACAAGTAAAACCTCTTATTCTGAGTTATGAGCAGCACAGTACGCATTGTAATGAAGTAAACATTAAACTGTAAGCTATCTTCCTGATTTCTCTGAATTGCGAGCAGTCCCAGTAATGTTATATTTTTATTACAATCAATGCTTCTATTTTCATTTATAGCATATTGATGCTGGTTCATTAGTTTACATTGTAGTGACAGTCATGGTGGTTATGCTATTGAAATCCATATGATCAGCTCACAAAGCATGTTCTACTTCAGATGAATAATGACAAAATGCAGCACTTTTTTCCCCCTTTTTTTGTAGCCACACTCTCATTTTACTTTGTATGGCCTTCTGCAATGTTGGCCTTTTTAAAAAAAAATTCTGGTGCCATTTTAAGCTGTGCCCTGAAACGCCGTTCCAGAAGGACAAAGGCAGCAAGCTAATTAATTGCAAGTGGACAGAATCTAGCTGCTAAGCAGCATTTATTCAGTTGTTCTTAACTGATTACCAGCTTTTAAACTAATCTGGCCTGTGCAGCATACAAAGCTCATTGTAGCTAAAATTAGGCACTCTCAGGCATTTTCAGGCTGATCACCAGTATTTAATTTCTTTAAGCCAGTGCAACAAACAAGGCCTTTTTTGTTATATTTTCAGGTTTACCTTAATTCAGCACCCTGGGGCTTCCACCCAGAGTCAGTGTGTGCTAAGGTCTAGTCGAGTAATTCCTGACCCCTCAAATCCCATCCTTCCAGCCTCCCTCTCGGCACACCAAAAAGGACTGAGAATCTTCCACACTAATGCCTGCAGCCTACTTCCTAAGCTGGATGACTTAAAAGTATGGGTCGTTCAGCACTCCCCTGGCATACAATGTATCTCTGAAATGTGGCTTTCTTTCCACGTTCCAGACAGCCAGCTGGCCCTTCCTGACTTTAGCCCTCATCAGCAAGGCTGGATGAAAAGAGGTGGTGGTGGTGTTGCTATTTACTCCTGTAACTCCTTATCATGCACTATATCCCATCAGGAAGCTCTCCCTCTTTCCCATGAACTCCTCTTAGCCAGCCTCCATTTTCCATCCTCAATGCCCATCTTTGTGTTCTTTATGCTTCACCGAAACTTCGACCATCTTCCCTTGTCTCCTGTGTCACTGCAGTCTCTACCCTTGCAACAACTGGTGAGCTCATCCTCCTTGGAGACTTTAATCTAGACTGGCCCTCACCCTCATTGCTCAACTTCTGTCACCAGATAGGTGCATTAAATTTGACCCAGTTGATGAAAGATCCCACTCACCCCAGTCTTCACTCCCAGTCTCACTCTCTGCTCCACTGGATGCTCTCATTACACCAGCACGAAACATTTTTTTGTGCCGAGAGAGCCAACATCTTGTTTCTTTTCTCCTCGAACTAATATGCATGGAAAATACATAAACATGCTGCCTAACCACCAGAATCCAGCTAAACGGGACCTGTCTAACTAGATTATGAATTATTTTCTTAAAGTAATGGCCAGAAATACCTTTTCTGGGCACACCAAACTCCAGGGTGCCCAGCTTATCAAGAAGAGACTTTAACCCATATTCTCTGCGAGAACAGCAGGACTCTCTTGAGTTCTGCAGCAGCAGCTGAAACTCATGCTGCAGGCAGCTCTGAGAGCAGTGAGCCACTATTTCCCTGGTGTCTAGTGGTACCCACACCCTCCCATCACTGCTCCTTATGTATATAATGTTTCTGTGGTGTCTACTGGCACCACCCCCCACCCTCCGATCACCATCTCCTTATGTATATAAGGGTGTCCCACAAGGTTCCATCCTGGGACCCCTGCTGTTCAGCCTATTCCTAAACAGTCTACCCAAAGCTTGTGGCAGTAATATGGTTCTCTATGAGGATGATGCTGTTCTCTTTGCCAGCCACATTGACCCTTCTCCCCTCTCAAATGAACTCCAACTCAGTTTTGCTAAGGTTGAATCCTGGTTTGCTAGCCACAAACTTCTAATGAACTACAAAAAAACCCAAATTGGTGCTCTTTGCTGGCAGCTACAATAAATTCAAGTCAGCTTGTCTCACCATCCAGAATGACTAGAACCAGCCACTTGAGATGATTCACTGATTTAAGTACCTTGGTATCACGCTAGACTGCACACCCTCATACACCCAACATATTCATCAAATTGCCAGGATGGTCAACACCAGGCTTGGAGTACTGTACAGGCACAGGTAATGACTCACGCCCACAAATCTAAAGTTTGCTGTCGCCAGCTTGATCCTGTCCATAATAGATTATGGCTTGATCATCTACAGTGCACCCACGGACACCGCCTTCAAACATCTAATGAGCACACTAAATAGAGCCTGCAGGCTTGTAGCTGGTGCTGACAAATGCACCCATACCTGTGACCTCTACATGCAATCCACATGGCTTCACCTATAAGGCAGGATTACCTATCAAACCTACCTATTTGCCAAGAAAATCTGCCTCTCCCCAACACCACCTGCCACCCAATTCCTACTCCTACCCACTGCAAACCAGAGGTTCATGCATAGTATGCCCAAACCATCTTTCCTCATCCCTCGCTGTCGTACCTTGCAGGCCCAGAACACTTTTAGCTATAGGGCACCATCTTGGCTAAATGGCCTACCGAGCACTGTCAACTCTGAGGCTAAACTAGACACTTTTAAATCTTTGCCCCATCAACACCTCACAGCACAAGGCAAATCTGACTGTGTGCACTAGACACCAGGGTCATTCCTCTGGCCCCTTGACTCACTCACACCTACCTCTCCCACCCCCCGTGCCTGCCACCTTTTGTTCACCCTTCTTTTTTCATCTTCACTCCTTTCCCCTACCCCTTACTTTTCTTTCTCCTATCTTCTCCTTTCCCACCTTTACCCTCCCTGCAGCTTCCACCCCAATACAATTTAACACTACTCCTGCTCTTTGAATTGACAAACTCTATTGTCAGACTGCTCACTCATTTGCTGCCACTGTATGTTATGCACAATTATACAATGGCATAAAAAAATGCTGACCTGTGATTGGTCAGTCTGAGACTGGACCCGTGATGTTATCCCAGCACAACATCATGGGTCTAGTCCCAGCACACAGAAGACCGCATCAAATGTAAAAAAAAAAAAATCACTCCACAACGCGATTCACTGCCGCACTACCCTCCTTGCTGAGACCACGATCAGTTTCACTACCAGGTCTGCCTATACACTCGCAACACTGTGTTTTACTGAACAAGAAGTGAAAGTATCCTGGTAACCTACCTGACAGAAAGAAAACACCTTGCGATCCATCTCATTTTGACCACAACGGCGGTGGCGTACATTTTAAACAGTGACCGTGACTCCCTGTCATAGCGTTCGCAGCCTCCTGAAACACATTTCTTTCTTCAATTTTTTTTCAAAACCCCAAACTAACCTTTCTGACTGAAACACCATGGCCCCTCGCACTTCCACTTCACACCAGACTGACAGAGTGAATGACCATATCAAGCGAGTAAATTAGCTATGGAAAAACGGAACAGCAACGGGAGACAGCGAGTGAATGACAACATTGCTGAGTAAATTGAAGGTAAAAAAATGGAACAACAACACGTCTTTCTCAGTAAGAGAAACAGAACAGAGCAAAATGACAAGTTGAACAGGGCAAAACATACAAAACCGCAATGATACACATTTAAAAGAATACAGAAAACATGAAGTAGCACCATCTCCTGCACAAGACAGGAAATGTGGACTTTTTTTCAATAAGTATGCCTGCCCAAACAAAATAATGCAATAAATTAATATTTTAAACAGCTTTTCCCCTTTTTTTCTCAAAACAAAACGAGCCATTGTATAATAGCAATAATGCACTCAGGGTGTGTGTTGTGCTGGGATAACGTCACTTCTGGGGTGATTAGTCACACTTGGCCTGCGGCCTCATGCCTAATCACCCCAGGTGTGATGATATCCCAGCACAACACACACCCTGTCGTGCATTATTGCTTAATTTGTACTTAATTGTCTCTCTGTATGACTCACTGCTGTATTTAGTGTGCATCACATCATTGTTATTATCTGTTTCACTGTACTATCTGTCTGTCTATTGACATGGAACCTTTGTAAAAGAACCTCTGGTTCAAGGGTATTTGTAATCCTAGTCATCAAATAAATAAATAAAATAAACAATATAATGTTTCCCTGATGTCTAGTGGCACCCCTTACCCTCCAATCACCACCTCATATTTATATAATGTTTGCCTTGTGTCTAGTGTTCCCCCACCCTATGATCACCGTTCCTGTATTTCTGTAATGTTTCCTTGGTGTCTAATGGCACCCCTGCCCTCTGATCACCATCCCATTATGTATATAATGTTTCCCTGGTGTCTAATGGTATCCCCGCCCTCCCATCACTGTCCCCTTATGTATGTTATGCTTCCCTTCTGTCTAGTGGACCCACTCTCTTATCAGCATTCCTTTAAGTATATGATGTTTCCCTGGTGTCTAGTGGCTCCCCTGCCTCCAACTGGCATCCCCATATTTCTCTAATGTTTCCCTGGTGTCTAGTGGCACCCCCACCCTCCAATTGCCATCCCTCTATTAGTCTTGCAAATCTGACCTGTAATAAAGAAAACCATCCCTTGACTTTTTGCTTTAAACTTGTAAAAAAGAAAACAGTCCCTCACCTATCTTACCCATGCCACCCCAACCTTCCACTCATCAGTCACTACCCCACCCCCAGTACACCCCCACATACAACCTCACTCACTTGAACAGGCCCCACAGCATACATCCACTCTCTGATTGAAGACACATCTTGCTGCTGGAAGTGGTGACTGCAAAATGAGAAATTAAGGTAAATGGGGGTTTGAACTTTGATGCATAACTTTGTCATTTTTGCATATCTTCACCTCACATTTTTAGTATGGCCTTTTTGGGAGTCACCCACATGATTGATAGTGGTGAAATTATGCAACTCAGGCCAGAAAGGCAATTTCGTGGTCATTTGGCAAAATCACCTTTCGGGCGGGATTTGAACATTTTCACTACCACTGTTCATGGGGGGGGGTCACAAGAAGGCTATATTGAAAATTTGGAGTACAAATATGTAAAAATAGCAAAGTTATGCGTGTACATTGAAATTTGTCTACACTTCTTCATAACTTCAGTAATTTTAAATATTTTAACACCAGATTTTCAACAGTCATTTTTTACACCACCTCATGAATCTGACAGCTGTTATTTTTCAAATCCTTGCCAAAATGTGTTTTCACAGCAGTGGCATGGAATGATTATTTTGGTGGCACAGAATCACATTTCAGTAGAGATTTGAAAATGTTTACCTACCGGGTTCATGAAGTGGGGTAACAAAAAGGCTATGCTGAACTTTTGGTGTGCAAATGTGGTAATATGCATAGGTTATCGCTGAATATTGCAGTATTTCACTTCACTCATTTTCAAAATTTGAACTCCAAAATTTCAACATAGCCATTTTTCCACACCACCTCATATACATGGCAGGTGTTATTTTTAAATTCTGGACGAGACGTCTTTCTGCACTTCTGGTGTGAAGTGACATTTTGGCTAATATACTGTAAAGACTACATGTCATGTTTGTAAGGTCTGTCATAAAAAGACTATCTTGAACATTTGGGGCCAAAATTTAAAAACAAAAATTAAAGAGTGAATGTTTGAAAAGTGAATGTGTTAAAAGTGAACGGAGGAGTGAATGTGTAAAGAGCAAAAGTGCCAGGCCCTGCGCGTCTGTAGCTGGATGGATTCTTTACCTGGTATAGGGGCAAAAGGGCCCTGTACATCTGTACCTGTTAATGCAGGTCCTGAAGGGACCTGGGTGAATAAGGATACGATTCCATTATCTCAAAAAGAAAGGAAATTCTTTGCAAAAAAAATTAATTAATGCACCAGTTAGGGTAACTTAATGCCACAAAAATCAGGAAATGTGGTATTAGGGTATCGAACCCTAACTCCCCTTCCCACCCCAAGCAGCAAAAGGAAAGATTCATTATGGTTTTGGCTGTCCTGAGTCTTGGCGAATCAAGGATGGGGTCATCCTTGGGGTTTCCAACCCTAATGCTCACCCCATTCTGTGCATAAATAAGGACAGATGTGACCTGTTTTCGGGTAGGACCCACATGTTCTGTGTGCTTAAACACTATATCAGAATGGGGTGAGTGGTAGGGTTGAAAACCCCAAGGAAGGGGTTGCATTCATGCTGAGGTGCACATGGAGGGGTATCATAAGCAGAATGAGAGGGTGGTGTACCCTTGTATAGGTCAATGGTGAGGCCACACCTGGAATACTGTGTCCAGTTCTGGAGGCCCCATCTCAAGAAGGACATTGATCAGGTAGAGGCAGTGCAAAAGAGGGCAACCAAAATGGTGCATGGCCTGCATCAGAAACACTATGAGAAAAGACTCAAGGAATTAAAATATGTACTCTCTGGAGGATAGAAGGAAAGGGGAGGCATGATAGAGACATTCAAATACCTTATGGGCAACAATAAAGTACAGGAGTGTGGTATTTTATATAGAAAGAGATGCTCAAGGATAAGGGAGAATGATATGAAGCTGGAAGGGGGAGGCTCAGTGGAAATGTGAGGAAGTACTTCTTCACAGAAAGGGTGGTAGACGCTTGGAACAGACTACCAGTAGAGGTGGTAGGTACCAGTATGGTAGTAGGATTTAAGTACACATTGTATAGATACAGGGGGACCTTAGTGATAGGGCTGGGGGGCCAAGGCTACACGTCAAGTAGGGTCTGCAGTGGCACATTAGGTAGGACATTTTTAGGGAAGACTAGATGGGCCAAGGGGTCATTTTCTGCTGACAACTACTATGTTACTATGGAGAGGGGGTGGGGAGTTAGGGTTGGAAACCCTAATGCTACGTTTCCCTACTTTTGTGGCATTAAGTTACCCTAATCAGGGTTTGAGCAAATTGTTCAAGAACCCACTAGAGGGTGCAATATATTAGACCTTGTGATTCTAGTATTGAGGACAAAGTCTTAAATCTTTCAATATCAGATCCACTAGGGAACAGTGACCACCATACCATTGTATTTGATCTACAGTATAAATCTAGCATAATAGTTAATAATGCTGAGGTGTATAACTACCACAAAGCCAACTTTGAGGCAATAAACAACAGCCTAAAAATACTCCATGGGAAACAATTTTATCACCTTTAACCCTGGAAGACTCTTAGGCATTTGTTAAAAACAAGATAATAGACCTAGAAAAAGCTTATATTCCAGCGCAGATAAAATATAGCAATAAAGGTAAAATTCCTTTGTGGTTAAATAATGATATTTGTAGGAAAATCAAACAGAAGAAAAAACTATTTACTTGTTTAAAAGAATGCACAACAGACACAAAAGAACTCATAATGGGACAATACAGAACTGCCATTAAAGAACTAAAAAGGACTATCAGGAAGGCAAAACACAACCTCGAGTTCCGCATAGCCCATTCCAAAGATAATCACAAATCCCTATTTTCTTATCTTAATAGTATAAAAGGCAGTAACAGACAAATTGGACCATTGATCAATGGCACAAACATCATTACATCTGATAGAGAGACAGCCGACACATTTAACACCTATTTTGCAACAGTATTCTCAAATCATACAGTCATAATTAATACAAATACTATCATATCAAGTTATACTGAAAATAACCACACCATAACTATTTCTGAAGTAGTTTCCTTGTTAAAAAAATCAAAAACCAAATACTAGCTGTGGGCCAGACTTAATTAATCCTATATTTTTGGTTGAAACAGCTGAAAATATTGCCACACCACTTTTCATTATTTTTAATAAATCATTAGTGGAAAGATCTGTTCCATCTGATTGGATAACTGCTACAGTTGTGCCTATACTTAAAAAGGGTAACCGTTCCATAGTGAGTAATTACCGCCCCATCAGCCATACTTCCATCCCTTGTAAAGTAATGGAAAAAATTATTAAAGGCATATTAGAGGCAGAAATGCAAACTCTAGGCATTATCGACCCCTCACAACATGGGTTCAAGCAAGGCTTTTCTTGCAGTACCAATTTAATAGCCTTTTTACAACACTGTCAACCAAGAACTAGACAATAAGATTCCCGTGGATGTCATCCTCCTGGATTACAGCAAAGCATTTGATAAGGTTACTCACAATATTCTCCTATCTAAGCTATCAGACCTAGGTTTTTCTTGTAACATAATAAAATGGATCAATTGCTGGTTAACCAACAGGACGCAGCATGTTAGGATCAATGGTGCCTATTCCAGTAATATGGCTGGGACCAGTGGTGTGCCGCAGGGATCGGTTCTGGGCCCAGTACTATTCAATATTTTCATCTCAGACATGCAGATTAGCTCCAGGAACATACTTTCAAAATTTGCAGATGATACAAAGTTAGGTGGTAGGGTGGATTCCAACTATAATATGGACTTATTAGCAAAGGACCTCTCAGTATTAGAGAATTGGGCACAGAAAAACAAAATTGACATTCAATACAGACAAATGTTCTGTTCTCCACTTAGGTTACAATAATCCCAAACAAACTTATACACTATATAATATTATCATTAAATCTTCAATATGTGAAAGAGACTTGGGCATCCTGATAGATGACAAATTATCCTCCTCCTCCAATCACTGTAATCATGTAGCTAAAACCACTAATTCACTACTTAGGCGCATTAACCGTACGTTTATATTTAAGACAGAGGAATGCATTATCCCATTGTTTAAAGCATACATCAGACCATATACAGATTATGGGTCACCAGTGTAGAGTCCATACATGGTCAAAGACATTCAAGTGATTGAAAGAGTTCAGAGAAGGGCAACAAAAATGGTGCCCCATTTAGCATCACTACCATATTCAGAGAGGCTTCAAAAAACAGGCATACATTCACTGGAGTTTAGGCACTCCAGAGGTGATCTGCTGTTCTTATATAAAATTCTCAAATCACCCTCTCTGATGGACAAATGTGGTACTGTTAAAACACAAAGAAAAATAGTACCTAGACTTCACAATCAACAACTAATGGTGTGTAAAGCAAAAACAAACAGGAGGCTTCATTTCTTCTTGGTAAGAACACCAAGGCTCTGGAACCAGCTACCACAAGAGCTAGTAGACTGTAATACCTTTGAATCATTTAAAAATGGTGTAGATCATTGGCTCTCCAAAAACTACAACAAAGTGTAATTTCTCACACATGTGGGGGAACAATCAAGATAGGGTTCATGGCTTCCCTTTGTCCTCACTTACCTAGTAAACCTAGCAAACCTAACTGGTGCATTAACAAACCTTTTGCAAAGAATCTCTCTCTCTCTCTCTCTCTCTCTATATATATATATATATATATATATATACTGTATATGCCTAGAGGTTAGAGTAATGAGCTGTGAATGAACTTGGTGCATCAAGAAGATCTGAGTTTGATTCCCACAACCTCCACTTGCATACTGTGTGACTCTGAGCAAGTCACTTAACCTCCCTAGAGCTCCCAGGTCACCCCTTAAAACATGAATTTGTGCCTAGTGGGCTTTACCTGGTTGCCAAAGAGTAAAATAAAACAAATATATACTTATATATGTGTGTATATGTATATGTATATGTATGTGTGTATATATATATATATATATATATATATATATATTTATACAATAGGGGTGGGAGCTTCTAGAGTGTGATAAATGGAGATATCTAATGATGATGACATCAGTACAGTGATTATAAATGCCGTTTATCCATACTGCAGTGATGTCACCATTCACACACTACAACCTGCATTCTACATGAAACTGCTTTACCAGTTTCTCTTTCTTACTGAGGCCTGCAAGTTATTCAATTAGCATTGCAAAAGACACTCACCTGTTTCCCATAGTATTTCTGAAACTCCTAGCTCACTGCTATGCTACTCTTAGCTTCATTATAGCCTGCATTCTAAATGACACTGCTTCACAAAACAGTTTGTTTCTCACTCCTACCTGCAACTAACTCAATTAGGATTGCAAAGGACACTCAGCTGTTTCTCACAGTGTTTCTGAAACTCCCAACCCCTTACTATGCTACTCTCAGCTTCACTACAGCCTGCATTATAAATAACACTGCTTCGCAAAACAGTTTGTTTCTCACTGCTACCTGCAACTAATTCAGTTACCATTACAAAGGACTCTCAGTTGTTTCCCATAGTGTTTCTGAGACTCCCAGCCCATTCAGAAAAACTCATACGCACTCAGACCACACACACAAAGAGCAGACAGCACACAGAGATAGGAAAATAACACAGGGAAACATAATAATAATACTTCTGAAGCTCCTACTCCCATTGTATAAATAGCATACATGATGTGCAGATTGTGTGCTATGGAAAATATTCTCACTCCTGCAGAGTGAACTCTGAATACTCTCACTCATGAGGTTACCCGAGGTCAAACAGCACTTGTGTAGATAAATCATTTATCTTACAGCTCTCCATTGTATATTTCATTTATGCAACAGGGATGCTTTCTGTTAGTGCAGGGACATTTGCTTTTGATTGCTTTTCTTTTTTGTTTTGCATAAGTTTGTCAAAAAAGTGAACAAAAAATGCATTGTTTGCTCTTTTTTGCTGATTATAAAAAATCTATAAGGTATCTATAACTGAAACACCACCCATTTTGTAGATAATTTTGTGCTGAACAACTTTCATGCTTGCAGTACCATTCCATCTTTTTTCATTTTAAAGTTATTCGCATTTGAATATGGGTAGTACTGCTATTGAGGCTGAACATTCTAAATGAGTTCCGGGGTGATTGTGACATAGCTACTATATGGATAAATTTTATTTATTCAACAGCTGCGAAGATAAAGAGGGGATATGTTATGAGTTGCCGTGTCATACAGATTTTATCTTCACGAGCTGTCTGTGACCACTTCACCTTCACGAGTGGCACAGCCATGAGTGAATATGATGCGGTCACAGACAGTGAGTGAAGATAAAATCTGTATGACACGGCACTCATAATGTGTGCAGTTTATACAATGTGCATGCCTCTGAGAAAAAAAGATTAGTTTAAATGGAGATTACTAGGTTAACATACATTTTTACTTGCAAAATTGAGGACCTATTTGTTTTACTGGCGCTGTTCTGACATAAATCTGACATTGCCGTGGTTTGTACTGTCACTTCTAATGTCGGACACATTTATCAATGGCGCTATGTAAGAAAAACATGCAGTCATTACACATTCTTTGTTTTTCTTAAACTGCTTTGCCATTTTACAGACCTCGAAGTTTTTCCACTGCTACTAGCGCTACACAGTTGAAAAAAAAAAGTCTGTCTCGGCATGCTGTTGATGCACTATTGTGATGTACCCGATCTTGGAGATATGAGCTGTGACAAACCCAATTCATAAGATAAAAATTATATCTTATGAATTGGGTTCGTCAACACTCGGCGGAACACTTTCATCTTGCTCATTTCAGAGCCATGCTCATTGTATAAATGGATATATTCAACAGCTTCTAAGTCCATGCCTATTGCATAAAAAAAAAAATATATATATATATATATATATATATATATATATATATGTATATATAAATAGGGGATACATGATGGGCAGGAGTGGGATATGGAAAATATTCTGACTCCTGCAGAGTGAGATATCCATGCCTCACGATGCAGGAGTGAGAATATTTGCCATATCCCATGATCTGCACATCATGTGTGCAATTTATACAATAGGTGTGGAAGCTTTAATTTGTTTTGTTTTATCTTATGTTGTTCTGTTGCTGTGAGTTGCTGCTGTGAGTGAATGGGTATGAATGGGGTTTGTATATGTTGTGCGATTGGCTGTTGTGTGTGTGAATGAGTGGTAATAGGGTGATGAGTGTGTGAGCGTGATCCGTGGTTGGATGATGTGTTTTGGTAGGCAGGACATGTCTGGGAGGTTTCCTGTAGATACTGTGTGTGATTTTCCTTTTTCCCTATCTTTTATTATGTGTAGTGTTTAATTTTTGTTGTATGCTGCTGTGCGTAACTTTTTCATTTGTGGTTGGCTTACTGTATATGTTATTTGTTTTGGAATGTCTGTGAGAAGCTCCATGGGAACTACAGGTAAGAGAGTAGTTTCGATTGTGCGAGGTGCTTTAGTTGTCATTGAGACGCTCAGCTTTATTTTTTACTGAGACCGATAGCAAGAATTGTACAGTTTCAGAGTATATATCATGTAAGTAATATCAGTTTAAAGAGGTCATGTTTAGGTTGCTGTAACATGTCAAGAAATGAAATTAAGAACTGAAGGCTTCGGTGTGGAAATATGTGTGTTGAGCGGTTCACTGGTATGTTAGTCAGAGTCGGAGTCTGTAGACAGATTTTCTTTATGTTCGTTATTGCAGAGATCATAAATGGGACCCAACAGGTTTACAGTTTGGATGCAGTGTGAGAGACTGCATGGCCATTCAGCAGCTTGTAGTACAGAAATGTGCTGTTTTAGGTGCATGCCATTTGGTGCAGTGAGAACTGTACTGCTGCAGGCTTCTGGCATTTGTGAAACTGCAAGCAAAGAATGAAGAATGCAGACCAGCTGCTTAATTAGGTACCTCAAACATTTCAGTTTCACATTTAAAAGAAGTTCTAACTTACACTGGGGACATGCTGCTGAAGTGAGAATATTGGCTGATGACATAGCTACAGTATGTGTAATTGTAAATATTTTCACTGTAGCTATGTCATCAACCATTTATCTCACTGGGGTGAGAATACATGATTTTATTGTCAAAAAATACAACACACCCTTATTGTGTGTGTGTGTGTGTGTGTGCATATATATATATATATATATATATATATATATATATATATATATATATATATATATATATGTATATATATATATGTTTGTATGTATGTATACATACTCATTGCAAAAATGTTGTGGTACCAGTTAGGGTTAACAGACAAAGGTAGGGAAATGTGGTGTTAGGGGTTCTAACCCTAACACTCCACACCCACCCTGCAAGCAACAAAAAGAAAAAACATTATGGTCTTGGCTGTCCTGAGTCTCGTCAAATCTGACCTGGGGTCTCCCTTGAGGTTATGCTCAGAACTGAAATTTCAAATCCTTATAACTCTGGAATGGATTAATATTTTTCACCACACCAGTGAAAGGCACCACTGTGGCCCAAGCCCTTTCTACCTGAAAATTTCAGAGCAAAATTCCAAACCTTCTGGGCACTAGGCAATGACAAAAAAAGCAGCAAAAAATACCAATTTGTCCACTTTTTTTGCTATCTGGATCATGGAATCCACACATCTGACCAGAACGGAACTTGGCAAGTCAAGAGACCTTGGCCACAAGACTGTGCATGTAAACTTTTGTGCAAATCCATTGAATGGTGGCAAAGCTATTAAAATGCTAATTTAGGGGTTTTACATTAAGCAGCCTACTCAACCCTAACCATAGTGGTGCTACCGCACTACTATAATATGTTTACATACACACAAATACATACACCCTGGAAGGGCATTGGCAATACAGACACCCAAGTAATGCAAAGCATTATGGAAAGTGACACAGAAAATAGAGATCACATAGTGATCTCCCCTCCTCCTGGGTTGAGATGCAGATGTGACACACTGAGAAGTCCTAACAAGGATGAAACACATGTCTGTGTCTGTTGTTTGTAGCCTTTGTAGATCTCTTGTGATGCTTTTTGGCATCATTATGTCCTGCTTAAACTGAGCAAGCCTTAGTTTTTCAAGTTGATTTGCATATATGTTTCATGATGCTTTGCACTAGTGAAGTATATGTGCTTTTTTTATTTTTTAATGTAAATATACAGTATTAATATAAAGCAACTTAATAAGTCTGGACTAACAGAAGAGAATAGTCCTGTTATGGATTTAAATTGCAGTATGGTAGCGGGGAAAAAGCTAAACATAGCTATTTATTTCTCAGAAGTGAATTCCTGACATTCATTCACTCATTCCTTTATGTGTGTTTTTTGTTTGTTTGTTTGCGGCAGTGTGATAGGCCAAAGAATAGATGTGAAAACAACATTCACAGATTGACAAAAATTTCAAAGCTCATGCAAAATGTTTTTTTAACCATAAAGATAAAGCCACAGCAGAATCAGACATTTCTTTGCCTCTGACAGTACAGTATGCCCCACCCCCCGACAGCAACACCAACACAGCAACCTACGTCACTGTCGACAAAATCGACAGTTTGCCGACAGGTCACTGTGTTGGTGTGCCGGAGACAGGGGCACACTGTCTCCCGGTCCTGCACCCCCTCCCCAAATCAACTCTGACTCAAAGTTGAGAATATTTAGTATGGGGGAGTGCAGTGGGCAAAGCCCCCTGATAAAAAACAGGACCAGGAGACATTCGGGATTTATGCCTACCGCAACTTGCAGTCAACGTAAATCCTGTCACTGTGATGCTGGTCGAAGAAAGTGTTGTCGAACTGACATCATAGATCCAACAGTACATCTAGCTGACAAACGTTCAGATTTCTTCCGATTAATGGAAAGCCAGCGTTCCACCTGGTTTTCTAAAATGGGTCTACTCAGCCCTCTGTGAACAGTGTTATGTAGGGCTCTGAATTCCAATCAAATAATTTACATTCCACCATACAGAAATGTGACTTAGGTACATTCAACTTAAGCAAAACTTATTAAAACTTAAACAATAGTACAAAATGAGAAACATTCAATCATTTTATGTTGACAATTTGGGACTACGGTCATCAGCCCAAGCACACAACTATGCACATAACTGGGATTTTTACAGCTGATATTCCTAGTCCAAGGGTATGGAATGCACACAACACCAAAGGCAATTTATTTATCCATTCATCTAGTTTAAAATCTGATGAAGGAACCTATGGGTCCCAGAATAATTGTGTGCTATATCAACTTTACACAAAATATATGATGATCTGGTAAAAAGTAACAAAAATATGCAGTGACTGGTTTTCTTAGGGCCAACACAGGCAACATATATTTCCTTTACTAACATTTTTTTTTACCAGTATAAGATGGCAGCTCCCAGCAGGTTTTAACAGTTCTGCACACTATACACAATACACAATGTGAGTACATCAAGGTGGTACTAGCATGTCTTTCTGATGCTGTGCAGTACAGTAACACCCAGTTTTGTGGGGACCTTTCACACATGGTGTTGCAAGAATGCATGTACTGTACTGCATGGCACCGTAGGCATTTAATGGCATGGAAGGAAGACTGGACAACTGCATACTTCCGTTTGTTGTAACTGTGGACTGTTATTTACTTTTTTGATACAATCTACTGCTTTACTGTTGTTAGGTGTTGTAGGCATCACACAAATCATACAGTTGCACTTGAACTGCTTTTCATTTTTGTGAAAAAAATCAGACTGCTAGTGTATTGCCATGCCACTATTATGTGTCATGAGTAGATGTTAAAGTAGTTCACTGCTTCTCAGATACCTGTATATTGATGTGACTCATGTATGTGCATCTCCAGTGTAACTAATGGACTAATACTGTGCACTATGTTAAAGTACTTTCAATTACCTGTGCCTATATATCCATCTGATGTTTGCAGTAAACTACAGTGCTCAAACTATTTCAATACAGCAGAACATACAGTGCCTGCAGTATCTATCTCTTGTATTAATTTTACAAAGTTCTCACTAGAAAGCAACTCTACTTACTTATTTCATTCTAAGCTGGTGATAACATCCTAGAGATGTTTCATGACATTTCTTATTTACTTCTAATTTCCCATCTTACAGCACTTTTAACAGTCCTGAGTGCCCTCTTGTGAAACAGCACCACTGCTTTTGGCCCCAGTGCAGATGCAATCCAACCATTTACTCACTCACTGTGTGACAGCTGTTGAATGCAAATGGAGCTGTTAGACAGCTTGTGGGATGCAGAAATGCGAGGCAGCAGATTCCCAAGGGAAGTTTTCTGTTGCAGCCAAACAGGTTTTCTGCAAATGTGAGGGACTGCTTACATGGGTATTTGCCGAATGCAGTAAATGTCACAGAGAAGTACGGGAGAGCGAAAGAGTCTTTGACAAAATATGACATGTTGCTGGGGTTAGGAGGGCCAGATATGAGTGCTGTACATTTTTATTTAGAGTTTTTCTGTTGTCCTGAAAAACAAATATAGACTAAGTTATCATTAGATCTTTTGAGGAATGGGCACCAAATAATGGGGATTTAGATTTAATATGAAAAACGATGAGGTACTGTGCTACATTTAGGGGTAAGAAATCTGGGTTGCACATCTGCACTGTGTGGTGCAGCACTGGACAATATCACAACTGAGGAAAAGGATCCATGAGTAAGTGTGGACAGTTGGTCGAAGTCAGGCAGGCAAGTGGCTGAAGTTGGGCAGGCAAAGTGCTGCTGAGGTGAAGAGAGCAAATGTTATGTAGGAAGAGATGCACTGGGAGGGGATAAGGCACAGGTCAAGTGAGGTGATCCTTACCTTTGGCTTTGGTTAGATCACACCTAGAGTACTGCATCCAATACTGGTCACCACACTACTGAAAGGATGTTGACGAGATCAAGGGGGTCAAGTGCAGGGCCACCAAGCTGATTAGTGGCTTAAGGGGAAAGAACTACAGTATGAGAGGAGATTGGAGATTTTCCAATGATTTAGCCTAGAGAAGGCTGAGAGGTGACTAGAGCTGGGTGAAAAATTTACTGTGCATGTGGAATAGTGCAAAATTGCCAATTTCTCATTCATGCAATTTTCCTGAAAATGTGCCAATATCAGGCGTAACTTAACCAATGCTTTTTTTACTTAAATAGTGTTACGTTCCCCAGACTGGGCATTTTCGAAAATGTGAATCCTTAAAAATGGGCAGTCTCAGCAAATAGCACCATTTTTTCCATACTGTGCTTTTAAAAAAAAAAATGTGATTTCTTTTCTCAGGTGCACAAAATAGATTTTTCTAATTTCACCCAATACTAGGGGGGACTTGATCATGGTATTTCAAATGCTACAAGAGATGGATAGAGTGGAGCATACACAGATGTTTGAGCTGGTGTGAGGCAAGCACAACTAGAGGACATACACTGAAACTGGGGAAGGCAAAATGATAAGGGAAAACATTAAAAGCATAACTTCACACAGAAGATGGTTAACATGTGGAATAGCCCACTCAGTAAGGTTGTGGAACCTAGCACCATTTAGGCTTTCAAGGCAGGACCAGCTCTATCCCTGAGGGATAATGAGATTGAGGATTGTGTTACACAGCAAGTAGGTAAGGGTAGCATTCTAGTAGATAAGCTTGGATGTGTGTCCAGTGGGACTGTTTGTAGCTTGGTATCAGAGTATCATTATTTTTTGCATAGCTTATGTATCTATATTTACAAACATGCAAAATAGCCAGCAGAATAAAGTGTGATGGTCTATCGAATCTGTTTGATTGTGGGAGCCCTTGATACAAAAATTACTGTGGGCCCTGCCCCTTCCCTCCAACCCTGACCCTGTCCTGGTCACCCTGTCCCACACCCTCTTCAGCCTCCTATTGAGTTTTGAGTCCTGACCTCAGATGGGAGTTTATTCTACCCATCACCCCTCCCTCTGTAAAGAAGTGTCCCGACCTCCTTCTTGAACCTTCCCCTGCCAGCTTATAGCAGTGCCCCCTTGTGGTCTTGTTCCCACTAAGACAAAAGCAGCCCCCTAGAGCCACCTCACTGATACCTTTCAGGTTCTTGAAGATTTCAGTCATTTCCTGTCTGTCAGCCTTTATCCACATGTCATACCCTGTTGCCCCTGAGCCATCTTTGTCACCCTCCCCTGAGCTGCCTGAGCTGAGTGATATCTTTATTTCAGGTAGGGGGCTGCAGTATTGCATGCCGTACTCCAGGCACAGTTGCACCAAGGATCCGAATAGTGGCAATAAAACCTACTCCTTTCTACTTGTGAACCCACTCACTATACAGCCCAACATTTTATTTGCCTTGGCTGCTGCCTTTCTACACTGCATAGCCTGTTTTAGGTTGTGATGGCTGTCCCCAAGGCCTTTTCCTCCTCTGATTTGGTGACCTCAACCCTCCATTCTGTACTCAGTCCTTAGGTTCTTTTCTCCTGTGTGCATGATTTTGCACTTATTTGCATTGAGTCCAAGCTGCCATATGCCAGATCACCTTTCCAACTTTGCTAGGTCTTCTTTTGGCTACTGTACCCCCTCATCCAACTTAGGCACTCTCTGCTCATTCAAACACAAGCTCTATCAAATGCTTGTGTTCAGAGCCACCTACGACTGTTTCTCCTAATCTCCATGGCAGTTGCTCCTGTTCTTCGTACCTCTCTACTATCTCCACATCTGCCTGCCACAACCTCCCCCCCCAATACCGCTGCATCTCTCCCTATCCCTGGTCCACCACCTTCCTCCCTCACCCTCCCTCAATTCCCTTCCCCTCTGCCTTTTCTAATATGCTTGCCCCACCCACTGTTGCACAGGTTCCCTGATTCTTGCATCCCACCCATCTTTCCTTCTACCTCCCTCCCTCTCAGTTACCCCTCTATGCCCACTCTCTCTTCCCACTTTTCTACACTACCTGGCACAACTGGCAGCAACTGAATTTTTCCACTCAGCCTTTCCCTTTATCAATGCCCTTCTGACAGCTTTAATTCATGTAAATATTGTTTGCTGCGACTCATCATTCTTAAATGTATGTTTGGTTGTGTAGTTCTAACCATTAATTATATTACCTGTACCTTTTAGACCATGTACACCCTGTACTGACATTTGTATTCCAACTGCTTGCCTGCTAAGCTCACACAAATTGTACTTCTATTCTTTGTATACCGACGTGAAACTTTTGTAAAAGAGCCATTGGCTCAAAGATATTTATCCAAAATTTTAATAAATAAATAAATAAATAAAATTCATACACCCTCCCAGAGAGCTTAGTGTCATCTGCTAAGAGGCAGATTTTGCCTTTAATGCTATTTCCAATGTCATTTATGAACACATTAAACACCACTGGGCTGAGCACTGACCCCAGTGGGGCCCCACTGGTGACCTCCCCCATACTGGAGAGTCTACCCTACCACCGCCTTACTGTTGTGAGTATCCTGGATCATATCCTGCTTTGAACACCATATTTCCCTTAGAGCAGCCCTAGACTGTACTGTTTGCATACACTCCACATGGGTAGTGACAAAGCCAATATTCTGTGATACTTGTTGTACAAGTAGACAAGGATTTACTACAGAGGCTTGTCACTGTACCAAACATTATAAAACAGTGGCCCTGGTTATGATCAACTGCAGTCATAACTCAGCTTTTGTGTCAACTAACATAGTGCATTTGAGGTTACAGGCTGACTGTAGGTTGACCAGCAATGCTGACAGGCATTGAGTAGTCCTGTGTCTGAAAACTCACTCAACATGTTTCAGAGTGTAATGGTGTGTACTGTATTGTGCATAGACATCCAGATCTATGAGATGCTTTGGCGCCATATCATTGGATGATGCCACCTGCAGTGATTATCATTATGCGTGTATCAAGTGCTGGGATTACAGTGCAGCACTCAGGAACTTCACCCACCCCCTCCCAATCGTAGGGACATGGTAGAGTTCTGTGCACAGCCCTCATCCTACCTAAGACTGCCTGAGGTGTTCTCCAGTCTGGGCTTTGCATTTTCTGTGCTTTCAAACTTGCATATGTATTGGGTCTTAATCTTTTACTTCATTTGCACTTGGGCATGGGGTGGTTCATAACTGTTTTTTAAGGTTCTACTATGTTGGTATGTACTTTGCAGGTGTTAATGCACAAAGCAACTTTGTGTATGGCATTTGCGCCAGTTGGAGACAGTTTGCACTCCTTTGCATATGTATGACCAGCATTGCAAATACAATAGTATTTGGTTATGTTGCTGTGTTGCGGTGCAAACTAACCTGTGTAGAACATTTGCTGCAGCAATATATTCAAAAGAAGAGAAAAACCCACACCGAGACAGGGACTGGTGCTGTAACTCATTAAAAGTTCACAGAAATGCAAAAGTAAGCACCCAGTCCAGGACCCCGTATAATCATTTTTTATTCATCTGATGAAGCTTTGTGTTTTACTGGGTGAAACATAAGAAGTTTTTTTCACCTGCCTGTGACCATTATAGTCTCAGAACCTTTAGTTTACACTTGTACGTGCACTTTTGAATAAAACATTATATGGAGCCCTGGACTGGGTGCTTACTTTTGCATTTCAGCAATATATTCACAATCACATTGCATTAAGAAAAAAAAAAACACATTAAAACAGTTTTCACCACATTTTCACAACTGAGAATAAGGCCCTCAGTTTCTGCCATTTTTTAAATATCAGTACTCTCATCATGATCCAAAAACACTCTCTCTCTTGGATCAGAGGTACATTGTGTACCAAGTGGGCCATTCAGAATAGTGCCACAGATCTGATCCCCTACTCTGGGCTGGTGGAATCTCAAAGCACTGCGAGGAAATGCTATCAGACTAAGGTGGTGGTGGAAGAAATGAGAATGAAAACCTTGCTTCTCCTGCACATCCTATGGTGGGTTTGGGGTGGCAGTGTATGTTGGGCTGCCTTTGTTCAATATGTTTATCAGTGTTATAGGGAAGAGGCTTAAAAGCTAATTAATCCTGTTTGCTGATGACACAAAACTATGGGAGGGTGGACACAGTAGAAGGGATGGAAATCATAAAGAATAATGTGGAAAGGCTCAAACAGTGGTATGAGCCCAGTCCCATGCAAGACTAGAACCCATGACCTTCTGGCCCAGGGGAAGGTGTACTTCCAACTAAGCCACACTGATAAAATATGTTACAAAAAAAGTATAATAAAATGTCACTATTCAGTACACGGTGTAACCCCTTTGTTTCCAGGGGTTACTAGAATCCCACTTAGAATCAGTGGCAGGCAGGGAGAGGCAGCTTGTGAAATGCCAGTTAAATAGATTTCACACTGTCACACTCTGTTTTCAGTCTCAGCTGAGCTGGAGTGATGATGTCACTTTAGAATTTTTGCAGCAGCATAAGCCACATTTGAATGCTAGCTGCAGGGAGTTAGCTGTAGAATGTTGAGTTAGAGTTGGGGAGTCACGTGATGCAGTGCTCTTGCTAGCTGCACTCTCAGAGAGCTCTGCCTAACCTCTGTCCAAAATCGTTATTAATTGCTCATCTTTTAGGAATCTACATTCAAAATCGGACTACTTACAGCCTGGATACAACGGAGCATCTGACAGGGACGCTAATGGAAGCAGAAATGCCAAAAGCACTCCCTAAACATACCCCACCAGCAAGCCCCGAGAAGGCCCCGAAGAAATCACGGGCCTCATCGCAGCAGTCTTCCAAGTCCTGCAGCCCTGGCACTGGAGGAGAGGAGCCGCTAACTGTGGCACGATACCTAGGAGAATTCTGCCCATTTAAGGCTGAAATGGCGGAGATGGCCTCTGAAATTAAGAATATCACTTCTGCCCTGGACGACCTGGCAAGGAAAACCTCAGACAATGAGGCGCAGGTAAGATCCCTGGAGAATCGAGCTGATAAGATCGACCCGATGATCGCGCACATAAACCACCGTATTGCAAAACTGGACTCGAACGTGGAAGACCTCGAGGGCAGAAGCCGACGTAATAATTTTGTTCTTATTGGCCTACTTGAAAAGGAGGAAGGAGGAGACCCGGTGAAATTCTTTCAAAAGTTTGTAGAGACAATAGCAGGCCCCTCGCCCTTTGGCCCCTGCTATAGCATTGAACGAGCACATCATGCCCTCCGACCTATCCCACCTCAGGGAGTACCCCCTCGCATCTTTATAGCCAAATTTCTAAATTACCAAGAGAGACAGATCTTTTTGCAGAAAGTAAAGGAGGCTAAGGATCTGCAGTGGGAAGGAATAAGTCTTAGAGTGGCTCAAGATCTACCACTATCGGTTCGACAATGGAGGCCTCCTTTCACCCGCTTGTTTCTAAGTTAATCGCAGCGGGTATTATGTTTAGAATGTCGTACCTGGCCAAATTGCACGTCTTCATGGCTGACTCCTGGAAGATGTATGAAGATCTAGAATTGGCTACAGCTGCGCTCCAACTGGCATTACCACCTATTTAAGCCTAAATGAGGCTTGGTTTGTTTCCTTTGTGAACTTTCCCTCCTCACTGGTTAAAAGTTTTAGAACTTTCTGACTTTTTTGCATTGTGGAGAAGGTGCGTTATCCCCTCCTGATTTACCCAGGACAGGATTATTAAGGGAGAACCAGTGATGTGCACCTGAATCTCTCGATGGTCCTTTTAGACATCAGAGAACTGTGTGCTCGGTGGCACTGTGTTCACTCTGGCTGCTGTTTATCGGAACTTTGCCGTGGAGGAATGTTTCTGAAACACCAGAGGTGTCTCTAAGACTGTTTACTTGTATTTGAGTTCAAGGGCATCACTTGGATTGATGTATAAATAAGGGATAGTTGTAACAAATGTTCTCAGGGGTGGGACTTGCAGCTTTTAATGGGGTTGTGGTACATGGGTCCCTCCATTATTCTTCTGTTGCACTATTGGGGTTCCGTAGTTCGAGGGAGCCAGAACCACACATATAGGCACACCTTCATTTTGATTTGCTGTGGGTATGTTTGGGTGTTGCAACCACGGGATGGGTGTTTTCATCCCTTCTTTGTTTAAAATCTATCCTACAGGAATTGGAGCATGGTCGCTCATGGTGCTCGAGTTACCCTAAGGTACTATAGGGGAGTATTGGCCGTTTTCAAATGGGTTGAATTTTATTCTATGGGAGTATTCCCGGGCCCACAATTTTGGAGCTGCATCTCATCCAGGTAAGCTGTGGTATGAGGCAGCGTAGAATTGGAGATACGTTGGTCCGGAAGGCATGAGTGTCCTAGGGATACAAACCTGAGTTTAGTCAGGTGTTAGTTAGGAGGACCCTGGCTTAGGTTCTGGGTTTCATGTCCAGTGCCCTTGAGTAATAGTTCTATGTTATTTGTTAAGTGTTCTTTTGGTACT
This sequence comes from Neoceratodus forsteri, assembly GCA_016271365.2. Taxonomy (NCBI): domain Eukaryota; kingdom Metazoa; phylum Chordata; order Ceratodontiformes; family Ceratodontidae; genus Neoceratodus; species Neoceratodus forsteri. Next base: position 155,686,577 of record JADMNL010000023.1, on the reverse strand, counting down.
TCATTCAAGGTTTAGTAAGTAAAGGGTATACAATAGTCTGGTTTTGGAGGGGGACACAGTGGTGCGAGCTGTTGTCATGGGCCGTGATAATGAGGGTGGGCTAGAGGGATGGGGGCGGGGATTGGAGTTTAGGTGTAGCTGGATAGGTATTTTGTTTTTGGGTTTTATTTGGGCACGGCGAGGGGAAGGAGGGAGCACAAGACTTAGGGCTTAGAAGCTGGGGATGTCGGGTAGGACTTAGTAGGTTATTGTATTGAGTTAATATTAAGGATCATGGCATCACATAGGGTTATTAAATTCCTAAGTTGGAATGTCAAAGGGGCACGACAGAAGTCCAAACAGTACCGAATTCTGAAGCATGTAGATGTTTTGAAAGCAGATATAGTGTTTTTACAAGAGACACATCTACTTCACACGGAGAGCAATAGTATGAGACGTTTGCAAATGGGGATGGTAATCTCCTCACAAGGCAATACGCAAAGTAGGGGCGTTATGGTGCTAATGCATAGGTCTGTCCCCTTTACCCCCTTCCAGGTCATCCAGGACAATGAGGGTAGATACGTTCTTGTTAGAGGGAAACTGCAAAACACAGAGATCTTAGTGGGATCTGTTTATGGCCCTAATACCGACACTCAGGGTTTCTTTGTAAAACTGTTGGAGGTGTTAGTGCCCTTTGTGCAGGTCCCTATGATTCTGGGGGGAGACCTTAACCTTGTTTTGGACCCCTTAATGGACAGGTCCAAACCCTCTAATTTGGCTCTCTCACCGGCCCAAAGAGCCATGAGAGAATTACTGGACCAGCTTGGTCTATCAGATGTGTGGAAGGTCCTCCACCCAAAGTCTCGGGAATACACTTTTATTTCTCAAGTTCATGGTACAGCATCCCGTATTGATTATATATTACTTTCAATTCTCCTTCCAGGGGTGATGGATACTGAAATTTTGGCAGGACCTCCCTCAGACCATGCGGCAGTGTCAGTGTCAATTTCCTTCTCATCCCTACCTAAGAGGGGTAACAGGTGGAAATTAAATAACCAGATTTTGAGGAGCCCTAATACGGTTAAATACATCTCGATGCAAATAGAAGAATTCATATCCAATAACTTGAAGGATAATATCCGGCCAGACATGGTTTGGGGGGCGTTCAAAGCCTTTAAGAGGGGCATTTTAATTGGTCAGGCAGTTAAAAAGAAAATAGAAAAGGAACGAGTTATGTCAGAATTAGTGACTCGGATAAGACTCAGGGAGGCTAATTCATTCCCCCATTCCACGGAGAAGGATAAACAGGAACTAGTTAAACTGAAAGATTTGTACTTAAACTTGCTAGGGGAGCAAGCTGAGCTAGCACTAATTAAAACCAAGGCCAATTACCTGGATCAGGGGGAAAAGGCGGGTAGGCTCCTGGCGAGACGTATTAAGCAGTTAGAATCTTCTCAAATAATTTCAGGGATCCAATCCATGGAGGATGGCCAGATTAAGACCTCCCCCAGGGAGATAGTACAGGAATTCAGAAAGTACTTTGAATCCCTGTATGGTGCTATGGTGAACCCTCCTACCGAAATGGAGATACTATCCTTTCTGGAGGATCTGAACCTCCCTTCTCCGGTAGAATCTCAATGGGCACATCTGGTTGCTGATATTACTCAAGATGAAATTGAGATGGTTATTAAGGGTCTCCCGCTGGCTAAAACACCGAGCCCGGACGGATTCTTGTCCAACTTTTATAAAAAGTTCTTTAAGCAGCTATCCCCATTACTGCTTATGTTATTCCAGTATATTCACAACTGCCAGATATTGGACCAGTCGTTATTTGAGGCACTTATTGTTCTAATCCCAAAACCAGACAAACCCCCTGAGCAACTTGCTAGTTACAAGCCTATTTCACTGCTTAATTATGATATAAAAATCCTGGTGAAGTTACTAGCGGACTGAATAAATAGGGTGTTACCTAAACTAATTGGGGTGGAGCAGGTCTGCTTTATGAGGGGTAGATCTGCCATCGACCATCTCAGGACGTTGGCACATGTCTTCTTGGCATCTGAGGAGAGCAGCTCTGCCATGGCCCTGGTCTCGTTGGACGCCGAGAAGGCCTTTGATAGGGTCCACTTGAGGTTCCTGTTAACCACAATGGGAAAGTTTGGATTTCCAGAGGTGTTCCTAAAATGGGTAGGCTCCCTTTATCTAAACCCCACAGCCAGGGTCTCTTGCAACGGGGTTGTCTCAGATCCCTTTGACCTGCACGTGGGTACCAGGCAAGGATGTCCTTTGTCCCCCTCCTCTTTAATTTGTATCTGGAGCCCCTCATTAGAAGTATAGTGTGTAACCAAGAGATAAATGGCATTAAAATTCTGGACAATGTTATTAAAGTAACAGCATATGCAGATGACCTCTTGGTATACATTTCAAAGCTGGAGTGTATCCATCCCAGCTTTACTGGAAACCATACAGGAATATAGCCATTTGGCTAACTACAAATTAAACTTAGACAAATCTGTGGTGTACCACCTTAATAAGAATCTTTTTAAGCAAGAGATTATCGAGCTAGATCTAGCTTGGAAGTCTGAATCCATTAAATATTTGGGTCTCATCCTGGCTAGGAGCATGACATGAATACATCAGTTAAATCTGGACTCCCTGGTGCACACAATTGATTTAGATTTGAAAAGATGGGCACAGCTTTCAATTTCCTTATGGGGAAGGATAAATTTAGTTAAGATGAATGTATTTCCCCAGTTGTTTTATCCCCTTAATATGTTAAATGTCTGGTTACTGCTCTCATGGTTCAAGAAACTTCACGGGCTTATAGCCAATTTTGTGTGGGGATACAAGAAAGCAAGGATGGCCTACCATAAATTGGCTGCACCTAAACCACTGGGGGATTAAGGTTGCCGTGCTTTGCTCTTTATTTTTGGGTGGGTCATGTTAATAAATATCTTAGGTGGGTACAGGGCATGGATCTTTTAACTCCACTACCATATGTCCCTTTGTGGATACAAATTGAGTTAGTTCTCATTAAGAAACAAGGTCTCACGCCGGAGGCCTTGCTTTACCTTAGTCCTAAACTTCTCCCCCCCTCAGAAAATCTCTGATAGGGATCTCTGTGAGGACCTACATGCAGCTTTGTAGCTTTCTAAAATATGATCATCTCAGGGATCTGTCACAACCCATAAAGGGCAACCTGCATTTCCTAATTGATAATAAGCTCCTTAGTGCCACCTGGCTGGCCCAGCCTGGTGAGTGCCACGTAAAAGATTTCCTCGCAGTTGATGGAAAGGTGCTCTCCTCACCTGAGATCCTGAATAAATTTAAATTGCCCACTATGGTGATTTTTAAAATGTATCAGCTTTGTCACCTTTTACTCAGCAAAATGGGCATGACGCCAATACAGATCCCGAGAGTAGAATTTTATGGGACCCTGAGTCTTCTGGTTGGCCTTTCACATGCGGTCTCCAGGTTATACAACGTTTTATTTAATTGGGCCTATTCTCAGAATCTGGCCCCAAGCTCTTATTGGGCCTCGGTGCTCCCCAAGGAGGAACTCAATTGGACTGCCCTTTGGCAAAATTGCCACAAATTCATCCTGCAAGAGTGGTTGAGACTGATGCAATTTAAAATACTTCATAACATTTACTATTCTCCTCAGAAGCTGGCGAGTTTAAAAATGGTGGCGGCCCCAACATGCACTAGGTGTCATCTAGGGGAAGGGGACCTGATGCACATTTTCTGGAATTGTCCGAAGATAATCCCGCTTTGGACAGCCATTAAAAGTGGAGTGGATCCATTACTGGGTCTGGAGGATCTCTTCACACCCGAAATATGCCTGTTGGGGGTTGTAACTCGTATCCCAGTCAGGAATAGGAAGTTCCATATGGCTTTAATTTCGGCTACTCTTAAAAAAGTTGTTCTCAGACATTGGAAAGACTCTGTCATGATCAGCTATACTGAATGGCTGGAGGAGCTACTTGCCAGCCTGAGGGTTGAAAGAATGATAACCATCCTTCAGAACAAACTCTCTAGGTTTGATAAGATTTGGGGTCCCCTTTATACTACTTACTCATTATAGGGTATAAAGGTCCCCTTCTGGGTAAAGAGGCTATGATAGGATGTCTTGTGCTGGGGGAGTGGTGGGGGTGAGGGATGGGGGTGGGAGGGGTTTTGGGCCGTGGTAGAGGATGGGTCCTGTCGTTATCTGTGATACGTATGACTGTGTACTCCAATGGATGTACATGTTTCTCTTGGATGTATTCTCTGTAATTATATCTGCAATAAAATTTTAATGGAAAAAAAAGAATGTTGAGTTAGAGTCAATAGTCTGGAGAGTTGTCTGTAGAGTAGAGCAGAGTAAAGTGGAGTGCCAGGAGCAGGCTGCAGCTAGTCAGCTCCTCAGTTTTTTAGCTCTGACAGAGAGCTACCCCTGTAGTTTGGGTAGTTTATTCTTGCCCTAGAAGAAGAACATAGAAGACAGACAGTGAACTGGTAGAAATCGTTCCAAGAGGGGTTTCGGTGCCCCCATCCCTGATGGGATGGGGGGATTTTAGGATTCAGGGGCAGTTCCCTGGTCCAGCCTAGACTGTGTTGAAGCTGCCTGAGATTCATCTGTTCAATGAGTATCCAAGACTTTTGTGTGGAAAAGCCCTGGGGCACCTGCACTCCTGCGGTGAGTTTTCTCTGACAAAGGGACTCTGTCACCTAGACTGTTTTCTGTTTAAAAGTGTCTGCCTACTATGGGGTCCAGAGAGAGTCTTGCCAAGTACAGAACTTTTAGTTTGTGTCTGATTTAAAAATGCCTGCTAAAGTTGGGGTCTAGTGAAGAGACATTGCTAATTACAGAATGTTTAACTTCAGGACACCTCAGAGGAGTGTAATGTAGTATGTTAAATGTGAAAGACATTTCAAGATAGCATCTACAAGTTTTCTGTGAATGTTGTTATTAATCAGATGAATGGGCAAGTATACATTTGGAAGTAAAAGGTGAGATACCCGCCCCATCTCAAGCAACCGGTTTACTTCTCCAGGTTCAGTTTGGGCACCTGTGTTTTCTCTAAGTGCATTCGGTCAGTGCCTGAAGAAAATTATTTACCCAGACATGGATTGGTTTCTGTGAGGCTGAATGTGCTCTTTGGTGGTTGAAGGTGCCACCAGTAATTCCTCATGAAATATGGGAAAGTCTCCTTTTACTGGCTAAGGGTGCCTAGTCAAGGGAAGTGCACCAGATCTTGCCATGTGTGCCAATCTCCATTCAGAACCACAGAGTTTTCTGTGTAATTCAAAACCAGAGAGTGTTTGCTGTTCCATTCAAAACCTGAGGGTTTACTCTGTGGGTGTGCTCTGTACCTCAGTAATCTGCATTACCAGTGGGAGTAGCCCTGTGGGGGTCCATCTTTGCTTTGTGATTATTCTCTGTGTATATGAATAAAAGCCACACTCTAGAATCCCAAACTGGTTTGGACAGTACTGTTATTGCTTCAACTGTGTCTGGATTTACTTGGGTGCCCCTGACCAGAAGTACAAACCTAGCGTAATTGTGAGCAAATGTTTTCTCCCAGGAACCCACGTGGATGGCCATGGTAAATGGTCCCCCAGGTGTGAGCCGGGTAGTTACCACACTTGGTTTGCCTGTCTAAGGATGGCAGGCTCAGATGTACTTGTAAACTGAACTGTAGTGACAATCCCCACCCCTCTCGATGGTGCCATGTGTGAGAGGAGCAGCCCTGCTAGTTGAACAAGGGGAGGTCTGTGGGGGTGGGTTACAAAATGGAGGCACCGCTGAGGATGTGCTTGGAATTTGGGAAAAAACAAGAGATGCTTGCTCAGGTTGTGGCTAGCATTTTTTCTCTCTGGCAGTTGGTAGCCCTAAATCGGAAGCTTTGAGCATAAGGAATTTGCCAGAGAAGTGTCATCTGCATGTGCCGCTGTATGCCTGCCGTTCATGTGCTGCTGTGATTGTGCCAACATTTACCAAGGAGCTGTAAAGCCAGATTGTGTGTGCCCCTTGTCCTGCATCAAACAGAACATTTGCCGTCTTTAATTTTCAAGCTGTGAGAGGAAAAAGTATTGTGAACTGTGGGAAACAAAGAGACAATTGTGTCCTGAAAGTTTAAAATGCTTGCTGTGTGAACTAGGGGAGTCGCTAGAGAAATTGCCATGAAAAATAGTTTAAAATAGTGCTCCCACCATGGAGTTACAGTTGAAAAGAAAAAAAAAGTTGTTTTGCAGTTTAAACTTTGCCTGCTCAATGATCGCCCCGAAAGAGAAGAGCACAAGAAGAGAGAGAGCCTCATTTGCATGGCGTCGAGTGATTGGTGAGACTGCAATCAGTCCTGCTCCCTAGCCAGCTTCAGGGTGCTTCCCAGTGTTTGAGAGTGAGAGAGTGAGTGAGTGAGTGAGTGGTGAGCGAGCTGGTTAGGCAGGAGGATCGTCGCGGTGACTGTGAATATTCTAAAAGTTAAAACAACAGACTTTTCTGTGCTAAATCGATCTCAACCTGTATTCCAATTAACTGGGAAAGCGTGGTGTTCGTAGGGACAATCGGCAGGATCACCAGCCCGATTCAACCCAGAAGCCTTCCAGGATCAGCTGTAGGCTGAGAATTTCCATAGAAAAGCCAGCTACTGATACAGTGAGCACCATTCAGCAAAACTGAGCTCAAACTGTGTGTGATTTTTCAAAAGCCAGCTGGATCTGTGTGTAAACAGTGTGATTGTTTTTGCAAAGAAGGACTGTGTAAAGTAATCAAACCCAAGCAAGACTTCTGAGCATTAGACTGTGAGAATGTATTATGGATTCAGCAACAGTGTAATTTTCTGAGCAAACAGAGAGACTGAGTTGTATGAGAGGCTGCAACAAACAGACAGTCCTGTTCAAGAAATACTGTGGCTTTAGTGACTTTAAGCAAGTAAAATCGATTGAAAGCTAATGGTAAAGTCCTAAAAAATCATATAGATGTGCTGAGGAAGAAAAGCAGTGTAGTCAGTGCAGTTTGAGTAAAATCTATCAGTGTGCACTAAATCAGATGCGCAGTGGCATTTGTCAGATACAGATTGTTGATGCACCAGGAGTACTGCCGCTGCCATTACAGGGTAGGGCAGTAATGTAAACACAGCAGCAGGGAGCCATTTTGTGAGACTGTTCCAAGTAGAGTGAACTCAGTAATAACAGTGAACTTTTGTGTGTTTTTCTACAGTCAAGGCTTCAGGACCATCCAGCTACCCGGATCATGCCCCGGGCTGTGATAGTTGAAGAGGTTACCAAGCTGAAGGAAATAGAGAAATGTTTCTATGGTGGAAGTTTGCCTCCTCATGTTGAGATTCCCAGATACCCTGTGAGAGTATGCATAATGTGCCTCAAGGCTGGAAGGGACGTTTTCATGATTCCTCACTGTTCAGAGTGCTTAGAGAAGCAAGGTCTAACTAGTGCACCTAAGATTCATTTGGCTCCCACGTGGACAAAGCTTCAAGATCCTGCAAGTAGCAGCACACAACACCAGGTTGAACCTGTTGGGGGAGGCCCAGCAGAGTGTGGCACAAAGGAAGAGGGTGTAGATGTACTGGCAGAGCAGAGTGCTCATAATGTCTCCATGCTTGTGTAGCAGATGGACAGTAGGGAGGGAGAATCAGTGGATCCATGGAGAGAGGGTCCTAGTCCTAGCCTCATTGGAGAAAATGAGGTTCCAGGAACCCTAGATTGGGAGGTGTCTACCTCTGCACCCAGTGAAGAGTGGACTGTCTCAGGAGTGAGGATGACTGCTCACTCCTGGGCCTAGGTCCTAAGTGAGAAAGAGGAAGAGGAGGGAGCTATGTATCTTTACTTTGAAGGTTCTAGTCCACAGCCTCAGGCTCTTGCCTCAGAGGAACCAAAAGAAGAAGTTGGTGACTCAACAGCCCTGCCCCTAGAAGGAGGAGTCAGGGACAAGTTCTACGTAGCTTTGAGTATGCAACACTGGCAGAACCAGAACTGGCCATCCCCAAGCCAGGCCAGGGGTCACAGACTGATGAAGAGTAGTAAGGAGGAAAGACTGGTTCATAGGAAGGCAGATGAAATCTATGGGATGCCCTTTCCTATCTTTCCTTGGAGAGTCTGGGAAGAGATTGAGAAAAATAGGACAGCCTGGCTAGTGGAAGAGGCAACCAAAAATCTGCATCCAGGTGCAACTCGATATGTCAGAGATAAAGTGATACTAGACAAACTTAGGTTTTGGAAGGTGGGCAGGACAATGTTCATAGACACTGTACATTTTGTGGATGATAAAGGAAATGAGACCTTCCATAATGTGAATTATGAGCACCCAGACGGGGTAATAATTCTTGCACCTGACCCATTGTGGTACTACCCTCAATGTAACCAGCATCCTGTGAATGTGCCCATTTCTACCAAGTGTAACGCTGAGCAGTGGTAGCCAGTGTTGCCATCCAGCCAATGCCATACCCACGTTGTTCCACCAGTCTGGTATTCCAGGATCCAAAGGTTCATCCAGATTCATCAGCCTTGCAGTGTGCCTTTCCAGTTCCATCTCCTGGCCTTCCAGATGACATCACCCAGCTGTTTCCTGATTCATCACCTGGGATTTCAGATGACATCAGTCCAGCTGTTCCTTTCCTGTTCCAAGGTTCCATCTCCTAGATGACGTCAGCTAGAAATGATATCAGCCAGCAGTTTCCAGACGTCCATCCTGTTGTTTCTGGAAGATTTCCACCCAGCTGTATCTGAAAAATGCTGCCAGGCAGAGTCAACAGCTAGAGATCCAGGTGCTGTTCCATTTTCTGTTCTTCAAATGACTGGTAAGTCCAGACTTTTCTTACTTTATTGACATTGCAATACACATCCTACACCTGGCAGACTACAGACTGTTGAACTGTCCACAAAGACTCTCTCCTTTGGAATTTACAGTACAACAAGAACTGTGCTTCACAGGGCTCTGGCCCAGGAGAGACTCTTTCATGGACTTTGCCTTTGGGCACTGTTTGTCACTAGTTGGGACATTAGGGCATTGCATCCTCAAAAGGTGTATTGTGCATAATGTTGATATTTTCCACGGTTTTCTACTTTTCTACTTTTTTCTAAAAAATATTTTTGGGATTCTCCAGTGTTTTGATAGAAAGGGTTATGGTAGTGTACTGTGTTTGCAGATTTGGGGTGTGTTTTGTCTTTTCTCTTTCAGGTGGCTCATGATGAAGAAAGAAGAGAAGACCAGAAGAGTTCCTCTGTTCTTTAAAGTGTTTTTTTAAAGTACAGTATAGTTGTTAACATGTGTTAACCTTTTCATTCCACATGTGTAGTTGTGAGGGAGTGTTGGAGTGTAATGGTTGTGTATAGTGTTAGCTCTATGTTTGGTTTGCAGGTGTCCAGGGATGGGGGGGTTCCCCTGTTTTGGGCAGATTTGTTTTGGTTAGATAGTTTTTTTCTAGAGGGCTAGGGGATAGACAGGCTGTGGTCCTGACCTGCAGTAGGGGTCATAGTGCTGGTCTATTAGGGCTGTACTCTGGACAGTTCTTCCAGGGTCACTGGTTGCCATAGTAAGATTGTAGTGTAGGGGTTGATGCATCAGCCAATGGCCTCTGGGCCCTTAGTGTTGTCTGCCTGTGCCTGGCACATGGTAAGGGAGAAGGTAGCACTACCTCCCCATAGTCAACACATTGGGTAGGATGGCCTGGTGCTGGGTAGGTAATGACTGGGGACAGTCATTTTCCTAGCTGAGGGTGGGTGTAACCCCCTTGTTCCCAGGGGTTACTAGAATACCACTTAGAATCAGTGGCAGGCAGGGAGAGACAGCTTATAAAATGCCAGTTAAATGGATTTCACACTGTCACAATCTGTTTTCTGCCTCAGCTGAGCTGGAGTGATGATGTCACTTTAGAATTGTCACAGCAGCATAAGCCACATTGGAATGCTAGCTGCAGGCAGCTAGCTGTAGAATGTTGAGTTAGAGTCAGTAGTCTGGAGAGTAGTCTGTAGAGTAGAGTGGAATGCCAGGAGGAGGCTGCAGCTAGTCAGCTCCTCAGTTTTTTAGCTGTGACAGAGAGCTACCTCTGTAGTTTGGATAGTTTGTTCTCACCCTAGAAGAAGAACATAGAAGACAGACAGTGACATGGTAGAAACCATTCCAAGAGGGTTTTCCAGTGCCCCCATCCCCAGAGGGATGAGAGGGATTCCAGGATTCAGGGGCAATCCCCTGGTCCAGCCTAGACTGTGTTGAAGCTGCCTGAGATTCATCTGTTCAATGAGTATCCAAGACTTTTGTTTGCAAAAGCCCTGGGGCACCTGCATTCCTGTGGTGAGTTTTCTCTGACAAAGGGAGTCTGTCACCTAGACTGTTTTCTGTTTAAAAGTGTCTGCCTACTATGGGGTCCAGAGAGGGACTTGCCAAGTACAGAACTTTTAGTTATTGTCTGATTTAAAAGTGCCTGCTAAAGTTGGGGTCTAGTGAAGAGACATTGTCAATTACAGAACTTTTAACTTCAGGACACCTCAGAGGTGTATAATGTAGTATGTTAAATGTGAAATACATTTCAAGTTAGCATCTACAAGTTTTCTGTGATGGGTATTATTAACCAGATGTATGGCCGAGTATAAATTTGGAAGCAAATGGTGGGAGACCCCCATCTCAAGCAACCGGTTTACTTCTCCGGGTTCAGTTTGGGCACCTGTGTTTTATCTCAGTGCATTTGGCCAGTGCCTGAAGAAAATAGTTTGGATTTTGTGTGAGCCTGTATGTGCACTTTGGTGGTCGAAGGTGCCACCAGTAATTCTTTATGAAATATGGGAAAGTCTCCTAGTACTGGCCAAGGGTGCCTAGTCAAGGGAAGTGTACCAGATCTGGCCATGTGTGCCAATCTCCATTCAGAACCAGAGAGTTCACTGTGTAATTCAGAACCACAGAGTGTTTGCTTTTCCATTCAGAACCTGAGGGTTTGCTGTGTGTGTGTGCTCTGTACTTCAGTAATCTGCATTACCAGTGGGAGTAGCCCTGTGGGGGTCCATCTTTGCTCTGTGATTATTCTCTGTGTATGTGAATAAAAGCCACACTCTAGAATCCCAATCTGGTTTGGACAGTAACTGTGAGCAAACGTTTTCTCCCAGGGACCCAGGTTGATGGCCATGGTTAATGGTCCTCCCAGGTGTGAGCCAGGTAGTTGCCACACTTAGTTTGCCTGTCTGAGGATGGCAGGCTCAGATGTACTAGTAAACTGAACTGTAGTGACAACCCCATCCCTCTCAATGGTGCCATGTGTGAGAGGAGCAGCCCTGCTAGTTGAACAAGAGGGGCCGGTTGGGGTGGGTTACAACAATAAGAATACGGCATGAGGCAATATATTGTGAATAAATAACATGATCTAAAGGATCAACTATTAGGACAATTTAAACATACTAAAGGTCATATTAAAAGAAGGTAGATATACAGAAGGCTGAAGCCCATATAAGTGCATCTCCAGCCAAGCTGGTTCAACATCCCTTAGCCATTAAATATTGATCCAGTTTGTTTTTAAAATATGTATAGTTAATACAGACTATTACTGATTCCGGCAGGGTATTCCATTAGGGAATTATTCCTTGAGTGAAGAAGGAGCACCTTTTATTATTTTTTGGGTATGTTAGGGACAGTTGATAGTTAGGACTTTAAAGGTTACAAACCCGGTTACTAAAGGTCATTCCTAGGTGTGACAGCATTTCAGTATCTTTTATTAATTTCTGCATTAAGAGAAGATCTCCCCATAATTCTCATTTGTTCCAAGGAGTACAGATTTGGCTCATCCAATCTTTCCTCATACACCATATCATGCATATTCTTGACCATTTTAGTCACTCTTCTCTGGACACCCTCCGATCTGTTCATGTCCCTCCTGTGGTATGGACTCAACAGAGGAGAACAGTAATCCAAATGTGGTCTCACATATGCCCTATAGAGGGGCAGAATGCACTTCCTGTCTCTTGAACTGAAACTCCTCTTTAAGCATCCCAGTAATCTATTTGTTTTATTTATTACATAGTTACAGTGGTTTGGGGAAATTAAATCCTGTGAGATTTGTATTCCCAAGTCACTATGAATCCCTACTGATGAAAGTACTTGGTTATTTAAGATGACTTGCTTTTGAACATTTGTTGTACCAATATGCATAATGACACATTTACTTGTATTGAAAGTCATTTTATTGTTTTGTGCCCAAATTTCTAATGTCTTAAGGTCATTGACGAGCATAAATCTCTCCTCTTCCATTTTTACTTGCATTGCCAGTTTAGTGTCATCAGCAAATTTTGCTATAGAACTGTGAAGATTCTTGGTCAAATCTGAAATACATATGGAAAACAATAATGGTCCCAGTACCGACTCCTGTGGGACACCACTGCTCACTGGGCTTAGTTCAGATAAGTGTCCCCTAATACATACTCTTTGTGTATGCTTATATAACCATTCATCTACCCAATTTATGATTATATCATTTATTTTTCGTTTTCTCATTTTATTAAAATATCATGTGGTACCTTATCAAACGCTTTACATAAATCTAGAAAAATCACATTTAGAGGAATATTGTTCTCTACTAGCTTACTGACACGTTCACAAAAAAACAAGTTCCCAGTTAAACATGATCTATATTTTTAAAATCCATGCTGGGTGAAATCCATTAATCCTTTTTTTCCCCAAGATCTTTTTCCAATTTGTCTTTTAGTAATGATTTAACTATTTTGCCCAGAACACTGGTTAGGCTGATAGGCCGATCATTTGAAATCTCAGCATGGTTTCCTTTTTTAAAGATGGGTGTTACTATAGCTGTTTTCCAACCATTTGGTACTAAATGTTCAGTTAAAGACATATTGAAGATCTGATAGAGGGGTTCTACCAACTAATCTTTTATTTCTTTTAATAACCTAGGGTACAACTTATCAGGACCTGGGGCTTTGTTTATGTTGATTTTGTTTAATTTGGTCAGAATATCTGCTTTTGAAAAAAACAATTGGTTCAGCTGCATCACTACTGATATTGGATCTATTTGTTTTAACTTTCGGATTAAACACAGAGCAGAAATATGTATTAAATTCATTGGCCACAGCATTATGAGTGCATATTTCCTCATTATTAAGCTTAAGGGGACCAACTGTTATAGGAGATTGTTTTTTACTGTTAATATAGGGACAGGGACAGTTCTAGGATGTACTGGGCCCTGGTACAAGACTTTGTAGTGGGCATCCCCCGTCCACGGGCCCTCCCCCGAAGTGCCCCCCAACCCGTTCTCCTGAGTCCCCCGGGGCTCCCATAATCATTCCTACCATTAGTCCTGGTCCATGGTACACACTCTCTATTACATTCCCCATAGCTCTTCCTGAAGCCAATCACACCAAACAGTTAGAGTGGCTCCCCACATTACACCAAAAATCCTGTTTCCATAGATGGGCACAGCCTATATTGGCCTAAAGGCATACCCAGTTGTAGGATCCAGGGCCTGCCCCAGACATAGGCAGGCCTCATTGGGTCCAGGCCACCACCCACTCACATCTTTCACCCCCTGAGCCGTCGTGCCACATGGGGAACCTGGATCGAGAGGGGCTGCCACCATCCTCCAATCCCTTGTCACAGCCCTGTCCCCACCACCACAGCCCCCTGTGACCCAAGATAACACCTCCAAAGACTGGGCCCAATGCCGCCGGACCTAACTTCCTGCTCCACCAACTCCTCCACTCCTATGGATGATCTCACCACCCAGTGCCCAAAGGAACTGTAGACCCAACGACCACAACTGCATGTCTGCTCCCCCTCCCTCAGAGACCCAAAACCCAGGTCCTGGTGCACCGCTGCCAAAAACTGCTGACCTGCCTAAGAGGAGGGGGCACCCTCCTCTTAACTGCCCTGCAGCAAAACACGCTGATCTCTCTCCAGTTCCAGCCTATCTACCCACTATATATAATAACCAAATCTGCTGACCTCAAGTGGCGGCAACAGAAAGACACCCCACACCATGCAAACTCCCTAAGCATGGGGGTCCTAAGTAGAAATAAGCCCAGCCGCGAGAAACACATATAACTATCTCATAAGTCCATGGCCAAACCCAGACCATCAAGGAGTAAACAAAATATCACCCTCCCCTCAAAAACCTGACAAATCCCAAGTTTGCCTGTTAGGGAAGAAAATAAAATTGTCTCCAACTGGCTCAGCAGAGAATAAAAACTATTTGACCTTTTCCTCCAACTCATCACCAATTCAAGCACCACCCCGCCAACAGAAAATAATAAAGAGGGAAACAACAATATTTCAGATTGTTAACATATTTATTCACAATAGCGTTAAGACTTCTAACCAATGGGAAGGGGTGCCAGTGAGGCCTCAAACCTCCGACTGGTTTCACCATTCAAGGTGTCTTCAAGGAAAGAAACATCTGCACATTTGTCAGTGCATTTAAGAGCAATCTCACTACATTTCTCCTCAACAAATCCCAATGTAACTGCTTCTAACTCTCTCCCTTCGTTCATAATCTGTAAACTCCAATATTTAAATTTATTCCTATTGTTTTGCAACAAAATAAAATCTCTGTACTCTTTCCCAAAACTGTACTGTTTCATGGTCTCTAAAGTTCTGTACAAATGCTGTATTGTTTTGTTACACTGGACGCTTATGAAAATGGGTAATGTTGCTCACATACCTTCCAGTATAATTATACTTTAGTCCAGAATATGTTCGTATTCTGTAATGTTCACGGGTCCAGGTGCTGACACGTCTTTGCGACTGTCAATGTTTGCATCATACCAATTAACACTTGCATTCAGTGATAATCGGTATAATGCTCTTGCCGCACTGTCCATTTGTGAACTATGGCAATCACCAGCAAGTTATACCCTTCCTAATTGCAGGATAACGATGTAATCGCTACATTGCTGGTGATTGCTTTCATATTAAGATGCCCTGCCCTGCCCCAAACATAAACCCAAACCAGAAAAACAAACACAGTAGTACCTGATGCCTGTGCAACTATGTTCCAGCACGTTGAACCTGCGGTGGATAAACTCTAGATGGGACAAAAAGGGAATACCCGTTGGATGTGGCAGCCCTGACAACCACACAACTTACAAAAGCTGGCTTAGATGGGGATACTGCAAACTCTGTGGCTGCCTAGCTAAGTGCTTGCTTGCTTGTAACCTGGCTGGAGATTTGTTGTTGCCACAGGAGATTTATTGTGGTAAAACCACAGCCTGTGCAGGTATGTCTGAGGAGATGCTTGCTTGCGCATTTGCAGGAGGGAGGGGATTCAATTTTTAAATGTCCAGCCGCAGCGGCACAGCACGCACACTGTCTAGACTGGACTCTCTCTCTCTCTCTCTCTCTCTCTCTCTATGGGAAGGTACTGCCCAGCGCCATGAGTCTCAGGCATGGGGGTGGGGGCCAGGCGGGAGCCAGGCAGGAGGCAGCAGGCTGATTTTACTCTGTGAGCAGTTTAAAAGTAAAAAAAAAAATATAATTTTTGACTTACAGAGCCTTAGGCCAAGCTGGCACTCTGGGCCCTGGTGCAGTGGAACCTGCACCCCCGACGCTGGCCCTGCACAGGCAAAGAAACTCTTACCCGCGTCTTTCCTATATGCTAAACTTTTTTCATATTTAATCCTTTTCTATTTTAATTTTGTTTTTACACACTTTTAAGATTTTCTTATATTTCCACTTATTAAAATCATTACTAAATTTTCTTTGTAATATATATGCCCCTTTCTTTTGTTTGTTAATATTTAGTATTGTAGTAGTAACCCACTTCTGTTTAGATGCAGTACATTTACAAACCAATGTTTTAACTCCTTATGAATAAAAATGCCGGGCTCAGAGCTATGCAACTATTGGGTCAAAGCACTCCAGAAGGATGATCCTGCACTAAAGGAGGCGCAATTGCTTGTGTTATTTGAATTTTTTGTGTCTTTAGATATAGCTACGGTTTAGCTGGAACAGATGTAAAAGCCTATTTAAAAGGCAAAGTTTGTTCTAGTGAAGCCTTGTCAGTCTGGCCTCACATAAGGTTTTGTATTTGTGCTGGGTTGAAAGCAACTGTTGATGTTAGCCACAAAAAAATGCTATTACCTTTTCTTCATTTGCATACAAACATAGAAACACAGACTCTGACAGCAGATCAGGACCGCTTGGCCCACCCAGTCTGTCCGTTTCCTTACCTATTGGATAAGCCGCAGATCCTAGTAAACCAACAGCCTATTTTCTCCTACCCCTCACCAGAATTGCCTTATGTTTGTCCCATGCATTCTTGAATTTCACCACTGTTTATGACCCCACTACCTCCTCAGGAAGGCCATTCCATGCGTCTACCACCGTCTCTGTGAAAAATACTTCCTCATGTTGCCCCTGAGCCACCCCCCCCATCTTCAGATTGCACCCCCTTGTTCTTGCACATCTCTTTTTCTTAAAGATGCTACCCTCTTGGACTTTGTTGATTCCTTGAGAGTACTTGAAAATTTCTATCATGTCCCCACTCTCCCTCCTTCCCTTGAGGGTATACATAGGAAAGGAGGGAGAGGGGGGACATGATAGAAACTTCCAAGTACCTCAAGGGAATCAACAACGTCCAAGAAGGTAGTATGGAAACCACTAGCCAACCTTGTTAAATCAGGTTACAAAAAAGAAAAATAGCCTTTAGGAAGTAGTTTATTTTAATCTTATTGATTGCTTGAGGAGCCAAAGAAAAGATGGTCCTAACATGCTAAATTGAGATGTCTTATTGGGATTGGGATCTGGACAGAAGAGTCTGGTACCTACAGCTCACACATGTGAACTCATGAAAAAGGTCCAGTGTTTGTTTGTTATTTTTCTTCCCCTTACCCCTCACTTTCTTCTGTGTCCTTTTAACCACCTTAGTAAGTAAGTAAAACTTTATTTGTATCAGGCAACCTTCCAGAACTCGGGGCGCCTTAACAATAATCCATAAAACACATATTCTCCCTTATACATTAAAACAATAAATATACTTACAATATTTTAGCACTAACTCACTAGGTCCTTTCAAATGCCTGATGAAACAATGTGTTTTCGAGGATTTTTAAATCCTTCCACGGTCAGGCTATCTCGTATCCAGCACGATAGAGAATTCCACAGGGTAGGAGCCATGAAAGCAAATGATCTTCCTCCCGATGTTTTTAGGGATACCCTGGGAATCTCTAGCAATCCCTTGCTGGAGGATCGGCGTGAGCGGGTGGGGCAGTAGGGATACAGGAGTTCTTTTAGGTAAAGGAGTCCCTGATCATGTAGGGCCTTATAGGTCTGCAATGCGACCTTGAAGGTGATCCGCCACTGAATTGTCAGCCAGTGCAGTTCATGCAACATAGGTGTTATGTGACTGGATCTAGGGATTCCAGTTAATAGCCTGACTGTTGCATTCTGCACTAGCTGCAAATGGTGGATATCCACCCCCAGTAGCCCTAGGTAGAGGGCGTTGCAGTAATCAAACACAAGTGGTAACAAAGGTATGGACCAAGGTAGGAAGATCTTCAGATGGGACCAGATGCTTCACCCTAGCTATGTTCCTCAGATGGTGAAAGGGGGAATTTACCACAGCTGAAACCTGTGCCCTAAAGGTCAGGCCTTCATCAAATATCACACCTTGGTTATGCTAACTGGAATGCTCGTATCAAGCCATATATTTCAGCAAAATACTTAAAAGGAAACAAAAAAACTCTGCTGCAAACACTAAGGTCACCCAGTCATTATCTTCCTTGCCTGCTTAGCCATCCCCCACCCCATGCTATGAAATTACAGATGTAAAGGAATGCTACAATTTTACATTTTATGTCAACTTGATTGCTGAAGTCACTGTTACAGTTGTAAGAGTGGTCTCAAGTTCATTCTTAGTCTACAAGAACTGCAAACTGAAGGCCTATAGTTGAAAGTAGATGTTGCTACCAGGTGGATATTATTTTTTTTAATTTATTCAGAATTTTTGGCAAAGAGAGAACACAGCAAGCTGTGAAAAGCTCATTTTCAGGTGAGTGTTGTGGTAATGTATAACGGTAAAAATGGGCATTATAAACTTAAAAATAGTACAATAAAAATAATGAGCAATACAAGTAGGCAGACAAATAAGCAGGAATGCATTATACAAGCACAGGATAAGCAGTAAACTGCACTGACAACAACATTAACAATCATAAATAGGATGGGGAGTGAGTCAATCTTGGTGCCATAGGAGATTTTGACAGTGGCCCAATGAGTGACCATTGCGAACTGGTTTGGGAAGCAATCATAAGTAGGCCTGGACAGCTCCTGAACCAATCTCTTGAGGGTTAGCCACAAGGGTGAGGACTGAAGCAGAGCAGTAGGGTCTTCTAGATGGAGTGATATCTCCAGGAGTACTCAGCTAGCCCAGTTAAGTAGCAGTTTCTGGCAATTAGGAAGAAGCAGAAATTAGAATGATGGAGGTGGTGGGCAGACAGTGAGGTAGGCATGAGGAGCAAGGACAGATAGTCAGGGAGAGTAACTAGAATTTATAGGTTAGTTGGAAACCTTGCATGAGTAACCTCTTTTCCAGGAAAGGCCAGATCATGCTGGAGTAAAGATAACAGTGGTGGGTACGGAGGAGGTATATTAATGTTGAAGACATTGTTGATAGAACTTTAAAAAGCGGGTCTAGGCTGGTGGGTGAGGTTTTGAGCACTGCACCATAAACAAGTTGCCATTGTCAAAGTTGGTTGGGAGAAGCATCTTGTGAATGATCTCCCTTCTGGTAGCAAAGGTAAAGCAGGATTTGCTGCAATGAGAGAGCACTGAACATGGAAAGGAGTTTCAAGGAGATGGACTCGCTGTAGATTAACAAGTCAAAGGACTAGTCAAGCCAGACCCAGAGACATTCAAAGTACGAGATGCTTTTTTTGGGGTGGGGGCATATATTTTCTTAAGGGTGGAGCAGGGGAGTTTAGCCAGTTATGGCTTAGAGCCAATGTTCACAGACATTGTTTTCATGGCAGTCAAAGTCAGTTGATTTCAGCAGAACCACCACTGAAATTACATTGCAAGTGGATTAAATTTGGATTCAAGTGATGGCAAAAGCACTGTATTGTACATATACATGTGTATAAGGGAGGAGATCGAGGCAGTGGGTAGGCCCCTAAGAAAGTAGGAATAATATGGGGCCAAGGATTGAGCACTTAAGAAACCAAGTATCAACTGGGGAAGCATGAATCCAACTATGGGTACAGACTGAACACAGTTTGAACGGTAGCAGCTGAATCAATTGCTTGCTGGTGCAGTGCTCAGACAGGCCTGCAGTGGATAGCTTGTTCAGCAAGAGGAAGGGGGAGAAGGGGGGGATTGTCTTGAATCCCTGGAAAAGATTGTTAAACATGGTCAATGTGAGGAGTCCCTGATCAGTACTGATGGGAGTCAGGGAGCTTTAGCAGAGAGGTAATAGGTGAGTGACTGGGGCAGAAGCCAGACTGGAAAGGGCTGAGGAAAAGGAAGTCAGCTCCGAGCACAGAAAGTTGGGAATGGACAATGCTCTTGTATCTTGGCAAGGGCAGGGAGAATGAAGATAAGCCACTAGTTTGCTTGGGATGAGGTGCCTTCTCCCTTATAAAGGGACTATCTTACAGGGTGCCTTCAGCAAGTTAAAGCTGAAGGAGGTCTGTGTCCTTTAAAAACTCTTCAAAGAGGGGTGCCCCCGGGATCTATATCAGGTTCCCTACTATTTGCAATCTACATTAATAATATCGACCACTGTATTAAAAATGTCAGCATTCATGTTTGCAGATGATACAGTCCTCTATGTGATTCACCCAACGCCCGAAGCTGCCTGCAATGATCTCCAGTCCGAATTCAACCTTCTGCAAAGCCAGCTTCTCCAAAAAAAGTTACTTCTCAGCACCAAAAAAACAAAAGCAATGCTTCTCTCTCCATTCATCCATACAGCAAACCCTGCATTTAGTGGGACAGGTCCCCAGATTACCACACTTCTAGGAGAAAAATTTTAATTTGTTACAAAATTCAAGTATCTGGGAGTATGGATAGACCACAGACTCTCCTTCATCGAACATATGGAGGATTTGCTAAAACGACACCAATAAAGGCTAGGTCTTTTCTTCAGAATTAACCTATTTCTCACCAGAGATACCAAGCTACAACTGGCCCAATCAACTTTTATATTGATGGTTGATTATGCTGATTTCCTGTACAGTCAGTGCCCCAGCTCATACATGGCAAAGCTGAAGATGCTGTACCATCGAGCACTGAGGTTTATTATGGGACTTCCCTTTGCTACGCATCACTGTGCCCTATATGCAGCTGTGGGATGGACCTCCCTCAAGCTCAGGCATCACAGAAATGCTGCACTCTGGACCTATAGGGCGATCTCTAATAAACTGCCTCACTCTATCTCCTGCTATCTACCCCTAAGTGTAGTCAGGAAATACGCGCTAAGAAGTTACTCATTTATTACACTGAAAGTGCCCAAGGCAAAATCTCAATTTGTTAGGGCAGCTGTAAGTTTTATGCTGCCTACCTTATAGAACAATCTGTAAAAAAAATTCTCAAATTAAGTACTTTAATCTATCTAAATGCTTTCAAGACAGTATATTTCTGCACAATCAAAGACACGTGTAACTGCTTCCTGCATTCAGGTCAAGTACCTGTGCCAGCACTAGTAACCAGATCCACCTAGACCCAACTATAAGCACCAATTCCTTGCCTGCCCCCTCCTAAGCCTAAATGTCCTATCTTCCAGATCCCTTGACTTATTGACTCTATATCCCTACCTCTTCCTAGTCTCCCTACTTCAGGTAGGAGTTTCATTACCCTCTGGTTGAGGCAACCTCCCTGCCCCTCACTCTTATATCCTACAACCCCAGTGCCCCCACTCTTTCCCTTCCCCATCTCTACATCCCCATCTTCCCCGCTTTGTTTTGTGCCTCATGCCCCCTAGCATTTCTCCTCCCTCCCTCCCTCCCTCCTCTTCTACCACTGCCTCTGCCTTGTGTATTTTCCAACTGCCTTATATAACCATGCCCCATTGCTGGTTGCAGATACTTTTGTGTATGTAGATGCCTTTACACACTGCACAATGTCTATATAATTTCATGTATATATGAATTACTGTGTTATCTTATTTTATACTTGCAACTATTGTTCTTCCCTTTTTACCTGATTGTTAAATATCTGTGTTGCCCTGTATAAACACTTGTCTATGCTCCACCCAGGTCCATCTTGCAAAAGAGCTTCTCTCAATAATGACCACATGGTTAAATAAAGACATGATTGATTGATAAAGGCAGATCATTTTAGCCACATTCAAAGCATGGGACATTCAGGAAATGAGGAAGAATAGGTTCAGGAGGGCAAAGCCAGGTCAGAAATATCAGCAGCAACAAGAAAGTGGAAAGATAGGTCCAGGACATCAAGGCTTCTCTTTTTAGAAGAGTCAAGGGAAAGGAGGCCCTTAATGATGCATGCAGAAGACACTAGGAAGAAAGCTAGTGAGGGTCTATGGGAGGGCAAGAATGAGGTCAAAACAGGGGGAGGAGAACTTTGGGATTCATTTTCTCTGGGGAGGGATTTGATACAGTTAGCAAAGTAGTTGTGAAAAATGTCAGCATTATGGGGTGTAGGACTGGGAGGGGGAGGTTGAAAAGACTGTGGACCATCTTACAGTATTTGGCTGGGTTATTAAAGTTGGATTGCAAGCAGGTCATAAAATAGCTGTCCTTTGTAGCCCATAGGTATTTGAGACATGCATTGCGGTGTTGCTTGTAACTGAAAAAGCCAGTGGGGGAACTGGAAGCCTTGTGCATGTACCGTACAGCATCACTGGCCTTCCCAAGGACTACAAGGTCTTCCAAGGTCCAGGGGTGGTGGGTATCCCACTGGTGGAGGGGAGTCTGCTTATCCAGATGTTAAAGACATTTTTGTGGCAATGGTCCAGTATATTGTTAGCATTCTGATAGATGATGATTAGGGTCAAGTGAATATTTGTAAAGAAAAACAGAAAGGAGAGGAG
This sequence comes from Neoceratodus forsteri, assembly GCA_016271365.2. Taxonomy (NCBI): domain Eukaryota; kingdom Metazoa; phylum Chordata; order Ceratodontiformes; family Ceratodontidae; genus Neoceratodus; species Neoceratodus forsteri. The sequence goes on along the minus strand of JADMNL010000023.1, from coordinate 155,664,621 downwards.
GTAATTTGCACTGATGGAGCAGGTTCCAGTTGTCTTGGGGGTGCCTTGAGTCTGTAGAACTTCCTCACATAGTTACTAGTTGATGGTCACTGAGGCTATATAGGAGGCTACAGCTATGACAATTCAGTGGGGGGTAGATGGAGAGGATCTAGTTGACGAGAGTTCTTTGGAGACATCAATTAGAGAAAGATGGGGTGAACCAGTTGGCTGTGTAAGGAGTAGGGCTTGAATATTTTGGATAATTATTTAGTTTCAGTCGCACAGCCTTGTATTGTGCTCACCCAGGAGAAGGAGTTCATCTGAGGCAGCATGGGAAACAGAGGTGGTAATGAGCTCCAAAAGAGCATCTGCTGAAATACCAAGACAACAGTCTCAGCTAATGTATATTGACAGGGAGAGGGGAAGTAGATGTTGTCAATTAAACATTCATGAGATTTTTGAGATGGAAGAGGACTGAATGATTGGAAATGGAGGTTGTACTGTAAGTACAACACATATCTGCTTCCTCTAGGCATACCTCTGTCTTGTCTGTGGATGAAATGCCCTGGCCTGTATAACTTTTTTGAGCTGTTGGGTCAATTATACCCCCTCCCCCTCCAATACATACACACACACACACCAGAGGACAAGAATTAATTAATTTATTTATTTAGTTAGTTATTTCATTTCATTTTGGTGACCGGTAAGCCCACTGGAACCAAAGGTCCCTTTTCAGGGGCAACCCGGGATTAATTACATACAAAACCATTGAATACATAGTACAGCACTACTGAATTTGAGGGATAATTAAATACTATGAGAAATATTAGTTTGATTAATTTCTGATTGTGTTTTCTTTTCAATATCCCCATGCTGTCCCTGTGACATTCATTAATTGAAACATGTAAGTTATGGTTTAGTGGGGTCTGAGACTTCTTTTTCTTGATGTTTGTGTCATTGTCCTGAAACAGATTATGCAAATGCATGTTTTTTAATTGTGTCTCTTATGTAACAGCTTTGCAAAATGGTAGTATTGTCAAAAAACAATTGGACAGAAATTAAAAAAAAATACAACAGTTGTTGGAAATGTTACTATGTTAGTGATAGATACATTGATGGTTCAAGTGAGTTTTTGCTTACTAGGTTGACCAGGAGTCATTTAACAAAATCACTGCCTACTATCACTGGAAACAATTCTAATAGGTACTGTGTATACTCATTTATATGTCTAGTTTATCAAGTTAAAAATTAGCTCCCAAGAAGGGGGCTTGCCTTTTCTATGAGGTCGACGTATCTGCAGGGTTTACAACAAACAATAAACCATTTTGTAGCTGCATAATCTAATTTTGTATCTGGTTCTGTCTGCGAAGAATAATTCTGTTCCTGATATTGGCCACAAAACAGATTTCCTTATCCAATTTGGGCAGCCAAATAATGTCTGTAATTGTGCTACTTATATGAGAGGTCTACTTAATAGGTGAGGGCTGTATATATGAAATTCCTACATACTGTAATCAGGAAAAGTACTCCCTAGATTCTTAGGTGATGGAATTCTTATCCACAAGAGATATTCCAGATTGATGCCTTGTGGACTGGTTTGTATCTCTGTTATCTGTAATATATTCATCCAGCATATCCCAACTGAGATGTAACATCTTGTTCACAGCGGGGCCCTGCTTCCACTACATTTTACTGCTCAGAGAAGACTGCAGCTCATATTAAAATATGACAGCCATGAAAACTCTGCTTCAAGGAATAGGGCCTATTCACTCCTGGTTGTGTATGCATTTTGTATCTTTGGGGGCATGTCTATTGCTTGCACAGTGCTTTCACTTATTGAGAATGGATGCACTTTTCATTTTTCTTGTTATTAAGCAAAGGCATGGGGGAGGGGGTAAATGTGAGGTGATCCCCCTCCTGGATGTTAAACCACACAAGATGAAGGCAAGTGTACTTTATTATGGTGTAGGTATTACCAGCTCTTAACCCACTCCCTCGTGGCACCTCACCCCTATCTATCATGATGTAAGGCATTTCAGCATTATTGTGTTTTAAAAAAATATATATTATCTGTTCCTGTGCACATGGCCCTGCATCTTATAATAGCAGGGGCGTGTGACCCATGTGAATAACATGTTGTATTTATATTTATCACATGAGTTGCATGAAGGTGAGTTGTTGATTTGGCAAACACCATCAGGTGACTGTGGATTCAATTTCCTTTTTGATACACAGTCAGGTGACCTAGACTACTTCCAGCAAACCAAATGTGATTATCTTGATAAAATCATATCTGTACCCATGTAGCTTCCTGGAGTATATGAGTAGAGTCTTGTTTATTTATATTGTAATGACCAAAATACTTTAATACTTTTTTATTTTTAGTGTTCAAAAAACAGGAAAGCAAAGTAACACAGCTCCTTTCCTAAAGTAATCAATGAATGTAGAAACATGTTAGAACATCTGTTTTGCTTGCTTTTTACCATGTATGAGAATACATTACTTCCATGAATTGCAAGCACTGCATCATGGGTATGTAAGCTACGGTCTAGAAGTTTATTCCTTAGGAATGACAGAGCTATTGCATAACCCATATGCAGTGCTTGCAACCCATGTAGGTAATGTATTCTCATACATGGTAAAAGTATTGCTAACATATTCTACCAGTCAGGAGGCAGGATTTCCATAGATAGTTTTATAATGATTATTAGTATATTTATTGGATTAGCTGTGTACCGCAGAACACTTCCAGTAATCAACCGCTATACTTTTTCATGGACTAATTAGCAATCTATTTAGAACTTATTTCATGGCTTTCTAGGTGACAATTTCCATTGTTTCCAAACTGATTATTTACGGATGTTATTGGCCAAAGTAACCCTACTGTTAATTCATAATCCCGAAAGTGCTGACAGTAGTGCTGAATTTATAACTTACGCAGCTGAAGTGCCTAATGGTATCCTTGCATTATGACCTTTCACCAAAAAGAAATATTAAGGTATAAAAAAACACAAAGTCTGATTTGCTAGTGCTTCCTGTATATTAACAATATGTGAATAAAAGAAAATGACCTCTCATGACCTTTACAGCTGATAATGACTTTTAACCTAGACCAAAGGAGTAACTAAAGTTCACAGTCAGTGTAAATTGTTCCACCACTAAGACAAACTGACTGTATTTGCACTACATAGTTTTCCAGACATAATTAGTTTTTTGTGTTGCTATAAGAGATCAAAGTCCTCTTCAACAGCCTTTAGTTTTTAATTTCAGCATAGGCAGGGGACCCAGAATGAACATGTCCACAGGTCTATAGCAGTGAATGAGCAATCACACCAGAAAAAAATGGCACTTGCCTATTTCGATGAGAGGGTTAGGAATGGTGATTTTATTTAATGATGAGAGCCACTGTAAGAGCTCATAATTAGATAACTTTCAAAAGTCCCAATTTACTGCTTGGTGGTCTGATAAGAAAACATCTGTTAATGGTGTTGGTGAGATTGCAGTTTTCAAATGTCTTGCTTTTCTGTCTTACTAATATAGGACATGAAGCCATCAAATCAACCTGCACATGTACATTGTGATTCTGAGGCACTGTAACGATGTGGCCTTGGATTTACTGAATCACCAATCTTGATATGATAGCAGGAGTCACACTGCATAATACTCACATCTCAGAAGAGATCACACTTTTGCCTACTCCAGGTGATGTGGATCTTTTCATGTTTCTAGACATAGCACTCACAAGATCTTAGGGAACGCGTCTTGCATGTATTGTAATGGTTAGTAATGCACTGCAGGATGCTTCCAGATGTCAGGAAGCATTACTGCAGTAAATCATATTAAATAATGGTATCCCCCACTGCACAGCATTGACTCGGAATGTGTTGTATCATGTTATATTTCATTAACACAGGAAGCATCGTGGCAAGTCCCTCTGTACACTGAATAGAACCGTATCCTGGGTAAGATTACATTTCTGTTTCTTCCCAGTGAAGCAGTCTTGTCATAGGACTTGAGCATAGCATGACCAGGTCTAGTAAACACTGTGACCACATGGATTAGATTTGTTTTATCCAGTTTCCTCTCCCTGGGACATCATAGGATGACAGCGAATGTTGATGTTTTTTTAAAGCAATACGGAATCAGTCTATTTTAGCTACATGTTACTCGATTGCAGCAAACTGCTTCTGACCAGTTTCATTCATTTAGTGTAGAAGCTAACAAATAAATGAATACTATGCCTCTTTTTGTTTTGTTATGAATTAGGAGACTGCAGCATCCCAATGAATTCAAAGAAAAAAGCAGGCAATTGGCTCATAGATTTACTGCCCCTTTCAATGGACCACAGCAGGCAATCTGAATGATTTACTTCCTTGCTTCCAGTGTGCTGTCTCCTGGGTTATCATTCACCTGAGCAGTCAACATAGTACAATGAAATGGATAGGGGTAGTACACAGCAGACCCTTATCCTTTGGAAACTGAGGGCTTTGGGGCATTATTTACTGTAGTTTTTTTTTTCTGATGCAGGACAAGGTAAGAAAATAAATATTGGGAAACTGGGTGTTTTTATTTGCTTTCTATAGGCACATAGTAATTAAAACTCTGTGTGAAGATATTTAGAACCATTTACGGACTGATTTCTAACTGTTGCTACTTTGCATGGACTGCTGGGACCAGACTGAACAGCATTCCTGTGAATTTTTCTAGAGATGTCCTCACTTGTAAACTCCAAGTCCACAAGACCGGAGTGGGGAATCCTAAATTCAGTGAGCTCAGTATCAGATTCCACTTGTCTCTGTCTTATGTATTGCAGTAGCCTTTTTTTTCACATTTTTGTTTGGTATTTTAGTAAATGTGTGCGATGTACTGTACAATAATGCAGTGATGTACAGAACCGGACACAATAAATAATGAATGAGAAAGCACAAAACAACCCCCACTGACTTACTATTAGTACATATTTGATTATCAAGTTGGCCAATATTGATTGTCAATGCAGTGTGGTCTGTTCCTTAAAGCTCTAAACTGTGACCCAAGAGACCTCAAATTTGAATCCACCACAGTCATTGGCTCACTATATGTGACCAATGCATGGGTATGTATGTAAACGCACGCGCATGTGTGTGTGTATCTATATGTGATTTGAAATGGTGTGACTCACAATAAGTCACTTATCTTCATGAGTGGGGGGGGGGGGCTGCAGAAAAATAACTGCAGCAGAGCCACAAATGAGTTTTTATATAAATCCTGCCCTCTCACGAGTAATGCTAAGCAGCATATTCTGAGTCAGGCCACTGCATGTCTAATTTATATGATGTATTTTAAATTGTACAGCTTTTAAATAAGTTCTTTTTGTGAAGCTTTAGCTGTTTCTGCTTGATTTTACTGGTAGTTTTCACTGCAATAGAGGCCATTGTAATGTCATCAGGCACTATGCAAGCTGCTCTCCCACTGGTAAAGTGTAACTACTGTTGATGCAGCATATAGCTTCATTAAGAATTATTTAACTGGCTAAAATATAAAACATTTATTTATTAAAAATTATTGTACACCAGGATATCCACACCTAGGTCAAATTCCCAATTTACAAGAGCTTTATGGTCCGGTTGACCCCCTCAGTTGTTTTATTGGCCCCCCAGTTGTTTTTATTTCCTTGTGTACCACACTTACTTTTCATTTATTCAGTACATATAACTATTCTTTGCAAAACAAACTGTGTTAATGCACCAGTTAGGGTAACTTAATGTCTCAAAGGTAGGGAAATGTGGCATTAGGGTTTCTAGCCCTACCCCCAAGCAGCAAAAGGAAAACACATTAAGGTTTTGGGTCTTCAGAGTCTTGAAAAATCAGTGTTGGGGTCTTCCTTGGAGTTGTCAGTCCTAATGCCCACCCCATTCCCTCAGCAAACAACATTGTTCGCTCTGGGAACAGAGTGGGCATTTGGGATGACACTCCAAGGAAGACCCCACCACTGATTCTTCAAGACTCCAGAGACCCAAAACCCTAATTTGTTTTCCTTTTGCTGCTTGCTGAGTGGGGTGGGGCGTTTGAGTTGGAAGCTCTAACATCACATTTTTCTACGTTTGTGGTGTTAAGTTACCCTAACTGGTGCATTAACAGTGCTTTTTTTTGCAAAGGATTTCCTTCTTTTTTCAGATAGTGGAATCGTATCCTCACTCACACAGGTCCCTTTGGGAGCAGCATGAACAGATGCAGACATGCAGATCTTTGGACCATGTGCCATGGGAAGTTCATCCACCTATAGAGGTGCAGGGCCCTTGCAAGCCCTGAACTTCCATGAAGTGACAGATGTCAAGAATTCATGGGGCTGTCTGGTGGGCTGCAGAAGTACAGGGACCTCTCATCCTTGCCCTTCTACATCACCACAGATACAGACACACATGGCAAAGAGTCCATCTGTCAGCCAATGCATCGGGCCCTCTTCCAGCCATGGGTGCAGATGTACAGGGCTCTATGCCAAGAGGACAGTTGTCTTCATTGTATGAAACCAAAGCTCATATGGACCACCCTGTAGCTTTCATTCCCTGGCTAGGGGGTGTCACTTAATAGCACCATCCCTCACCCTTAAACCATTCAGCTGGGTCACTGAGCTTACCCCAAGACTCAGCTCACTGGCACGGGACCACAAAGCATAGCTGGGGTCAAGACTGACACTACACACAACGTTTCTTAACAATTATATTTAGTGTTGAGCAGAGATTTCTATGTTAAACCTCAAGTTTTCCACTTTAATATCTTCACAACCGTTCAATGGATTTGCATGAACTTTTGCATGCACCGTCTTGTGGGGTAGGTCTCTTGACCAAGTAAGTTATGTTATAGTCAGATGTGTGGAATCCGAAATCTGGATAGTGAAAAATATTTTTTTTAAATCACATTTTGTACTGTTTTTTTGTCCACGTCTTGCGCACAGACGTATTGGAATTTTGGTTTGCAATTTTCAGGGTAGAAAGTGACCTGCCCACAATAGTGCATTTCAGTGGTTTGGTGAACATTTATTAATCTGTTCCAAAGTTATTCAATTTTACAATTTCAGGTTCTGAGCGTGCTCAGTACAGTCTTTTGAATAGATGTCTGGAATGAAAAAATAATTTGCTCCAAACAAAAAAGGATCCTTTTTAGTTTCGGCCAATCCTTTTTTTATGAGTAAAAAATCCTTTTTCATTTGCCACCATTTTGCTTTCCATTTTTTACAAAAAAAATATTTCAACACCCCCTCAAAATGGCATCCTGCAGAGAGCCCAAAACGTGTATCTTGCTTTTTGGGACTCTGTTACCTAGACTCTGCACTTTACTGTTGGAGAAATGACCCTGAAATGTCTTTATTTTAAATTTTTAAATCCTTTTTCAACACTTTCTTCCACTTTTTTCCTTTGGGCTTTTTCATTCAGCTGAAAAAGGATTTCAGATGGTATTTCCCTGGTGTCTAGTGGTGCCCCCCACCCTCCAATTGCAGTCCCCAATTATAAGTGAAGCTCTCATGTACTGGAGTCTTTGGTGTGGTGTTTTACATGACATAAACTTGCTTTTTATGTTACTTCTAGCAGACGTCCTTTCCTGCTGCTTCAGTAAGAGATAAGTTGATGCAGCATAAAGCAATATTTCAGACCATCTGCAGCACTACATTTCAAAGCATTTTCAGTAGCACTATATTGACAGTGACATCAGTGATGGGGTCTGACAGAAACAGCTGACTGTCAGAAGTGGGAATCCTTAACAGCATTTGCCACGCTGACTTCTAAATGAGATCTCGATCATCCCCCATCTCCGTGAAACATCCTGCTCTGACTTTATTTTTTTAAAGTATTGCTGTAGACAGCAGTGGTATTCTGTACCGCTGTTGGGTGTGTGAGTGCCTCGCACAAACTGGAGTGTTGGTCCATATCTTTCCTTCATTTCCCCCAAGCAACCTCAAATGCTGTCAAAATGGGTTGCTGCTGTTAAGATGCAAAATCTCCCTGATGTGACAAGCAGGAACACCATTCTATGTTGCCTCCATTTTACTCTTGACTCATACCAGAGGAATTTACATGTACATGTTAGTATCAAATTGCAGCTGCTTGTTTTTTGTTTTAAAATAAAATTTACATAAACTGATTCCCTTTCGACAGTTCATTTTTATGTGAGCTCCCCAATGTTGTACCTGTGTTGTTCTTGTGTCTTGTAATATCTGGTGTTTATATCATGTGATGTGATTGTGTCCCTCCTCAGTACATGGATATGGGTGTGGGGGGTGGGGTAGAACATATGAGGTTATGTGTCATTGGATAACTTTGCACACTTATCAGGAAAGAGGGTTGACTTGTCTTCCTAACAGCTATATACCACAAATCACAACAGCAAACAAGAGCTTTGCACAGCCTCGAGACATGTGCAAACACCTGCAGTGACACCTAGGTATAATGTTCATCCACACAGTCTGCCACCTGTCAAAGTGAAGAAATCTGGTATGCAGTCTGCCTAAAGTAGTTTGCATGTAGATGTTCTTGTGTGTGTTTGGGGGGGGAAGGATACTCCTGTTTCCATGTCAGTCCTTTTTTTTCCACCTGGCAACCTCCCAGCACCATCTTGTTTCTCTGCCGCTTAGTCAGACCATCTGCTACCACAAATCTACCACTATGTATTGGGGCTGTTGGGGTCCCAGTCTACATCTGCAGACCAGCCACATTATTGGGGGTGGGTGTGCAGTCAACATAGTGGGAAAGCGAGTATAGGTCTTCATGCTGCAGCACTGAGATCCCCCCAACCCCAAGCCTACATTATGCCTATGAGTAGGTCTCAGTGGTTTGTACACAAAGAGTGTACTGAGCGTGGTTGAGCCCTTTGGCACCCAGCTTTCCTGTGCTCTGGCTTCAGCCTAATGGCAACCTTTTGGTTACTCAGGTTGCACTTGTGCAGCTCCAACTGCAGTCCCCATTAAGTATTGCCCTGGTGTTTAGTGTTACCCCCCACCCTGTGATCTCCATTCCCCTTTTACTGTTTGTTTCTCTGGTGTCTAGTGGCACCCCCCCACCCTCCCATGTCCCTCACTGACCAAGTAAAGAAAACAGTCTTCAATGTCTTTTTACCTGTAAAAAAAGGAAATGGTCCCTTGCCAATTGTACCCCCCACCCTGACCTCCCACAGAGCACCCAGCACCTCACACCCCTCCTACAGACTCCCTACACAGCCTGACTCACCTAACAGGTCCCAGGGTGAAGATCCTGTCTGCTATGGGAGACACATTTTGCAGTTGGAACCGCTGACTGCAATATGAGAAAGTAAGGTAAGTGCTGTTCAATATATTTCAATGGGGTTTTCAACTTTGGTGCATAACTTTGCCATGTTTTCATATTTTGACATCAAATTTTCAACATACCCATTTTATGACCCCACCTCATGAACAATGTCAGTGGCATTTCACAAATCCTGCCCAAAAGGTGATTTCACAGTTGTTTGATGAGACCACCATTTGGGCAGGATTTCTAAATTTTTACTGCCCTTGTTCATGAAGTGGGGTCATAAGAAGGCTATGTTGAAAATCTGGAGTCAAAATATGTTACAATGGCAAGGATAGAAACATAGAAGTTAACAGCAGATAAGGACCGCAAGGCCCATCCAGTCTGCCCATTTCTTTTTCTACCTTATAAATGTGCCATAGGCCTTTGCTCTGTTAATGGCCTATCTATTCATACTCATCTGTATTATTCCCTTGTGCCTATCCCATGCCTGTTTGAAGCCCTGCACTGTATTCATATCCTCCACTTCCTGAGGTAGGCCGTTCCATGCATCCACCACCCTTTCTGTGAAAAAGAACTTCCTCACATTACCCCTTAATCGGCCTCCCTCTAATCTCATGCTGTGTCCTCTTGTCCTGCTATTTTTCTTATATTGAAACATGTTAGACTCTTTCACCTAGTTAATGCCCTTAAGGTGTTTGAATGTTTCAATCATATCACCTCTCTTCCTCCTTTGCTCTAGGGTATACATATTGAGCTCCATTAATCTGTTCTCATATGTTTTCTGATGCAGTCCCTGAACCATTTTGGTTGCCCTTCTCTGGACTGCCTCAATTTGGTTAATGTCCTTGTGAAGGTGTGGCCTCCAGTACTGCATGCAATACTCCAGATGGGGCTTAACCAGTGTCTTGTAAAGAGGAATTATTACCTCCCTCTTCTGACTTGTGATACCCCTACTAAAACACCCCAACATCCCTCTAGCCTTACCTACTGCTTTAGAGGTCTGAGTGAATGATTTCAGGGCATCGGTGATGATGACGCCCACGTCTCTTTCTTCCCTTGTGACTGCCAGCAACTCCCCTCCCAGCCTATAGGTGGCTTCAGGGTTTCTCTTTCCCTATGTGCATGATCTTGTACTTCTGCTTAAACCCCAGTTGCCACTCTTCTGACCATTTTGCTAGTTTATCCAGATCTCTCCTCATTCTGCCCACCCCATCTGGATCATCTACTCTGTTGCAGATCTTGGTGTCATCTGCAAACAGACAAATCTTACCCTCCAGTCCATCTGCAATGTCACTGATGAAGATATTGACAGGACTGATCCCTGAGGTACCCCACTTGTGACTTGCATCTCTTCTGACTGTATACCATTTACCATTTACCACCACTCTCTGTTTTCTGCCCGTCAACCAGTTTGCCACCCAGTTGACCAATTTCTGGCCCACCCTGAGCCTATCCAGCTTATTAATCAATCTTCTATGTGAAACAGTATTGAAAGCTTTGCTGAAGTCAAGGTAGGCAACATCAACTGCTCCCCCTTGGTCCACCACTCTGGTTACCCAGTCAAAGAAATCTATGAGATTAGTTTGACAGGACCTTCCTTTTGTAAACCCATGCTGTCTTGGATCCTGTGCTCCTATGGATTCCAGGTGTTGCACTATCCTTTCCTTAAGGAGTGTCTCCATAATCTTGCCCACTTCTGAGGTAAGACTGTCTGGTCTGTAGTTCCCTGCCTCCTCCCAGCTACCACTCTTGTGAAACGGAGTCACATGAGCCCTTCTCCAGTCTTCTGGGACCTCTTCTGTGCTCAGAGACTCACTAAAGAGTTCTGATAATGACTCTGCTAGTTCCACCCTTTGCTCCTTTGGTACCCTGGGATGTATGCCATCAGGTCCCATTGCCTTGTCCACCCTGAGCTTATCGAGCTCTTGCAGGAACCTTTCTTTTGTGAAGGGACTAGTGCACACTTCCCTCCACCTTGTGTCCATGGTACAGAGCTGTGGGCCCTGCCCTACCTTCTCTTCAGTAAATACTGAGCAGAAGTATCTATTTAGGATAGATGCTTTTACATGGTCCTCCTCCTCACACGCCCCCTTATCCTCTTTGATCTTAGCAATACCCCCTCTATAGAAAGTCATGTCACCTTCTTTTACTGTTCATGCTAGTATTTCCTCAGTTTGGGCCTTTGCCTGCCTTACTGCCTTCCCTGCTTCCCTTAGGGAAGTTTGATATGCCTCCCTATCTTCATCCTGCTGAGTTCCCTTATATTTCCTGAAGGCCAGCCTTTTGGCTCTGACCTTTTCTGCTACTGTGTTTGGGAACCAAAGTGGTTTCCTTCTTCTTTTGCACTTCCTTTTCTCACTAACACAATGGGATGTTGCTTCAAGTATTGCATCTTTAATGCTTGCCCACTTTGCCTGTACCCCCTCATCTGTATTTCTTTTTGCCAGGGCTAGCTTAACTCTGTTGACCGTCTTATCAAAGTCAGTTCCTCTGAAGTCCCATATTTTTGCCTTGGAATGGGATGATTTTGTTCTAGTGGCCAAATTGAATCATACCATGTGATGGCCGCTGGCCCCCAGGTGACCTTCTACCTGGAGACCTGTGATCCTTTTCCTGTTAGTCAGTACTAGATCTAGGATCTATGTGATAATAGTGATCGCCGATGGGTGATCGCCATTAGGGCAATGGCACATCACCGAAAAAATATTTTGGCGATGTACTCCCCGGTGCTCAGCAAAATGGCACCTGGGAGTTGCTATTTTCTGCTTTATGTGGGGGTCTGTGCCCCTGCACCTCCCTACTTAAGGATTCTCAACTCCAAGGGGGTGCATGTCGGGGGGTGCAAATGCAGAAAAAATAAAAATTCGGGCTGGGTGCAACAAAACATATTTGCGCCTGGACCCTAACCCAGCACCATTCCCACCACAGCCCTGAACCCACCACACTGCAGAAGCAACTTCCTATGGTGCCACCCCTACAACCCTTCTGTCCCCTCCCACCCAAAGCTCGTCATCTCGCTCCCTCCCCATGCACGTAGGCATGTAGTGACAGGATATTGCTATTTCGTGCACCCCCCATCCAGTCACCCACCTTCCCCAGTCGCCCCGATAACAGGTGCCGTGATTGAGCCACCCTTTCGGTAGATGCCCAATAGTGGTCACCAAAGTCACAGGATACCTAATGGCAAAGTTATGTGCATCTGTTGAAATTTGCCAACGCTCACTTGTAACTTTCATAATTTTAAATATTTTGACCCCGAAATTTTCAACACAGACATTTCATTACACCACCTCATGAATATGACAGATGTTATTTTTTTAAATCTGGGCCAAAATGTATTTTCATGCCTCTGGCACAGAATTTGCAGAATAATGTTTCAGCATGGATTTCACAGTTTATATTACCTGGTTCATGAGGTGGGGTAATAAGCAAGCTATGCTGACAGTTTGGTTGCTGTTGTCCTACAAATGGAAGCTTCTCCATCAGCATACATACAGTATATGCAGCTATGGAGGGATGGGACTGCAGGGCCCTGCACTCTGACAAGCAAAAAAGGATACGATTATACTATCTCAAAAAGTATAGAAATTCTTTGCTAAAAAACTCCATTAATGCAACATTTAGAGTTCAGGCTAAAGTGACAAAAGTAGGGAAATGTGGCTTTAGGGTTTCCAACCCTAAAACCCCCACCCCCACCCATAAAACAAATCAGGGGTGCAGTCTTCCTTTATTATTATTTTATTTATTTGAGATAATCAGAAAGACCTTTGAGTCAGAGACTCATTTGCAAAGGTTCCACGTCATAAAGTCCCTAAAACTCACCCCATTCTATACATTCCATAAACATGCACATCTAATATGGTGAGCTTTAGGGTTGACAACGCCAAGGAAGACTGCACCCCTGATTTGTTTTTTGGGTGGAGGTGGGGTTTTAGGGTTGGAAACCCTAAAGACACATTTCCCTACTATTGTTGCTTTATCTAGAACCCTATATGTTGCATTAACATTGTTTTTTTTACAAAGAATATATTATAGGGGCATGGTAGAGCCCCTATAGTTAGGGTTGAGTAGCCTGTTCAATGTTAAACCCTATCTTTGCACTTTAATATCTTTGGCTCCATTTGACAAAATGAGTTGACATTTTGTATGTGTTGCCTAGGAGGCAAGGTCTTCATCTATAGAAGTTATTGTGACAACAGCTTGTGAAGTTTCTGAGATCTGTATGTGTCATTTTTTGTAAATGTCTAACTTTTGTCCTTTACTTAATATAAGTTTTGTTGCTCTCTCCTACAGCCTACATGGGATATAATTTTCCCCAAACTTGCAGGGGACGTGTCATGTCCCATGGTAGTGCCTCTGACTGGTCTGGTGAAAAAATATTAAAAGGTTCCCAAGTTATAAGGTTTTAAAATTTAGTGTTTTCTGACCTGTGCATGCGCAGTAGAGTTTTTCAGATAACATTCTGAGGCGAAAATAAAAATGTGATGCCACAAATGCCCATTTTTGCTTTCACACCACTTGACTGGCAGGGCACCAAGCATTTTTTGTGCTGTGCCAACCGCCATCTTGTTAATTTTTTCCACAAACTAACAAATGTGGAAAACACATAAAAGTGCTGGGATTTCAAAAATCAAACATCAGAACCAAGCTAAATGGGACTGTTTAGCTTGTTTCTGATGTTTGTTTTTCAATATGATGCCCACAAATACCTTTTCTGGGCACCCAAAATCCTGGGTGCCCCGCTTAGCAAGAGGAGTGCTTCACCCGTGTTTGCTGTACAAGAACAGCAGGAATTTCTTGACTTCTGCAGCTGCAGCTGAACTCGCACTGCCAGCTGCAGTGCGACCTGTGAGCCACTGTTTCCCCTGGTGTTTGGTGCCCCCCCCACTGTGTTCTTTGCATCTATTAAGTATATTAGAAATCAGTATATTAAGACCTGTTACTTAAACAGCACTGTGATCTTTAGGTGCAGGTGTAATGTACTGTTATCTTAATAAAAATTCCCATTTCACATTTCTAACTTTTTTAAAACAGTACAGAAACTTCCTTCCCCACATTCAACTACCAATATCATTGTTTAAATAGGAACTGCACCAAAATACTGTACCTGAATCATCCTATGCCCCTTCCCAAAAACAACGTTTTTTGTATATTAAAAAACACCTTGAGATTTTCTGCACAGTTCCAGAACTTACTAGATGCCATAGATGTGGCACCAAAAGCAAACTAATCAACCTATGTTAATATTTTAGAGTAAACCAATGTTGTTCTGTGATCAGGTTGTTTTTAACCCTATAAGAAAAAGTATGAATGATTAAACTGGTCTGTGGTGTTAAAGCACACTCACCATCAAATATGATTGCATATAGCAGTTAGGGAAGTAACTCAGCCAAGTTTGACATCTAAAAAGCAGCAGCAAAATAAAAATAAATGAAAAATCAATAAAAAATTGAAACACAGGTGTCTGCTATGAGTGTGTGTGTGTGTGTGTGTGTGTGTGTGTGCTTTAGGGGAGGGTATTCATCACATGTAATCACAGATTGCAGTGGTCCCGAAACTAATGTGGCCTAATTGTTGGCATCATTCTGGTGTACCTGTTAAGGTGTGTGTATATTTCTAGTTTTAACAGAGAGCCGTGCATTGAACTGTCAAGCTGTTTAGCCAGTACCTTACTTAGAAACCACTAGTACCTCACAAACCTGAGTATTTACAAACCTTGCATAATTTATACAGGTTACATGGGGCTTCTGGGATGTTGCCCTGGTGTCTAGTGGGACCCCACCCACCAATCACTGTTCCCAATTTTCCTGGTGTCTAGTGGCACCCCCCACCCTCCCATTTCAGGCACAACTCTGAAATGAAGAAAATGGTCCATAATTTTATTTTTCCAAACCTGTAAAAAAGAAATGGTCCCTCACCAATCAGCCCCTCACCCCACTTCCCACTCAGCACTCACCACCCCACACCACCCCAGTACACCCTCACTTACCTGAACAGGTCCCAGGTTCGAGATCCACTCTCTGATCAAAAACACATCTTGCTGCTGGAACTGGCAAATACAATATGAAAAACTAAGATATATGCTTTTCAATGTATTTCCATGGGGGTTCCAACTTTGGTGCATAATTTAGCAATTTCTTGACATTTTAATCACAAATTTTCAACATGGCCTTTTGAGGACCCCACCTCATGAAGAATATGACTATCACTATACAACTCCCACACAAAAGGTGATTTCCCAGTCGCTTGGCAAATTAAACTTTTGGGCAGGATTTGAAAATGTTTCCTACCGGTGTTCATGAGGTGTGATCATAAGAAGGCTATGTGGAAAATTTGGGGTCAAAATATGTAAAAATGGCAAAGTTATAACCATTCGTTGTACTTTCACTATGCAAGCTCATAACTTTGGAAATTTTAAATATTTTGACCCTATATTTTCAGTGCAGCCTTCTCATTACCCCACCTTGTGTATGCCACAGCTATAATTTTTCAGATCCTGGCCAAAATGTGTTTTTGCACCTGTGGCATGGAATGACATTGCAGATGAACAGAATTACATTTTGGTGGGGATTCAAAAATGTTTTGCTCTGGGTACATGAGGTGTGGTAATATGATGGCTATGCTAATAATTTGGTCACTGTTATCCTATAAATGGAATCGCAGAGCCAGGAGGGCTCTGTGCTTCCACAGCTACACATATATACACATCTATGGAGGGATGAGGCCCTGCATTCCCACAGGCAAATAAGGATGCAATTATACTATCTCAAAAAGTAAGGAAATAAATTGCAAAAAATGTCGTTAATTTATTTATTTAAAAGTTTTACCCAGAGGGCACACTGAGCAGAGTACTGCTTGATTTCAGGTGTGTCCTGGGGGAGGGGGGGCATAGAAACAGCTGAATACATATATAGAGTAAAACTGGAGATAGCTGAATACATACATAGAGTATAAAATTGGAACACATTATATAGGGCTGAACAGAGACGTAGCTAAGCTAAATGTGTTAAATTGTTACATACTTAAATAAACTCTTAGCAACACTTGACATAAGAATGCTCTAGTAGGGTTAAAGCCACAAAAATAGGGAAATGTGGCATAAGGGTTTTCAAACCTAATGCCCCAACCCACGCTGCACACACACCAACAGGCATCGGTGGGTAGGCCTCAGGGTCATCGGTCCTAGTGCTCACCCCATTCTCCCATCTTAGCTTATTTACTTATGGAATGGGGTGAGTGTTAGGGCTATGACCTTAATGCACACCTCCAATACCTGCTGGTTTGTGCAGCATGGGATGGAGTGTTGGGTTTGGAAACCCTAATGCCACATTTCCTTACTTTTGTGGCTTTAACACTAACAAGAACATTAACAAAGTTGTTTGCAATTTATATATATCTATATCTATATGTATATCTATCTATATATCGATATCTATCTATATATATATCTATATGTCTGTCTCTCTCTTCTCTCTCTCTCTCTCTCTATATATATATATATATATATAGTATATATACCAAAGTTTCAAGATAGTCATTTCATGATTCCCCTTATAAGCATGACATGCATGAGATGTAGTATTTATATTATATTGGCCAAAATGGCATCCTCTACCAGAAGTGCGAAAAATAACAATGTTGAAAGTTCAGAGTCAAAATATTGAAAATTAGCAAAATTATGAGTGAGCATTGAAATACTGTACTGCAACATTCACTCATAACCTGGGCATTTTATTATATATGTACACCACATTTTTAGCATAGCCTTCTTATTACCCAACCTCAGGAACCTGGTAGGTGAAATTTTTCAAATCCCCACTGAAACATCATTTTGCACCACCAAAATGTCATTCTGCACCACAGATATGCAAACACATTTTAGCCAGAATTTGAAAAATGAGAGCAGCCACATTCATGAGGTGGTGTGAAGAAATGACTACATTGAAAATTTGGGGTTAAAATGTTTAAAATTACTAAAGTTATGAGCGAGTGTAGCAAAATTTCAACATACATGCATAACTTTGTCATTTTTGAATATTTTGACCCCACATTTTCAACATAGCCTTCTTATAACCCCACCTTATGAACAAGGGTAATGCAAATTTTCTAATACTACCCAAAAGGTGATTTCACAAAGTAAGCACAAAATCACATTTTGGGCCAGATTTGTATAATTCAGCTGCCATTGATCATGAGATGGGGTACCAAAAAGCCCATGGTTGCAAATGTAGGGTCACAATATGCAAAAATGACAAAGTTACGAATCAACGTTCCAAATCCAATTGAAACATGAAACCACTCTTATCTGGTGTTCTTTTATCACAGTTGCTGGTTCCAGCAGCGAGATGTTTTTTTTTTTTTTTTAATTTATGTTTATTGCAGTTCTGTTATAAGCACAAACTTACAGTATACTCATGCAAGGCATAAGAATAGGTACATCACATATACATCCAATGTAAAAAAAGGTAATTGTAGCCTATACATTCTGGCTTAAGGAATTGGGGGGTATTCCTACATAAACACTGGAAAATGTAAAGTTATTCCCAAAACAGCTGCACCCCCCTAAGACTTTTGGTGGTAAATCCTATAATATTTATAGTCCATAAAATTAACACAGCAACAAGTGCTGATATGACCCCAAGTCCACAATTGAAGCACTGAAAATGGTAGCACAAAGTAGCTCTGACCCTGATATCCAAAGCCCCTCCATTACTGTAAGAGGGGATATATAAACCAACAGTGGAGTTTAACAAAAAATAGCAGCTCTGCATAACATGAAAGATTTAGAATATAGCATTCCTCTATCCAGTAAACCAGGACTAGATTTAGTAAAACAACAATAGTAATAGCAACATCATGTATACACATAGCTAATTAGCTGGAACAATAGCAGGCCTCACAGAGAAGCCAAAATATGACATTGCCTGTTACTTGGTTCAGGTCTCTTCCTCTGATTCCTCATCTGGAAATCTGACCCTTCCAGCAGCAAACTCCTAGGCTAATAACTCAATTTTTTTTCCGGCCTCTTGGGGATCTGTGAATTGGAAGGTTCATCCTTCATTGTGTATATGCAGCCTAGCTGGTATTAATAGTGAGTGATTCACTCCAAGTGTCCGCAATCTAGCTCAGACTGCATCGAATTATTTCCTACGTGCTCCCGTGGCATGGGAAAGATCGGGAAATAGGTGCAGAGCGGCTCCGTTGAGATTAAGGCAGTCCGTAGACCTCGCAGCCTACAAAATTAGGTCCCAAGTTCCCACGCTGGCTGTCACAGTCAGAACTGTGAGGGAAGCCGCCGACTTCGGCCCTGCAGCTCGTGGGGAGATTCGATATGCTTTATAAAATTGCCCCCCAAGTATTTCAAGATTGAAGTTTAAAGCTCCAGGGAGCCATGATTGCAGGAATTCCACAAGATCATCCTCTTTGCTCCCCTTCGGGAGTCTGATAAGCCTGACATGGGAAGCTCGACTAGCGTTCTCCAGTGCCTCCAGATGATACCTTAGCTGTGAATTTTCTTGCACCAGTTTAGAGGTTCCAGTTAGTGCTTGAGATGCAACCTTTTCTGCTGTAGCCACTGTAGTCAAGGCGACTTCCAATTTGACATCTTGCTCCTCAAATCACTTTAGAGTCAACTCCATCTTCAGGTTGATTGCTTGGATAGAGGATTGTAGTGCCTTCCATGGAGGTTCAGGCCCAGACGGTAGTTGCATGGAAGAAGTAGTGGCCTGTGATTCTGTTGCAGGTGGATTTTTGTTGCCACTTCTGCTGGCCTTTTGCGTATGCCCCATTGAAGAAGTTGGGTACCAAAACTCTCAGAATGAAGCTACCTATTTAATTCAGCTGCTGGAATCAGGTTTTAGCTAGTTTTAACACCAAATTGTGCCTTTTAAAACTTGGAAACAGTGAGCCAGGCTAAAGTGCATCCTGTCTGTAGGTGTGCTCCATAGCGTCCCCCAACAAGATGCGATTTTGATCGCAAAGTGGATCTACACCATGGAACATGTTCAAGTGAGACAGGGTTTGTGGGGGATGTGTGTGTTGTGTGTTGTGTGTGGTGGTGGGTGCTGACTGGGAGGTTGGGTGGTGTAGGTGAGGTGTATGTGGGGGTGAGAACAGCGAGGACCATTTTCTTTTTTTACAGGTTTGAAAAAACATGAAGGAATGGTTTTCTTTTTTTCAGGGATATTTTGGCATTTGGAATTAAGCATCCCAGTGTCAGGTTAGTGTTTGGCAGCACTGAGGGTGAGCACCCTGCTGCCACCACCTATATTTATTTCGTTTTTGTTGACTGGGAAAGGGGGACTAGACAATTCTGCCTATTTTCAGCCTCATCCCGGGGAAGGGGATACAGATGGATGCCAACTGACATTGAACTAGATTAAGCTGTTGATGGTAATTTTAGTGAATATAATGGAAATGAGGGTGAGGGACCTGGAGGGGAGGAAGTCAAGAGAAGCAGTACCAGGGGTGGGCTCCCAGGTCCACTTATATATCAGGAAAAAACATATAAACATTGAGAAGGGCAGGCGGGTGACCTGGGGGGGGAAGAAGCAGCACCAGGGGTGGGCACCCTGTTCCATTGAAAAAATAATATAGATAGATAGATAGTTAGATAGACAGACAGGCAGGCAGACAGAAAGGCAGATAAAAAGGTAAATAGTTAAAAAGATGAGAAAGAGTGATCAAGGAATCACCAGCTCATTGCTGGTACTGCAGCCAGCAGCATGCTTCCATCTGTGGCTGCAGATCTCAGGAAAGTCCTACTGTTCTCATACAGAGAATGGGGGTGAATGGCTCCTCTCATTAAGTGGAGCATCCGGGATTTTGGGGTGCCCAGAAAAGGTATTACTGGCAATTTGTTCAAAAAACAAACACAATAATCTAGCTCAACAGGTTCCGTTTAGTAATGTTCAGGAGTTTGTTTTTTGAAAATGTATCATTTTTATGTATTTTAAATGTTTGTGAGTTTAAAAGAAAAAAACAAGACGGCAGCTGATACAGTCAGTATTTTTTCCCACACGATCGGTATTTTTTTCTTCACAACAAGTAAATTATGAAAATAAGCACTCACAACCATTGTTTTTTTTTTTTTCACAGTTTGCATTTCTCAGTCAACTAAAACATCCTTATAACTCTGGAACCTTATAATATTTTTTCATGAAACCTTTGAAATGCACACCTTTGGCATGGTCCCCTTAAACCCTAAAATTTTCATGAAAAAATTCCACACCATCTAGGCTGTAGGTGAGAGCAAAAAGTGTGCAACGTTAAGTATAGGGATGTTTTTTGATGAGCAATGCCATCACAAAACTTTTCATGTTTTGAGACTCTGACAGCCTGACCACACATGTCCAATTCAAACAATATGAAGTCTTGCTGTATTCTGACTATTGCAGTTAGGTCCTGCCTTTCAACTGCCCCGGAGAACAAAGGGTTAACTTTTCTATGCCTTGCATAGAACGTTCATCACGAGCTTGGTTGAAGCCCCTGTCTGTTGTTGTTCAAACTGCAACCGTCAGATTCTTTACTCCACCTCACTGAACAGTCGCTCCAGAGATTTCTCCTGCTGCTTGGTTCAAAAGTCGGTTGAAGTGTCAGTTTTCGGTCAGTTTCTACCGAATTGTTGTTTACGCATAGTCGGTTCAAGTCTCTGTCTGTGGTACCGTGAGTGCTAGATAAGTTTTTGTTCTGTTTTCTGTGTGGAACTTGTAAACTGTGGATCGGTTCGGCTGAACCAATCAATTTGAGGTAAAAACTTGTACTTTACTTTAGAGTGTGGTTGCTGGTCCATATCGGTTCTAAAAAAACGGATTTTAATTACGTTTTTTTCCAAGACCCATGACACGGTGAGGAACCGATAGGGAGTCTTGCCTGGTGGATTGCCGAAAAAGGGTAAGTTTTTGGTTAGGCTGGCCATGTCTGAGGAACCCAAGAAAAAAACTGGGCCCACTGGGTTTCAACACTGCAGTGTGTGTGGGGAGGTCTTTGCTAAGGCTGATCCCCACACCACCTGTGTTTATTGTCTGGGGTTTGACCACCTTGATTCAGACTGCCAAATTTGCAAGAATTTTCCCAAATCTACCCTGGAAAAGAGATTAGGTAGACTGAGGGAAAGGGAGGCCGAGAAGTCTGCTGACCCGGATGGCCAGCCCAGTTCAGTTCCGACTGAACCAGAAGGAGTGCCCTCTGACCAGGGCGATACTTCTTCGGGCCAAAGGAGAGCCAATTCCAAGGAATCGGTTCAGACAAAAAGAAAAAGAAAAGACAAATCGACCAGTTCGGACCCAGAAGCTCATATTCCGACTGCCAATGAGATAGCCAAGGCGATTAGGATTGTGCAATCGCTTAGTTCGGTTCCGACCGAACCAGCACCATCTGGCAGGGGTTCGGTTCGGTTGGTTCCCCCGGTTTCGGATTATACTTTGGAAGAATTTGATGAACTGGAGTATGAGGATGATTATGGTGATGGTGAAAGTCTGGATGTGCCTTCTGACCTGGACATCTCCCCAGACAGACCTTCAGATGTTTCTCCTCCTAGGCTTTCTGAGTCCCCTTCACACTACATGTTATACAGAAAGGTGGCTGATAGCCTCCAGCTTCCTGTGGAGGAGGCAGTTGAGGATCAGGAACAGCCTGATTATGTTGAGATGATAGTCTCCTGGACTCTGGGATGTCCGTCTATTCCCCTCCACAAATCTTTTGGGGAAACAGACACAAAAAATTCTTAAGTCTCCTAATTCTATACCTCCTGTGGACAGACGAATGGACAAGAGGTACACTCTCTCAAGCTCAGACACGGAGTTCCTTTTCCAGCAATGCAGCCATGTTGGGGTTGTACAGGCTGCTGACTGTGATAAGGCAAACATTCTCTTGGCATCACACCCCCAGACAAGGACTCCA